>JAGMUU010000004.1:2687500-3287500 GCA_020744375.1 Dactylonectria estremocensis
TTGACCTGAACGCTGTAGCGAATCGAAGAAATGACGAGAGCTGTGGTTAGTAACTTGGATATCTCGCATAAATGATTGAACAATTTTATAACCAAAACTCCTTGTTTTTTTTTGTTTTTTTTTAATTATGGAAAATCAATCTAACCAGTAGACATTATCATTGGTTGTGGAAACCAAATCGCGACCCAGACAAACCCAAGCACATCCCCAATGTTTATTACTTTCCTTCAGCAGACCAGGCTGCCCAACTTTTTTGTTAGGTCGCTTTTCGCGAAGCTGCTCCACCAAACAAGGTCTGCCGCTTTTCTATGATATCGAGATCCCACCATCCTTCGATGGCCTGCATGATGGTTTTCCGCTTGGACCTGACCCTCTCCATGAGCGGACTCCGCGGTGCGTCCGAGAAGGACGGAGAGGGCGGGGGAGGTATGAGAAGGTGCTGAGGGATGATGGGCAGAGGCGGTATATCTTCAACCGGCCTCGGCGTCTCCCTCACGCGGACGTTCTTCACGCGGATGGGCGCCGTGGGGGGTGGGGGGAACCACGGCTGGCGCGCACTGTCGGAGTCGGAGTCGCTGTCGAAACGCTTCTCCCGCTGCGCCATCGCCGTGGTCCCGAGACTTCGGCTCCGGCTCCGGGTCGTCACGGACCCGGGGCCGGCGCCGGCGATGGGCCCCGCCTCGATCCCACGGCCGCACCTTCAGTTCTCAATGTCCTTGGGGGCGGCGGACGAGGAGCCCTTGGTGCGCTTCCACAGGCACAGCGACGTGACGGCGGAGAAGGCGAAGAGCACGCACAGGGCGATGCTGAGGCCCCAGATGGCCTTGATCTGATAGCACGAGGCCTTGTCGGCGTCGACCCACGAAAACGAGTTGCTGCGGGAGTGGTAGACGTTGTGGAACAGCGAGTTGATGAAGTTGGCCGTGTTGCCGTTGGAAGGGAACGACGGGCACGACAGGTAGCTGACGGGCTTGCCGACCACGCAGGCGACGACGATGCAGGCGATGAGGATCATGGCGTCGGCGCCGGTGGCGATGAGGAGAGGAAGCATGAAATCCCAGTAGAGGATGTAGCTGATGACGATGTAAAGAGTGGCGATGCATGACTGGAATATGGTGTTAGTGGAATGGGGTTTTTGTATCAAAGATGCATGTCATGGTATTCTTGAGAAGGAACAAGCCCCATCTAGGGAGCAAAGGAAGGCAGCCGAATCAAACTCACCACAACCAGTGTGCCGATGAGAGTCGAAGGAGCGGCATAGTCAGACATGACCATCTCGGAGATGAAGTTGGAGGTCAAGCCGATGATGGTGATCAAGGCAATGACCTGCATGGCTCGCATGGCGGTCCAGGTCATGCCCAGGGCACCGAGAGCGGGAGGAGAATGCATCTTGAGAGACTCGGGGGTGACGAGGCAAAGTCGAGGGCGCGATGAACCGGCAGTGCGCAGCGGGAGGCGGCTGGAGTAGAAGGGGACGGAAGGGGCCGGGGAGGGAATTTTGTCAGTGGTTAGGCCCGCCTAAGGAAAAGGCGAGAAAGATTGTTGGTTTTCGTGGTGAACAAGAGAGTTGGAATAAAGATGAGTTTTGTCAAGTTGATGCCGTGAAGCTGGAAATGTTGATAGTTGCGAAGGAAATGCGACCAGGACCCAGAAATGGAGAGACGGTACAAAGGAAACAAGGAAATAAAGGAAAATGAAAAAGGAAAAAGAGATAGGAAAAGATGAGATGGTTTGTATTGTGAGTAGCTTGCTGAAGAAGAAGAGGAGAAGCGGATGGAAGACGACTGGCAGTCCATCTTTATACAGCGTCAACGACGGCCAAGAAAGGCTGCAATGCGACTCTCTCGAACCACATGTAAGCCGCAAAGCACACAACACGGCCAGAACTACCGCGACCTGCATGTTTCCAGCTCCAGCAGCCGCCCGTATGGACCGGTCATCCATGGAATGGCTCCACCCGCCCTGGCGACCAGCCGCGCCGCGTTTCACCGTAAAGTCATCTCGACGGGCCATATCGCGCCTCTCATCGGTCCCTTTCCCCTGCAACAACATCTTGAGGCCAAGGGCAAGCGCGAGTGAAAGAAGGTGGGCGGCCAATGGGGACGCCAGCCGGACGGGGGTCTATTTCCTGTTGCCGCAGGCCGGATCCCGGATGGATGCTGTCATTGGTGCGGCCTCGATTGCAGGGATAAAACCGGACCCATGTAAACGACACGGGCCCAATTTCTTGGGGTTTGAATAGCCGCGCAGATGGAGACGGGCTCTGCAATTGGATTTCAACGCCAAAAAAAAAAAGGGCAGCGGGGGGTTGGACGATCGACCAGCTGCGTAGGCCCCCGGCGATTGGACCAGAGGCCTTCGTGGCGACGGATGGTGGTGGTTCGGTTCAAGACAGTGGCCGGGGGTTCTGGTTTGAGGAGCGGCCGCAGATTGGGCGAGATTGAAGGTGAGCCAGAGTCAGGCAAGGACTCTCTGCGTATGGCGCGTTTCTTTGTTTGGACATCGAGATGACTGGTTTTCGGCTGGTCTGTAAACTGGATGCGAGCACGAACGCAGCCAACCCGGTGGACTGGGTCCTGGATCGCTCCATTATGCGCCTCTGCGTCCAGGCTTCTGCGTCCCCCGGACGCATTGCGGTCCTGATTCTGGCCTCTGCGTCGCCAGGATCTGAGCTGCCGGCACCTGGGATCTGGAAAGCAGGGTTCTTGCCAGGTTACCAGGCCACACACATCGGCCATGGCTTGTTTGGCCATGACCTGCATTTCTTTGAAAAGGCGTCCGTGAACTTGGATGGCTTGCTATGTTTAGAGGACCGAAAGATCTAAATCTGGTTGGATCCTTGGAACGTGTCGGCGGCGCTGCATCTTGCCATGGTATCAAACACGGCACACCACCAACACCAACACTGGCATGACATGTCAGTTCATTTTTTGCGCCAGACGCCTATCTAGGATCCTATCATCAAAACAATATGCTTGCCCCTAGCCTCGTTATCCATACATTCTCATGGCCGCTTATGGGACCCGCTGGGACATGTTTCTCGCGGTTACGTTGAATTAAGTCTGTCCCAGTCTCAGGTCCAGCTGGTGACCTGTCATATTGGATATGCACCCTCGTTTATTTAGCCAAGCAGATCGTCCATGGCAGATCCGCCAGACTTGGGAGCGGCTTGCTGTGAAGAGCCGCCAGCGGGGGCTCCCCAAATGCCGGCAGTGCTCTTTTCCTTGGCTAACTGGCCCATCGTGGGACCCGCGGTAGGCGTGTTGGGCTTCTTTATGCCCGAGCTGGCCTTGCCCCACAGGGCTCCAAAAGCATCGCCACCAGCAGCAGGAGCAGGCTTGGCCGCCGAGCTTGGGACGGGCTTCATGTTGCCCATGGTGGTCGGGGCATTGGAGGTTGTACTAGAAAATCCTGGGAGACCAGCCACCTGAGGGGTGATGGACTGTGCCTGGACGGTGCCAAAGTAGTTGGGCCCAGAGGCCTGGAAGGCAGCCGGCTTGACGGGTTGGGCGGCTGGCGCGGCAAAGGCCGAGTAGTTGACGCCTGGGGTACCTGACGTGCTAGGAGCAGGCGAGATGGACGACATGCTCACCATTTGGCTGATGTCGGCCTGCTGGGGACCGGATCGCGGCTGAGGGGCAGCAAACTGAGCCGTCGAAGTGACCGACGATGTGACGGCGGGAATGGCAGTCTGACCAAAAGCATTCGAGGACGTCGCGGGGGTGGCCTCCTGGAAGTCATCAAACTCATCATCGTCGTCGTTGTTGGCGGCAGTGGGAGCAGAGCTGCTGCTGGGGGCCAGGGGAGCAAATCCAGAAGACGATGCGATGGGCGCCGCCGACGAGGATGATGGCACGGGGTCGTCGAAGGAGAACAGGTCAACTTCGGGCTCCTTCTTCTTGGGAGGTTCTGCCGTCGTCTTCTTGACGCCGGCTCGCTCAGGTCGCTTTGAGGCTCTGGCAGAGCTTGGGGCTGGCCGCTCACCCTCATCGAACTCGTCGTACTCCTCGAATCGTTCGGCTCGGTTACCGGAACCGGAATCTTGCCAGTCGTTTGTTTGGCCTCCGAAGCCACCGCCATCTCCGTAAACACCTCCCGAGTAGGCGCCATAACCACCACCACCACCCCCGCCGCCTGCATCGGCGCTTTCACTGCCGAAACCTCCATATCGGCTTGAGCTTCCGCCGCCGCTGGAGAAGCCACCACCAAATGTCGCACCACCTTCGACACCCGTGTACTTGTTCTTGCTCGCTCGCGCCTTCTTTCGCTCGCTCCGGATGCGCTCGACATCACCGAGAAGCTCGGCCAGCTCCTTGGCTCGGTTTCGCACGTTGATGCCCTGGTCCTTGCCATTGGCGTCGATGAAGTGGAACTGGCGGAGCATTTTGAGGAGGGAAATGTGTCCCCGGGCATCGTCGATGACACGCTCAGAGCCATGCTTGATGAGGAACTCGAGTAGTTGGAGGGCCTTGTAGATCTGGCGCCACTCTTCGGCGGCCTTTTCTGTGAAACGGCGGTAGATCATGGGCATGATCTCATTGAGGGTTTGGCTGGTCGTCAGTCAGCAGATGGGCGTAAACATGCGTGAGGCTTTCGGGGTGGATGGCGTACTAGTTGAAGGTGCCGTTCGCAATCTCCTGCATTATAGTTGAGGATGCTCCCCAAGGCTCGTTGTTCGTGGCCTCTCGCACCTGCAGACCGTCAGTCTCCGGCTTCGGTCCGCTCACCATCCATAGACAAACGAACCTTGGACTCCATCTCTGTAAAATTCATGACCGCTGGGAATTTCTGTCAGTCATGAGGCGCAACGGGCAGGAGTGCTAAGTGTACCATTCTGAGCCTTCCGGAACCCGGCCTTGATGTCATACAAGGACAGGTTCGTGACGGTGGACTTTAAATCGTTCAGATCCATGGCGGCGGGAGATCCAGTAGGTTAGACACCGTGAAGATGGTAAGAAAACGGGGTGACAGGAGCGCGCGGCAAGACTTGGTGTTGTGCTGCCAGCTTAGGTGATATTCCGATCAGATATTGTGAAGTTGCCCCTTTGCGCCAAGGCTATCCCAGACACGGACACCTGGACTTTCCGGCCTCAACTGACGCGAGCCCAATGCCAACGTGGATAGTGGCCACAGTCACGTGATTGTTTACCCACCAGTACCTTCAAGGTGGAAACTTAGGTAGTTACCTCCAGGACCAGCGTCAGAGCACCCTCAGGTTGTGGAACAAAAGGTCCATTTTAGAGGGCAAGGACGATGCCTATCTTTGTCTGATGCCTGCATTGGCATTTTTTCCCTTTCAGATAATTGATAGCATACATATAATCTAGTGGCATCTACTTGAATCATCTGGTAGCTAAAGTGGAAGCCAGCTTAGCCAATTGTCGTCGCACTCACTGTGCAGGCCCCTCACCGCACCAGTCTGTACCTGAGACTTCAGGCTTGAACACTTGTAGCTGTTCCCGTCGAGGCATAACAGCCCGCTCAGCTGGCCCAAAACTTTTTCCCTTCCCTTGGGACCAGTCTAAAAGTTCATCAACGACACGTGCATCTGGGCCAAATTCCCTGTGTATAATCCTGTCTGTTTATCTTTCCCACCGTACTTTCATTCTTTGCGTGGGTTATTTCACCACAAGGTACGTTCTGGTTTGGTTCCTACCGCACTGTCACTTTATCCGTCACACCGATGTTGCAAGTGGCTCAGCTCAAGGGGGGCGAGAGGCCACACGCAAACGGATTCCCAGAGGCAAACAATGCAACGGCAAGCGATGGGCTCCAGTTCCGAACAGTGCCAACCAGCACCAATTGGTTTCTATGGAAAAGTCGCTCACTCCAAACCCGGGCAATGCCGGCATTGGCCCATCTATGCCTCTCATTCATCCATCCATCTCTCCAGCATTGGTTTTGGTCCTTGGTCCAGAAGCCCGGCCGGGTTTGCGGAGTTGCCAACCAGCAACAGGCTCCCGCCACCACGAGTCCATGACCACCGCGGGCCCGTGGACTGGATGAGAAGTGGTGGAGGGGGTGGATGTGATGATGGGAATCCACTGCGCGGCCCATGTCCCCAGATCCCTCCAATGGGCACTGGTCTTGAGGCAAAGCCTGCAGCAACTCTGCGGCATCGGGCCACTCGACGCCCTTGGGACTCGGGAGCAGTCGACTCGTGTCCCCAGGCGGACGTGGGCATGGCCCGGCAACCACTACACCACCGCCACAACCCAATGGCCTCCATTGAAGCTGTGGATGAGGGAGCATTGACGTGCAGAAGGGGCTCGTGGTATCTTGCCGATGTCCTGCTTCAACCATCGGCACCGGCGGCTAACGGCGATGGCGCCGACGGAGCAGCGCTGCTTTGCAGCTTCAGCTAGCATGAGCCAGCAGAAGCTTGCAAGCTCTCGCGCCGACCCCACACGACCACGGTGACCTCATGCGAAGCGGGAGCAGGGACGAGCAAACCTGGAAGCTCTATGCCAACCTCTATCAGCTCACCTCACGTGACTGCCATTCCGACACAATGCCCCGCTTTAACACCCTTTTTACTCGTCGTGATTGGCCTGATACACAGCGCTAACGATTTGCCCCTCTAGCTCCAAAATGAGACCAACACTTCTTCGACCCCTCCTACCCCGCCATACCTCTTCCTGCTTCTCTGCCCCGAGATCTTTCTCTCTTCCTCAACTTGCAAACTCCTCCAACACCATCAACGCCATCCGATTCTTTTCCGCATCCGCAATCATGGGTAACAGCAAGGTGTACGTAATCCCTTACTCCTAAGCCGTCTCCATTTCGACGCGATGCTACTCGCACTGGATACTGACCGTTGCTCAACAGTTACTTCGACGTCAGCTGGGAGGGTCCCGTCATGCAGAACGGCCGACCTACCTCTACTGTCACCAGTAAGTCATCAATTAACCCAAATTCATCAGATTCCATCGAGGCATAGCTTCAGCCTGCTTCCATGGGAGTCTCTACCCCTAAAATGTGCTGCTGCTGCATCGCTAGACAGTGTTTTCGTGGCATTTGTCATGTTTACATGCCAACCTGCCACCCTCATTTGCACCTCAACCACCTCACTTTCTTGTCCAACCCGTACTGACTTGTCTCTTCCTCCTTTCCAGAGCAGACCGGTCGCATCAACTTCAACCTCTTCAACGACGTTGTCCCCAAGACCGCTGAGAACTTCCGTGCTCTCTGCACTGGCGAGAAGGGATTCGGCTATGCTGGCTCTTCTTTCCACCGTATCATCCCCGAGTTCATGCTTCAGGGTGGTGACTTCACCCGTGGTAACGTACGGCACCCTAATATCCTGTCCGGGAGTCGCAACAATAGCTGACAATTTTTCAAGGGCACTGGTGGCAAGTCCATCTATGGCGAGAAGTTTGGCGATGAGAACTTCCAGTTGAAGCACGACAAGCCTGGTCTGCTGTCCATGGCCAACGCTGGCCCCAACACGTAAGATTCTCTCCAACGTTGCTCAATATGCATCAGTCGCTAATTGTGTACTTGCAGCAACGGCTCCCAGTTCTTCGTCACCACCGTCGTCACCTCGTGGCTCAACGGCCGCCACGTCGTCTTCGGCGAGGTCGCTGACCAGGAGTCTCTCGACGTTGTCAAGGCCCTTGAGGCCACTGGCTCCGGCTCCGGTGCTGTCAAGTACAGCGAGAAGCCTACCATCACCGCCTCTGGCGAGCTGTAAGCGCTTCTTTGAAGTCGTTGCACTGTGGAAGGTGGATTGGGATTTGGAAGCACATGACATAAAAAACCTCGGCGAGGACTAGTAATTATGGCAAGTTATTCACAAGTGGGCCAAATGAGCCAACTACTGAAAATGTTAACCATCCAAACCCCACACTTGAAGTTCGTGTGTCTACAATGATAGGGTGCCCTTGATATGTCCTCGTACTCCGTGACGGTGCACGTACATGATGAAACGTTTCACAAGTTGTAAATCAACGACGGACATGATGAACATGAGTGGGTAGTGGATAGTTGAGATTATCTACCTGACTACTATCTACCTAGTAGATACCTCGCTGAGTGACCCATGTGGTCGAATGGTCATTTTTCTTCTAATCCTGCGCCGCTGCTATGCCCTTGGGAAAAGACCAATAAAATCAGATCCAAAACTCCTTTCCCCGCCAGATATAGTTTACCCCCCTCATTCACTTCCGTTGGACCTCAATGCCGGAGATACCAGTTTATGCTATTTGATTCGTGCGTGCCAGGAGACTGGGCCTTGCGGATGTCATTCAACACCCAGCCATGTCTTGAAGTACTCACAGTTGCTGGGACCTACGGGGCCACCCTCCTCGCAGAGATCAAAGACTGGGCAACGGCCGCAGGGTGCTTCTGTGAAGGGGCTCATATACGACTCAGGTCCGCCCTCGCGCCCCGTGGGATCTTCACGGCCGGCCCAGTGCTCAATGGACTGCTTGGCGATTCTGGCGGCACGATAACCGACCTTCCCGGCGACCTTCACAGCCTCGATGAGGTTATCCCAGACAAGGACGTCAATTAACTTCTTGACGTCGACTTCTGAGAGGATCGTGTTGTGAGTAACGCCACTAGAAGACAGAAACCGGGCGATGTCGCGGACCGTGGGGTAGCCAGTATAACCAGCAGGGAGGGGCAAAAGGGCATCTTTCTTTGGGGTCGCAACCACAGAGGTCTTGATGGCTTTGGAAGGAGGCTCATCCAATTGGTCGGCATCGCGCTTTTTGCCCTTGTCCACTGCCCCCTTGACAATGCCCTTTTTGGGCACCTGAGATCGGGCGGCGCCGCCTCCGTGGGTGCTGTGGTAACTGCTCTGACGTTTGATGAAGTCGAAGACAACTCGCTGTAGGTCCTCGATGAAGGCCTCGTCGAAGTTCTGGTCAGTGTACCAGGGCCCTCCGGTAGCGCGGTCGCTGGGACGGATGGAGGCCTTGATGTACATCTTCTTGTTGGGATGCTCGACGTTCTTGAACGGCGCGATGAGCCCCTTAGTCTGTAGCTGCTTGAGAGCGTTCTTGAGGACCGAGTCGTGCATGTTGAGGCGCCTCTGGAGGGTTTGAGACCAGATACCATCGCCACCGGAGTCGTCGATGAGGGAGTAGACCATGATCTGTTCGTCGGTCGAGCACTGCTTATACCTGGGAAAACAGGGCGTCAGCGATACGTCTTGAGAGAGTGGACCGTCGCAACGTACTTGTGCGCCTCCTGAGCGTCGCGCCACTTCCACAGGACCTGGCCTGAGGCCTCGCGCATGGTGATGAAGAGCTTATCGTCGCTGAGGGACTGGACGACGCGGGCGAGCAGCATCAGGTCGCGGTTTGGGATGACGTCGAGGCGAAGGAGATCGTCCTGGGAGAACATGTCGACGCCGGACTCACGGCAGCGATCGTACAGGGCCTCCTTCCAGACGGACAACTTAGCCGTGGCGGCATCGGCCTCCGCTGGGGGCGCGGGGGTCGGCATGGCGGCGAAGGTGATGATGCGACAGAGATGGCTGAGGTGCGGGTGGGATGGAGGGGTGAGTCAAGGGACAGGACGCAGCCGGAGGCGGGATGGAGGGAGGAATTGCACGTCACGGGCTCGCGATGGCTGCTGTGAGAGAGCTGGATATCTGTGGAAGTAGGTGCTACATTGACGGGAGAGATTGGGGTGGTGGGAGGCGGCTGGGCGAGGTGAGGAACGGATGTGTCGAAAGATGATGGTGGGATATCGCAGTTGGGAATAATTATTTTTTGGTCCCCGCAAGCCAAACTAGAGGTTCGAGCTTCCACTTTCTATAGCCTGGTAGCCTGAGGGGGGAGGGGGGTCTTTCAGGGGACTCGATTGGTCCGGGTGAATCTCGGTCGTCCCTCGTACATGACCATGATGGTGCAGCGAGACAAAACGTGGGGTTGGGGACGACACTGGTGCTGTATGTACCCGGAAGGCAACTGACTCACTGCCCGATAATCGATAGTAATTGCTGGGATATCACTGGCGTCGGAAAGTGGAGGGCCGGCCACCCGTCCGTACTCTACCTTACTTGGGCAACATTGGTGTCATGAAGAGTTGCTCTGGAATAGTAACCACAGATAAGCCAGCCAAATAAGAGTGAATACAATTGTATTTCATAGGCTATGATCAAAATCTCAAAAAAAAAAAAAAAAAAAAACTTCAGGCAGGGCGCAAGGAATCCTTCGTGCGCACATGGCCGAGACGCACACACCTCCTGGATTCGCCTTTCCCTTCCCCGAGTCCGTAATCCTACGCCCGGAACGCCTCAGGTTACATCGTACCATCGCTATAGATACAGAATGCTCGAAATTAGAACAGCCGTGAGCTAGGGGCTTCCAGGGCTCTGGAGGTGAGCATGAGAGGACAAGTGCGGGACAACTTGAGCGCTGATAACCGACAACATGTCAAACCGAGTCGTTGACTCAAGAGCCATGGCAGCTTCCTTAGTGCTCTGGACTTTTGCTCTTCTCTTTAGTCTCCTCGGCTTTATCCTTCTCAGTGTCAACATCCATCGCATCCGCGGGCTGCTCGTCCTTCGGCTTCTCCTCCGGGGCCTCAGCAGGCTTCTCCTCAACCTCCTCGACGGGCTTCGACTCTGGCGTAGGCTCCTGGGCAGCCGCTTCAGGCGTAGGAGCCTTGGCAGCGGGTTCGTCTTCCGCTGGCTTTTCCGCTGGAATGGCCTCGGGGGCCGCCTCGGACTCGACTTCTTCTGTCTTGATGGTTGTGGTATCTTCCACAGCGGTGGAGTCTTCCATTCCGATATCGCCATCGCCGTCAACGTTGCTCTTCTCGGACTCCTTGTTGGCTTCCTCCGGCTTCTCAGACTCCTTCTCTGGCTGCTCCTTCTCGTGCTGCTCATGAGCCGAAATGTCCTCAATGGTGTCGTCGTTGACATCGTGTGCCTCCTCAGCAATTTGCTCATCAGCAGCGGTGCCGTTTGCGCCGGGAGTAGGAGAGACATTGCCGCTATCAACTTCCATGTCCTCCTTTCCGAAGTCCGCGAAGGCACGCTTGTTGTCGTTGATTCGTGTTGCGCCATTGTTGCGGGCCATCTCATCATCGTCACTGGCCTCAAATTCGGCGTCATTCACGACCCTCTTGTCCCATCGGTGCTCGGTCATGCGAACATCCTTGTTCTCATCTTCGTCGAGGTCATCTAGTTCGGCTTCCTCCTCATCAGTCATTCCTCCGAATGGCTTGCGGGGGACATCCTGCATCTGAACAGAGGGCACAGGTCCAGTTTGTCGAAGATTATCGATGACGGCAGCTGTGATCTTCTCCAGATACTCTCGGCTGTTGGAGTTTTCCATGTTTGAAGATCGGACGTTCAATTCGAAGTCAGGAGCATAGTACTGTGGATGGTTAGCGGGCCATTCTATCTTGGAGCGAAGTTGCATACCTCGTAATATTCGTTGTATGGAAGAGTACGATCCATGTCCTGTCCAACAAGCACACCAGTCTCAAATGCCCAGGTGCGTGCAACGTTTCGCATCGTGTAGCCACCTCCTCCTAGGACGAGCGTGGGAAGGTTGAAACTCTTGACGTAGTTGACACAGTTGGCGTGGCCGTCCATGCTGAGGTTGAAGCATCCCAATCGATCGCCGGACAGACTGTCTCCACCACACTGCAAGACAACAGCTTCAGGCTGGTAGAACTTCATGACGTTCTCAATGACCGGTTCGAAGATTGACTTATAAGTTTGGTCGGTGATGCCATCTCGGAGGGGGAAGTTGACGGCATAGTTCTTGCCCTGGCCGATGCCGGTATCTCGCAGCTCGCCAGTTCCTGGGAAGTATTCGCCATACTTGTGGAACGACACAGTCATGACTCGATCGGTAGTGTAAAAGGCTTCTTCGACACCGTCGCCGTGATGAACGTCGATATCGATGTAGAGAACGCGCTTCTTGAATCGGAGGAGTTCAAGGATTCCCAGGACAATATCTGAGAGCGAATTAGAATGGTATGCGAGGGCAAAATGGAATTCGCAACAAACCATTGACGTAGCAGAAGCCACTTGCTTCACACTTCTTGGCGTGGTGAAGTCCTCCAGCCCAGTTGATCGCAATGTCGCACTTTTGACGGTTCAAGCGCGCGGCACCTTCCATGCTGCCACCTGCGCTGATGCCGCAGAACTCGAAGAGTCCATCAAAAACAGGACAATCGTCACCGACGTTATATTTGCCTTGCTCGCGCATGAAGCTGTCCATGTTGTCGGGCGTAACCTTTTGCAGGAAGTCGATGTAGTCGTCCGTGTGAAATTGTGTCATTTCACCTCTAGTTGCTGGCTTCGCACGCTGTTAAATAGTTAGCAATGACATTCCTGCACCAGGTCATTAAGAGGCATGGCGAAAATCGGCGCCAGGCTACTGACGTAGATCTCCATCTTCTGGTAAAGGTTGTACTGCATAATTAAGCTATGCGCCAAGCGAATACGATGGGGCTTCATAGGATGACCGGTAACATATGCGTAGTTGCCGATGTCAGAGTCGTAGAAGTAGGCGACCTTCTTGGGCGATGCGCCATTGAGTGCCGCCGAGCCGAGATTCACCGTGATGTCGCCCATGATCGCGATTTCGGGGTTGGCGTCGCTAGCCGGTAGATGATGATCAGGTGTCTTAAAACGATGAGGTTTCGATATGAAGGGATTCTTCTTCTTTACAACCGGTCAGAGTCAGCTCAAAGGGAGCTGAACATCATCGACCAGGGGCGGGGAGGTTATCGGGAGAAGTTTCTAAGGTCTAAGTTAGGTGAGAACGACCTACACAGTGGAGGAGGCGGCTGCAGAAGCGCCACAACCCCCAGCAAGGTACAACCTCGGCGGATAAACTTTGGTGCGTCAAGGCTGAGAT
The DNA here is from genome assembly GCA_020744375.1 of Dactylonectria estremocensis. Lineage (NCBI taxonomy): Eukaryota > Fungi > Ascomycota > Sordariomycetes > Hypocreales > Nectriaceae > Dactylonectria > Dactylonectria estremocensis. The sequence goes on from JAGMUU010000004.1 coordinate 2,700,334, forward strand.
GTGACATGACTTGTGGCGCTAAGATAGCACTGTCATTGGCGCATCACAAGCTTCGCCAGTCCCCACTTTGCTGCAAGGGGTGTCTGCCCGCTGCGAGGCTGAACAGTAGCCACAGTGGCTGTGCACGTGACTTGACTAAGCTCCTGGAGCTGTGGCTTCTAGGCTCCCGGGCTGGCGTCAACGTCAACACCGTCTCAACGCAAGCTCCGATCACGACGACCAACCTCCACCATCACTCACAACCACGATTCTCCCACCCCTTTGCGCTTGGGTCCCTCACAAAACTTCACTTTTTGGACCGCATACAGATCATCTTCAACACAATGGAGCGCTTCAGGAATCTATTAGGTGGCGGCGGTATGGGTGGTCTTGGTGGAGCTGCCCATGGCACGGTAAGCTAGTCTCCAGCGACTTGAGCTCACCCATGGATAGAACTGGGCTCCGGAGTCATGTGCTAATGTGCTGGAATCACAGGATAACACAAAACTGATCGACAACTCTGAAACCGTCTACATTTCGTCGCTCGCCCTCTTGAAGATGCTTCGACATGGTCGCGCAGGTGTGCCTATGGAGGTCATGGGTTTGATGTTGGGCGAGTTTGTGGACGACTTCACGGTCAAGGTCATGGATGTGTTTGCTATGCCTCAGAGCGGAACCGGAGTCAGTGTCGAGGCCGTGGATCCTGTATTCCAGACCAAGATGATGGACATGCTGCGACAAACAGGACGGTCCGTCCTACCCTCCCTTCGATAACGACTTGTGTGGTGTTTGTTGACTGACTTGGAACAGACCCGAGTCCGTTGTCGGCTGGTACCACTCGCATCCCGGTTTTGGCTGTTGGCTGTCTTCGGTTGATATCAACACCCAGCAGTCCTTCGAGCAACTGAATCCCCGAGCCGTCGCCGTCGTTATCGATCCCATCCAGTCAGTTAAGGGCAAGGTCGTCATTGATGCGTTCCGCCTTATCAATCCTCAGCTCTTGATGATGGGACAAGAACCCCGCCAGAGCACGAGCAACCTGGGTCACCTCAACAAGCCCTCCATCCAAGCTCTAATCCACGGCCTGAACCGACACTACTACTCTATTGCAATTAACTATCGCAAGACTGCACTGGAAGAAAACATGCTGATGAACCTCCACAAGCACGTTTGGACGGAGGCACTAGAGATGGACGACTTCAAGCTGGAGGGATCTAAGAACAAGGACAAGCTTCAGCGCTTGGTCACATTGGCTGATGGGTACGAGAAGCGCGTAAAGGAGGAGACGGAGTTGACCAAGGATCAACTCAAGACACGATACGTCGGCAAGCTTGACCCGAAGAAGCATCTGGAGGATGTTGGGCAGGAGCTCATCGAAGACAACATCGTGTCAGTGTCGAGGCAGATGATTGACAAGGAGGCGACGATGCCCAAAAAGGACGAACCAGCAGGGTCCAAGGGACAGGCAAATGCAAATGGCGAGGAGATGGAAGTGGAGGAGGAGCTATAAGCAGGCGTAAGCATGCGGAAGCTGACAGAATGCGGAGGAAGGCGGAAGGAGGAGGCCAGGTTACACTTCGCACTCCGAGGCTCCAGAATAAACTTGTAAGATTACGGGGCGTTGGAGCCGGGCGGGACGGAGATTTAGACACCATGACGTGTTTCGCGAACTCTTGCCCGAGGCTGGGTGCCTGGGTGCCACTGAGAGTAGAGTGGTATCCACGGCATTAATTCTTGCATGCTTTGACTCCCCCCTGCCCCTTTTTCCCGGCGCGTCTGGGACCGCGCTTCCCCACAATAGGGCGAAATGGGTTTGCGCCTCGTTCAGCTAAGAGAGTAGAGGAACAAAACCCCCAACAAAATTGAACAAAGCAATGGCCTCGCAAAACACAAGAGCACAATTGAAGTTGTTTCGAACTCGGTCCAATCGCCTTATACTATAAGTTGTGTGTTTGGTCCATGTAGTTCTTTTGTGGGCTCTGCAGCTCACCGCTAAACTTGAAATTGCCTTGACCCTATTCCCGCCACCTACAGTACCTACCTAAGCTTCGCCAGCCCAATATACTAGCACATCACGCCTATTAGCTCCTGGCTCCTACAGAAACAACTGCTTCCTTTGTACGATTTTGTCAAGAGGAAAACCGTCTGGGAAGCGAACCTCCGCTTGCGGACCATACCCGTCATGGGCTTTGGCTCGTGGCTGCGCAACGCGTTGGGCCTCACTCTTGAGCGCGGCGACAGGGCCCAACGGACGCGAACTCGAACGCCAACTCCGTCGTCTCTACGGACGCCTCAGCGCCATCGGCACTCATCAAAACCTCCTCCCAAGGCGCCTACTCTTTTGTCACCTAGGACGCCCATGACCGAGGTATCACGAAGCCCGGTGTCGGGCCGGAGCCACCGGCGCCGCCCGCGTCGTTCAGAGGCTCACATTGCGCGTCACCTCTCAGACCCGATTGTCCCGGGGCTCGCGGCCGCGTTTCCACGGCCTACCACGCCGAGGCCTTCGTTCGAGGCTACCAGGGCGATAGAGAGACAGCTACGCGAACAGTCGCGTCCGCCAGTGCGGAAGGACAGCTCCAAAAGGCCACGTCGGCCCAAGTCTGAGAGCATCATATCACCGGCCACGACGGCCGAGTTTCGACGCATGGACCGCGCCGCCGTCCGCGAAGCCATCACCCGCATCGCCGAGCTGTTTGGTCACATCCCTTATGTAGTTTGCGGCCTCTCGGCCATGCTCTACTACGGCTTCGAGGGCCGTCCAACCTCTCACATCGACTTGCTCTGCTCTGAGCACTCGCGAGAGGCCCTCCGCGGCTGGGCCATCGCTCAAGGCATGTACCCGCTGCCGAACCGGCCGGACCACTTTGGACTCGTCACATCCAACGGTATCATCCGGCAGATTCATGTCGACTACGTGGAGGATGGGTTTGAAGACGTCGACGCGATCCGCTCCAGCAAGACGCGTGCCGTGGTGCTGTCCCTCGCCGGCCTGGCCGACCAGATCGCCCAGGGCTATGTTAAGGAGCTCGAGTGTTCTGCTGGACGGGACCAGAAGCTATTCGCCACCGACATGATCTGGGTGCTCGAGAGGATAGCCGCCTCGTCTCGCAGGGAACACCATCTCACCCCGGAACGCGCCCCCCATATCTATCAGGACACCTTCTGGATCCCCTTCACCTTGTCCTTTCCGGAATCAGTGCCCCTATTCGGAGCAGCAGGAATCGGCATTCCCGAAATGAGCGAGCTTGGAGACAAAGAGCGTGGCAGGTCCACGGTGGCAAAGGGGAAGCGCAAGTCAGCTCAGAGAAGCAGTCCGACCCATAGGAGCAGCCCAACGACCCAGAGAAACAGCCCGACGATTCAGAGAAGCAGCCCGGACAAGAGAAGCAGCCCAACGATTCAGAGAAACAGCCCGACAATCCACAGAAGAAGCTTGACGATCCAGAGAAGCAGCCCGGACAAGAGGAGCAGCCCGTCGATCCGGAGAAGCAGCCTAGACATGAGACGCAGCCCGGCTCAGAGAAGCAGCCCAGCAGCACTCGACTTATCAGAGTCCAATATCAGGAATCTGGATGCACAAACAGCAATGCTGTAGCCTCCGAGGCATTCGTTTGTCACGGATCATGATCAACGATGATGGCCTCGGAATTAATAATGGAAGGCATGAAGAGAGGGTCATGTTTTACATATAACAGCCTACGATACCCTTTACGATATAATATTGGTCTTTCATATATTCTTTCAAGGTACATTATCCACTTTATAGAGACATACTTCAATTTATTATACATTTCCCCTCCAGCATGGTGGCTCCTTCCGAATCAAGACAACCATCCATTGTAGAACCGGGAACGCGGTCGAGAACTTGGTTGGCAACGGCGCCCAGGATTCCGGCACCAGGAGCTTCGTTGCTGGCTCGGGCGACAATGACGCGAACTCCAAATGGGCAGCCTCCAGAGCTGGGGGCGACTTCGTTGGCAGTGGCGAGTGCCAGGGCCGTGAGGATAGCGACAAGAGCGAAAAGCGAATACATCTCAGGTGAGTTGCTGTAGTAGTCGTTAAGTTAAAGCGTAGAGTTGAGCGGGTTTTCGTGGTGTGATAAAGGTAAAGAGTTTGAGTTGCCTCGTAGTTAGGTAGGTTAGATTCCAGGATCGAAGGAAGGGTTGGAGGAAGAAAGGAAGAAAGAACAAGTTGAGGGGAGAAGAACAGCAAGGTATAGGTAAACAAATCAGTGAATGAAGTGGGGACTGTTGCCAGAGACTCTTGACAGTAACCGCAGACTTGGTCGTTGACGTTAGTTGCCAGGCTGTCAGTTTCTAGCGTCTGGCGTTTGACGTGAGCTGCCGGCCCGTCAAGTCTGTAAGCGAGCCGCCTTTTACAGTCAGTGAACCATGCCAGCTTATGACTATATAGAGGGCGAGAGACAAGAAATGATCAGCTGGCAAGCCCTTGGTTAGACCCGTGTATTTGCCAGCTGGCTGCGATGGTACGTTGGCACACTACATACATCACGTGGGACTGTTGTGCATTTTGGAGGGTAAAGGAGACAGTTGACTCGAGTGTGTAGTGGCCTGTCATGTGTGCTTGACCGGATACTGTGAGGCTTGGCCATGTCAGACGGTGCCGGCCGTCGTGATGTGCGCTGTGGCAGTCGGAACTCCCTCGCTCATCCCAACAACTAGAGGATAGACGTCTTTCCCTCCGCTATCTACAAATAAAAAGAAGGACCATAAATGCACAATGAGAATACAAAGAAAAAAGCAACAACGTGGGTAGCTTCAATCGTCTCGTGTCTGCAGCTAGCATGCATCCATGTTCTGTCATGCGGCTATGATGCGCCGTGCCGCGTCTAGGACCATCAAATAGCCCAAACCAGGGCAGACTTGCGAGCAAGGAACTAATAAGCAACAAGCACATCCTGCATCTTGCCCATCCAACGCATCCGTCCAAAACTCTGCAGATGACATATCAAACGCACGAATGAAATAAATAAAGGCGAACCGTCCTGGGCTGCTGCAACGCCAACTATGTGCACCAATCCATCCTAGTCGCCCTCTCTGCGATGCTGAAAGTTGTGCGCCACCACCTTGGTGTACCACAGTGAGTGGACCGTGAGGCTATCATTAATAAACGTAAGGCTTTGGGTTGGTTTGCTTGCCTGCCTGCAGCCTGATTCGCTGTTCCTCGAAGAGCTAACTGGCTAAGGCTGTGTGGCTGGCCCACTAGAGTATCCTACAAAATTGGCGGCCGTGGACAAGAGAGTGAACTGGTTGACGACGATGAGGAAGAAGGCGAATTCAACCTCTGTGATACGAGATGGGAGAGCTCATGTCCCGATTTCCGATGGACAAGTGTTCTACAATGCATGTTATTTAATCACCCTCATCATGCACCGGGATTGTATCGTCTTGTAGCATACCACCATCAGACGCACCTCTTTGGTACAAAAGATCAGTATACCGAAGACATACCCTGGAGCTAAGCTTCCTTCGCCTTCGGATGGCCTTAGGCAGCTCGCGTCGCTTCATAGGGCCGTAACATTAACCACCAAGAATCAGTTTCAGACCCTCCTGAGTCAAGCTCCCTTCCACTACTGTTATAAATAAAGAAATATCACCAGGAGACCCCGAAGCAAGAGGATCTGACTACACCCTTGAGGCTTATGTCATTAGTTGCGTTCTTCTCCCGGACTGTTGTGAACAGCCGGTGGTGAGTACTAATCACCACTGGGTGCAGAAAAGGGACACCAAGACAGCATACTTCGAAGGACTTGTTGAGGGATTCTTGCCTGGTTTACTCTACCCGGGAACAAAAGACTTCGTAATTGGATCAACTGAAGCTCTACACGATGACATTTTCACTAATGCACAGGTTCTTTGCACATCAGGCAACGAATACTTCTACACACCGGCATGCAGACTCGAATCCGTGCGAACGTGGAACATAGGTTAATAACATCTCATCTAGCTCTTGTCAACTTTATGGGGAAATAAGATATCAGATAGAAGAGCGTTTCAGTTGTTCCCAGTAACTCCCAGCCCATGATGGATAATTTTGCCCAAATCATCGTACCTCCCGTTCTCTTCACTGGCCTACAGACAGTCTCGAATAACAGCCCCTAGAACGGATACCTCGGCTCCTGAACAAAGATACATTGAACGACAGGCACGAAATTTCGTAAGGTCTCCTTTGACACGGGATGTCCAACCTAGGTATGTTTCCCGGTACTCCATACGCCCAAATGTGACTGTTAAAGCACTCGTTGACAGATTGTTGCTCGACCAGAAGCCCCTGCTCAGTCGGCAAGGAGAAGCCTCCGGCCGCTGGAGAGGATGGGACCGTCATATATCATCCAATGGAAAACACAACTCCTCGGAGAAATGTCGACTAAGAGGTGGGGGCTTTGGTGGTTGCGGCGGGCTGTCAACTGCGTCTTGCCCTGTGGTGGTTGTAGCCCAACTTGAATCTACATCACTGGGCTCCTATACCCCCATGATGGGAAACTTCTTGTTTCGCTTGCCAAGCAGCGTAGCGTTATCCAAGTTGAGCTCAAAGGCACCTCGTTGACGGTTGCGGTCCTTCACCTGTTGTCGGGCCGCCGCCGTTACAGCCGCAGAGTGTTGGCCGTAGCCCCGGTCCGTAGTGCGTTCGCGTTCTCGGCCCCTCGTCTCTGTTTCCTGGTCCCGAATGTTGGTCTTGCGCATGCTCTGTTCAAGTGCTTGAGTTGCTGCGTTAGGCTTGGGTGCGGGGTTGGTATCTTGGGTATCAATCTGCATGCGATCTTCCTCATCCGTTTCCTCGTCTTCCTCGTTAAGGCCGCCGAGGAACCTGGCAGGACCACCCTTGGCACCAATCGCCGCTCTCCGCTTGCCCTCTTCCTCTTGGCGATGCACCGCGTAACTAACATCGAAGACCTCGCGCAGGTTGACAGCTCCAGGTGATCGGAAGTCATATCGCTTGCCAGGCTCCTGGAATTTGGTGGGGTCAAACGCGCGGAGCATACCCTCGGGCTTCTTCTCCTCGCGGGGAGTAGGGCCATTTCCTCGGACCCACGGATGAGCCAGGAATTCCCCAATGGTGTACCGCTTCTCGGGGTCAACCGTCAGAAGGTGGCTGATGAGATCTTGTGCCGACTTGGAAATGTCGTCCCACCATGGGGACAAGAAGGTGTACTGTCCCTTGGCGACCTTCTCGGTGAGCAACTCGATACTCTCATCATAGAAGGGAGGGAAACCGCAGAGCAGAGTGTACAAAACGCAGCCAAGAGCCCACATGTCAACTGACTTGGAGTACCGCTCATCCTTGACAATCTCGGGCGCCGTATACCCGACAGTACCACATGGAGTCATGGTCTGGTTGTCCCACACAATCTTGGAGAGACCAAAATCGGCAATCTTGATCTGACCAATACCGCCAGCGCCAACGCCGGGGATGAACTCGCCCTCGTCAGCCTTGTCCTCATCTCCGGGCTGTGTCGGCTTGGGGCTCTTTGAAGGCACAAAGGGGATAGGGTTGTACAGGATGTTTTCTGGCTTGATGTCACTGGCAAGGGTCAGTTGTTGTCGCTGTAAGATAGGGGCGAAATGACGTCAGGAGGGGCATCATCGACCCGAGGAGTCTGTGCCGCCTATGACATCCACGCGTGGCGTGAATACACTCACCGGTGAACAACACCCTTTTCTTCATGCAGATACTCCAGAGCTTGAGCGACTTGGACGATGACATGTCGAGAAAGCTCTTCACTGAAGTATGTCAGACGGACAATCTGGTGGAATAGCTCGCCTCCAGGGGCCAGATCGAGAACAATGTAGTAGTATTGTCGGGACTCGGTAAAATCGACGAGCTTGATGATGTTGGGGTGATCAAGCTGGCGCATGATCTGGACCTCCTTCAAGATGTTTGATCGCTGCAGTCGAGTCAGTACATGTCTTTCGCCCAGCTGTGTGTGTAGTTTATCCTGGAGCCCGAAACGCTAGCTACCGCAGGTCACAACCACACACGAACAAGAAAACGCAGACCAAGGAAAATATTGTCGCACCTCTGCAGCCTTCGGGATCTTTTTGAAGTCCGGATGTAAATGATTGTTTCCCTAGGAAGGGGGCGGCCCCGTGTTGGTAAATGGGGACAGAGAAATAGAGATAAGACCAGATACTGGCACAAAACGGAAGGAGAAGAGCAACGCCGACACTGACGGCCCCGTAGATAAACTCACCTGCATACTGTTCATTTCGTATTTGCGAACGACCTTGATAGCGACTTCTCCCCTGTCGCCGGTAAGGTCGCGGGCGCGGTAGACGTTGCTGAAAGCACCGTCACCCATTTTGTCGATGAGCTCCCATCGCTCGAGACCAGGGTAACGGGGGAACTTGCTCCTGCTAGCGTTTTCCTCGGCGACGATTTTGGCGAGATTGGCGTCGTCGACGCGCTTCGCTTTGGACTTGCCATGGGATTCGACTGGAGCTTCCGAGTAAGGGTCGGCGGCCGGGGGCGGAGCTGGGTGAGTCTCTGGGGCGCTGTGGTGATGAGTGGGCTGGGCGGCTTGCTGGGGAGCGGCCTCGTTCTTGCGCGCCTGATCTTCGTTGGCACGGGCTTGCTTGCCTGGAGTTCACGTCAGTCACTTTACCACGCAGTTGACCAAGGCTAGCGAGAGAATAGATCAGACCCGGAATGAGAGAAAATGCATACCGTGGCGAATGAAATTCTTGAGTTGTTGAATGGTCGACATGGCCGGAAAAGATGTCACTGGGGCGTGACGGGCCACTTGAGGGAAGGTGGCAGGGAGCAGAGCTCGACAGCGGTAGCAGGTAAGCGGGTGGGGCAACGTCTCTCCTCTAGATACTCCAGGTCAATAGTCGTAGTCGGGCTTTATGTCTTGTCGTCGAAGTCGAAGTCGTCGCAGTCAGAGGGTTTCGTGGTCGGTTTTTCTGGTGTATTTGTAAGAACGGCAGGGACGGGCAGATCTATGTCGTCAGGAGGCTAGGACGAGACAGGGCTGGCAAGCCAGGGCTCAAAAGGCTGACTGGCGCGTTGGGTTGGCTTGCGTGCGGCGAGTGTGCGGGGTTTATCGAGTCGCAGGACGGAGCTGCGAAGGGTTCGTGCGCGGGACTCGGTGGTACAAAGTGCGTTCTGGTGGCAAGCGAGGCTGACGGATGAGCCGGAGAGTAGACGTGCGAGAGTATGGGGGCTAGGAGAGGGCGAGGAGAGGATTATGCAAGAGTTGAAGTTGGAAAGAAGAGGAAGTAAGAGGCAGAAGAGCAGGAGGGTTAGAGAGTTGCAAGTGCAGGCGTCAGTGTTGACGGCAGCGGACACTGGACATGGGGCATGGACAGTGGGCTATGGGCTGTGACAGTGGGTTGGGAACTTGGGACAGTGGGAAGCTTCCCTGGCAACAGGTGCCTTGATGCCCCAGCGGGGGAGAGGCCTGGGAGGGAACCTGGAAGTGGAGCCGCCTCTGTGAGGTCACTGAGCTGCTTGGTTCTGGGCTCGCTGGGCTCGCTGCAAGGTGGAGTCGACAGCCACCAACTCTCGATCGTCTGGCACCCAAATGCTGACGACCTTGAGAAAGAAGGAAGAAAAAAACACAGAGACGAGACAGCAAGACAGCCCATTGGTCCATTGGGAACCAGCGACGATGTACGGGAGCGAGAGCCAAAGATGGCCGGCTTGGTTTCACGGGAATATGTCACGCTCAGCACCAAAGTGAGGGCTGGTTGTTGGAGGGCCCAGTTGATGGTTCTATTCGTCGTCCCTGTTGGCGGGCAAGGATAAGAAACAAGAAACTACCGTACCTACATACGCACTACATGATATTACCATGCAGCTTGCCGCACCGACCCGGGCACGCGCGCGACGAAACTGGACGACAACTACCAGGTAGGTATCGTTGACAGTGGAGGTTTTATTAGGTGCCCAAGGAGAGGTATCCATCAGCGTGCTCTGCTCTCCATGAAGCTAGACAGACGGTGTCCAAGGCGGGAATGGCACAAACTAAAAACAGGCCGCCAAAGCCGCCAAAGCCGCTGTCTCCCCACGTTGCGGACGGTGAGGAGCGAGAAAGAGAAAAAGACACTTGACGCCATCCATCCCATCTCTCGGCGAACGGAGCGTGCGTGCCCGCTGTCACATTTGGGTGTGGGTGTGGGTGTGGGTGTGGGCGTGGCGGGTGGCATCATCTTTTTCATCATCATATAGCACCGAGCTTGGGGCTGATCCGCTCGCAGTGATGAGTTCTCGGCCGTCTTGCTGGAGGCGATAGGTCGTTGGTCGTTGGCCCGCGCGGTGGACGATCACGGATGATCCCCTTGGGCTTGTCAACGTCAAAGTCATCTGCGAGAGTCGCCATTCGATCCAGCTTCCCGCCGGCATGGGTCAAGAGCTGCAGCGGCGTCCATCCCCCATCCCATCGCAAGAAGCCGATCGAGGGAAGCGTGCCACGGTCCCACGGGCGCCAGGCACTGCAACGTGATGCAGTTCTCCGCATCTCCGCAGAAGCGAGCCCTTTTTCATCATCCAAGCAAGCAACCCAGATCTCTTTGCTCCATCCTCAGTGCGTCAGCGTTGTATCGGCTGCCACTATGCCATTTCCTCATTGCGCGCAGACAGAACGGACCCATCCAACCATCCACGGGAGGGCCATGGTCCATGAATGATGGATGATGGATGATGGATGATGGAGTAATGGAACACCCCCGCCCCGCCCCGTTATGACGCTGCCAACGACGTCATCGTCCTCCCTCTCCCCTCCAATACATGGGTTTCCACGGGCCCCAGAAAGGGTCTCCAAGGCCACTCCCTTGTCCAGCGGCCCCAAAGTGGGTGCTTTTGGTGCTCCCTGGGCGCTGGTGGCCGCTCTGGGCGCCGTCTGGACCCCCGGTAGCTCGGTCTCAAGGCCACGCAGCCACCAACCAGGGCTGCCCATCCAAGCCCCTTGCTAGACTCTTGGGTGTACCTTCAAGCTGCTTGGCCCCTACCTCTACGTACCAGAGTCTGCGGGTTACTTTGGCCCTGGCAGTCTACGTCTTCCATCTTGCAGCCCTTCCTCAGTGCCAGCAGCTTTCTCCCTCCCTGCCGAGCCCCAGCGCTTCTCTCCACTAGCCGGGGAAGCAGCTCAAGCTCGCGTCAACAGGTAGCACCGCGTCTGGCCTGCTTGCCTGGCCTGCCTCGAGTCATGAAGTTCCCGATGGCAGCAAATACTCAATGATGACATGAGGAACGCCGAGGGGTCAATAGCTCATGGCCAGGGAGGAAGAGGAGGGCAGACATGCATACCAAACAGCTCAGAGGCCGCACACCAGCCAGAACTTAAAAACCGGCTTTTGGTTTTTTCGTGGGTTGGGCCGCGCAAATCTAGAATCGCTGGCTGCATAATGCCCAGGTACTGCCATGTCTCTTGCATGCCATCCAGTTCAATACCAGCCAACCAGTCATTGCCCTCCGCTCAATGGCATGGCGGGTTCCCTTTGGCTGAAACAAGCTGAGGATGGATGTTTGTCACAGTTCTCATTTTGCACGGTCCGGGTTCAGGAGCTGGTGCTCCATAGCCCTATGGCTCTGGATCTCCAGCGCTCACACCATCGTGGATCCCAGAACCTACTACCATGGAATGGGTAAGTACAGTTCTGTACCTACGGATAGCAGCCCGCCCAGATCCATTCTTGATGAATGAGTCCATGGATCCAGGACTCAGATCCACCGCCCATCTGCAGCCTTGACAGTCTCTGGCTGCAAATCCCACTCTTTGACACATTTTTTCTGATTCGACGTGCTGTGAATGCTATCTCATGGCGGTTCCCCAGCACGAGTCGTGTCAAAAAAGTCATGACGCGGGGATTTGACACGTGCTGCCTCTGTCCAGCTCACGACAATCGTGTTTGTCTCAGCCTCAAGATACGTACTCGTATCCTCCCGGTCTCGGCTTAGCTCGCGGTACCAGGTAAGCCCTAAATTGGTAGTCAGTACTCTAAATAAAGGCGCCCCCTTACACTGGGTTCTATTCAACATGGCTTTCTGCGTTCAGGCTGTTCGTGATGGGAAAGCTCAAGACTCATGACCAATTTTAACCATCCTTAGCATTGTGTTCATGACAAGGCAACGGAAATTCCATGACTCCTAAGTCCTTCTGAACATCAAAGCCTCCTCTCGTGGAGGAAGAAGTGTACGACGATACCTATCTAGCTATGCGAATGACTGCATCCTCGACCTACGCTTAGAGTACGACCGTCTGCACCGTCTACTGCATACACTTCATTTGGAGAAAAGAGTAGCTAGTGCCTGTCTTGATGAAAACTTTGAGTGCAACGTGTGCCAGAAAACGTCATTGGTGTTCACCGACCTCATTATGAATAACGCCGAGACCAAATACTTCACACGAGGCTGCCAGGACTGCCCTATTCTCTTGGAATCTAATCGTGGGAGTTTCGGTAAGCGTCCTACTCGATCATTGGTCTTGACTCGAGATTCTTTATACACAGGTCCCTGAAGCTTGTTCACCACCGTTCGTGCCACCATGTGCTGCAAACGTCTCCCGTTGCTCCGAGACTCCAACCCCAACTGTTTTATCCACTTCTAGAGGAAGCGTCTGAAGCGACAAAATACAGTGTACGGTAAGACAAGTCTTGCTTGTAAAGAAGCAAGTGTATTGTGTGACTCCGCCAGCATCGACTGAACTCAGCGAGAGTTTTGCGCTAACACGAACTACTCCTGAGGCGCCTGGTCGTCTCCAAAGTTGGCCCTGGGGAATAAGTAAGACGAGGGCCTTCATCAAGAACCTGAAGGTTTCGCTCCTTGTCGTATTTGATGGTGGGTTCCCGTACGAGACGCGTAGATAATAATACTATCGTCCTCTCCTAGAACCGGCGAGGGGGGGAACCCGGGGGTATTTTGACTGAAAAGCCCACAGACAAATAATTAGGAAACCTCAATTGAAGCTCATCCATAAAACCGTGAGTAACAAGGAGGATCCTTCTGTAAGTGTAACTGGCTGCCATGTTTTGGGTGCATCTTGATGAATATGGGGGCAATATGAGTTTCAACAGACCTACAGTCGTCGTGCCTTCGGATGCCTTCGGCGAGGAATGGGGTGGACATGCCCCACGAACCGACGAAATTGAGAGATGCAATTCTCTTCGGCGCACTTGGGACAACATGAGGTGATTTGTCCATGAATAGGGGAAGTTCAAAAGCACTCTTTGTTGAGGCTTGCTGGCTGCTAAAGCGATTTTCGGCAGGGAGTGTTTCTTAATAATTTTCAGCTGCCACTAGGGTATTCAACAGTTGTCTAAACCTGTTCACACCTCTGTCATTGCTGAACCTCTAAGGTCCGTCGTGGCTTTCTTTCAGAACAACACTACGACGTGGTTAGGGATGCCGCCAGAAAGGCAGATTTATGTTGATCGTCGTCGAATCCAAGGAAAATTGGGCACCTCAGGAGAGTGTACACTTGGGCCAATATATTGAATATAAAATCAAGGCCTGGCATCAGGTATTTTACATGCGCATGGTTATCGTACCGGTCGCAAGAAATGCATCACAAACAATACCGCTTACTCCTTCTCACAACCTTATCATAAAACAGACAAAGCTAGGCCAGCTGCTCTACAACTTAAAACACCTATACGCAACCTCCTGGCTCTCCGCGTACGCCCTGAGTTGCCGGTTCTTCCACCCATAAAACAGCCTGAGACCTATGGCCACGACGGACACGAATAGAAGAAGCGCCGCGTTGGTCCAGTGACCCGTCGGGTAGCCATCCGCCCGCTCGCTCGCCTGGTAGATCCAGACTCCCGGGATCTGACCCAGACCGCCGCCCAGGGACACGTTGATGGCAATGGCCAGGCCCGTCGAGGCCGTCGTGAAGACGTTGGAGCTGAGCCATCCCAGCATCGGCGGGATGCACGCGAACGACCCGGCCGTGGCCATGATGAGGCCACCGTATCGAGCCGCATATGCGTCCGCTGGGAGTGCTGCCGACATGATGAATCCTATGGCGCCGACTGCAGATGCCGCGGCGGTGTGGACGCCTCTTGCATTGAAGTGATCTGCCGACCAGGCCACGAGAACCTGACACACTGCATGTTTGTTAGCAACTTGCCCCTTTAGAAAGTCAAAAAGGCCGTACCGTATGCGATGGCCCACGGGGGCACCGTCATCAACTGTGCCTGCAGGTCGAGATATCCCAATCCAACGGTAATCGAAGGCGAAAACAAACTCAAGCTAGCAAAAGCAGGACTGGCAGCGAAGTAAATGGCGTAATGCGCATACAGTCGCCAGTCGGTCAACGTCTCCTTGGCCTCCTCCCAGTTCATGGTCGGGTGAGACTCCTTGCTGCCCTCGTAGTACAGCCGCTGAATCGCCAGGTCCTTCTCGCCTTCTGTGAGCCAGGTGGTGTGCTCGGGATAGTCGGGCAGGAAGAAGAGTACGAGGAAGGCAGCCAAGCACGACGGGATTCCTTCAATGATGAAGAGCCAGCGCCAGCCGGAAAGGCCTGATGCGCCGTTCATGTGGCCGATGCCGTATGCGATTGCGCCGCCGAACTATGACATGGTGAGCAGAGTGAGCGAGGTAATCCCTAGAAATGGACTACTTACTGCGCCAGCGAGAGTAGCAGATGCGAGGATAAATGCGACGCTATAGCTGGTGAGAAGCCCTTCTTACGACAATGACACCCGGACTACCTCGACTAACTCACCGAACACTTCGTTCGTCGTGCTTGTACCAAAACGTAAGATAGTAGACCAACCCTGGAAACAGACCCGCCTCAAAGGTCCCCAGCAAGAATCGCACAGCCGTAACGCTGGCGAAGCTATTCGTGGCGGCCGTGACGATTGTCATGCCACCCCAGCAGAACATGAGGAAGGCGAGCCAGCGGCTAGGCCGCAGCTTCTTGAGCAGGATGTTGCTGGGGACCTCGAAGACGGCGTAGGAGACGAGGAAGACCATGAGGGAGATGATGAACTGGTCGTTGGTCATGTTGGTCTCGTGCTGCATGTCGTTGTTTGTCGACGAGTTGAGTATCATGGCGTTGCCGATGTTGGTGCGGTCGAGGAAGCACAGGAAGTAGATGGAGGCCGACAGCGGGATGATGCGCATGTCCTGCTTCCAGAGCAGGCCCTTTTCTACAGGGCTCATCGAGACATCGTATACAAACGCCGGGTCCTACAGGGCGGAGGCGAGGTTATTAAGGGTTGCCGACTTGTCTACATGGCGGGCATATACAAGGGACTTGGAACGGGCAGGCTTGAAAGGAGGAGACTTGAACAGAGAGACTAGAACGGGGGGGAAGACTTCAAAGAAAAGACTTGTTTACATCTTTGGCGATGGTGGAATCGACATCGTCTTCGGCCACGGGCGGAGGGAACGGGCGGGGAATCTTTTCCGGAGGCCACGCCACCATCTTGGACAGGCCGTTGCTGGTATTTCAGCGGCGGGTTTGGCGGCGCGACTCTTGAAGGAATTCGGGTTCGCAGGAACACGGGATTCGACGATGGAGGCGCGAGAAGAGCGTTGCGATCACCGAGGCGCGGGCACGAGACAGTGGGGTGTTGTAGATGGTGAGAGCTTCACGCTGCTTCAACAGCCAAGAGAGGAGGCGAAAGTTCGAGGAAAGAGGGGGGAAAGCCAGCGGCCGCCAAGAGCGAAAAAGATATATCGCGATGACGGGATTGGGGAAAAAAATAAAATAAACGAGCGAGAGATGGGAATGGGGGTTTTCGCTACCTAGACCAAATCAGACCGCCGTCTCGGGACCAGAAAGAAATGCGGGGGAAAAGAGTCGAGTCGGGCGGCCTTTTTTTCTACTTCAGAAAACGAGGCTCCACCGTCGATCATATCAGCAACTCTTTTCTTTCTCCCCCACCCGGGAATGACTCGCAGTGGCGCCATCACGGCCCTGGAAGAGGGAACCCGGGCTTGCTACTACGTGCAATGTAGGGGTGGTGGGTGGTGGGTTGAAACCGAAAGGCATGGGTCCTCGGGCGGTAGGAAGGCCGTACGCCGTCCAATATCTCGGGCCTGGTGAGCGAGGACGCCGCGATATGCGAGGTGACGATGCAAGATCCCCATGTTTCCGCGCCCTCTCCCCCGCGAATCATCTCGGCCCATTGCAGGCTGTGCTGCGATTCCACTCCACCCGTCAGTGATATAAAAAGCAAATAAAGCGAGCCTGTTGGACATATGCGTGTGTCGCGTGGGCAATGGTGTATCCGAGAGCCAGCGCCCGAGAGGACCGGCTACTTGCTCGTCCGCTCCGACAGCCTCCGCCATGGGCGATATTCCCGTCGCAAGCGGCGAGCACGCGACCCTCAAAGATGCATCACAAAGGGACCACACCACGCACGCGTCACCCTTTCCCCTTCAAAGGAACTAGGGGTGGGTTTCCAGCTCCGGCAGTCCAAATGTGGGAGAGGCTGTGAGTCCGTGGTCGGCGGGGCTCAGTGGGGGACAGGGAACAGAAGAGAGGGACTCGACAATCGTCATGATCCGATGGTCCCAAGGTGTTGAGGGTGTGTGACAGTATGTGTCAATCCCTTTTAGCGCATTCGGCACAAGGCCCCCCGACGGGCTTTATTTTCTCTTCTCACTTTCGACTGCCGACATGCGCAATTGACAATGCTTGTGATACCCGGGCATTCCGTCTTCCTGTCCCATCTCGGGCCCATCTCGTCCGGCATGTCTCGGCCGTTGCGCTCCGGCCGGGGTGGACCCAGTCGCGGGTGGCTGATGAGTGGTGGGTGGCTCCGGTGCCGGCCAACCCCGGCGCTGATGACGGGACTCATTAGACACTCGGTGGCCTACGAAGTCGAAGTACTCTTTGTGATTGCGAATTTGCAACGGAAACTAATGTCCCATGCATATCCCATGCATATCCCATGAGCCTAGAGAATGTCGTTTGCGACAAAGAGTGTCTGTGTGTTCCCAGCACAAGTGGATGGGTGATAATCCAGGGATTTACAACGGTTGACGTAGCTCTACCATGGTTGAGTCACATCACTCTGCGATATCGCCGGGATCGTCGTTGAATTGACCGCTCTAAGCAAACCTCATGTCTATTTGCACGGTCCTCACGACGCAACGCCTTCTTATCACCGAGGCGTCACATCCATCTTGCCCCAATTAGGTTCGCATCAGCCGCTAAAGGCCAGTTGCATCATATAGTGGAATACGAAATCCCACCCCGTAATCTGCTTGTGTTTATCCGTAGTCTAGCCCTCGTCCTCGTCCTCAACATCAGCCTCGGCCGGCCAGACGAACCAGGTGACCACCATGCACAGCTTCAAGCCGGCCGCGAGCCACAGGGTGCCGGCAATGCCGACGGAGCTGTTGGAAAACAGGCCACCGACAACCGCGCCCAGCAAGAGCAGCAGCGGCGCGGCGACCCGGCGGTTCCGCGACACGTTTTGAAGCGCGAACAGGTCACGATCCGAGAACAGGTCGCAGTAGATGCTTGTTAGGACCACGCTCGTCAGGGCGTTCTGCCGGAGCGCCCGGCTCGTCACCGCCTGGCCGCAGCTCTGGAAGGCGACGAGGGCAATGGGCAGCAAGACGTTCCACGCAAGAGCGTCTTCTTCGTTTGTGCCGGGCGGATGTGTGCTGGTGATGAGAGCAGCAGCCGAAGTCAAGAGCGACTGTGCTGCAAAGGACGCGCAGAGGACCCAGCGGCGTCTGGGCGAGAAGAAGCGGTGGAAGCGAGCGAAGAAGAATGAGCCGAGGCAGAAGCAACTGATGGAAACGGTCGACTTGAAGAGCCGCGGTGACGGCGTGGTTGATACCAGGGAAGCGAGGCCCAACCCAACGTAGACGGTATTGCCTGGCTGCATATTAGTCTCGATGGTCATTCGCAGGTGGCAGTTCGTGACTTACCTGTCTGCATAGACACAAAGGCGCCCCAAACCTGTATCGCCGAACTATCCAACAGCCCCGTCACCAAATAGCAAGCAAGCAGCACAGCATCCGCCCACGAGCAGGAAAGCTCGGCAGTCATAGTCTGTCGCCAACCTGCACGGCCTGGACGCCGCGAGTGCAGCAGCGGCGCATCCTCTCTAGCCACGCCATTGGGGGCAGTCCCGACGGTGCCGTAGCTTCGTTGACCGGTCATGTCGATTGAAGCCTCACGGTGTCTTCCAGGACAGAGTAGTACAATCCACGACCACAAGGGACTCTGACGATCTCTACGCGCAATATATTTATGTGGTAAGAAGGTCTTTTAGGGGGTGGAGACTCGCCGAGAAAAGAAGTCAACTTTGAAGATCAGCCAAGCCTCCACCCGCTAACAAGGCGGCATTCCAACGGTATTATGGGTCACTGGGAGAACAACTGATTATGTGTTGGCAGCAAATAGTCAATTGATAAGGTCTGTTCAACTAGATGTGAACTGAATAAACGGATCATCTCCATTGACGCCTAGATTCTTTACTCCGTGGAAGTTTATGTCGTCATTCCCCTTGTTTACTTGCCGTGATGTCATGAGCCTCTCACCGCTCACCTTGCAACATCATAATCCGTCTCACCTTATGGGAAGAGAAGCAGTCAATTCATTTCGATAATCCAAATGACAATTAGGAGACGTGACAAGTTGTCTTTGAATGACATAATTTACATTGCGCTATGTGCAACCGTAAGATTTTTTCTACGCCAGTTCTCAGTTGTCCCACGTAACCGTGTGTTCATCCAGACCTCAGATATGATGGGACCTGCCAATAAATTCACTATTCACAAGAAGATAAAAGTAGAAAGAAGATAAACCCTAAAAGTCTCTCATCACACGTCCTCCACCAAAAGAAAAACCCCTCCTCAGCGGAAATGCCCGCTTAGTAGCCCCAAGGGATTGCCTGGGGGGTCTGGGTCACGTAGACAGTCTTGATCACGGTGTGAGTAGAGCACGCTTTGCTGGTGGCCTGGCCCGAGGCAAGTCCGGCGGTGGAGGTGCGAGGGCGGCGGGTGCGAGTGCGGGTGTGCTGGCGAGTCTTGGGGATCTGGGTAGAGGTGGAGGTGGTGGTGGGGACATCCTCATCCTCACCCTCGCTGTCGCCGGAGCAGTCGTCCTCGTCGTCGCCCTCATCGTCACCTCCGGGGGTGGCCACGGGAGTGGAAGACACAGGGGTGGCGCCAGGGGTAGTGGGGGTGATGACCGAGGTGACGATGTCGGTGAGCTGCTTGATGGTGGTCAGGGCAGCAGAAGAGGCAACGACGGTATCTTCGGCGGCGGAGGAGACCACAGAGGGCTCGACAGCAGCAGCGGAAGAGCCGGCCGCGCCGGTAGTGGTCGGCGCGGCAAGGATGTTGGACACGGACTCGGAGAGGGTCACGAGGGAAGGACGGGGAGCGTCGACGGGCAGCGAGGTGGTGGCAGCGGCGGCCTGGGAGGTTTCCTCAACGGCAACGGCGGTGGTGGGCTCAGCAGCGGCGACCGAGGACTCAACAGCGGCAGCAGATGAGGCGGCGGCGGCGGTAGAAGCAGCAGCAGTCTTAGAGGCAGACTTGGTGGCAGCGGCCGAGGTGGCAGCGTTGCCGCTGCCGCTTCCGTTGCTCATGCAGGCGAAGGACATCTTGGTGACGGCAGATCCGGTGGTGGCTCCGGCGAGGGACCACTCCATGGAGACGTAGGGCCAGCAGATGCGGCCGTCGGACATGGTCACCATGTCACCGGCAACGTAGGTGTCATCAGAGGAGATGGCAGAGCCGGAGGTGGCACCGGTGCTGTCAACGAGCTGGAACTTGGTGCCGGCAAAGGTACCGCGGCAACCCATGGCGTCGAAGTCGCAGATCGGGTTGGAGATCTCCTCCCAGGAGACGAGGGCGTTCTTGCCGTCAAAGGCAGCGACGTGAGCGTTGGAGCAATCGTTGGAGCCCTCGGTAATCCAGTTGACCTGGCTGTCACCATCCTCAGAGCCGACGACAGAGGTAGCCTGCTCACCAACGAGGGTCTTCTTGTCAGAGAAGAGGGCGACGGCGATGTTGCGGTTGTTGGTGCGGTTGGCAGAGGTCGTGTAGCCAGCGCCCATCCACTCATTCTCAGTCAGGTCGATGGCGCCACGGGACACCCAGGAGAAGATGTAGGAGTCGGAATCGATAAAACGGGCGAGGACACTGTAAGAACCGCTCATTCCGCCCATGGGCTCGTTGCTGGCTCCGTTGATGACGTGCTCGTTGGAAACCTTGACGCCGTTGTTGCCCATGCCCTGTGTCTCAGTGTTGAGCCAGATGGCGCCCTGGTCCTCAGCGCAGAGGGACGCAAAGGGAGCCTCATCAGCCTCCTCGAAAGCGATACCGGTGTTGTGCGAGCAGCCCCAAGAGGAAGAGGCGCCGGAGATCTCCTCCAGCTTACCGGCGGTGGTGATGTAGCGGATGGCATCACCGAAATGACCGGAAGCGGAGCCGGAGTAAGAGGTGACGACGATGTAAGCGGCATAGTAACCGGCCTTCTCGGAGTAGACAAGGTCACCGTTGATATCAGGAGAGGCAAGGGAGTCGGAAGCGTCAATGTCAGGTCCGCCAAGAAGGGTCCTGAAGGTCTTGACGCCGTCGGTGTATCGGTACAGAACAGCAATGCCAACGCCATCAGCCTCACCAGAAACGACTTCGTTGGTCAGAAGTGCCTAAGTGCAGTGTTAGTTACGTGTTGATTGCGATGTCAGGGAGACTAATAACTAATAGTTGGGGGGCTTACAAAACCGTCGTCGTGAGCGACAAGACCACCGGCCTCAAGACCGCCCGAAATGGTAACGGCGTCGCCGACGGCGGCAAAGGTGTCGGGGTCAACACCCTGGACGTGGACGCCGGTGCCGCTGTTGTCGAGGTAGGCGATGAAGGCCTTGGAACCATCGGGGGAGACGGCGAAGGGGGTACGGCGATGGTGAGGATAGCCGGTCCAGTATGCCTCCTTGATAGGGTTGAAGGAGCTGGTCAGGGTCAACGAGTCGACGAAGTTCTCCAGCGATGAGGCGGTGAGCTGAGCGGCCGCCAGCGCCAGGCCAGCGGCGAAGGTGAAGAGGTGTCGGGTCATGGTGCAAGTTCAAACGAGAGTTTCAAGATGTGACGAGTGTAAGAGAGTGGACTCGGTCGGTTTCGGTAAGTATGTAAAGATCGTGGAAAAGAAATCAAAGAATGTAAAAAGACCCCAGGTCAAAAATCCAAAGCCACACAAACGGGTTAAAGATCGTGATGGCAAAGTTTTGGGATCTGGAAGGCGACATGGCGACTTATAAACACCCGGCCATGCTCTCACTTGCAGGGCCCCGGGCCGCATCTTGGGAGGCGCGCCCGAGAGGCCGGGAGCAACGGCTTCGGCCAAGATGTGACCCATGCGGGAAAAGCAGCGGTGGGAAAATCTCAAAACAGCCTGCGCTGACTAGCCGTTCGGCCATCTGCTGGGGCTCATTTTACATCAGACAGGCAACAGGTGAGGGGGTTGACGATGCTGGGTTAAGACGTTTCAAGCCCTGGTCGAACTGTGACAGGCGGGGATGGACCATCAGCTCGAGCCACAACTTGTCTGCCCCGTGGATGGGTAACACGAGATTGTTAAAATCTGGATAGATAGAGTCGAGTGATGCCAAAGGGGGCATGAATTCGGATTAGACGCGTACGTAGTCGGCTCTGTAAAGAAGAATCTACAGCTTTTCAGACACGGAAGAGCTTCTTACAGCAAGTGAGTTAACGCAGAAAAAAACAGGTATCTGTACTTCGTAAAGAATTGCCATTCCTGGATAGGGTCTGTCAGCTCACGGCCTCACGCTACTGGCCCTGTCTCTCGGGTCGAAAACGATACTAGCGGATGAGTTTATTGGTGGATCGCCAACGGCCGTCTGTCTAGTCTAGGACTGGACCGAGCGCGGGTTCGGGAATCGACACCATGGCTCCATAGGGGAACGGGTTTCGAAGTGTCAGGCAGTAAACGAGATGGACCCAGGACTCCAGGAGCATCTCGAACAAAACACACCAGAACATGGGCCGTTTCTTTCTGCGGGGTTCAATCCCTAATTTTATAGAGTTCGTGGAGACGAACAGGGCTTCAATGGCGCTTCCAAGGCCCGATTCTCGATTCTCACGGCGCGGTGTCGTGATGTTATTCGATTGGCGGCCCACGGCTCATGATTCTAGCGAAGACGCCATCTCGGTTGATGCCGAGCGGCCCCTTTAGCTCCTCGAGATTCTATCGTATTCCCAAATGACCTTTTGGCTCGAGATTGCTTTGTTGAGGGCTCGTTGAGTTTTGCATGGTCGGACCTTGAATGGCCAGCCTCCAGCCAAGAGTTTTGTACGTGTGCCCCTGTTTCGAGAGGTTTCGTCCAGATTTGCCTGGCGAATGGCCGCTAGCTGTTTACAACAAAGCTGCTTACGAAACGAAATGATCTTCAAGTCGCGAGGGAGCAAGCAGCCCTGTGAGAGTGGCGGAAACTCTTCGTTCTCTCGAGGCGTTGAAGGAAGGATTCATCGAAGGGCTAGTGACTATCATTCGTAGAAGCAAGGAAGACTACTACCCAACCCAAATGATAATAATACGGTCACCTAGTGGCAAGGAGGCGACGACGATATATTGGGAACCAACACGGCGGCTCTGAGATCAACGCAGCCAAACAAGGGCTCATTCGATCTGCCAGCGGGAGGCGACGCGGATCATCAAGATGTAACGCGCCACGACGAGTCTGTAGTAGAAGGACGAAGCGTCGTCGGCATTCGTTGAAGGGCAGACAAGCAGAGAGACGGGGGCGACTGGGCGACAAGCATTGTTGTCGAACTGCACGGTTGCAAAGACAAGAACGGGACGATGAAACGCTGCGAGTTTGGCGGGTTGCGAAAGCGAGGATCCCTGAGGCGTCCACTGACGAGAAACCCCACTGCTTTTGGTCCCTCCTTTAGCCCCTGCTTGTTGCTGGCCACTTGGACAAGACCTTAATAACCAGCTCCGTTCACGTGAGCCAGGCTTTCCTAATTACCGACGTAGTTTACATGAGATGAAATACTTAAGTTAAGTTTCTCCGACGTGACTAACTAATTAGACATTGTTGTAAATCAACGCTTCGGATCGAATCTCATCGGTAGCGGCTCAAGACCGTGTCGCGCCCCTAACGCCTCGCTGCCGCCGCCCCTTCCTCGCTCGAAATGCCCTAGTGCGCTCTACAGTCACACGTTACCCCTAAACGCTGCGCTGAGAAACGGCCAAGACCCCCAACTGGCCCCCTTCAGCCCTAAGCGACACCACACGAATCGTCAGCACAGTGGCTCTGGCTTTTTGCCGCTGCAAAATAGTGGAAGCACCTGTAAATAGCTGGAGAGCGGCCGCCCAAGTAGCTGGTCTAGCTCTTCTAGCCCAAAAAACTCACGCCGGATTATTGCTGCGCATCCGCGCGTCTCGTATAGCAGATGCTGAGGCAAAAACACGGCTCAGCGATTACGAAGTGATGCCTACCTAGGTAGCAAGTTTCCTCAATACATAGTTATTTCGTTAATCTCGCGACTGTAACTCTCATTTCCCATCTTCACATCTTCGCTTCGCCAGACCCTTTGCCCAACACCCAGCTTTCCGCAGGGCACTCAGCATTCTCCATACCATGGCTGGCTTCCAGCCCGCTTCCTGGAGAAGCCACGCTTCTACCACGCTCACTATTGTGGCTGTCCTTGGCGGCGTCGTTTCAACCGTGTTGGCGCTTATTGTCTTCATAGCTGGCACACGCAGCAACGGCGACCACCTGCTTTTGAGGGACCTGGCATTTGTCTCTGTATGTGCTCCTTTGCCCTTACAGTGCGGACCGCGCTGCCGTGTTTCTTTACCATGACTCCACCCCTTCGAGCTGTTCCATTTGCTAATCTAGGCACCCCTGTAGTTTGATGGAATTGTCCCCAACAACGACACCTCCGAGTTTCTGGTCCACATACACTGGTTTGTAAACTCGTTCGCGTGGGAATACCCGACGGCTCCAGAGGGCGTACCCAAGGTCGGCTTTGCTTCCAGAGGCCCTCACTTCTCCTCCAACATAATCCACAACCTCGACAAGATCGCGGCCGATCTGGGGCTCCCCAAGGAAAGCTACGACTGCCCCGGCTATGGCGAGTACGCGACGCATTGTAAAAGCGTCTTCTTCGAGGCATGGCGGTCGTACGCCTTCAATAGCAGCTTCTCCATGATCGGCTGGCTCACCTGGATCATGATCCTCTCCGCCATTGTGATCGGCATCTTGACTCTCGCCCAGGAGTGGATGATCCGGAGGCGGCCCTACTGGATGCGATGCATGTGTGTCATCGGAAAGCGCTTCTGCCCGTGTCCGACTGGTACCAAGGAAGAGATCGAGCAGATGGACGACTACGCGTGGGACAAGGTCCGGCTGGCATACTGGAGCCTGACGGCGGCATATTTCTCACTCCCGGCCGTCCAATGCACGTTCATCTCGTACTTTCTCGTAAATTACTACGGCTATGCGGAAAAGCGACTGCCGGAGGGCGTCACCATGAACCTCAGGAAGAACACAAAGGTCCAAACGATTCTATGGGTTGCTTCCATGGTGAGCGTAGTCAACGCGCTGTGCATTCTCGTCAAATGGCGACTTAGCAGACAACCCAAGGGCTGGATGGATGAGCAGACACTCGGCCAGCTGGAGCAGTCGGCCGGAGATGGGCCGGATGGGACGCTTCCTGGTGCGAGGAGACGGGTCGGTGGGAACTCGAGGTATACGGACTAATGTTTGAATGAAGTTTGTCTAGCATAGAGGTGCTCAACATATGAGGGTAGAGGGTATGGGAAATTCGGATATATACGTTTTAATCTATGACACTTGCAGTTCAATTTATGTAATACTCACAACAGCCCCATTCGTTTACAGCCATTTCTGAATGTTTCCTATTGTAGCATTCCGTATTACACCGAGTCGACATACCAACTCCCTGCACATATAACATAGCGGCAATAAGGGTAATCTAGTGTAAAGAGGACAATAACCTTAATATTCTTTACTTCAACCTCATAGCTTGACTCGCCACCATTATCCTTCTGGTCGCTTGACCGAATGGACTCTTTGAAATTTGTCATGCACCCCGCAATCTGGAGGCCCACACGACTCATATCTGGGAGTAGTTCACGCTTAGTCGGCGTTGAAGCGGGGGAACCGGCTGCATATCTATGCATGATCCGGGACCGGCAACGAACCGGCGCCGTCTCGATGCCTCTTTTAATGTGGCCTCCCCCCGCGCCTTTGGACTTTGCGGAGAGACCAGCACAAAGTACGGTTCAATATGTTGTCTTCAGTAACTCTAAGAGCAGCATCACTGCGGCGGCTCGCGACACGCCAGACTGTCCGTTGTTTCAGCCATGCCAACTCTCGATCACGCCTCATCGTCCCCTCTCTCCAAGCCTCGCAGCGTCTTGTAAACCAGACCAAGCCCTTCAAGCACTCTGCCTCGTTCGCCACCAGCGCCGAGGCCGTTGCGCCGGCACCGGAGCAGCTCCCTTCACGGGAGGAGAACCAAAACTTCGCTGCCGTTGCTACCGGCGGTATTCCTTACCCAGGTATCCCCAAGATTGAAGACCCGTACGAGAAACGGCAATGGCAGCTCGAGCATATGGCGGGCGCCTTTCGTGTGTTTGCGCGGATGGGCTTCACCGAGGGCGCCGCGGGACACATCAGCGTTCGTGACACGGTCGACCCGAACACGTTCTGGATCAACCCCATGGGCAGGCACTTTGCCATGATGAGGGCCTGCGACATGGTCCACATCGACGAGGATGGCCAGGTCATCGGCGGCAACCGCGCGGCCGTCAACGCGGCCGGCTTCATGATCCATTCGGCCATCCACAAGGCCCGGCCCGACGTCCACGCGGCCTGCCACGCGCACTCAAAGTTCGGCAAGGCCTGGTCGACCTTCGGCCGCCCGCTGGACATCATCAACCAGGACGCCTGCATGTTCTGGAATAATCAGAGCGTCTACTCGAGCTTCGGCGGCGTCGTGCTGGCCGCCGAGGAGGGCGAGAACATCGCCAAGGCCCTCGGCCCCGTGAACCGCACCGTCGTCCTGCAAAACCACGGGCTGCTCACGGCCGGCGGCACCGTCGACGAGGCGGCCTATCTATTCTCATTGATGGAGCGGTCGTGCGAGGTGCAGCTGCTGGTGGAGAATGCCGGGTTGGAAAAGGTGGCTATCGGCGAGGAGGAGGCCAAGTTTACATATGAAGTCAATGCTGACCCGGTATGCTGCCTCCAATGAGACGTTCCTAATGAAAGTACTGACTTGTCGCAGGAAACCCTTTATACCGAGTTCCAGCCTGATCTGGAATATGAGATTTGGAAATCAAATGGCGAGCTTACAAACGGCCTATAGAGAACTGGGAGCAATCCGATGCCAAAGGGAGTTCATTCATTATAGCTACAATGCAAGCGAGCAGGCAAATGCTGTCTTCTTTGACAATTTCTGCCCCTGGTCATGTACGATATAGTGCAGGTTGCTGATTCCATCATCTCGATGCGTAGGGTAAAACCCCAAGTCACAAACACATGTCATTTACTGCTTAGTACTTATAAGCTTTTCACATCAAGAGATCCAATGTGGGATTCGTTGACAAAAAAAGTGATCTGAAATAATTTGAACCACGAAGGACCGGCTTCAATACAGCGCTTTCAGCCTCTTACAAGTCAGGCAAGCTCTTACAACCTAGGAATCGTGAGCTCATCCGCCGCTGGCCGCAACGCACCCAGAACCTCTTCAGCTCCCCTACTTCCCGACGCCAACGCGCCTTCAATGTGACCTCTCCATATCCGACTAGTCTCGGAGCCCACGAAATGAAGTTTGTTATCGATCGCCCACTGGTCTTGTTCTAGGTTGCGCAGGTAGCAAGTGGGAAGAGCAGGACAGGGGACGTGTCGAACCCAGTTGTCAGGCTCGAAGTCGGACCAGGTGATGTTCGTGGGATTCGGGAAGGGGTTGTAGTCACTAAAAAGATCGCTGATATGGGCTATCAGGGTCTCGTCACGCTCGTCCTCGGACATGTCCCACAAGTGGTGGCCGGCGTCACTTGCAACGATGCAAGTCAACGAGTAGATGCCATCGGCATAGCATGATGAGTCTCGGGTCTCCCAGACGGGGCCGTCGACGCTCTGAGCGAAGCCGTTAAGGCCCTGTTCACGCCACCAGGGTTTCTCGTAGGCCAGGACGACCTCGGTGTAGAACCCAGGCTGCTCAAATTCCTGCATCCACTGCTTGTGCTCGCCGAGCGCAGGGCTGAATTCGGTATTCCGGTACGAGGCGGTGGGGATGGCGAGGACGACACGAGAGCACTGGAAGACCTCGCCGGCGAGGGTCGTCAAGACAATTTTGTTGCTGGGGGTTTGGTCGATCCACCGAACGGCCTGGGACAGGATCACGGAGCCGGGCGCAAGGCGCTCGGCCAAGGCGTCGCAGAGAGCCGGGCCGCCGGCACGGAAGCGCAGGCGGCGACCGGCACGAGCGGGTTGGCCGATGGCGTTGAGAAAACCGCCGGCCGTCTTGCAGACGAGGAGGAAGCAAAGTGCGGGGACGTCACCGGCGTCAAGGCCAAAGATGCCAGCCGTCCAGCCATCGGCGAGCTTTCGGACGACGGGGGTGGCTCCCTGCGAGACGACGAGTTCGTGGACGCTCATGGAGCCGAAGTTGGGGAGCCAATGGGTCGGGTTGTTGATGTCGACGCGTTGCGAGAGGCTTTCCAGGTTGTCGCGGACGCGGGTGTAGGATCGGCGGTCATCTTCGGAGAACTAGAAGCCGATGCAGAAGAATTAGATTTTTACGCATCACGTTGGAGCTATCATGAAGGCTGCCGGCGATGCACTCACATTCGGCACGCTGCCATGCTCATAGCCACCGGCACCCTGGACGACACTCTTCCCAGCCTTGAGCTTCTCCTCGACGGCATCGACACCAAGGCTGCGGACCAAGTTCCAGGCGCGGGGGTGGTGCAAGTCGTCGATCCAGGCGCCGCTGCCCAAGCAGCCGCCGAGTCGATCGCGGGCGTCGAGGACGAGGCATGAGACACCGGCCCGCTGGAGCTCCCGCGCCGCGTTGAGCCCGCCGAGGCCGGCGCCGACGACGACAACTTCGGCCGAGCGCCTGGCCGGTCGGGAGGCGAAGCTCCGGGTTCGGTGGGATGTGTCGAGGTGGGTTGCCATTTGTGCGTTATTTTCAGGGAGCCGATTGAGTGTTGCCTCCGGGTAACAGTTCTCGTCCTGTTTTAATTGTAGTTCGCCTTTTCTTGAACGGTTGTTGATGGCTTCAACTCGTGATGGGTGTTGTGGAGACAGACCAATGCCGAGGATGGGGGACCGAAAGCCGGAAACAAAACAGTAACAAGAACCCAGTTTGAAAGTGTGAGTGGGATGCTTCCCTCCATCGTAACATCTTTTTGGCGTCATAAAAGAAAGTCCCCAGTCCCATCATCCATGCCACGGGTCGATGACCAATTCGGAACCGCCAACAGTTTCACCAGCTACGCTTCCCCAGCGCTATATGCGATTCTCTCTGTGTGTCTGTTCGCCAGTGACTATTTCGGCTTCGCAGTTGCGTCTACCAGTTATCTTGTCACCACATGAACATGAATGTACATGATTCTATCGTCACAATTTGTCATGCTCTGCCTGCCAGAGAGTGTGATTGCTCCCCCCACAACCCCCCGGCCCTCGACGATGAAGCCATCCATTCGCTAACATGCTATTCCCAACTCCACCTTGTTCGCCATCGGTTTCCTAACTCTGTGTCATCATTCACCGAGACTCCGAACACCCAGCCACTTGTTTCTCCACATGATCCCCGAGCTTGCCCCGCGATTCCCTAAGAGCTCCGTACCTAGAACGAAAAGGGAACACGCAATGTTGATGATCTATTGGCTCACATTACCGTGCTTATGGGAATCACTCGCCCTCTTCTGCAGGTGATCTAAAGTCTTATTGGATTGATACTTTGCTCTATAAACCATCAGCATAAATCCGAACCCTCCCGCTATTTACGATGAGCCCCGAAACTCTTAGAACCTCTGCGTCTCAGAATCACCATAGTCCGTATCTCACCTTTCGGTATCAGTCCAGCACCTGATGTTTCATAACACACGCGAAGAAACCACTCCCCGAGTATGAAAACTTGACTCCTTTCTCGTCAAAAGTGTCATTGTTGGTTATCTAGTTCAAGATTGCGACAATCATAGAAGTGTCTTGCGCCACCACTTCTCCTCCTCTTCCAGCCACAGCCTCACATTCTTAGGGTGCGAAAACCCATGGCCTTCCTCTGGCGCAATAATTATTTCCACATCGCCGCCCTTTGCCTTGATCGCGTCTGCCATCTGCTGAGCTTGGTCAATCGGTGTTACCATGTCCTTCGCACCATGTAGAAGCAGCAGTGGTGATTCGATCTTGTCCACGTGGTACAGAGGACTCCTTTCACGGCAGATTCTTTCTTTGTCTTCCTTACTGGAACCTGGCGGCAAAATCAAATGATCCATGTAGTCTGACTCCAGCTTGTGCGTAGACTCGTCCAATCTCTTAAGATCACTGATACCGGAGAGGCAAACGCCCGCTGCGAATGTCTTCGGATGCCGCGTCAAGGTACGGAGTGTGTTGTATCCGCCCGCACTGACGCCAGTGATCCCTACCCTACCGAATCTCACTTTTTTCGTTGCTATGAGATTGTTCGCAAACTCTGCGGCGTCGTCCGAATCCAGTTGTCCCCATGTTCCAAACAGAGCCTCACGGTACTTGCGTCCATGCCCGCTCGACCCACCATGGTTGAGCGCTAGGAGCGCGTATCCTCTCGATGTGAAGTATTGAGTCCGGAGTTTGAGTCCTGGCCCTGTGTATGAGGTTGGACCTCCATGAATGATCATTATTAGAGGCGGCAATTCACCGCTTGGGGCAACAAAGTCGGGATTATGTGGCAGCCACAAGAAACCATGGATATCTCGACCTGGTGATTCTTCAGATGTAATAACCAAAGACTCTGGGGTGGAGTAAATCGACTCTGGAAATCCCTCTTCTGTTGATTTTCGTATGGCAGCGATGGTGAAATCATCCCCGATTTGGCATCGATATAATGTTTGGGAATTAGTTGTTCCAGCCCCAATGACGAGGAACGAGGAATCATCCAGGCGAGCTACCGAATCCAGCATGATCTCGGACAGAATTGACTCATTGCCAATAAATGTAGAAGATCCTGTTTCTATGTCAACAATAGCCAGTTGGGAAATACCAGAGGTGACCGGGCAGACCACAAGATGCTGTCCAGATAATGGGGCACATGTGTGACTAGAAGATATCAATTGGTTATTTTTACCAAGCACTGGCAAATCAACTCACCTCCCTTGAAACCATCGAATCTCCCCAATCTCAGACTTGCTCAAGTCAAGCTGAACCTCAACGGGGATATTCTGGCCCGGCGCAATCCGGAACAAGCGACGATACCCTTTGGGTTCCTTGCCAAAGTACAAAGACCCATCGGGGCCCCATCGAGGCTCAGCAACCCCCTCGAGATCTTCACCAGCAATCAGACGAAAATCTGAGATAGAGCCGTTGTCATGCCAAGTTGCTGAATATAGCTTCGCTGCATCGAAAGGGAGGTCGGGGTGGTTCCATTCCAGCCAAATCAATTTGGTTCCATCAGGACTAAAGTATGGAGTGTAGTAGAAGTCTGCGCTGTCAAGAATTCTTTTGACCTCCTTTGTTTCTATGTCAATGGCTACAATGTAGTTCCTGATTTGTTTGGGGGTGTCTTGCTCATGATCCTCTTGGTTGGCCAGCACCCATGGTTGCGCCGGATGGGCGTCAAAGTCAGAATACCTCAGGTTAGGCGAACCTGTGAGGGCAGAAACGCTTTTGGTGTCCGGGTCCAAAATATGGACAGTGTTATCCTTGTTGGAAAAGACAATACGATCGTCGAGCAGGACGGCATAGGGTGAACCGCCATACTCATAGACTGAATTTTTGGCACTGTACTCAGCGGATAGGACGTCTTTCAGCCCATCTTGGGTGATTTCAATGATTGAGATACCACCAGCTTCTCGGCTCTCGGTGTAAAAGGCCCGCTTGGATTTGGACTGAACCCGGTCACCACGGCTGGTCAACAACCGAGACGAGGCTCTTGGTAGGGTAAGTTTGTACACTGGTGCGGGGTGAAGAGAGCTTCAAGCTTTTGGATACAACGGAGTCAACAGAAATTGGTGACCCCCATGAGCCATAGGGAGCGGTTTGTTTGGACGTCATGATGGTAGCAGCTTTTGAAGCGTTGGCAATGACAAAGGAGCGTTGAATGTTGGAAGATGTGAGATTTCGTATTACTGCCTGACCAACCCCCTCTCGACAGTGTGAATAATGTTCAATTCGTGACATCAGTACCCTTACACTGCCTTTTAACATCACGGAAATTAGAAAGACTGAAATAAAATTTATCACTACGACTAGCAGGCAATGAAGCTATTTCGATTTGGAAGGTCACTGATCACAGCATCTTAAGCGGAATGCCATGGTTGGAGCGCATATTCTGATGTCATTTTCGCTTTTACACTGTGCTGGGGCTGTCACGGCGGGGGGTTCAATCTTACTCCAGGGGGCCTACCGGGGACTTACAGGGGGCACAGTAGCGCTGCCGAGTTGCCGCCATTGATGCCCTCAATGATGCACCACCCCCTCCGCCAGCTCAGATTATCACTCCCTCATTATTGAACATATTTCATCCAACAAAACTTTCCCTTGCGCTTGCTTGACACCGATTGGGAGCATGGGACAGGAAACAAAAACGTCTCTAACGGCGCCTCGACCAGCCAGGCGCTGGTGGGTGGCACCGGCGTGTCTCGCGGCCTTCTTCGTCCTCTCAGAACTCCTCGTTTGGCATGTGAAGCGCACTCGCCATGAAAACGCAAGCTATCACCCGATCCAACATGTCGAAGGCGTCTATGGAAAATTCCCCAAGCGCAATGATCCTTTTCACTTTATTCCATGCACCAACGCGACTCTACCACCTGATCTCGACGATCCTGAGCCAGAACGCACCTGGCAGGCGCTGTATGAGCCGGATCCTGATCGCTGGAGCTGGGAAAACAATGCCTCGGAGTACGCAGATGAGAATGATCCGTACGCTGGGCGGGGCATCTATCTCTGCGGTTACCTGGACTTACCGCTTGACTACACCAACAAGTCTGACTCTCGTATCACCCGCCAGGCCGTGACCAAGTTTCAAGTCTCTGGGCTCCGCCGAATTAACGGCAACTTCGCCCCCAGTGCTGGACGTTCCAGCAGACGAACTATCATCGTCGAGCCGGGAGGTCCTGGTGGTAGTGGGACCTCATACGTATGGCGTGCTGCTGAGACTGTCACCAAGCGATTGAGCGCTGGCCAGCTTGACGTCCTGGGATGGGACCCCCGGGGCGTAAACGCTTCGCTCCCAGCCATGTCCTGCTTCCCCTATGACGCTGATCGAGATCGTTGGTCGATGCTTGCCGGCCAGTACCGAGAGGTTTCGTCTTCACCCGTAGCACAACTGGAAGTCGCTGACGCGATGAACAATGCCATCTTCAGAGCTTGCTGGGAGAAACACGGTGACCTTCCTCGCTTCGTTTCTACTGCATTCGTGGCTCGTGATCTGGAAGAGATCCGAAAGGCTCTGGGTGAGGATGAGGTGACGGGCTACTTCGTCAGCTATGGCACAGGTATCGGGCAGACGTATGCCAATATGTTCCCTGAGAGCGTAGGCCGCTTGATCCTCGATGGCACCGAATATGTCAAAGATCATCGCCTCCTCGGAGGGTTTGGCTGGACGTCTCTTGATAATGTCACCGATGCCTGGAACGACGGGTTTATTGGCGAGTGTGTCAATGCCGGACCAGATCACTGCGCGCTCGCAAAGTCCAAAGACGGGCATCCCGTCTCCGCAAAGGACCTTCAGAAGCGCATGGGCACACTGGTGACCTCTTTGATCGAGAGACCAATCCCAGGATACACTGACTTCAGCGGACCATCGATCGTAACATACTCTTCCCTTGTCGATGGCATCTACGCATCTCTCTACAACGCGCGAAGTTGGCCCGCGCTCGCCCAGATGCTCTCCGAGCTTGAAGACGGCAACTCGACTCTTGCAGCGGCGTTTCTCGAGCACATGGCCTGGAAATACGACCCTACGCTACCAGCCACCCCTTCTCGGCGCCCGGCCTCGGATGAACTTACATCTCTCGTCATCTGCTCCGACGGCTATGATGCGCCCCTGCCTCCCGATGATTTGACCTGGTGGGCGTCGCTCTGGGCTAATATGACTGCCGACTCATGGATCGCGGGCAACGCGCGCTTCTACGACGTCTTCCCCTGCCAACACTTCACCGACTACTGGCCCAAGCCCGCAGAAGTCTACCGGGGCGACCTGAACAACACTCTTCGCTTTCCAGTCTTGCTGATTGCTGAGACATATGACCCAGCCACACCATTGCGTAACGGGAGGAGACTTCTCGATGAGATGGGCGACAATGCACGGCTCGTTGTTCACCACGGATATGGGCATTCTTCGAGAGATACGTCGAACTGCACAGATGCCATTGCCAAGTCATTCATTCTAGACGGCGAACTACCACAGGAATCTGAGACAGCATGCTTCGCCAACGAGAAACCGTACCTCTATGGGGACGGTGGTGTATCGACGGCGTCCAAGGAGCAGTGGGATCCTATTGCAGAGTGGATCAAACACACTCAAACGTTGATATGATGCTCTGCGCGGCGTTTGCGTGTGTTGTATTACTGAGATCTCCGTGTACCATAGTATTCATACTTAGTAGTTCATCATGGGATATCTCTTCTAGTCTTCCTTAGATGCATGGCATCCAACTCCAGATTCGTCGACCTAACTTCGCCGTTAACTCCAATACGCACCAGCTCAACAGGTAAGGAGTGATCAAGGCAAAGCCATTTCCACGGAGACGCGACTGTTCAGACAATTTGATGAAGCGATACACACGTTGTTGATCATTGATCCTCTCGGTCGTTGTGCATCTCAGAGTAAGCGTTGCCATTAGGTAACTCGAAATAGCAGGGTTAAGTACTGCGACGCGATCACAATAAAAGAATAAGGAGACGCGTTTATCAAGTAATGGTGGTATAATACCTGCCGTGCTTCTGAGTGCCGAATTGCCACCGTTGCTATCCCCAACCAGGCAGCTTCTCCCAAGCGAGTTTGCGGCAGCTTGCTCCTCACATTTGACATTTCGCCTACCTACCTAGGTCAAGGTAATGAAATGATTCATGATTGCGACCAATACTCACCGTCACTCACCGTTACTCGCCAGTCTAATGATTCACGAGCATTGTGCGCGATGATTATTGCGTTGCTGAATACATGCACTGCAGATATGTCAATCAAACGTAAATCGCAAGACCAAAAGCAAAACAGTCGCCTCAACGATGAGACGGGCAAGAAGGCGAAAGAGAAACAGGAACGGGATATGAAACAAGTAGCCTACGTCATTAGGTAGCCATGTGGTGTTTGCAATCAGCTTGTCGCCTCGGTCTAATATCGTAGCAGTACGACATCTCGTGACGTGGGGGTCCCGATATGTTGCCGCATGTCAACACAAAAACCACATGACACTAGTGTCGTGATACGTACACAACCCACCGCGGTAGGTCACGAACAGCGCGACGCGCAATCAGGCGGAAAGAGTACTTACCGAAGTAACTAAAAGCAGAGCCCTTTCACTAGAAAATGACCGTATTAGTTGATCCTTGAGTCGTCAAGAATGACCCGCGTTGGGTAACGAGAACAGAGTAAGTTGTGAAAATCATTAGTGTCATAAGATACAGATATGTACAGCTTGCTTGCTTCCCGTATATACAGCGCACCCTGCCACCCCCAGTGCTAGTCCATTCGTCTCCTACCCACCGCCCGTCTCCGTATGGGATCTGGTGTAGACTTTTGAATCTTACTGAAAGATTCGTCAGGACTTCTCCGGATCTCCATGAACGAACATTCGCGGCCGTGCGCTAAGTGGCACTTCGGTGAGGGTGAAGGTGAGCGTCGGTGAGGAGAGGGGATCCTCCGCGACACCACGGACTTATACTCAATATAACAGGATGCGACGGTTTCTTGTCGGGGGGTAGGAGTATCGGAATCTAGGGTATCGTTATTGAAATCGAATGCATCGTCGATTGCATCTTCAGGGAATTGAGCGACAGGAAATTCGTCCTCAAATTCTTCGTCTTCGAAACCATCGTGAACATGTTCTCCCTCAATGGTCTCGTCCAACGACGATGGGCTCTCAGCGCAGTCAGAGTTGACAGCACTCTCGCAATCGTCAGACTGCGAGGTCTCATCATCGTCGTGGACGTGTGACCGGTTCAAATCAGGAACGAAAGGTCCCGACTCTGAACCAGAGAAGGACATGGAACGTGATGAAGGATTGGAAGAGTATCCATGCGACTCCAGGTCTGCCGCCGGTGAGCATGCACAAGAATCGGAGTGCATCGCCTCTGAGTTGGGAGGTGAGAGAGGTGTCTCAACAACATGAGAGGACCGGATGTTGGTGTGGATGGAGAGTGGTTCTTTGGTCATAACCGTTTCGTCGTCACCGAAGAAACGGGGAAGGGAGGCATCATCAACACTGCTGGCCGATGTGCTTTCGGTTTTCACGCTGTTCGTCTCGGAGTAGGTAGAAGAAGAGACGGAGGCGGTTTCATGTTGATCGAGGTAGTTGTCGGGAAGATAGCTCGCGAAGTACCGGACGATGGAGTCAAAAGACCGGGTCCGGAAGAGCTGGAGAGCGTATTGCCAGTGTTCCGAGTCCATCAGCCTGGGGTTGGCGATGATCTCAACGGCCAACGACTCGAGAGACTCGTGGAGCTCAGTGAGTCGTTGGCGTTGGCGATCGGCCATCAAGCGATGGAACTCGTCGGTTGTGTCCGCATCGCGGGAGATTTCATAGACGTCGTGGTGGAAAGCCTCGGGGTCCTGAATGTTGAAGGAGAAGGTATTGTACTGATCGTGGAGTTTGGTAAAGAGGTCATCCCTCTTCATGCCGAACTTCCAGGCTGGCCAAGACCAGCCTGGATCGTCCATGTCAAGCATGTTGAGGTCACTGTCGTGTTGGGGGGATGTAAAGTGGAATCGTGGTTGTTCGGGGGGTTGTGTGGAGGAAGGGGGTCAGTCCAGTCTGTTGCACCGCGTCGTTCGTTCAAAGCTCGAGTGAGCCTTGCGATCTATTGCATATCCATGGTGGAGAAGGGTGAAAATCGGCGAGTGCTCAGGGTCTCAAGGGACTGGAGCAAGCAAGCGATATTCGTTGATAGTTTGTTATGGGCGGTTTTGGTGCTGGGTTTTGCGGTTCGTGGGCGGAGAGACGGTGCGTGGGCGTGGTGACGGTAACGAGAACAGGATCACTGGTGGTTTGGGGTGCGCCGACTAGCAACATAATTCAGACTGCAGTGGCCCCCAGCCCGAGGACGGCGGTTGTGGCCTTAGGCAGAGATTGTGGCACCGCAACGCGATTTTAATTGGATGCATTGTCCAAAAGTCGGGCACGCGAGACTGCAAATGCATCACTCCGCCACTTGTCAAGGCCAATCAACGACGGGCTGAGATGGGTTTATCCAATCTCTGTGCTCCATGTGGACCCGCGCATATGCAAGACCCACACAGACGAAAAACATGTCCAATTGGGAACAGGGTGTCCACACCTGCCGAAGCTAAGGGGCTTTTGGGGGCGAAGGAGCGATTTGCTGACCCACTTACTGTGCATGTGTGGGCTCGCCACTGTGCGAACACTAGAACAAAGCGACCAGAACATCCGAAAATCGCTGCCCAGCCAAAACAGCCTTCGTCACAACACTCTCGTGTTCATTTCAGTTCATTCTAGGCCACTGCTTACCTACACCACCACTTCACGTACAACACACCAAGTGTCTCGACTCCAAATCAACCAACCCTCACTGGCCCAGAGCAACTGACCCCACCCTCCCAGTCAACCATCACCTCAGATTCAGTTGATGGAGGTCGTGACAGCCTCACGTTCAGTCGAGAGTCAGGCCGCACGCTTTCCCCTTCGCTTTAACTCTGCTTTTGGATGGTCGTCAGGTCGGTACCGTGATAGCGTCATCGTTTGTCTGCCCACAAAATCAACTTGGCTGTGCCATGTTTGGGGTTGCTCCGTCACCTGGTTGGTCTCCGGACAAGACGGCAGTCCTCCTCGGCGCCTCGGTGCCAGCCCCGGTCTGAGGCCTCTTCTAAGGTTCTAAGGGACTGCACAGCCGCCAGTGTCATTAGCGTACTGCGAAGATGAGTGTGGCGCAGGCCATCCATCTGCCGTACTTCCCTGTGGCTCAAGGCTCGAGGCTCCCGCTGCGAATTTCAGCAGGCAGTGATACAGTGCAGAGCATCTTCCAGCCACAGCACTAGCCGGCTTCATCCACTCGCTCGACAGGCCATGTCCAGCCCTACCTATTCGCAAGGAGGACAGACTGGGTGATGCCACTTCGCTTGTACCCACTTCGATCGCCAGCACAAAAAATCTAGGGCAGATGCCACCCAGGCTGCCAGAACCGTCCCAGGCTCCCAAGTCCTCCCACCACAATGGATGCCCCGTACGGACATGCCTTTCCCCAGGCACCCGCTGCGCGCCGCTCCTCCCGCTACTCGCCGCTTCTGATTCCCTCGAGGCCAGCACAATGCCAGACCATCATAGGCCCGTTACAGGCCATCGCAGGCTATCACAGACTACGCGCTGGAAAGGCTAGGGCAAGACAGGCCCTGCCATGGCGAACCAGGCGGGGAGGTAGGTACGGAGTACATGCATCATATGTATCTGGCTCGTTGAATGACGGGGTCAGTTCCTTCATTGTGGAGGCTGAGACGAGATGGGACTCCATCAGCAGGCCTGGTCGATTCCCTCTCCGCCCCCATCAAAAGACCCCAGTTTGCCCTTCTGATGTTCTCACCCCCGAACAGACGATTTCTGTCCTGTTCCATGTGCCGCTTTGGTTCCTGCCTCTGATTACCTACAGAGGCTGTACCCAACAAGCGACTCATTGTATACTGCGCACTTATTCAGCTCCATTTCGTACATTACCTAGCCACAGCCCACTTCGAACCCCCCTTTCGAGATTTACCCTCTTTCCCTTGTCACTCATCTGCTATATTTATCTGCCTCGGCCGAGCTGAGTCGAGCTGACCGGCCATTTGCCTTGCCGACCGCCGCCTCACTCAACTCAATCCCACTCAACGGACTCACTCGCCCTCTCACGACTGGACACGATACAACTCAATTTCAGCACACCATAGCTCAGCTCAACGCAACGCTATCCGTGCATCACCACCTCCGTTCAACACACATAGGCCCTTTCCTCACTCTAGCTGGGATCCCTCTGTCTGACCTTATTTGGTTGGCTTGTCCCCCAGGTACACTCACTCATCTTTTTCGCTCGTCGTCCTTTCAGCCATCCGCCACAACGTCCGTCCCGTTTGCTTACCAACGTCGCATGGGCCGTTAGGCACGCCAACCTGATGGCGGATCCAAGGCTGGTGCTCTCCGAGGCTGTCTCGGAGGAGCGCACCGAGCCATTCTCACAGACTCAGATTGACTCTCTGTTCAAGGGCATTCGCGTTGAGGAGCCAGTTCCTCCTGCGGACGCCGGGTCCATTCCTCTCGACAACCTCCAGGTCGAGGAACACCACCACAGGCAAGGCATCCGCATCTTGGTCCGCCCTCTAGCCAACTCGCGGTCCGTCAGTCCTGGCAGTGACAGTTGCCAGTGGCTTGCGCTCCGCGCCGAGGTCGCCTCTTCAGATCAGCCTGAGCACAAGGTCCTCGCTGTGACTCAGACATCCAAGGACATCAAGTTCTCCGTCCGAATCCCTGGCGAGACCCAAGACGAAGCCTCACGGCCTCCCTTGTGGTGCGAGCTGTACTACGACCCTGCCAGTGATAAGGTGATCTTCCTGAACAAATCAGATGTGCCAATATCCCTCTCCGGTGTCTCCCATACCCCGCTATCAAGCCCTCCCCTTACTGAAGCCCTCGTCATCAACCCAGCCGTGGCCAAGGCCTTGAAGCCAGGAACATGGCGCATCACTGTTAGAGACATCGCCGTACTGGACTTTAGGATCCTGGAGAAGCGTCCAGTGACGCTGTACCAACCCCAAGCACCCGCCATCATGGAGGAAGTGTCTTCATCGAGCAGTTCTAGCCAAATCATCTCGGGCGGAAAGCGAGCCTTGACCCCAGAAGTTGATGTGAAGAGGGCCAAGGTCCGCGTCTCGGATCCCGATATACCTGGGGATGATGGTGTCATCATGTTTCTAAGGCCTGCCGCCGAACCTCTGGTGTTTCCCCTTCCCAACGGCCGCGAGAGCAAGGAGCTGTCTGCTATAAATGGCCACGCATTGCTTGACGCCGAAAAAGGCCAGACGATTGCTGTGCCAGGAGGTTGCGAGCTTGACGAATACCAACTAACCAAACGGGATCCGATTGCGTCCACATCGTTGTCGGCAGTCTACACCGCAGACTATTCCCACGTACCCGACAACATCGTGACCGTCAAAGTGCTCAAGACCCGTGTTGCGAACCCGAATGACAAGCCCCATGTACACGAACGGAACGTCATCCGCCAAGCTGACATGTGGTTACGTGAGTGTAAGAGTCAAGAAGAACTCCAACACGAGTCCATCGTCCGATACTATGGTGGTGACGCGCGATTCCTCTCCCTATACATGGAGCATGTGGACGCAAAGGACCTAACCGCCGCTCCCCGATGGAGGAACAAGGCGAATGACGAGTTTCAAGGCGACAGAACTGATGCACTCAGGATTTTGCGAGACATTTCCGGCGCATTGAACTACATCCACGGCCGCAAACTAGTCCACAATGACATAAAGCCCGCCAATATCCTGTACTCACCGGAGCGTGGTGCCGTCCTCTGTGACTTTGGACTTTCAACCTCAGCAAACAATTCACCAATGGGTGGCGGAACACCGTACTACGTGCCCCCAGAGTTCATCGGGCGCAAGCTCCGTGGTCCTGCATCAGATGTCTGGGCTGTCGGCGTCACCATGCTTTACGTCCTACGCAAGATATCATTCCCTGACTGTCGCGCCCGCCGCCATCACCCCAAACCGCTATATTGGCAAATCTCAGGAGTGAACAACCCGACAACGCCTCA
This sequence comes from Dactylonectria estremocensis, assembly GCA_020744375.1. Taxonomy (NCBI): domain Eukaryota; kingdom Fungi; phylum Ascomycota; class Sordariomycetes; order Hypocreales; family Nectriaceae; genus Dactylonectria; species Dactylonectria estremocensis. Next base: position 2,740,434 of record JAGMUU010000004.1, read on the forward strand.
CAAACAGTACGGCAACGGACAGCCGGCCATCAATCAGATGCGTGACTGGTTGACAGAAATATTTGACGCTAGGGAGAATCTCGACGTCAAAGATCGACTTGAGCGACTAGTCAAGGAGATGTTGACGCCCAATCCACAACAGCGTATCAGTATGGCGAGGGTGCTGCAAGACTTGGCTGTCGACCAGATCTCGGTTGCAGGCTGAAGGCAGCCGGGTCATGGAGGGATTAAACCAAAGGATTTATACTCACATTTGAATTTTTGGGCGTCAAGTTCGCTTTCCTTGAGGAGCTCAGATCGGGTAACAACATGTATTTCGTCGCGAGAAACGCACATGAGCCATTTCCACAAGTTAACAGGGTAAGAATGCCTGAAGAAAATAGAGGCAACTAGCGGCTAACGTTTCCCAGATTGAATCATACAACACGGATGATCACAGGCGTCTCGGGACATATTTTGCACAGGCCAGAAGCAACGGGTGTGGTTTTTTTCCGTTGTGTATTATAAGCATAGAACGTCTTTATCGTTCATTCATGAGATCATGAGAGTTATTCACCCTCATCCATTACTATTGCCTCCATTTTCATCAGTTCCACGCTACAATTACAGACCCATGCCCATGGCAAATGCAGCAGCAAGTCCCGCGACGGAAACCAATGTCGCCTTGTTCACACTAAGCATGCCAGCCGCGTTGTCGTCACTCTCCGAGTCGGCTGAGTCCGTCGAGTTCGTGTCGTTGCTGCTCGCATCCTCATCCACACTGGCCTGGTTCTTGACGGCAAAGTACTCGACCTCGGAGGTGCAGTTGCTAGGTCCTGTAGCATTCTTCTTGAAGCGGATGTCGGCGCAGTTGTAGAGAGCGTTGCCGGATGCACCGCTAGTGACAATCTGTAGACTGGCCAGGTCGCCGTCCGAAACCTCGATTGGGAGCTCAAGCTTGTCGACGCACAGGATACCTGGGCTGGTGACGTTCCAGAATTCGGGTGTCAAGGAGATGTTGAAGTTGGTCGAGTTCTCACCCAGCCCAAGGTTGATGAAGACAAAAGTATAGTCATGGTGCAGCTCGAGCTTGACAGCGCCGCCATCAAGGGGCCAATCGGTGATGTTACCCTCGCCATAGTCAGCACCGGCACCTAAGGGAGGTCATTGTCAGCACGATGATTGATAGGCAAGACTAGCTGCGAGCAAGGGGCAGCATACAGGGGTTGAGCCACTGGTTATAGACAGCTTCTCCTTCCTCGGAGAGAGTGTCTGCTCTCCACTCGGGGAAGAGGACTCCGAAGTGGGCCGTCACAGCCTCGGCAGCAGCCAGAGCGAAGAGAGTCTTGGTGGCGATCATCTTGCTGTGAGATAGAGGTGGTTCGTGGTGGAGGAATTGAGGAGAAGGGTAGGTAGTGAACAGGTCAGAGAAGAGGTGAGGAAGGCGAGGTGAGGGTGAGAAGGCAGGTACGCAGAAAAAAGACCTGAGAAGCTGCGAAGCTGCTCGTCAGCTTTATACCTACATGAATCACACAAACGCGGCTTGCAGGTGTTTGGCCCAGGTGAGGCGACATGTTCTCAACTGCCTAAGCATAACTTAGCTCAGGCCCAAGACCTGCTAGCGTGAGTGAATTTGGTCTCAAGCTGCGTGGGCTGCTGAATTAGGTGCTTCCTCCTTGTCATTGAATAGACCTGTGGCGTTAGCTGAACGACGCTGTTCGGTTGTTCGACCTACTATCGAGACCGGGTGTGAAAGTCGCGGGAGCAGGTGGTTGGTTATTGATAGCACCGACTTGCAACAGTGTTAACGCACCAATAGCATCGACATAGTCAGGTGAAACCAGTCCCGTCAAGTTTTTGTTAGCGATGCTAGATCTACAATCTCCATTGTGGAGTTGAAACTATCAACCCCTACACTTGACCTTCCATTGTTTCGTTCCCAGTCTCCTCGATCGTCCAGCTCCAACGTCTCGCGTCTCACATCAATCCTCATGATTCAAGCACATGAAATTCACACCCGTCCCTCATCTCGAAATCAATGCTCATGCCCAGATCTGCGGGGGTGGGGCGCGCCAAATCCGGCCCAGTTTCGTCGCGCGGAAGGTTAAGACACAATATAAACTTGCTCAAATGGCCGCACAATCCCTGCCTTCGGCAAAATCCCTCTCGGCGCTGGACAATCGCTTAAGGGGACAAGCGGCCTCGTAGCGGTATATGGCGGCAAGCGAGGGAGCCATTGCGATTGCGAGCTCGGCCGCTGTGCATTCGTTGCCGGTGAGAGTAGAGAGCGGAATTCGAAAGCTGTAGCGAGGTCGCAATGTTTCAAGGGTTGTTGCAAAGTACCCATTTAATGGTGATGATAAAACCACCAAGTGAAAAAAAATTATTCACCTGTTGTCAGTCATAGTTACTATTGTGTTGATGCACAATGAAACTTAATTACCTGAACTCGATATTTGTCTAGTCGTCATGCTTGCTTGTCTTGGAGCTTACTGATATGTGCTCATGAAACCGTGTGGCGTTGAACGGCGAGGGGACGATGAAGCACGATCAACTTTGCAACCATGGTCAACGAAGAATACGACTCGAGAAAATAAGAAAATACAATTACACACGATTTAGTCTCACCCAGGTGACTTCAGAACCTACCATTACGGTGTCGATTTTGTGCAGTTGCGAAATTGAGGAGGGTCCTTAACTTCTACAGGGTAGCCACGGCGACAAACCGCCCCTCTCGGAGTTCGGCTTGAAGCTATCAAGGTTTATAGATTGAGATACAGTTTCTCTGCCTAAAAGTGGACAACCTCTGCATGAGCCCATGCATATTTTTTCGCTTTTGTTTGTGTGACCGCTGTTGGGAAAAGAAGTTCCCGAGCAGACGTCTGAATTGCCTCGCCTTCTTGAAGTTCAAATTCGATTACCTAAGCATCGGACTCATAAGAGTTCCCATTGGACGGCTTCCGTAGCTCAGTTGGTTAGAGCATCGTACTAATACTTCAATTGCCAGTGTTGGTGATGCGAGGGTCGCAGGTTCAAGCCCTGCCGGGAGCATTAAAGCCTCTTGATGCCATCCAGTTCTTTTTGGCAGTTTTTGCTCACACACTCTCTCTCTGTCAGTCAGTCTACGCACTGTGTTGTGTGCGCAGGCATTCAAGTGAGCTAGCTAGAGATCTGGCGCGGATGCATTCATTCCCCTGGTTTCTGCTGTTCTGATGTGACAATTCTCGACGACAAACAGACCGAAATATCCGTTTCAAGAACAGGTACTTCAGAGACGTCATATAATTATTTGAACTCACTGTCTAAATAACTAACAGCGGAACAATACATACTCCCCACCTAATAGACTACCTACTTTCACGACGCGTTGATGGCTTTTATTACCGTATCACGTGACATACGTGTCATGGCAAACCTTAGGATTGATAGCGTTTCTGTTGTAGGTTTCCACTTTTTTTGATATAAGCTCTGCATGTTGCGCCGTCTCCAACAAGGCAACTTCTCAACGGCTCCTTCTCATTCATCTCAGTCTTCAGAAAACATGGATCCTGCACGTCGAGCTTTGATCGCGGGGCAAAAGTCCCCCACGCGACGGAACATAACCTCTCCCAGGCACGATCCGAGCACTCGAATCAGCAAACCGACCCGCCCACCTCCCAAGAACTCCTCCAAGTACCTATCCCAAGACGAGCAGTCGCGCCAGTTCGTCGCCGACGAGGACAAGTTCGTTCTACAGCAGTCGAAGAAGAAGGCCGATATCCGAGTCCGAGAGGGCCGCGCCAAGCCCATCGATTACTTGGCGTTCAACCTGAAATACATAGATTCCGATCGCGACTTGTTTGACGAAGATGAGGCCGACCTCGAGATAGATGTCCCTGCGCCGGGAGACGTCTTCAAGTCTCTGGATGCAGCTCAAACCGCAGAACTTGACTCTGATATTGCCTCCTACCACGTTCTGGAATCAAACGCAAGGAACCGAGATTATTGGAAAGCGCTTAAGACACTATGTGCAGACCGGAAGTCGAAGCTCAACCCTCAGGGGCGGGAAGAGAGGGTGGTGAGCAGTGTCTCGGACGACATTGACAAGATCCTTTCTCCAAAGACGCATGAGCAACTCGAAGGGTTAGAGAAACAAATCAAGGCCAAACTGCAGTCGAACGAGGACATCGACACGGACTACTGGGAGCAGCTACTACGGAGCCTTCTAGTCTGGAAAGCTCGATCCAAGCTCAGCCAAGTATACGAAGCCATTAAGACGAGCAGGATCGACCAGCTGAGGGCGATCAATCCCGCAAAGGCGAAAGCACTGGAAGAAGGATTGCCTCTCGCAGGCGCCTCCTCCGGCCCGCATGCGCCTGCAACTTCAAATCCAAAAAGCGAGGCGTCTCGACAACCTGCCGTTTCATCTTCCAGCCACCAAACAGCCCCACCTGGCACTGCGCGCTTCTCTCAAGCAGACAACGAGGATTTTTCTCAAGTTACCAAGGCCTTGTACGATCGCGAGGTTGCCCGGGGTGTAGATGAGAATGAGGAGATCTTCACGAGCGAGGAAACCGTCGTCAGTACGGGGTCGTCACAGTGGTCGGACAAATACAGGCCTCGAAAGCCCCGGTACTTTAACCGTGTGCAGATGGGATACGACTGGAACAAGTACAACCAAACGCATTACGACCACGACAATCCGCCACCAAAGGTTGTTCAAGGATACAAGTTCAACATCTTCTATCCTGAGCTTATCGATAAGACAAAAGCGCCAACGTTCAAGATTATTCGTGAGCATGGACGGCGGCGAGGAGAATCGTTTGCTGCTGCTGGAGAAGAAGACACGTGCCTTATTAGGTTTATTGCAGGCGCGCCCTACGAGGATGTTGCGTTTCGGATTGTCGATCGAGAGTGGGATTACAGCGCCAAAAAGGACCGAGGATTCAAGAGCTCCTTCGATAAGGTATGCCAAAACATCTCCTTGCTTCTTCTTTCCTAATGGTATCACGGATACACTACTCTGTAAGCCATGGAGGCTGTGTGGATGGTGGTTGAATCTTATGACACTGCCACCTAGTTAGTCACTTTGATGGCTACCTACCTAGATGGTGGATAGGAACTTGACCGCTCCCATCTATCACACGTGTAGACCGCCTCAACTAACATTGCACTAGGGAATCTTGCAGCTACATTTCCAGTTCAAAAAGGTATGTTACTCCAAATGAAAACAAGGCTGTGCTAGATCGAAGAGACTGACGTGTCATAGGTCTACTATAGAAAGTAGCTTCCGATCCGGCTTGGCCTGTTTTGTTCACCGCCTCAAACAGAGTGTTGTTAGTTTGGGGTTCGCCTTAAGCGAACAAGCAATCCTAGATTTGCGTGCATATTGAAAGGATAGAGAGGACCCAGTGTCGCTGATTCGACGGAGATACAAAGCTGGTCCTCGGAACAAAGTTGGTCATAGAGACGACATAGAAGTCGTAGCTAGGAAATGACAGTGCGATTCACTGACAGCGGCTCGGCTCGCCATGATTGCCCTTTGCTCTTCTCCCTTCACCGTCCATTGGGTAGCCTTGTTCTCTGATTCGCATGTTGTGTCACCGACCCAAGGGCGGGACCATCTGCTCGCAACAGCCTTCTCCTGTGTTGTCAAAACAGTGGCAGGCATGCATGTGCAGATGCACATACCCTCACACATCCTGAAAGAGCGGCGAGATGGCTACGTGCCCGTTTGTCGGTGGCTCATGCAGGCATCAAACTCGAGGAGCCAAGGGGTTGAAAATGCAAAGTTCTGGAACGCCGTCTCCTCGGAACACGAGGGGGGCTTTGTCGGCAGCGCAAAGGCTACGGCCATCATTGTGTCCTTTTGTTGCTCGAAGGCTGTTTGCCTGCGAGTTTCCAGCTACTAAAACGGATAATGGTGCAGTCAGGCTTGCCTAGGTTTGCCAAGGTTCTAGGTAGATGCTTCTAGGGCTTCCATGGTGACTTGGTGTGGGTGGTGGGCAATAAAGCAAAGCAAAGCAAAGCAAGCGTCCGGTCAGGTGTCTCAAACATGTATCCCGATATCCCGGACAGGTATCCCGGGTAGGTATCTCAAGCAAGTTTCCCAAACAAGACTGTATTTAATGAAAGATTTCAAACGCGGCCGGGCGGCCGGGGCGGCCGGAATGGGGACGGACGATAGGTGGGTAATTGAGGGGAGGGAAGGGGGAATGGGGGTATGGGATGGGAACTTCTCTTGGTGTGCTGGTTGGTATCGCCTCCAGCTGCAACCTCCCGTTCCAGCAAGTCTACGACCCGCGGTGACACAGCTCCAGAGAGGACAGAGCGGCGAGACGAGACTGCCGTCAACTGACTTGCGGCTGGTTGGCGAAATTCCATGGACAAGGCCCGATGCGACAGTGCTCCGGTGTGCACCCAAAGACCCCAGATAGGCCTGAGAGCCGCCGGTGGAGGGACACACAGCACCTGAGGAGCCGGGGAACGGAACGGACGATAGGGACGACACCGGGCAGTTAGCTAGAGGATGCTGGTCTCTACATGTGCAAAGGGCTCCAGTGCAAGGTGCAAGGCTGGCGGAGAGAGGTTGTTGTTACACACGCTTAAGTCCCAAGCCAGGGCACTCCACAGTCCAATGGAGCATGTGTAGAGACACTAGGTGTGTACTCTACCAGTCTACCAGACTACCTTATGCACATCGTCGAGCCTGATACTTGCTCCAGCCTATGGTAGCTACATATGGGATGTTGCTCCGGGACCCACGCCGTTTCTGACAGGACTTAGCAGTCAAGTCACCGAGCCCGTTTGGGGAGGGCGTTTTGGGACCTGTTTTTGGCGTGTTGTTGCCGTTTTGACGGCGCATAGAAAGAAGACGCAACTAAACACACACAGATATACACAGCTAAACGCAGATATAGACAGGTAAAAACGCACACACACACACACACACACACACACACACACACACGCACGCACTCACGCACTGGACACACGCACGTCCACACACACAGCACACAAGCACACATAACACACATAACACACACACAACGCGGGAGCGCACAAGACATGCCCTGTATGATTACCTAGTACCTATCTAATTACTTGCCATGGCCCTGCCGAACCCCGAGGGGTGTCCCCGGCAGCGCCGTCCCGTTGTTTCCCAGGGCCGCTTCTTAGACGATGCTGGCGTCTGTGTGGTGTTTGTCTGCCGACACCCCCCTCTCCCCCGTGGACCGTACGCTACCAGCCGGTTCCCTACCTATGCTAGGCGATCCTGGACATACCGGGACCTGTGCTATACCTGCAGCCCGGGCTGTTGGGATGGGATGGACGGGGGTTGAAGCAAAGCTTCAGGGGTGGGGGGAGGAGTAGGAGGAGTAGGAGGAGAAGGAGGAGAAGGAGGAAGGGTTTTCTTGATCTGTCTGCCCGCCAGCTGGTGCAGCTGTCCATGGCTGTTTATCAACGGGATCGATCTAGGCACGTTACGCTCAAAAGGGAAAGCACTGCTTCCTCCCAACGGCCAACGTCCTTTCCCAAACGAGGAGCCACAAGCCTCTCCCAGAGTCCCAGCTGCCTTCCAGGTTGCGGTGTCAAATCTCCAGGTCGCCGTTGACTCGCTCGCTGCTCAGTGCCTCAGGTCTCTCTCTCACTCTCTCGCTCTACCTATGTATCCTCTCCCCGGGCCTTCACTCGTCCCATTGTTTGTATTGTCACGCCCAACAACTTTCTTGGTTGTCAAGCTGTTTCTTCATCTTCTACACATCACGCACCACGCACCACGCACCACACACCACGCACCCACTCACTTAGCACCTCTCAGCTTGCACCTCTCGCTTTTGCACCTCTCAGCTTTGCACCTCTTACATTGCACCACTTGCACCACTTACTGCACTTTTGCACTCTTCTTCCCTCCACATCCCCAACTCCTTAACTCTTTACTAAATACCCAAGTATCCAACTACCACCAATCTTGACATTAAGTACACAAGTTTCGTTCGTTGCCAGAAACTCATCAAACCGCCAACTGGAAAACCACCACGAGACCGCATTGTGCTGCCTCCCAACGAAACCCCCCTTCTGACTTGCTCTCCGGCCATGGATCCACCATTCCCTGACGACGAGCAACCTTCCAGGTGCACGAGCGGCCTCGTTCCCGGACCCGGACAGCAACAATCAAGTCGCGTGGTCGAGCTTGCCCCCATACACGCCCACAGCACTCCATCGCCGGCTGCTCAAGATCAGTCGTCGCATCTACCAGACGCTGGCTTGTTGCCCCCAACTTCCATCTTGTACGAACATGACCAATACCCGCGTTCTACTCACAGCCCAGCCGGATACGCCTGCATGACTTCCAACCCTCAGTACTTGCCCATAAACCATCACCGCACTTGGCTATCGCCTCCCCCAGGACCTGAAGAGTTTGAAGAATATCCCTACAACAGATCTTCGGCCTGCGGCAGCAGCGATACTGCTTACAACCCTTCGCCGGTTTCACCAGGCTCGTGGCCATCGCCGCCCCATTCTTTCCCGCAGCCGCTGGACCAGTATCCTTCCAAGCCTCAACCAGACTCCATCAAGAACATCCAGATCTGCACGCCTACTTCAACAGAAAACTTCCCATTGCGCGGCCCCCAGGTTCCCACTCCGTACACGGGGAGCTTCAGCAGTTGTCTGGGCGTCGACGTCGACGGACTGCCCCAATTCAACTCCCCTGGCAAGCTCCAAGATTTCTGGCCCGGAGCTCTTGCGTGCACGCCATCACCTGGCGAACTTTCTGCAGGGACTTCCGCTTACATGCCTGTCACTAACCAGGATGTTGCCTCATTGGGCAGACCGGAAAGCTTGACAAGCCCCGATGGGATCCACGATGCCATGTCCGGTGTGATCCTTGGGATGAAAGACATTAGTGAGCAGGCTTCGGGGAGCGTCAAGGGAGAGGAACCATACGCCCAACTCATCTATCGAGCCTTCAAGAGCCGACCCAACTATTCGATGACACTGCAGGAGATTTACTCCTGGTTTCGTGAGAACACTGACAAGGCCAAGAGCCAGAACAAGGGTTGGCAGAACAGTATCCGCCACAACCTCAGCATGAATGCGGTAAGTTGAACATGGCCGGGGGATGTGTTGCTAGGATTCCCGTTTCAGATCTCACCTGCCCCTGCACGCCTTAAGCCCCTCGTGCATACGTACAAGTACGGTATACGCGGTCCACGCTGTGGCTGGGGTTGGAGCGAATGACGGCAGTTTGGTGACGTGGGCTAGAAGCTGACAGTGTATCCGTTTATAGGCCTTTACGAAGCGAGAACTCAAGAAGCCGATGCAAGGAGCCATTATTGCTGGCAACCACGCGCCTTCGCCCGCCGGCCATGACCCTAAGCGATCGACTGAGTGGGTGTTGGCCGACTGGGCTATCAAAAACGGAGTGCAGAGCACCACACGCTATCGCAAGGGCAACCCAACGCGCACCCGGGGCCATGGCAATAAGACTGGCCACGCCTTCCAAAACGGGCTCCAGCTAGGCGGCACCCAAATTTCCACAAAGGCCATCTCAGGTCGAAAAGGCGGCAAGGCGGCGAGCCGAGCTAAGATGCGCAGTCGTCAGAACGGTCACCATACGCCCATCTCATCTGCTGCTACTACACAGATGGGGTTGCCTATTGGCCCTCCCATGCGGCCCGCGATGCTTCGGGGCATGTTTTCTTATGGCGGTGACGATATGCTTAACCCGCAGGGAACTTCGCCGCACATGGTCATCAAGCAGGAGCCGACCTACTCCCCACTTACTCCAGAGACGAACGCCGCAGACTCGTTCCCTTCGATGCTTCCGGAGCCGATCTTAGCACACCAGGAGATCAGTGCCAACCCGGGCGCTGCATATGGGCTTGCCAGTGGAAGCCAGGGACCCATGTATAACGTTACGACGCCATCGCCCTGCGACTTTCCCTTCAACTTCAACGACATCTCGGGAATGTACCAGGGTGAGTACTCGCAAAGTAACGGCCAGCACACCGTGGGCGGAGCCAACGGAGGTTTGTTTGGGCCCATGACCGGAGATACCTCCTACGGATGGAGCAATGACGCACCTTAATGCCCTCAGACGGATGGCGCTCCGGCGATCCTATAGTGCCACAGGGTCGCATCGCATGTGCTGCCTAGTCTAGCCGCTCCTTGGCAACCTTGGAGGGCTGAGTGACTCGTAGCAGTCGAGTTTTGACACGGGGTCGACGACGACTATCGAACAACACGAAAAAGCAAAAAAAAAGAAAAAAGAAAGATGCCGACCTTCCCAACAAGGAGGAGCCCAAGCGTGAGCGAGGACGGAGACCAAGCTCGCAATTCCAGGATCAGTTTTACCATTGGAGTTCTATTTATTAGGCTGCCGGGAAGGATGCGCCCGGAAGACGAAGCGATGAACAACCAACAAGACAGTTACAGAGTGGACATTGGGAAGCGCTAAGAACCATGACTAACATCACCAACACACTACACCACCACATAGTGGAATTGGTGGCCTGGAGAGGACTCTCGACCCGGAAGAGTCTATCCGCCAAGGGGGGTAAGATTGAGATCAATCGGGATTGGATTGAAAAACTTTGGGTGTGTCAGAGGACAGCACTGTCACCGCCTACAGCACTACGCTGTTGGTTCTAAGAGCATGGGGATTCCGATTTCTCGGGTTATCAGGGAATATGCGAAGGCGTCTTTTCGATGCCTTACTACTGCAGGCTATCAGGTCACATGGCGGCGCATTCTACGAAGACATATTGGAGAGGGGCTTTTGATTAGAGCTGGGCGCGCCTTTAAGCTCCAGTGGAGTAGAGGACATCACGGCAGGCATTGTTGTAGTACAGGATGGATGGAAGCTTGGGTTTGCGCTGCGGACATGCCTTTTCTATTTTTCTTTCTTCTTCTTCCCCTTTTGGGGAACTGGCGGATGGCTTTGGATCTGCACCCAGGGACTCAGCTTCCCTCCCCTCCCCTCGAGCGAGAGTTTTGTCATTTTATGGATTTCTGCTATTTAATATTTCCATCATTACCCTTGGGATCTTTCCCATCCTTGCGCACAATAAAAAAAAGTACATGGTATCACACTATCAACAACAGCCACCAAAACTAGTCTGCATGATTTTGAGTCTTTACTTGCATGGACGCATACACTTTGTTCCTGATTGGTTGGGTCTGCACTTTCTTTTTCGTAAGGGTGATTCCTCGTGGGTTGTGCCTTGTGGGTGGGTGATGGATGGTGCAGGGACCCCTTGACCGACAGAGGGCGAGGTGGCAACGGCTCTCCGATACATAGCAAAATGCCGCAGAGCTATCCCAAGTACCATATTAATCTACTGTCCAGCATCTCCCATTTACCACTGGTCTGAAAGGTGGATCTTCCGGTGTCAACGTCGGCTGAGGGAGTGATAGCGAATGGACCCTCCGCCTTCAACAATGAGAAATCCAGCCGTGGAGAGTCCTTGCGCCGCTCATAGCGAGTTCCGCAACCGCCTTCTCAGCCATGAATAAAGGAATCCGACAAGGTAGGGCCACTGCTCGGTTAGTGTACCAATGCCATTGAGTTCCCTTCTGTCGGGTCAGACGAGGAGCCAACAGGAACAGAGCCGAGCCCTTGGGGGGGTGGTCGGGGCCTCCCTCTTGTCCCTCGTTCCCTGTTAGCCCTCCTCCCTCTTGGCCCTCGGTGATCACTGATCACTGATCAAGGATAGGCCGAGAAGAGTGCCTCGAGGGGCTCGTGGTCTCGTGGCGTCGAAAGGGGGGCTGGCTGGAGAGGGGAGGAACCGTGGAGTAGTGCTTGTTTGAGCAGGGCGACAATCCCGTCTCACTGCTACGGGAGCAGAGATATCTTTGAGCCTAGATCTGGGCGTCACCTGGGCGCTGCGGCCGGCCGGGAGCTCGCCTCTGTGTTGCTGCTGCGGTTGCTGCTGCCAGTCTGCCACTGCTGCTACTTCAAACGCCTCAGGAGGGGGCGAGCTGAACGGCAGCGAGCATGGTTTGGTCAAACAACAACGGGGTGCCACTAGAGCTTTGACCGAAGACTGTCGCTCGCGACAGGAAAGCTGCAGGTTAGGCGCGCCAGGGAGGAGGGCGTTCACAACGTGGACCAAGCTCTGTCATCTCGAGGTGGCAATTGGGGAAGACGACTTTGAAGCCGCTGGTACCTAAGCTAAGGGATGGTGAACAGTTAGGGGTTCTGGCATGGGGCGTTCCTAGCTGGGGTTTGGCAGTCGATCAGTCAGTATCCTACAGAGTGCGGTAGTTGGCTAGTATCTCGCGTGTCACTCCCGGTGGTGGTGTGGGAGAGGCGTGAGGGCAGCCTCGTTTGAGAAACCGGCTCGTGCCTCCGGCGCGCTTTCCATCCCTCCCAGTGAAGAAAGTCTACGGAACCGAAGAAGGCCAGACTCATGAACGCTGCTGCTTCGCAAGTCAACCCCCGTCGAATATTGGGCCTCGTGGCAACCCTTGCTTCCTGGCTCCATCAGTCCGGATGGACATAAGCCGGCGGTGTTGATGGCCACAGTCTTAGTGGCTCTGGGCTGGGCTGCCAATGCCAGCATCCCGTTCTGGCTCTGGCCCCGTATTCTCGGTTTCTCAATCTAGGAGACACGCCGCCTCTGATTCGTTGGGCGTTCTCTCTCCGACTGTTGAGATCTTGGGATGTATCGCATGTCGCCGTGGAGAACTGGGGGATGCGTTGCAATGCGTTTGGTCAGCAGCATGGGGGCTTGAGTTCGCAATCGAGCGCACAAGGAGTAATTATCCGTACCGATGCAAATTCGATCGGATCGATCGAGGCCTAGATCTAGACCAGCACACATCTGAGGCGAGATGTAACCTCAGCCCCAGAGCCGTGGCCTGGTCGAAAACGATGAACAATGGGAGCATTCCCAAGCTCCTGGGTTGTCCGAATGAGGAATTTGGCTTTCTGGTCAAGGATTGAAACCTGGCCTTGGCCCCGGAGCTGGAGCTGGAGCTGGAGCTGGCCATCCATTGCGAGTACGTAGCACGTACATAGTAAGCTGTTGGGGGCTTGAGGCGCGTGGCGCGCTGAACCCCTCCTCCGCCATCTCCTATATTCGTAATAGGGCCATATCTGCTCCCTGTTATCACCAACACAGGCAGCCTCCGGCAGATCCCTCAGCCGGATAGCAAATCGCTTGGATGAGCACCTTTGGCCACACGGCTGCTGCACGGGTTCTAATCTGGCCCGGCCACTCGCCCCCGCAGCGTCATCTGGTGGTCCGCGACTTTCAGCTTCGAGGTCGAGTTCCGGAGCACGAGCAGGAACCGTGGCGGTAGACTTGGATGGCTGATGGGAACCGACCGAGGTGCGCTGTGAAGACACCACTGCCGTTGCGTAACAACCGGGGAACCTGGTCAAGTGTGGCTACCCGCAGATTCGTCCCATGCCCTACATATGCACCAACTCCACAAGGCCGCCACACGAAAGAGGCCCTTGTCGACGCTCTCTGCAGTCTGATGAAGTCTGGAACATGGACCACAAGGCAGTCACATTCCATTGTTGAAATGTTGACCGCACCCCCCCCCCCCCCCCCCCCGACTATCAACGTTGTTCTGGCGTTGAGAAATGGGTCAAACGGTGGATCAAGCGGTGGATCAAGCGTGGATCAAGCGTCAGCCGCCAGACTAAACTATCGCGATACATCACGATCTCATCTCTCAAGGATCTTCGATACCTACCATACCGGGTTCTTGGAGCAAGTGGAGGCCGCCGCTGATGGTGGTTTATGACCGCAACCACCCGTGAAATATGGCACCTCGATGACGTATTGAGTCCTGTAGATTGAACGCTGGTTGCGATTCGAAACTGGCTATTGGCAATTCAGCCCATTCACGGAAATCCTTCCATCTGGTTTGGTCCTGTTGTTTGAGGTGTCGCAAAGCGTTTGTATTCTTACACACCCCCATGCCGTGATTAGCAGAGCGGTCCCGAGTAGTTGCGTCCCAGGCCAGTCACCTCATATGGTGTTGCCGTGTGAGAGTTTCATCCCAGCACCACCAAGCTCGTCATCTAGAACTCGTTTGTTAAGCCCCTGCTCCCCAAGACTCACACTGAAAACGTGCTCATGGGGTTTGCTTGACCAAACACGAGCCATTCCTAAACTCAACAACACGATGCCGTCCCGTCTCCTTTCCAACTTGGGCGAAAGCAACATGAGGCTCCCGTCAGCCGCCACTACGAGCCAAAAGAACGTGGCCAATCCATTGAGGGACACCCTTGCTGCAGCAGATGCACAATACCACATTGCCCATGCTGTCACATTTTGAGAGTTCATGTTGGTCGCCTGTTCAAGTCTTCTCACCCTTGGTTGACTTGGCACTGCACTAGGGATGCCAGCCAAGTCGGATTTAGACTGGAGTAAGATCTCCTTAAGCCACAATATTACGAAAGGGGGGGCAAGCCAAACGGTGGCGCTTGTTGTTCATTGTCGTACAGCGGCGCCCGTCCTCCACGGCAAGGAAATTTGGGGGTGAAGTGGCCGTGCTTGGAAGAGAACTTAAATAACTTGGACGCTCCTCTGACCAACAGCTTTTTCAATCCCGCCTCGAGACCGCACTCTCTGACGCCCCCTGCCACCTCAAATCGTACGATATTGAGACCCTAGCTCGTGGGTGGGCTGCATAACTGCTACAGGAGAAGCTTGGCTACGCTGCGCCTGTCCTGACCTGCGCTTGTCCATCAATGGGACGTGAATGTGCGTCGTAGCCTGGTCGGGCACGCTGAGGAAGTCCGATCTGGATGACAGCAAGCAGGGCCACAGATCAGAATAATCGCAGAGATCGAGAGCCTAGGATCCCTGGCCAGGATCTCCCCTGTCAGTAGACGTGGGAAAATTCCGATTCGCCAACTGCTATCGGAGTGTCAGATGTGATAGAGCTCAGGCAACCTCGCCGCTCGAGGCGCGGATCGCTATGGCCCTTGGGCAGAAAGGAACCAGAGCAATCGACTCGACCACCTTGTAGAATCAGCGGGGAACAGTTCGAGGATGCAAGGGATCTGGGGTTTGTCTGATCCCACAAGGGGCATGCATTATGCTGCAAGGTGCCTTCAGGTCAAATATCGTAGCGATTCTCTCCAATTTTTGAGCTGCTTGCTGCCGCTGTTATTCGGCCTCAAGTTCGCACCTGGTATGGCAACATGTAAGCGGCATTAGTATTGTGAGCATGAAGTTGGTCCCTTGGGTGTTTCTGTATGGGAAAGCCAAGCGGCTTAACGCGGATTGAAATGCCATCGAAAATGTGACTCTCATTGTGGTGAAACGATCGTTGACGACCACAGTGCCACAAATCTGACTTTGCTCGGCGAACACAACAGGCACAGTACAACGTCGCGTTCTTGCTTCGACTGCACATTGGGAGACACCGTAATGATGACAATCTATTCCTGGCTTTGGAGCGCTTCGTCTCCAGTTTGCCGAGTTCCATGTGATCGTAGATTCCATTTCGCCTGGTTTCCGCTCGACTCCTGTCATTCCGTTGCTTGTCGAGGGCGTATCCAAAGATCACCGAGCACGCTCAATATGCCAGCTCTGAGCTCGCTTTTGTTGACCATGCCTTTTAGGCTTTGGTAACAGGAAGAAATATCATCTAGAACTTCCGCTTCTTCTTGGCTGGGCCTGCAGCCGCTTTCCTCTCCAATTCTCTCTTCAACTCTTCTCGCTTACGATCTGCCCTCTCTTGAGACGTTTCCCGAGCTGTAGCCCGTGATGGCTCTTCTTTGACAACAGATCCACGACTGCGGCCCCTGTTCTCCTCTACTGCCGGTGCCACAGGACCAGTATCACCTCCCTTCTTCTTCCCAATCATGCCTAGTTTTCTGGGGCCGAGCCGAGTGGTAGGTTGTGCAATTGGCTCAGGGGCATCCGGTTGACAAGTCTCGGCTGGTTCCATCACAGGTTGCTTAGTCTTGGGACCACCAATGCGCCCCAAACCAAGTTCACTCCTCTTTGGCCTTGGTTTCAGCAATGGTGAGGGAGAAGACTGGAGTTGAACCTCCTCATCTGGAAGTGATGCTGTTGTACCATCATCCCCCGCCTCAGATGCTGTCTCGGAGTCGTCGACTTTCTGGCTTGTATCCCGTGTCTTGGGGGGTTTTGAATGGGGTTTTGTGCGTGTACCGGAGACGACTGCTTCTTTCGGCCGAGCATGCCTAGCCGCGATGTGGATTTCTTGGTTTGTGGTTGCCGATCCTGGGAGGGAACTATTCGCGTGTTTCTGACCGGCTCAGGTGAGCCTGGTTCCTCCTCTGTGGAAGCATCATCAGGCAGAGGCTGGTTCTTCGTCAAGGTCGAGATACGCCCTGATATGAGGCCCGGTGGGGTAGATTGTACTTGGAAGTCGTCGTCGTCGTCGACATTTAGAGAACCATCCGGGGGTGGCGGGGTCATTTCTTTGGACGCGCTGGGTTTCTCCTGAGAACGACTTTGCGTAGACGATGCGCCGTTGAAGTCGAGCCACCATTGGTCCAACTGAGTCGGCTCCTCAATAGTAATATGTTCAAAGCATAAGCCTTCGCCTCCAAAGACCTCCTTCACCAACGATTCCGCGTTACTTGGGCCGTCGGCACCGCCTGCTACATCGGATCTCCAACGGCGACGGTTGAATGGTGCCAGGCCGGGGACTTTGTCCGCTGCCACTGCCCTAGACACCTTTTTCTTTCCTGACAAGGGATTGAACACATGCTCCAAACCTGTTCCCATAGCGTCTAATTTGTCTAGCAGCTTATTCAGGATTACATCTTTCTGATCCAACATTCGGATCAGCGAATTTACTTCCCGATGTCGTGTGAGGTGAGCTTGAACGAGAGGGAAGACAAGATCAATTGCGATGGCAGAAGGAGGGGACTTTTTCAAGTGCATTGGCCACGATAACGGTTGTAGACCCGGAAGCTCGCAGGTGATTTTCAGAGTCAGCCCGTCATCTCCTGCATCTGGATTGGAAGCCCGGATTAGATGCAGACGCGTCTGGTCATGTCCAGGCTGGGATGAATCCAAGGCGTTTTTGAGACTGGTGAGAAATTTGGCCATGTTGTCCGGCGTATCACTCGGATCGATGCTGGTATTCTCGCCCCAGCCCCTGATACAAATGGCCTTCCGATCGAGGCTCTCTGTCCATATGTTCGACATGTCGGTGACATGGACCGTGTAGGCTGCCGTGTCGATATCGATGGAGACGAGTAACACAGGTAGATCAGAAGAAGAGGGTAACGGCAGTGGCCGCCATGACTTTGTAGTAGACATGTCCGTGACGGAGGCTTAGGACAGCAGAAGCTCAGAGTAGTAAGTCTTCTAGGTCGTAGGAGCCGAACACACCACCACAGACTGTGACGTTGCCAGTGCAGGCGAATGTGACAGTGGAGTATGGGCTGACTGCCCGATCTATGTCGCACAGGGGCTAAGGTGGCCTATCGAGAGACGGCAACCGCAGCCTTTCGGAGATGGCGCTCTAAGACCACGGGGGTAGGTCGCGCAGAGCTTGGGGCATAAATAAAACGGCCCGGTGAGTTTCCAGTTGGAGGTTGAAGACCGCCTTTGACTGTCGACAGTGTTTCAGTCACCTCTATCCGCCGGGATGAAATATGATGATCCGGAAATGTCACTGAGACCAAGCCCCACCAGCCATGTGGACTGCGGACGCCTCGTTGAAAGGGGAAGAAGGCGAGGACGGCAGCGACCCGTGTGAAGCGACAGGTACGCGCTTGGGAGACACCAGGGACCTGGTATTAATGTCGGCAAATGAGTTTGGTGCGACGGTTCACAAAATATGTCGCTGGAAGATCTGTGGTGTTCTCGAAGCGAGAAAGAATTGATTCAGGTAACAACGCGATTGTTGTGACCATGCATGGGCGGTAGCCGCTTTAGTGCCTGAGGCCCTGAACAGGCACCAGCCACCGAGGCTAGGAAGGCAACTCGCTTGCCCAATCGCATAATCGATTGACAGCAACCACCACATTCACTGGTAAAATAGAGGCCTAGATAACCGGATGGTGGTCTTTGTCTAAGCAGTGCAATGAGTAGAAATGATCTTGTTAGTTATAGAGTCAAAAAGCGCAAGAAATGTGGAATAAGTACTAAGACAACAACTAAGAAGACTGAGTTGTTTTCGACAAAAATGTTCCAGTGTACGGCACTTATTAAGAGTAAGAGATGCCTAAGTAGTCTACCAGGCCTCAGCACTCATTGTCGTACATCTCGAAATTAAAATTCAAGCGCATCTAGCTCCTACAATCTCCGAAACAAATCAATGCGTGGATCTGTCATAGCTGGGACGGTGTTTTGATGAGGCGGATGCTCGTATTGAATGCTTACGCATCATCGCTCTCGATCCCACCCTTGTAAGCACTCAAAGCTCGTTCTCGACAACCCTTGTGATCGACAATCTGCTTTGGGTACCCCTTCTTCTTGGCCTTCAGCCCGGCGCCTCGATTGTAAGGGTCGTGAATCTCTTTGGAGGTTAAGCCTTCAAGTTCAGGAACCCATTTCCGAATGTAGTCGCCATTTGGGTCAAACTTTTCGCTCTGAAGCAGAGGGTTGAATATCCTGAAATATGGCTGGGGGTCGACACCTACACTGGCACCGAATCCCCATCCGCCGCTGTTGCTGGCAAAGTCACCGTCGATCAGGTGCTCCATGAAATATTTTTCACCCTTCCTCCAGTCGAGGAGAAGATCTTTTGCCAAGAAAGAAGACACAATCATGCGGCATCTGTTGTGCATATAGCCAATGTGGTTCAGCTGCCGCATGGCAGCATCAACGATGGGGAACCCGGTGCGGCCTTCGCACCAAGCCGCAAAGTGGTCCTCATCATAGGACCAATTGATGTTGGAATATTCAGGCTTGAATGGCTTGTTCATACTACAGATGGTCAATATGTATTGTGACAAGTTCATGATGTTTTTTGCTTACCAGACGTAGGGCCAGTTGACCAAAACATGCCTGTAGAAGTCGCGCCAGGCAACTTCACTGATCCATGTTTGAATGCCATCGTTTCCACCATTCAGTTTCTTGGTCTTGTTTCGGTCTCGGGAGACTCGCACACACGTTCTGGCACTGATGGTACCAGCTGCCAAGTGGACGGACAGACAGGAAGTTCCGTTCTCTGATGGAATGTTCCGGTTGCTGTGGTATGCTCCAACTCTTTCGTCACAAAACTTGTAAAGTCGTCCTAGGGCCTCGTGCTCGCCGCTTGGCCAAAGAGAACGGAATCTCTTCTTTTCCTCTTTGCCGAGTGCCTTATTCTTAGGTGCGTCTGGAATCGGCACCTGAAAAAGTGTCTTGAACTGTTCACGGGCACTTTCTGGATTCTGTGCTGGCGGGTCAAACAACTCCAAAAGATCCAGATTGTCGTGAATATGTGCGACCCATGATCGGTACCAAGGAGAGTAGACGGCATACTGCTTTCCAGTGCCCGTTTGCAGGCTCCCGGGGGGTACCACGCATGTGTCGTGAACTACTTCAAAGGACTTGCCATTCTCAGAGAAATTTCGCACCATGGCTGCCTCTCGTCGCAATTCGTCGACTTCATATTCCATGTTGGCGAAGAGGTGGCTCGCCCTCCACTCATCCATCAATTCCAAGATGCGGTCTGGAATGTTCTTCCTCTTCTCGATGGTTTCGACATAGAGCGGAATATCGAGCTTCGCAAGATCCTCCTTGAGCACCTGAAGCGTGCGCAGCATAAAGTCAACTCGGACAGGCGATCTCAAGTGCGCTTCAAAATCTTGCGGGCTGACGATGTACATGCAGATCAATGGGACACCAGCTTCACGGGCTTTGTTGCTAGCCAGCGCCAATGCCCTATTGTCACTGTGCCGCAGGTCCATCTTGAACAAGTGGACAACCGCGTCCTTGACGTCAACTCTTTTCCTCTCCTGGGCGGTCTCCTCCAAAGCGGAAATGAGGGCTTCAATCGGGCGCGGAATCTCATTGTTCCTGTATGCACGCGCACGCGCATTGCTCATCTCGGGTGGATAAAACTTGCGAAGAACGATGCCATGATCCTCGGCTTCCTGGGCGAAATGATGTGGTTGGCGTAGCACTTCATTGAACTTGGATTTGTCGACAATCTTGGTTTTTTTTGCAGCACCATCGGGAGGAGCGGTGGACTGGCGTTTGGGAGGCATCGTAGAAAATGTGGATGGAGTGAATCGTCTCACAGATGGAATCAGTCCAATCCGATTACAACGGCTGATCGGTGGAGTTGCGGACGAGATGCGTCGAAGGTTTCCAGAGATAGACCAGAAGAATCTCGATGAATGCATGTAAATGGGAGGGTGGGAGAAACTTCTTGGGTGTAACTCAGGGTAACAATCCGCCTAAGGGGGTGGCTGGTGAAATGAGAAAGATTGCTTGGCTGATCTGTTTACTTTCCGTAGAGTGGTGATGACATGGCTTGTTGTGAGCCGATGGTAAGTGCTCGATGAAGCGCCTGGAGATCGGGACTTAAGCTACCGAGATCTCAGATCGCCATTGGAAGTTCGATCAGCTCGGGGCGCTAGCTGGCCCCTGCCGGCCAAGCTCGGGGACCATTAATGATTCACTTTTGTGGCCTAAGGAATGTATTTCAAAGCGTTATCATTCATAATTAGATATGTACCTGTTTGTTGGTTTGAGTTTATGAATAACTTTCAATCGGGAGCCGTTCTTCCCAAGGGGATCGTGCTTACGGAGTCCGTCACCCATGCCAGTAACGTCACTTCCATCACTTGTCTCCTTGACGTATGTGTAGCAAATCAACCACCTATGGTGGCATTGAATAAAGGATAGTCCAGTAGAAACCAATCACATTTGCGGCTGACCCATCGCTTTGTTTCTTTTCTGAATAACGTCAAGTTTTCTTCCTCTGCGGTTACTTGCTCTTTAGCTGCGCATCTCCAACTCGTCCTAAAACAAGGATTACTTAATTGAGCTTTGCGGGCTCACCCAAGCGGCCAGTCTTCTCAACTACCATGGGCAGCCTTTCAATATAACTACTCCACTACAAGTCCACAAGCTGTACTGTGGGTGGCGCGTCCAGTTTCATCGGCAGCCATTTCCATATCAGGATGTGGCGGGCCGTCATCGAAGTCAACCACTACGTGAAGGGCGCAGAACCAGCGAGTTCTGGGAATCTGAACGATCTAGATCTTGGTTTGGGCAAGAGTAGGAGACTGGCCCCCTCTCCAAGATTATTCCCCCCAGTAGGAATTGACGCTTGGTGCTCAATCGATTAATATGTTCACTTGGCAAGCATCTTCACGATGAAATTTGATAATTCGTGTTTGACCCGTATCTGTACCATAGCAAGAACTTAACTGCCACAGCTTTTTCCAGGCCAGTTCAATCTGCGGCACGGAGACCATCAAAGTAGTCCCAGAATCCTCGGAATGGAGGCGACCTCACGAGGTCAATCCGAGGAGACTTCGCTAGCCGGGATGGGTGCATGTCATCACCTGTCACGTCTTCGGAGGAAGAGTCGAATATCGTTGAGTTGTCTCAAAATCGAGCCGAACGCCTCGAATTGGATTTGCTAGATGCAGCCAACCCTAAGTTCTTTCACCCATGCCTTCATGTCCGAACCAAGCCCTAGGGTCCCGTCGAATCCCTATTTTTGAGACCCATAACCAGATGCGCGGTGCCTTGCCGAGTCGCAAAATTTATCGCTGAGCGCTCCAGACGCTCTTGAGGAGGCCGTCTCGCTGGGCCAGTCGGTTCACGGCATCGTCGCTCTCGCCCATCGCTCGGACGAAACCGCAGAGGGCAAAGACGTGGTTGTCGCCCTGGACGGCACGGCCGTTCTCATCGACCTTCGCGATCGAGATCTGGACGGAGCCGTGGTCCTTGGCCTTGATGATGCGGTTGGTGGCACTGCACTTGCGAGGGACGTAGCTGAGGATACAGCGTCAGTATTTCGATCGGTTGAAGCGTGTGGCTCGGTTTAGGCTTACAGATCGACGATCTCGCCACGGTCGTTCTCCATTTTTGCGGTTGTGAAGGGGGGGTTGTGAGGTTGGTTTGGGTGTTGTGTCGGCGTGGGTTGAAGTCGTCGCAAAGGCTTGGGTGGGATGCAAAAAGATCCATGAAATTTGGTGTGGCTCGCCAATTTCGTGGGGCACGAGGGCTTTGTGTGTGTCATGTGCCGAGTCATGTGATAGCGCGGCATTGACGCGATCTTCCATCTTGCCCCTCCAACCCACTCCCGACTCCTGATACGCCCCTGCTGATCCAGCAGTCGCCACGCTTGGCAGCTGAGACGACTTGGGGCCGCTGTGTCTTGACAGCCTCCTCGTCGCCACCGCCATTCTGTTGCGCACCGGAACCCTGAGATGCGCACTGCGCACTCAGATTCCTGTCTCCGGCGCAATGGCCTCCTCCGATGTTTTTCGATCATCACCACCGCCAGCGACGCAACGCAAGCGGCTTGTCATCGGATCTTCGTCCCCTGACCTTCCCCCACTACAACAATTCCTGTCACGAAAGCTACCTCGACCCCCTCTTCGAAGCGGCAACAGAGCTGCACCAATACCGGATGATGCCCCAAGAAGTTTCGTCTCGGCACGAAACCTATTGCAGTTTACAGAGACCGCGCTAGAAACACCACCAGCCAAAACAATCAATCCACCCGTAATCGAACAGCCCTGTGAAGCGGATGTCTCGATTTTGATAATTGAAACCCCACAACAGCCGCAACCAAAGCCGAAGCCGAAGCCGAAGACGAAGCCGAGGCCTCGAAATCCAAGAGCCAAGAAACTCACAGCGGAGACGGCGGGTGTTACGAACGGGCCAAACTCCGATTCAAAGCCTACTGTGAAGGAAAGAGTTCGGAAGAAGCCACAACGCAAGGCCAAGAATGATGAACACCAGGATATCAATATGGAGACTCAGAACAAATCCGAGGGGTCGAAAGAGAGTGGAAGCAAAGGCGCCAACACAGCAAACCTTCGCTCCGAATCCATTGTCGGGTCTCTATCGGCAAATGCAAAAGCAACCAGTACTGATGAACCATTGGATCTCGAATTTGCGACCGCTCGAAAAGTGGACTGGACGCCCCCATCCCGAAAGACTGTCATCAACATTGATTCGGATTGCTCAACAGTGAAGAAACTAGCGCCGAACAGTGAGAGTAATCAGACCCCGACATTTAAGAATCTTTTGAAGGGATACGCATGCATCGACACAACTCCTCAGGCGGCTTCAGCGCCTCAGGATGAAGACTCGGGTTTTCTCAAGAAACGGAAACGTATTGAGCTTGTGAAGGATGCAAACCCACGAGAACCAGAGATCCCCCCAAAATCGCCCACAAAAAGGAAGGCTCCAAGGAAAAAGCCCAGAACTATTACTGAATTGGCAACTGCAGCATATAAAACACCTACCCAGCTGGATGTTGTGCCACCATCCACCTCAGTTGCGGACCATTTCCCCCCAATTGACGCTGACCCAGTGGCCGTTAGCAATGATTCTGCAAAGAAAGGCAAGAGCAAATCCAGTTCTCGAAAGAGACCATCCAGGGCTGTGAAGAAGAAAGCGGCGCCGCCAAAGCCCATTTTACTATCCCCCGGAGCAGCCCTTGACCAAGTTGCAAAACAAAACTTCTTGTTCGGTACATCAAGCCAATTAGCACGAGAACCGTCGCCAACAACAGTTCTGCGGGGCGTTCAATCTGTGCTTGGGCGTCCTAATCAGGATGATTTCGATGGCTTTATCACGCCAATCAACAGCGATGCCATCGAGCCTCCGGAGCAACGTCCCAGATTATGGGATGCAGCGGCCAGGGATGCCGAAGGCGACCTCTTTGATATTGAAGTTGTCAACCTCATCGAGAGCTCCCCACAGCTGCCTCGAGCAAATCCCATAAGTGACCCATTTGGATATTTCAGAAACGGGAGTCAAAGTGGCGTTGCACCTGCAACAGGGGCTGCGGTTTCTGAAAGCGCTAATTCGTTTATTAATTTGTCTGATATTCTGCCGTCACCCGGCAAAATGCCAGCGCAGGCTCAAGATGGCCAATATCCATTCTTCTCTGGGAGCGATGCTTCCGCGAGCAACAAAACTCAGGGTCAGACGAAGCCTGGCAATCCTCCCAATGCCTCTGCCAACCAACCAAGCGGTTCACAGGAAGAACCAGGTTTTGTTAATCAGTCACCACGACCAAAGTACGAGCTTTTGACCGATGTTCAGCTCGCAAAAGAAATCAAAACATACGGCTTCAAGCCAATCAAGAGACGAAGCGCTATGCTTTCGTTGCTTGATCAATGTTGGCAAAGTAAAGTTCGGGTTGGTCAAGCCGGCATACACACAAGTACGGCGTCGTCCACGGCCGCTTCCAAACCCACCAAAACAAACGACATTGCTACAGCCGAAAGCCCTGGGAAGCGGCCACGAGGTCGGCCGAGAAAAAATAGCGTCAGCGCATCGGAACCACAAGAGCCGCCCCCATCTGCGCAGCCGCCGGATACTCCAAAGCGACCGCGAGGTCGGCCAAGGAAGAATAGCGCCAGTCCGTCGCCAGTGGCGAAGTCCCGGTCGAAGCCCAAATTGAAGTCGCCAAAGAGAGGCGCAGTCTCTCCCGGACGCAAGAAAACTGAGAGGAAGGCCGTCATCGAAATTCCAGACTCTGCTTCAGATAACGGAAGCAACTTTGCATCTTCGCCCGACTCCTCCGTAGGGCAGATGTTTTCATCGCCGCCACCTCTTGATTTGTCTCTTTCAGTGGCTGGTGAGACGCATCTTTCTCTGTCAGCGTCCCCAAACGATCAGCAGGTCGCCCTGTTTGATCATATCACCAGAGCAGTCAGGTCAACTCCTCGAGCAACTGACCCAGTAAATCCCTCATGGCACGAAAAGATCCTACTCTACGATCCAATCGTCCTTGAGGACCTCGCGGCATGGCTAAACTCGGGTGAATTAACTCGGATCGGCTTCGATGGTGAGATTAGTCCAGGGGAGGTTAAGAAGTGGTGCGAGTCCAAAAGTATATGCTGTTTATCGAAGGTTAACTTGCGTGGGAAAGAACGAAAGCGGCTATGACATGATTTGCGTATAAAGAAGCGAGGCGTTGGCACGGTTTGTATTTGTGTCAACGGCGTTATCTGGACTGAATGAGTACAGTCATTAGCATGATCACATCCACTTTGTTCCCTTCAAAATTCTCCTCTTCCATCATGATGATGCTGATAGAGTGGCGCTTTCAGTTTTCCCTTTGATAGTCAAAGAATAGTTGCCAAGACCCAACCCATCATTGAACTCACCAATTAGTCAATGCCATGTTTGAATGGGTCAGTTCGGAAGCCAATCAAGCCACCACTTATGAGGGAGCCTTTTCAAGGTCATAACTTCGTGGTCAGATTGCTCAACTGCGTGTTATATAATCGCCAGCAATCTAATTGAGATGTTGAAAAAAGAGAGGCTTCCTGAAATCCTCCGCAGAATACCACGTATAATCGCGCGTTAGTGCTAGGGAAGAGATGACCGCCTTGAAATCAACTCCCGGTTCCGCCACCCCCATTGTCGTCACTATCAGCCTTGGCCCACTTGTCGGGAAGCTCTTCTGGAGCATTGATGTAGTCGTCGAGCGGTGTGGGGGGGCTATCGCCGTTAGCTATGCCCATAGGGCTTGGAGAGCTGTTGATACCCTACCTCGGTGGAGGATTGCCGCTGTCAGGCATCTTTGAATGTTCAATATGGTTTGAAGTCCAAGTTTTGGGTCGAGTGTAATAGCTGGGCTTGGTGTTTGACTGTCCGAGCCGGTCGTGACTGTCTTCTCTGGGTTGTGTAGTGTCAAGAATTACGGAGGACTATATCGGCGCTCCCTACGTCTTATATACGCCAAACACTACCTTGCTGCGCCCTTCCGCTTCCCGTCTCGTAATCTATCAGATGGCACATGGTGAAGAAGGATGCTACAGATCAGTCTCCAAGTAAGCTAGATCCACAGCTATGCTTAGCCTGAAACCAATGATCGCACACCACATGTGTAAGAGGCTCTGCCGGATAGCCTTCACTATTGACTGGCTCCCGGAACAGAACATCACACCACCCTCGGGGTGTTTGTTCATCCCGTCCATTACTCTCGAGGTAGTCCATCTGGTGGTGATGGAACAGCTCGCTAACGGGCCGGTTAGATGACGTGCCAATGACGAATTCGGAAGCTATCTCGTGCATGTCGAAGCTATTAATCCGGGGCACACGTGTCGGGATAGAGTGGTGATGCGGCTAGAGAAGGAAACGTAGGGGTATCCGTCACCGAGTGGATGGCGGTTGATCCTGGCATCGTGGCTCCCGTGACACTCGTGGCGGGCCAGTAGTGGAAGCATGGCTTGACCGGCGAACGGGAGCAAGGCTGTTGGTCGTGGACATGACAGCACAGTCTGCATCTAGGGGACTTGGGGCCTGGGGTCTGGGGTTGGGTAGGAGAGGCTAGAGTAGGCGATGATTCGACTACATGCTCGATCTCTGATTCGATAGGTAGATAGGGCTCATGGATGGGGACGGATGGAGTTGGAGGGCCTAGGGTAAAGGTGTCGACGTAGAGTATTTGGTTACATCCACTATGCAACTCCCGGTCATGCCTCCATATTCGCTAGACCGAGCGAGCGAATCGTTCTTCAACCCACATGTTGGGTTGAGTGGCCCCGCCAATGGTCCGAGGCGGGTAAGAAGGCGGGTAAGAGGGAGGGAGGGCTGCGTTGGAGTGTGAGTGCGTGCGGATCCCCGATGGGTTGATATGCATTGCATGTACAGTAGGTTTGTAGCCTGCATGCATGTACTGTACGAGACCATATCAGCCGCCCCGTCCCAATCACCAGGATGGTCAGGTGCCATTCCTCATATCCCGACACCACGCAGTGACGCACACCGAGTACATATCGGGAAGGCCTAGAACTCTATGTACGTAGTATGGTGGGAAGACATGAGGCTCTGCTGCACGCGTCGTCTGTCGCTCCGATACTGACTATCGAGTAATCCGTAGCCGGGTCCAAATTTGCAGCTGCGCGCCGCCGCTTGCGATACGGCTAATGACTTGTTCACACCTCACTGGTCGGTCCTTGGCCGAGTCGGGGGTCCGATAGGAGTCTCTTCCCTGTCCACGGAAGGCCACAGTCTTCGATGATTGAGCGAAGCAGGAGATGCGTAGGCCAAGACCAAAGAGACTTTGGGCTCGGTTCGAATTGCGTGCCGTCTTACCGCGTTAGCCTTGAGGGGATCACGGGGCGATGATGGATGCGTGCCATCGAAGTGATGATTTGCTCGGGGGAGCGGTGACTTGTGAGTGATGCATTGACTGTATGATGCGATGCGAGTGAGAGCAATGCAGAAGCACGTAAATACGGAGATATATCAATGACGAAGACAGAGCGCGCGGCTGTGACGTTTTGGCGATTAGCAGCCTCGTTCGGGCCAAGAGGTTCGGGCATGAGGTGGTGGGGCAGCCTGAGCCAGGACGGATGCTTCTGATGACCGAAGTCCGAGTGCGGCCCGGTATCTGAGTCACAGAGTCGAAGCCTGCTTCATCGTCTTTGATAGAGGCGTTGTGAGCAAGGGGGGTTCATCGTCAAGCGGGGCCAACAGCATCAATGGCAAGACACGGGTGATTGGAAGTGACTAGTCAGTGGCTGCTCCCACGTGCAAGGCTCAAAGCCGACCGATGTGACGGTTTTACGGAGATGCTTCATCGAGATGCTTCGCGGGAAAGCTAGTTTGAGCCAAAAACTCAAATAAAGCAGTCACAGGGTCATGATGGACCCAATTCCATCATCCGGCGCTCAACGCCGTATACCCAAAACGGTCAATGGCATAGGAACATGAACTACATTGTGGGGGAGACCTGCAAACCATCCCGAGAGCTTGGGTAAGAAAGTGCAGTTCGCCGGGTGCAACGAGTATCATCTGCAGTGGCAACGCATGAGCGCCACCTTTATTGCAAGTAGCAGCCCTCAGGCTGGGCCGTCCATGTGCCGCGCTGGTGCTAGAATGGAGTAGCTTCACGCCTAGGTGCAACGACGTTTGTGATGTATCAGAAACGTCCAACCCATGTAGGGCAGACACGAGGCTGCTGCTGAGAGGCGGCAGTATGCCTCGCCAATAACCAACTACCTCACTCCGACGAGGCTGAGCATGTGAATGCCTTTCAATGGTGAGTTCCTGGTGGCGAACTAACCTCGGAACCGCTGTAGGGATCACGGAATTCAAATCCTTTGATCCCACGACAAGCCAAAGACAGCAACTTGGCAGCCATGCATCCGGAACAAACGAGGCCGGGCCCCAAAAGTTCCCGACAGTGGCTTAGTGGCTGACTGGCTGTCTAACCAAATCACAGGGCGATTTAAATGCTCATTGTGCCTAAATTCGTCAAATCATTCGCAGAACCTGCAAAAACCACGACAGACTTGCAGGTTAGCGAATCCTGACAATTCCGCTAGATAGCTAAAACCTGGCGAAGGATCTGGGAGGCAGGGATAGTGAGAATTTGAGAGATTTTGAAACCAACAGATGTGGCACTTGGTTGCGTGGCCCAATGCCAAACGGCACAGCATCAGTTGTAACTTGTTCATGACTAACAAGCTGAAGGCACCGGCAACAAAAGCCCCAGGCAGATAAACTTGGGGATACACAGGACGGATTGGTCATCAACTGGTGGAGCTCAATGGCTTAATTCCAAATACCAGATTCTTGTTGCACAAGGGCCAAGATGGCGTGCGCCCACGACTTTAAAGGGTTATTATTAAGCTTGTCAAAGAGGAATGATCAGGGGCACATCCTGAGATATTTTGGAGGTGTCCCAGCCCTATGGTTGGCAAGTTTGCGGGTGTCTAGGTGCTGAAACCCGCTCCGTACAGTGTTTTCTGGGGCCCAGGGCGGTCCCTAATGGAGATCCGCAGGGGCCAGGAAATACGAGTTGCTGACCGCGGAAGGAGTCACACAGAATGAGTTTTTATTAGCCCCGTCATACCTGCCTCTGCTCTACCCTCTCCCCAGGCGACAGCGGGCGCATCGTTTGGTGGCAAGCTGCGGCGCCTTATCGATCCAAGTACGCAGCAGGGTGGCTCCTCTTCTCCATTCTCCAATTGCCTTAACCCCCCACTTGCTCTTTCAACCTCAAATGCAACTCTTTCTCGCAACCTCTCGACCGCTTTATTCCCTTGCCACGACATTTCCCATGCTTCTTCAAGCTGCCGAACCAGCCGCAGGTTGATGCATCTCGTTGATGGACTTCGCTGCGTTCTGTCCTACGCATACCAATTCATCCTTCAGTGCCGAACAAGCCTCTCCAGTCGCTGATCAACCCCTCGCTGACCACTCCGTCGTCGCCTTTGTCACCATTTCTCGACCACAATTAAAGCCGACAACTCCGACGACCACGACCCAAGCATGACGGCCTATCTCGAGAGTCTAGCCATGGGCTATGACTTCAATGAACTGGAGGAGAGTGCTGGCCCTACCACCCAGCTCGACCCTTCATCGCCGTCAAACATACGGCAAGACATCGCTGCAGTACCGAACCAGCCGTCGCGCTCGTCAGGCAATGTCACCGTCTATCAGACAACTGGACCAAACGCTCACACGGGTCCCATCTTAGCCGCCGGCGGCTCCGGGACTCCAGTTCTAAACCCGCGATCATGCGTCACTTGCCGACGTCGCAAGGTCCGGTGCGACAAGCAGATGCCCTGTTCCAACTGCCGCCGCGCCCAGATCCCCTGCGTCTTCCCCGCCCCCGGCAGAGCACCGCGCCAGCCGCGCCCCAGAGATCCCAATGCGCCCCCGAAGAACTCGAGCCAGCGTGAGGTAGAGCTTGTCAAAAGACTGAGGAAACTCGAGGGGATTGTCGAGGAGTTGAGCGGTCAAATCGAGGTCGAGTCTGCGGGCAAGGGTCCTTCTTCGGCCAGTTCGCCTGATGCAGTCCACAGCAATGCGATGGCTACGGGGTCTGAGAGGTCGGCTAGCTTCCCGCAAAGGCAAGTATCCAATCCGGCCATCCTCGGCCACCACGGCGATATCACAAAGGAGAATGGTCCCGCCGGCGATGCCAACGACGCAGCGCAAAGGAGGGATCTTCACAGGAAGTTCGGGCGCCTGGTTCTCAATGAACAAAGCGGGGGCAAGAGATATGTCAGCAGCGGGTTCTGGGCAAAGCTCAACGACGAAGTATGGTTTCAATTTAGGTCGCTCAAATACGCAAGACAGCTAACATCTGATAGCTCGACTCGATCCGCCAGGATACACAAAAGCTGACTGATGAGGAATCCGACGAATCTGACTACGAAGCAACCCCGGATTTCTCGCCTGCAAGTGCTCCAGCCATAGATCACCACGCCTTTATTCTCGGATACCGTTCTGCAGATGTCAACCTTTCCAAGTGTTACCCGCTACCCTCCCATGTACCATTCCTATGGTCTGTGTATCAAGAAAACGTTGAGCCTCTCATCAAGTCGGTCCATGTTCCATCCATGGAGGAACTGTTTCGCAACGTGAGAAAGAGCCAGAGCCAACTCACCCCAGGCCAGGAAGCTTTGGTATTTTCTATCTACTATGCTGCAATTAACTCCCTCGACGCTGAGGAGGTAAGCCTATCGTATCCAATTCTGTCAAGCCAGTCAACTAACGATTGAGTCCAAGGTGCAAGCCAACCTCAGTGCATCCAAAGAAGAAATTCTTACACAGTACCGCTTCGCCGTTGAGCAAGCCCTCGCAAAAGCAAACTTTCTCCACGCTTCAGACTTCACAGTCATACAAGCGTTCACGATCTTTTTAGTAGTCGTGAGGTGTGAGGATGACAGCCGGTTTTGCTGGTCCCTCACCGGCCTGCTGATTCACCTTGCTCGAGGAATGGGCCTTCATCGCGACGGTACTCATTTTGGGCTGAGTCCCTTTGAGACAGAGATGAGGAGGCGCATTTGGTGGCAACTCCTCGTCCTCGACCTTCGGTCTGTCGATGAACTAGGAACTGATCTCGCCATTGGCGAGCGAGCATTCGATACAAAAATGCCAACCAACATCAACGACGCGGACCTCAATCCGGAGTCGACCCAGTTTCCGGAGCCAAAAGAGTCCCGATCCGATTGTGCCATCGCACTTGTCCGCTACGAGATTTGCGCTTTGAGCAGGCGCCTCGTAACAGCCTCGTCGGCCCTGGCGTCGTTATGTCCAAGAGGAATGGCTATGAACGGTGCAAGTCTTGCTGAGAGAGAACGGATGCTGATCGAGGTTTACCAAGGCGTAGAAACCAAGTTTCTCAAGCACGTCATCATCCATGAGACAGATCCATTGTACTGGATGGCTGCTATGATTGCCAGAATCATCATGGCCAAGATGTGCCTGGTCATCTATCAGCCTATGCTCTTCCCTGGTTCCGAGATGGAACTTACGGAGGAGGCCCGGCAACGCGTCTATGTTGCGGCTGTTGAGATGATAGAGTACAGTCACATCTTGAACACGGACCCTCGATGCAAGCAGTACCGATGGATATTCTTGACATACACCAGCTGGCACGCAATGGCGTACTTCTTGATTGAGAGCGGTCGACGCCCCTGGACTCCCCTCGTGGAACGTGGCTGGCAGGCTCTGCATGGCTATGGGGCACCTACCGAGCTCCCCAAGAATGAGGACCACGCAGCCATGATCTTGCCCCTCAGGAAGCTGTCTCTCAAGGCCACGAAGCATCGCGCCGCGGAGATAGCTCGGTTGAAGGCAAACCCTGAAGAGGCGAGTCGATTAGACTTCGAAGAGAGGATGAATCCTACACACGCGCGTTTTGGGCCGGCTCCTGGCGCTGAAGGCAAGATGGAACAAATTAGGGAAGTATGGCGCGTGATGGTGCGACCTGACGGGCCCGGGCCACATCCCTCGTCGACTACCCAAGACTCAACGACAGCTTCCGAGTTTTCTCGGCGTGGTTTGTCTCGACCACCACCAGAACCTCAACAAACCTCGCCACATCGAACCACGGAGGAAAATGACCTCCCACCGAACATTGACCTGTCAGAAGCTGCCATGGACCTGATGAATGATATGATGAATCAAGACATTTCAGTCCCCATGAACGCATTCTGGCCCCTTGGCGATCTACATAGCCAAGAAATGAAGCACAACTCTCAGACTGCGAGCAGTGGCAACATCCCAGTCACAGCTGCCCAGGCGCAAAACAATTCTCTCGGACAGCAAATACCCGACACAATGCAACTACCCAAGGACGATAATCTACCCCCGTACCTGTGGTCAGATCCGTTCAACACGGCCTTTGGTGACGTTGGCGTGGAAGACACCGATATGCTGGGCGAAGAGTTCAATTGGCAGGACTGGAGCCAGAGCATACGGGGTTTGGAAATGGAGAGCACCCAGGCACAAAAGAAATGGTGAAGTACACAGGGTCCATGTGAGGTATCTGGTAGATGATTTGAGTGCGCTTTCGTAGCCCGGACTGGTAACCACGCTTGAGCCTGCAGGCTCCTATTTGTTGTTGTATGATACCCGACGGAGTTTTGGATGGTGCACATGGAATTTAAGATGATGAGGTCCACCCACTCAATGTATATTACCATAATTCAGGTAGCTATTCTACTCCTCCCAACCCATAATTAGTGCGGTTGCAGAGAAAACGAGGTGAGACTGCACATGCGAGGAGGATGTTAAGTTAAATGCCATCATCATAAAATGGATGCCATGCTTCTTGGATATGATCTATACAGACATTCAAGCACAAACTCCCCTATGTCACGCTAGTCTATAGTTTCTGTACGCCCCCATTGCTCCCCTTCTCCTCTTCTAGTACTTCCTCTCGTCCTCGAACCTCCACATTTGTCGGGCCGCCCTTGCCAAAGTTGACGAGGACCACCCTCGCCCAGTCGCCGCCTCTGTCCGATTTCTTGAGCTCCGGGCCGGGCTTGTCCAGGGCTAGGACAACCCTGCTGTCACTCTTCCGTAAGAACAGAGTGTGCGGGCTCATGACCTTGTCGCTCCAAGGGATGAGGGCCGTCTTGTGCTGTTTGCTCTTGTCCGTCTCCGCGGTCGGCACAGTTGAGATGAAGGCCAGCAGCTTCTCGCGCTGCGAGGCGAGGTGCAAGGGGCCTTGCTCCGGGATGCTGGCAAAGATGGTGGCGACGAGGTGCAGGAGGTACGCCTGCGGAGGGAACAGGATGATTGAGTTGGCGGATGCCTGGGACAGGAAGGTCTGGGCCGGGGCAAAAAGGGCAGCCGTGTGCTCGATGCCGTTGTCGGGTGTGGGGATGAGCATCTCGGAAGGCATCTGGTTGCGCGTCAAGGGGAGCATGTAAAGGTACATCTGGGTGGTGAAGCGCTTGGGGTTGATTGTGGGTGTGATCCATCTGGTAAAAGGGACGAGGCCGGCTTGGAGAGCGGTTAGCAATGCTCAGTCTCTAGGAACTGTGTCCTTTACGAACCTGTGTCTGGCTCGGCGCCTAGAGATGCGCACCAGTCGAGGAAACTAGTTTTGTTGCCATGAATCTTTTTCCTTGCCACATCCCTCTCTTCTATGCTCAAGTTCACCAACTCCCCGTCCTTCTTCGCCAAGAGAATCCCAGTCTCCTCAAAGGTCTCCCGAATCGCCCCAAGCCGATACGCCAGCCCGTCTTGGTGGCGGCCCTGAGACCCAGCAGCAGGAATAGCCCCATCGTGGAACGAATCCAAGTTGCCGCCGGGGAAGACATGCGCGGAGGCAAAAGACGAAGACGTCTGGACGCGGTGAAGCAGCAGGACCTGGTTCTGCGGCGACAGCAGCAGCACCGAAGAGCTTGGCCGCGGCTCGCTGAGCGGGCGCTTGTTTGCCGTAGCGGAGGAGTAGTTGATCTGAGGACTCATGATGTATGTTACCGGGGAAGTGGAAGACGCAAAGCAGGAGATCCGTCGGGCTGGCCCCTTCACGGTAGGGCTACAAGCAACACTGTTGGACGCGGCGACGGCACTGCGACGGAGGAGGTGATGCAGATGGGACAAGGGCCTCCCAATGGCGCCGATAGGAGGAGGCATGGGGGGCACTGATAAAACGGTGTGTGTGGCCGAATCGATGCGAGCTACGGAGTACACGAGAGGGCCTGGTTTGCGGGTAACGATGGCCAAGCCGAGGTCCACTTGTTCGGCTCCGTGAGGGCGGACGAGACGCCCGGCGCGGGGATTGCGGGGGGTGCGGCGGTGACGTAGCAGGGCCGAGAACCGAAAACCCGAGAGGGGTTTTGCTTGTGTTAATTATTAGTTCAAGAGGGAGGTTGGGGAGTTTTTGATACGGAATTGAATTATGCGTGTATTCTGTCCGCATCATAGTGTCCAAATCAACTTTGTCACCTACAATCAATTTATATCCATAAGTGAGCAGGCACATGCTTGCTTGTCTGCAGGTCACGCCGGGGGTATGGATGCGCCGCAAACAGGTCGTCATTCATCAACGACTCACAAGAGGAGGTGGGAAAACTAAAATTTCTGCTCTCAGACAAACAAGATGGCTCTCATTCCATGTTCATACTCTCTGGCGCAGATCACGCAAGCAAGTGCTTGAGTGTAGGGTATGTATGAGCTGTTTGCAAAGTTGCAGTGACAAATTAACACGCCAGGTTGGTTGGGTTGTCATACATCACCAAACAGGCTCCTCAGAGTCTTGTTCCTCACCACAAATATTTCAACAACATTTGCAACCACTAAGTGAGCGTTTTGTCGATTTGAACAAGCATGAATGATGTTCGTCTTGCAAAACAGGAGGGAGGTCTCGCCAAAAGACAAAAAAAGAAAGCACTTCTCAATCATGATCAATTTGTGTTTATAGGAACAGCCCGATGCGGGGGTCGAACCCGCAACCTTGAGATGGTGAACTCGTAAGAGTCTCACGCTCTACCGATTGAGCTAACCGGGCGTGCTTCGCCCAAGCTAATTGCTCGAATGCGTTGGAGTCAGTTTCGAAAGTATGGTTTATCAAGGAAGTTTGTGGGATTCAGGGCTTGGTGGTCTAGCTCGTGGATTCTCTGGTGGGCCATCTCACCTGTGATTGGCTGTGTCACACATGGGGCTTGCGTCGTGGGTTCGCGATAAACCGCTATCATCACGTGGTGGGCCTTCGCTTCCCATAGGGTTTCTCACCCCACAGATTCCATTGGGAAATTTTTGTTTGAAAAGCCTTGTTCACGACGGCATCTCGAGACTCGGCACGGATTTCTAACGAAGTAACGCCACACACAACTCCGATACAATGGCCAAAATCTCGTAAGTCTGTCTGAGCTCTACCTCATCTGACCTCAAGATCTCTGCCAATTTTCGTGTTGGGACGGTCGCGCGAGACCTGGAACCACCGTGTTGGTCATGTTGGCGGGGGACGAATTCGGCTGCGCACGAAACGAACAGCAACCTCAATCACCGACTCACCTCAAACGACAACGCCTGCTGCTTCGACCACCCTGTTTGACGCTCACTCGGTATCCGGGCAAAATTCCGACGACAATAGACGACAGACAATTCGCACGCATCGCCCCGAACCACGAACTTGGCAGAGACAGAGACTCAGCTGCTTGAGATGACTGCAGCAAGGACCGCATACTGACGATGATGCGTACAGACGTGGTGCCCCTGGTGGCAAGCTCAAGATGACCCTGGGTCTCCCAGTGTATGTCGCCTCGAAACCCTTCCGAACCGATCTTCCGAGCCTCGTCCAACTAACTCCTGCTGCAGTGGTGCCGTCATGAACTGCTGTGACAACTCCGGTGCCCGAAACCTGTACATCATCGCCGTCAAGGGTATTGGTGCTCGCTTGAACCGATTGCCCGCTGGTGGTGTCGGTGACATGGTCATGGCCACCGTCAAGAAGGGAAAGCCCGAACTCCGAAAGAAGGTCCACCCCGCCGTTATCGTCCGCCAGTCTAAGCCCTGGAAGCGATTTGACGGTGTCTTCCTGTACTTTGAGGACAACGCCGGTGTCGTATGTGGAACCCTTTTCCTTTTGAGTTTTGTGTGCGGGGGAGGAATGATGTAGTGGGTTGCAAACAAAGTGGCGCAACTCACAATCACATATATTTTGGGGCGATAGTCGTTGTGTCCGACACTTTGGCTGACTCGAATTACAGATCGTCAACCCCAAGGGTGAGATGAAGGGTTCTGCCATCACTGGCCCCGTCGGAAAGGAGGCTGCTGAGCTCTGGCCCGTAAGTCAACTTCTGCGCACCAACTACCACAGTCCCCTGCAACAGCAAGCTAACCCCGCCCGACAGCGTATTGCCAGCAACTCTGGTGTTGTGATGTAAGGTGCTTCTGGGCGAGGAAAGACAAAAGGCGTGGTTCTGTCCCCATGCGATCAAATAGAGCGCGAAGGCCCCTTCTTCCTTAAATTCGGGGATTTGGCGGAATGGGAAGCTAGTCGCTGGATTGGCAGGCTCTGCATTTCGGTTGCGGCGTGTAAGGATGATTCATACCAAGGCATCACATCAAGGACAAAACAAAATCACTTCAAGTGCGCGTGACCCCTCTTCGACGTGACGTTTCCGAGTCCAAGTGCAACCTGCAAACATGAAAAGCAATTCCACAGCACTCCTGCTTCGATCTTCCAATTGCTTTTGCAAACTCTCCTCAACACGCCAATCCCTGGGTTCATGGGGATCGGTACCTTCGCCTCGATATCATATCTTACTTTTAGCGGATGAGCATACGCATTTCTCATCTAGCATGTGCTGCCAACAGTACAGCTAGCTCAATTACCCTGTAGCTTGCGCGTGAGAGCCAAGATAGGGGAAGTTTTGTTCGTTTTGGCAGGGATCACGATCGTTTCTGTTATGTCAAAGGCTAGAAAGTAACGCAATTTGTTCCTTTGCTCGTTCTCTGGGAAATCATGAATGCAAAGAGTCTTCAATTGAGGGAAGTGACCTGCAGTATCTCTCCTCTGCCACTCTGTGGCTATCGTGAATATCTTTTCTGGCCTAATAATTGCACTATGAAGGCCGATGACAGTAAAAGGACCCGGGCTATTATTGAGACTAGTACAGCGTCATTTTCACTCGTTGATCTGCCAACTCACGCCAGGACGAAAAATGGAGAAAATTGGGCGAAAACGTGTGAATCAGTCGATATCGAAGGCTCAATGTCCTTGGTATGTACACAATTCCCAGGAGTTAAGCCCAGAGCCAGGCACACACCCGCCACGTCCATGACGTTGTAAAAGCGAAAAACACAGGCATAAGAAAGCAAGAAACCACTAGATGAATGAGGAAAAAGAAAAAGAAGACGGTCTAATGTACAGGTACGCGAAACATCCAAAACCCTCTGAATATCCATAGCATACAGAGCGGCTGTATGTGCTGTCCCCCGTTCATCTGATGTGAATGCTACATAGAACGCTTTTAAAGGCCCAGTTTAGTCGTGTAGAATCTGGGAATTAACACTCAGGATAGAAATGATCGAAATGGAGCTCGAGAAAGACAGTCGAAATGCGATAGAGAGAGACTCAGTCGATAGACATGGTCCTTTCACTCTCACATCTGTTGATAGGGGTATCCCATGTTAGGCATGCCGTGAGCATAGCCAGGGTTTCCACCTTGGTGTGGCGGGTGTTGCTGTGGGTGCTGCTGGTGAAGCTGCTGCTGCTGCTGTGGATGCTGCTGATGCTGTTGTTGCTGCTGGTGCTGCTGCATGTGAAGCTGTTGCTGATGCTGATGTTGATGTTGCTGCTGGTGCTGATGAGGCTGGTGCTGGTGCTGCAACTGCAGAGCGGCCTCCTTCTTCAGAGCGGCCTTGCCCTTGAGCTTCGGTGCAATCACGCCCAGCTTCTGGTCGGCTGCCGCCTGAGCAGCCTTCTTGGCAGCGAGCGTCGCCTTTCGCTTCTCAACAGCTCCAGCCATGTTGCCATTCGCCCATCGATCTAGGAATTGTTAGATATTTCATCATCGTTTGGGGTTTGTTATAGAACGTACTCTTCATGGATGCCGACATCTTCTCAGACTTGGTCATTGACTTGTAGTCCTTCGGAGGCTCATCGCCTTCCTCACTGGCAGGTGGCGCACCATTCCGAACGACGTCTGGGACAGACCGCACAACCTTGATCTTCTGAACCTTGCGATTGCTGGGAGTCTGCGACGGCTCAGAGGTGGGGCCTACTGATGGGGGAGGAGGCCCGTCATTGACGGCCATAACGCCACTTGCTCGCTTGCCTCTTTTCTTTGGAGGCGCCTGGGCAACTTCCTCGCTCCCATCAGGGTCATCCCGGAACCGCTTCTGGCGCTTAGGTCGGAATGAATATGATGATTCGGCAGTATGTGACGACTCTTCCGAAGAAGCTGTGGATGGACGAGATTCTCCGTTGTCGGTAATGGCTGAGGAAGGCTCGCTGAGATTCCTGCCCTTCGGGATCTTGAGTGTAAGGAGATGTCGTCGCGGCGGCTGCTTCAGTTCTGGCTGAGGCTCATCCTCGACAAACTCATTAGGATCGGCCTCTTCGTATCTGATAGCTGGTCTTCCGCGGCCTCTTCGACTGGGCTTCGCGAGTTCTTCGTTGTACGCAGATTCTTCTCCATCCTGCCCTGGATTGAACCCTTCGACGATGCTAGGCACAACTCCCTTGGCTCGCGGACCACGCCTACGCCTCGTTTTCGAAAGTGCATCCTCTCCGTCTGAGACAACATCGGTGTTGAAGCTAGCATTGGGATTGGATTGAGTGTCCTCGCCATCACCATTGGCATTCTTTCTTCGACGACCACGGGTGGGAACCGGGGTAGAACTTCGGCTGACATCCTGCACGGCTGCTGGATCGAAGAGTTGAACCGGCTTGCGTTGTCGCTTGCCTGTGACCTCATCTGTCTCGCTAGCCTTGGCAGTTTGTTTTGGTTGGTTGCGCAGCGACCGCCCGCGTGTCATGATTCCGACTTGCTGTGTCTCTGGGTTCTGTCGACCGATCTTGGAGGGGTGGGGATCGTATTCAAAGCCGTAAGTAGCAGCCATAATGCGATCTTGACCCTGAAGGTAGCGAGTCTCGGTCATTCCCTCCTTTTCCTTGGCCTTGTACCCCTTGACGCCAAAGTCTGGTTCTTCATAGTTAACACCGTGCTGGTGAAGGTTGCGAGTCCGAGACTCATATTTGGCATCTGCAGCTCGTCGGCGCAACGCATTCTCATAGTCATCTACGACCCTGCCCAAGCCAGTCCATTCTTGCTGCCATTGGCCAAGGGAAACGTTGATGGCTTCCAGGAC
The DNA here is from genome assembly GCA_020744375.1 of Dactylonectria estremocensis. Lineage (NCBI taxonomy): Eukaryota > Fungi > Ascomycota > Sordariomycetes > Hypocreales > Nectriaceae > Dactylonectria > Dactylonectria estremocensis. The sequence continues at coordinate 2,779,565 of JAGMUU010000004.1, forward strand.
CTCGTACAGATCCGCAGTGGACATATCTTCGAAGTTTTCGATCGCCGAAACGTACTCTTCAGGATCACGGAGTTTGCGATATTTGAAATATCTTCGCCTGTCGGGAGGTTCCTGGGATTCAGAGACGTCGGCTTCGTCTGCATCCTCTCCAGCAGGAGCTGGAGAGTTGAAAGCGGTAGGATCTGTTGAGTCGGGAACTGGCGAGCCTCGTGTGGGAGTGTTGAGTGCAGGTGTTGGCGCTTCTGGAGCCGCAATATCTAGATTGTCATCGTTGTCCTCCACCATTGGTTCCATGTCAATTCCTTCCCGATCGGTATCCTTGCCTTCTGAAGTGGGCTCGTCGGCAGTGGTGTCCTCTTCAAGGCGACCTTTCTTCTCTGGGTACGAAACATACTCTTCATCGACATATGGAGTGAGGTGAGACCAACGGCCAATAGGGGTGGGTTGTGGTTTCGTCATGATTGGCCTGGGAGTTGCAGCCTTTCGTGGGCTTGGTTTTGGTTCTGGTTGTGCAGAGGAAAGGGATTCACCCGTCTCAGCTGATGAAGTAGGGGTAGGTGCTTCAACTTCTCTGGGACTCGGGCTGGGCACTGGGACTTCTTTGGTGACGTTGCGCTGAGGTGAACCTGAGGATTGGGCTTTGTCTGGCAACGGGTCGGCGGAATTTAGTGGATCGTTGCCTGTTTTTTCCTGTTTATTTTCCGATGCACCTTGCCTCGAGTCATCGCTATTGACTTCAGGCGATGCGGGAAAATTGTTGGCGATCTCAGGAATAAGTGGTGGTGTAGAAGAACCATGTTCTGGGTTCGGGGTTTTGGGTTCTGGATCAGCCATTTCAGTGTCTTGAATAGTTTCCTCGACTGGGTCGATGTCCATTCTGTCTTCTTTGTCTTCCTTGCTGTGCTGAGTTTGGGTGCTTTGGTTGCTCTGGTTGAGTTGACTGTCTCGAGGTGTTGCTTCACGGATGATTTTGGTGGATTCCTCCTCCGCTTCCTCCTCGACTTCCTCCGCTTCCCGTTTGATGTTGGGAGGTTCAGAACCCTCCTCCGTATTGTTCTTGGGGCTTAGAACAGCCTCGCTATTCACCTGCGTTTCGATTGGTGGTGGGGCGGATTCACTAATAGGTGATTCGCCGGTAATAAGTGAGGGGGGGTCGCCAACAATGTCGGGAGCAGCTAAAACTTCGGGAACAGCCAAAACGTCAGGAGCGGCAACAACTTCGGGAGCAGCCAAAACGTCAGGAGCGGCAACAACTTCGGGAGCAGCAACAACTTCGGGAGCAGCAACAACTTCGGGAGCAGAAACAACGTCGGGAGCAGCAGCAACGTCAGTTGTAGCCACAGCGTCAGCGGCAGCCACATCAGAAGCAGCCACGGGCTCAGGAGAAGCAACGGGCTCAGGAGAAGCAACGGGCTCAGGAGAGGGAACTGTATCAGTGGCATCAACGGCATTAGAAGCTGCAACTGAATCAGTCACATCAACGACAGTAGAGGTAGCAACGGCGCCAGATGTAGCAACGTCGTCAGAGGTAGCCATGGCGTCAGAGGCAGCCACGGCATCGGAAGCGGCCACGACATCGGAAGCAGCCACGGTTTTCAATGCAGCATCCGCATCAGTGGCCGCAGAGGTATCGGCCGTAGAAACATTGGCCGCCAAGGTATCGACCGCCAAGGTATCGTTCAACGCGACAGTATTTGAAGTAGGAGGGGGGGCGGGCGGTACTGATGATGAAAGTTGAACGATAGTTTCCACCGTGGCTGGCTCTCTCTGCACCTGCTTTGCAGGTGCAGAGGCAGATTTTTCACGAGGTTTTTTGGTAAAGTAGTGGTCGAGAGTAGCTTGAGGGGGAGCCCGGGGTACCTCAGAGGAACCCTCGATAGATGGACGACTTTGATCGTTGCTCGGATCCTTGTTTGCTGGAGGGGCCTCCTGGTCGGACATTGCCGGCGTTTTGACAGAGTGAGGTGATGAATGATTTGAAAAGCTGGGCTCCTGAATTTCTGAATCATCAACATCCGAGTAAGATATTCCAACCTCGATTGTATCTTGGACATCATTGTCATCATCTTCAAAGGGTTCGCGGTATGCCTTCATCTCACTCGACTTCCGCGAAGGGTTTCTCCGACGGGCGGATGGTGTATCGGCACCCATGGAAGCACCTCTCCTCTTAGAGTCTGTGCCGTAGAAGTCCTCAGTATCAAAATTGACATCAGGCCTTCGTTTCCGACCACGGGCAGAAGAGCTGGAGTTGGGAACGGTGACGTCGTCCTCAATGTGCTCAAATGTGTAGTCCACGCGTGCGCGTTTCCGGAGACTGTGACCACCCTTCTTGGGACCGTCCTCATCATCATCGGCAATGGCGTAATTGTCCATGATGGTGGAACGCTTTCTCAGATTGAGGCCACGGTGAGGGCCAGGTGGTGAGAAAGTGAAAGCGCGTTGAATGGGTTTGCTGGAGCGGCGACCACTGTGAGCGGACTGGGGCGTGGTGTTAATGTGGGCGACCACAGGGCTCGTGGATAAATTGAGATCGAAAGATGCCTCTGAGGCAGAGGGAGGAGAGGCAGAATCTCCTAGCTGACGGCGGCGATGAGTTGTTCGGCGCGACCGGTCCATGGTCAGCCGAGACGGGCTAGAGTTGTGAAGTACAACAGCGACGTGTAGCGGCCAGCCAGGCCCGCGAGCAGCGTCATGCGGGGGAAGGCGAAGGCGCGCGCAAGAAGCCAATGGTTGAGAAGAAAACGATTAATGAAGAGAGAGAGGGGACAAGGAAGGCTGCGTGGCGGCGAGCGTGGGATGGGGAGTGTAAGAATGGGAGTGTCGCCGCGATGAGGCGTGTTTGAGTGAGCCAGGGCAGCGAAAGAATTTTGAAAGATGGGGGGGGGGGGGGGGGACGCAGAGGCAACGAGCAAGCGACAAAGAGCCGTTCAGGCGGCAGAGGAAAGACCAGCCTCCTAAAGAAGATGGCGATGATGCTATGGCTCAAATATCAGGGACGCGGTGATGGGGCGTCTCCTCTGCCTTGGTGTGGTTGCCGTCGATTTTCTCGAGGTGTCGTGGTTCGAATAAGCCAAGGCATGCCTCGTCGTATTAGCTGTCCGCGCACTTGACCAATGGCCTGGGGTGGCTGGTACGTACCGTTGGCACCTTCCCCCCGGCCAGAGCCCTTCTCCGGGGTTCCTCCGCCGGACACTGCTGGCCAATAGGGGGCCGGGGAACGGGAAGACACTGGTCTAAGCCGTGTCGGGCCTGGGGCACCTATTACAGTGCATCTGACTGGACGGCCGCGGCTGTTACTGGACACAGCGCTGGGGACATCTAATCACAGGGCTATTTGTGTGCGCCTTGTCGCTGCAGTCCACTGCGGTTTTGGGCAACGCTGCTGAGCTGAGAGGTACCTGATCTATACCTTGAGCTTGTCCTTTTTGGGTGACATCTCCGCAGTGCGCTGGTCAAAGCAAGAGTACCGATCATCGTACCGATCCATACTTCCGCTTGTCAAGTGCAACCATTAACACCACATGCATTCATGCACTCTCAAAGGCAGATGTTCATGTTGTTCCTTTCGTCTCTTGTTCACTCTCTTCCCTCCATGCCGGTCATGCTTTCTTTGCTCTCTTGCAAACAAATTTCGCAAAATGCTGTAAGTTCATTGTGAAATTCCCGACATATGCAATTCAAATACCGCGTCGTCGCCCTCCAGCCCGTCCTCCTCTCCCAGGCACCTACCCCTGTCTAGGTGCTGCTCCCTAAAATAAGCAGCCTTCCCGCGTCTGTGCCAAACAGCCTTCCGGCGATTACGTCTCGGCACATGATACTTATTAACCTCCTCCTCTCCTAACTGCTTCACCCCACCCAGCAACACATAGCAACTCATCAGCACCTCTTGGAACCTTTTCGCTGCCCTTGCAGTCGCAATCAACCGCTTGCCATCGTCGTTCCTCACTGCGGGCTTTCCGACCATGGCTTCAAGGAAGACCAAGGCCGTCGCTGATGATGACTTCGACGACCTCTTCTCGGGCATCGACACCAAGCCCAAGAAAGCGTCCAACCTCAAGGGCAAGCCCACGTCTGCCGCCTCCAAGGCCATTGCCGACCAAGATATTCTCGCCGATCTCGAGTCTGAGCTGGCCTCCGAGCAACCTTCCCGTCCGCACACACCCCGCCTCAAGGATGTCGCCGCCCGACGTTCCACTGCGACCCCTCCCGCGGCCGACGACAGAGCTGCTTTGGTTGGCCGCAAGTCCACCGACAGCGCCAGGAGCCTGAGAACAACCTTCACCCCGAGTGCCACGAGCTCTGACGCTCACGAGTCCGAAAAGAGGCCCGCTGTTGAGCCCGTCGTTGAAGAAGCGCCTGCTCCGGCTTCTGGCGGCGGTTGGTGGGGTGGCATCTTGTCCACAGCCAGCGCCGCCATGAAGCAAGCCGAAGCTGCAGTTTCACAGATCCAGCAGAATGAGGAGGCTATGAAGTGGGCGGAGCAAGTCAAGGGGCTCAAAGGAATTGATGTTGGCAGCCTGCAAAAGTATGGTACGTACTGATATCTGCCTTCCCTTGCCGATGAAGCTTATCAAGAACCAGGTGATGAACTCCGTCATCGTGCCCTTCCCACCTTTACCAATATCCTTCATACCCTCGCCCCTCCTATTAGCTCCCATGAGCGTCTCCTCATACACATCACCCACGACATCGTTGGCTACCCCTCTCTCGACCCCCTCATCCACGGCGTCTTCGCCCGTGTCATGTCGCAGGTTGAAGGAGGCGATCTTCTTGTCGTTCAGCGCGGCCAGGAAAGCAGCTCCCGCCGTAGCAAAGATAGCGCTGCTGGATGGCGCGATGGCCCGTGGTGGAGACAGGCTGACTCCCCCCGCGAGCTTGGCTTGATCAACGGTCTGCCTGAGGGAACCAAGTTGTGCCGCGCAAATGCCGAATCATACGCGGCTGAATACTTCGCCGCCACTGGCGGATTGGAGCAGGCTAAGATCAGGGCCACAGAGGACCTCAGCGAGACCAATCCGGTCAGAACCTCTGACATCTTCATGTCTGTTCAGGCCATCTGTATTGATGAGGATGACAATCTGTTCGCTCGTACCGCTTCCGCTGAGCATGAGAAGCAATCCTCAGATGTGAAGGAGCAGGACGACACTGGAGAGATTATCTGCTTCGCCATATTCATCCTCGATCCTATTCATGGTATTGAGTTCTCCACCGTCAGCCAGTCTGTTCCTGCTCGATGGGTACAGTGGCTCGATGCCCCAGCTCCCCTGACCCCTCGATCCGGGGACGACGGCCACTCCGTCCCTGAAGTTGTCATCCCAGAGGAGATCCGGGATATTATCGAGAGCGGTGGTGTTGACCCGCGGGAGTGGGTTGCTGAGTGGCTCGAGGAGCTTCTTGACCTCTCTGTTGGCATTGTTGCCCAGCGATATGTGGCCCGCCGCATGGGAGTTGGCGAGGGCGGTTTGGGTAAGGGCAAGCGAAGGATGGAGGTGCTTGTTGAAGAGGGAGGTGGCGAGGCCGCCCGTGCCGGCATCATTTGAATCTCCCCATTGTGACACCAACCCAAAGGATTTCGTGATCGTAGTGTTGGTCGGCGTTAGGGTTTGGCGACCTTGATGTAATTTTGTTCCTCTTTGGACTCTCTGGCAAATCGTAACGGCTTTTTGAATACAGGCTGCGCCTAGTTTCTTGTTCACTTCCCATAAGTGTTAGACAATCCATACTCTGCATGCTATGTGTAATAACTGCTTGTCTATCTCGACTCGATCGAACTGTCATGTCGAGCCTCTACTAAGCCTAGTCGTCGATTGCTCTAGTCATCATTCTCATAGTGAAAAGTCCCCACCCTCTTCAACTCTCCCTTTGCCTCTCTTGTAGCGCCCTCCATCTCTACAAACTTCAGCGGCCGATATTCCGGGTTCCACATCTGTTCTCGAATCCACTCTTCAAGCTCGTCTTCTGGTTCAGGGATCCCGTCCTCAGTCGCCTCGCCCTCCTTGATGGCCGTCTGGATTACATGGCGCGCAATGCGGACGCTCACATCCCGGACAGAGCTCACGTCTGGTAGCAGCGGCGCCGTGGGATCGGAGAGAGCTGGGCTCAATGCCGCGAGTCCCTCCACAGCAGCGACGAACATGCGATCCGTGAGATGCGATACGCGAGCCAGCACGCATCCGAGTCCGATGCCCGGGAAGACGACCGAGTTGTTGCACTCGGCCACTTCGATGGTGACGTCAGCGCCGGAGTCGCCCCATGGGCCCTTGACGGGGTCAAAGGGCGACCCCGTGGCCACCAGGGCTTTACCTTCAGTCCAGGCGAGGATGTCGGCGGGCTTGGCCTCGTGGAGACGCGTGGGATTGGAAAGCGGGAAGATGATGGGGCGAGGCGTGTGCCTGGCCATAGCCTTGACGATGTCTTCAGTGAAGGCGCCCGAGACGGTGGATGTGCCGATGAGGACGTTGGGCTGGATGGTGTTGATGACGGACAAGAGCCCGGTTTCCTTATCTTTCCACTCGGATGCGTTCTTGGCAAAGCCTTTCTGCGCTTCTGAGCTATCAGTCTCGGTTGTGAGGAGGCCGTGTTTGTCAATCAACCTTTCGATCCGTTAGTTCATGCCCGAGAAAGTCGTGGAGTTCCGAAAATTACCAAATCTGCTTTGCAGCCTCTTCTTGGCTTATATCTCCCTCAGTAGCTATGGCATCTCGAACCTGGTCGGCGATGCCCACACCTGCACTGCCAGCGCCAAATACGACCATGCGAAGGTCGCTTAGCTTTTGGTCACTGGCATGGAGGCCGGCCATGATGGCCGCCAGAGTGACGCAGCCAGTACCTTGCACATCGTCGTTGAAACAAGCGAATTCTGGGCGATATTGGTCGAGGATACGTCGTGCTTAAAAGCCACTTTCATCAGTGATCGTTTGGACATGGTAATACACCCAACCACTCACCGTTGTGGAGGCCAAAGTCTTCGAAGTGAATGTATGCCTTGGGGTACAGTTTTCGCGCGGCGTTGACAAAAGTATTAACAAAGTTGTCGTACTCTTCGCCGCGGACACGGTTCTCTCTGAGGCCAAGGTACAGGTCGTCTTTCAATAGATCTTCATTGTCAGTCCCGCAATCCAAAACAACGGGCAACGTGCGGTTCGGGTGAATGCCACCACAGAGCGTCGTCAAGACAAGCTTGGCAACGGAGATCAGCACGCCGCCGACACCCTGGTCACCGATGCCAAGAATCTCCTCGCCATCTATTGCTCGTGTTATTCTATGATCTAGGGACATATTGCTGTCGTATACTTACCAGTCACGACAATATAGTCGATATCTTCTGGCTTTCCCCATTGCGCGAGATCGTGTAGTACTCTGTCTTGATCACGAATGTTGAGGAAACAACCCTCTGAACGCCTAAACAACCGAGAATAATTCTGGATGGCATCTCCCTCGGTCGGAGTGTACACCACGCTCATCATCTCTTTGAGATGCGATTGCAGCAGCTTCGCACGGTAAGCTCGGAACGACGACGATGATCCCAAATCACGACATACCTTGTAATAGAGGACTTCATTCTGATCATTGAGCGAGGTCAGAAATGTGTTCTTGGCCAAATCATCCGCTCGGGTCGAGTACTGCTGGTACGCGCGCTTGCACTGCTGATCCAACGTCTGGATGCCTTGGGGGAGCAGGCCGGTGAGATTGAACTTGCGACGCTCATCTGCAGGAAACGCGGAGCCCTTGTTTAGGTAGGCCGAGTTGAGGAGAGCAGTGCCTGTGAGAGCGCAGTCTATGGAACCACTGGTGCTGAGCGGCAGATTGCCAAACTTCGAAGGCACTGGGCTTGGAGACATGGTTGGGTTACGTTGGATGCAGATGTAACACTTGGCGCATGGACGCTGGGATGAGACAGTGTGCGAAAAAGACAGTGTGGAAATGGTAGTGTTGATGCTCTTAAGACGAGAGATAACAATACACGGAGAACATGCTCGGTCGAGCTTCACCAAGAAGGGTCTGGTAACACATGTTCCTGTGATCTGGTGATTGGCCGCTTGCATATGCTAGATGACGTATGTGAATCTACTACAGATGTTCCCGCCTTGTTTAGAGATGCAGATATCCAAGATGCTGTCACTCTCCTCCCTCAAAGGTCCTAATCACATGGGCCGAGGTCGTCATCACTCACACTGTGGTAGCGGCTAAGTTGCAACATAAGATAACAATCAATTCATCTGGTATTGGTATATCGGTACGCTGGGAGCCACGCCCGTGTGGGAGTTGGTCCATAAATGGATACGACGGACGTGGACTATGATGGCCCTGTGGATCTTGCAGTTGGATCAAGTCTTCCCCGAAGGAAAGACTTGCAACCCCCCAGCCTACTTCACGCGAGCAGTGCAAAACGCGTCGCTCGTGGAAGACCTTCGCGAGGAAGACTCGTGTGAGGGAGGAGTGGCTGGAGAGTAAACGCTGCGTCCGGAGACGGCCCCGGTGCTGGGAAATGACGATGAAAATGAGACCTACCGTTGCAAAGAACGCGACGGATGTATAATGAAGGTGCCATCGGGTTCACCACGGCACTTGCGGCGGGTTGAGGAGCTTTCTGCTCAGTTCAGAGCATCTCACGATGCATGCTGTGAGGAAAAATTTCTCTCCACAGCTCAGCCTTTATAGGAAATTTTGGAGTGGAGACGCGGCCAGTTGCACCAGCCACAGTGGCGTCATGACTGAGTGCAGGGTAACTACCTTGAGACCCCTGAAGAGTCCGAGAGCCTTTTTTTGACTTCGATTTCGACTTTAGGGAATGCATAATGCGTAAGCTGAGAAATGATATACTTGTAAATGGCACATGAATCACATTCTGAATCTTGTCGATATGACCGAACGAAGCTCAACTCAATTGCTTGAGCTGCGAAACACATCTGTGCCCAGCTAGAAATCCACCTAACAGATTTCTAGTAACGTTTAAAAAAAACTGGACATTTTGTCCAGGAGTGTTTTCCTTTCTTATTTTAGCTTCCTCTTGGCTCGAGTTTTCATGTCCAACTATCCAGGGTATGAAGTTCTAATTCATAAACAATTGTGACACTTCATGGCCTTGGATCTATCTAGTGAAAGCACCCATGAAGCATTGGCCGTATCCATGCATTACTCTACCATTTATCGACCAGGCTCGACATCCTCATGATGAGAAGGCGTGGGGGATTCAACCTCCTCCGACTCTTGCACGAGCCTCTTCTCAGCCTTGAGCGCATTGTTCTCCAGCTCGAACCCCAGGCCAACGTCCCGTCTGGCCTCCTCAAGTATCTGGGCGTCTTCCTCGCCAGTGTGGCTTCCAAAGATGCGGTCCATCTCCTCCAATGTCGCACCCTTCGTCTCTGGGAGGTAGAAGTGTACCCAGGCAATGCTGGCAGCCAGGAAACCTGCGAAGAAGATGTAGGTTCCCCACTCTAGAGTCTCGAACATGGCGGGGACGTAGAAGGCGACAGCGAAGTTGTTGAGCTGGGTTGACATGTTAACACTTTGAGTCGGCAACTCATTTGGAAAGGAATCGAATTTACCCAGTTGCTGGAGGCACCAATCGAGGCGCCCTTGGATCGAATAGACAAGGGGAAGATCTCGGCAACAAGCGTCCAGGACACAGGGCCCCATGTCGCACCAAAGGCTCCCACGTAGACCCAAATGAAGGCCACGGCAGTCCATCCAGCAGCCGCGTGGGCATTCCAATCATGATGATACACAGCAACGATGATGCCGGCAAGAACCATGGAAATCCACATGACGACCGATCCCACGATGAGCATAGGCTTTCGGCCTACCTTGTCAATGATGGCCATGGCCGGTAGTGTTGAGACCATAAAGACAACACCTGTCACACCCGTCGCAAGCAACGCCTGAGTTCCGCCGGTCAAGCCTAGACTCTGGAAGACGTTACTCGCGTAGTAGATGATTGCATCGATGCCAGACCTGTGCGCCAGTTAGTACGACGCGTACGAATTCTATTGAACGGAATCAAATACCATTGCTGCCAGAACATGACAAGCCAGGCTGTCGCAACTCTCTTCAGGTTGTCCCAAGTCTTGACGATCTGGTAGTACCCAGCAAACTCTCGAATCCACATGTTGCCCTCCTCCTTGGCTGCCAAGTTGGGAAACGACTTGGCGAATGTTCGTTGTTCGAAGAGGCACTCGGCCTTGATCTCCATGAATTCGACCTGAATGAGCTCGTGATCCTCGGGAAGCTTTCGAAGATAGGAGAGAGTCTTGAGAGCCTCCTGGTCGCGACCCTTCTTGACGAGCCATCGAGGGGAGAAGGGAAGCCACCAGATACCGAAGGCGAGAAGCACAGCGGGGATTCCCTGGATGATGGAGGGAAGCATCCAAGCCATGTCGGATTGTCCATCTCCGGGCCCACCGATGTAGTTGCTGCCGTATCCGATCCAGAAAGAGAGCATGATACCTAAGATGGTACAAAATTGGTAAAACGAGACGAGGAATCCGCGCAATTCGGGGGCTGAGAGCTCGGCATTGTATAGGGGACTGTAGTACACATATTAGCTCGAGTCTTGGGCGACCAAGTGAAGACCCGGCGTGCGTACCCAACACCACTGAAGGTTCCAACACCAATACCAGTAAAAAATCTACCCGCGTACAACATAGCGGGGTTATGGTACGTCGCGCCAACGTAGAGGTAACTGCCCAGAATGACCCAGCAGCAGGCCGAGAACATGGTGTACTTTCGAGAGATGACCTCGCCAAGGACACCGGCCGACAGAGAACCGAGGATGCCTCCGAGCTGAAGAATGGACGTGAGCCATCCCGTTGCGCTGGACGACTCCACCACTGAAGGGAAGTTGTCCTTGAAGCGCGTCATGACCAGCGACTGGCCCAGGACGCCTTGCTGGTAGCCATATTCGAAACCACCGAATCTTGCCAATGGGGTTAGGATCGAGCTCGACGGCGGAGAGGTTGGCACTCACGAGGCAAAGAGGGCGATGACGATCAGCTTGGGGTTGTTATATATCGTCTTCCATCGGTTCTTGTAAGCGAGCTTCGTCCGCTCCTCGGCCATAGTCTCCATGATGACGGCTCGGGGGAGGAAATAGTTGTATAAAACACGGGTTTCTCAGCACAAGAGAATTCTTGATTGAACGAGAACAATGCAGCACGGCGTATTTAAACTAGTACAGATCTTTGCTCTTTATATTTCAGAGAGTGATGCACATTCATCAACCGCAGTTCGATAGACCTTCCACACTCGTCCCTCCACAATTGTCCCAGACATCCCCAGCTGGAGAGACACTCACCCAATCATCAATCCGGGGACCCCAGACGGGAGACTCAAGGTTGCAGTCTTGATGTATCAACCGCCTGTCAAGTGGTTAGATTAGCCCCATGAAGAGACTGCCCGCCATAAGAGGCAACGGGAAGCACTTTTGTCGGTCGTATGGATGTCTCTAGCGCAGCGTGCTCCACGTTGCATCCCAGCGTGGAGACTGGTTTTGGGACTGACTAGAGAAATTTTCGCTACACCTTTCCATTCTGAGGTATCCCTCACGTTATTCCCGTCCATTCTTGACTAAATGATCTCGTTATGACGCTGAAGCGCTTGCAGCGTCATGGAGAGATCGGCGCTCTAGCCCCGGATTTGGTCGCCGTTTGATGTGACGTTCTCTCCATGGCCCCACGTTGTTTTGCTCACGGGATGTTGCTGTTTGAGCCTAAATAGGGCCATATTGATTAGAAGGACCGACGCGGAGAATTAGCATGGACCAATCCGCGTATCAAGTATTTCTGTGACACTGCGCTTCCATTTTAAATGGCTGCCTAGAGTTGGAGAGCGGGCAGGGCATTATTCTATGCGATGCAACGTACCCGCGCCGATGGACCCATATGTCGGATCTTGAGCGTTACACGACGTATAGAAGAGCTTGGATCAACGGCTGATATTGCAGTCACGAGACCAGAGAATTCTCAATCGATTTAACCCCGGAGAGTTGCCTTCGCGCGCTCAACACGGTTGTTAGAGCTGCGCTAATATCAGTGTCCCATCAAGACCAAGAACCTGAAAACAAGGACGGCCCTGAAACCACCAACAGTTGCCATCATAAACACGGCTGGCAAGCCACAGCCGAATGCCGTTCTTGGCTCACAAGACTAACACCGTTTGGTCCGCCGGTTTGTGAGCTGAGTGGAATCTTCATTAGCGTTTCCATGAGGAGGGGCGGGTAGTGGAGCAAAAAAGGTAATTCGGCCTAGGGGACCCCAGTCTGTTAGACGACTCTCACGATACTTCCCCCAGTACGAACCAAGGCACGAGTCATCGAACCTCGACATAGGTTGTGTCCATTGTGCAATTTCCGAGTCAATTTTGGAAAATCTATTGGCTAAAGAGAACACGCTGAATTTGGTTTCTTCTATATGCCAGATGAAGGTTTGCTGTTGCATCTGCAATAGCCGATTTCAGGTCTAGCTACTAATAGATCAACACTGGTAAGTACAGATAGTCTATATACTTTAACTCAGGTACTCCGTAAGTTGGTAAACCACGTCTAGTCACACCCACGAAATACCCACCCCGCTCATCGACAACGCTCCGCAACCAAACTTGTTTTCAGGATATTCGTATACCCATTGGCGTAAAATATACACAGGGTCATTTTAAAGCACAGACTTAAGGACCTGCCTTTGAATCACCTGATCATTTGTCAAGCAGGACTGGGGTGTCGGGTCCACTGACCAAGTTGTCTTAAGAGAACCCGAGAATTAGGTAATTGATGAGTGGATACGACGAAGTTAGGAGCGGATCGAGGTGGCAACTGGCAACAGTTCAACTCCACACTTATTGGGCTTTTGGGAAGGACATGAGCTTGGGGTAACAATGATGCCGACCTGTGCAATTGACAGGGAGGTTCAACAGAGGTCGACTAGACCGAACCAAGCACATCCTTACACGAACAGAGTTGCTGTTGATTGTGAGTCGCGTCAGGATGCTCAAAACCTTAATGGCCATTGGTACGCAACATCATTGAAGCGTCAATGTTGCAGCTCTGTCAGAGAATGGATATGCTGTCTTTGGGTTGTTACAGCTCTGCTGCTGCTAGTGGGTGTTAGTGCGCAAGCTGGATCTGTTTCGTACGGGGCGCGTCAGACATCCTCATCCGGGTAGGGAGATATCAGTACAAAAATTCAATCCAAAAAGCCTCGTATTTATTGCGGTAAGTCATGCTATCAGAATAAAACCACTATAAATCACGTCACTGTCCATCAACTCTCAGCAGCTCAACATCTTCCCATCATTCTCCGCAAATCAATCGTCTGCCCATCCTCCACCAACGCCATCATCATCGTATTCGAGGCGGCTACTAGTAGCAAGTGCTCACTGAGCAGAGTTGTTGTTGTTGCCAATCAGGTTGGGCGAGCTGCGGAGAGTGCCAGTGACCTTGTTGGCAGTAGCCGCGGCCTTGAGCCAACTGGTGACGCCAGAGACACCGCTCACGCCATTGACCGAGATGCCGTAGAGAACAAGACCGGCAATGTGGGGAGAGGCCATGGAGGTACCAGACAGGGTAGCGGTGGCCGAGTTGCTGGAGTAGTAGGCAGACAGAACGCTGGAGCCAGGAGCGAAGATGTCGAGGCTGGTACCATAGTTGGAGTAAGAGGCGATGGCCCAGGTGCTGGTGATGGCACCGACGGTAATGGCGCTGGGGGCCGAGGCCGGAGACACGTTGGCAGCACTCTGGGCTTCGTTACCAGCGGCAACGACAGTGATGACACCGGAAGAAGAGGCAGATGCGACAGCGTTGTTGAAGGTCGCAGAATAGTCTCCACCGAGAGACATGTTGATGACAGCCTTGGTGGTCCGGCTGTTGCTGACGATGTGGTTCACAGCCCAGTTGTAGCCCGAGAGGATGATGGAGGTGGTGGACTCGTCGCCCTGGAAGACCTTAACACCATACAGGGTGGCCAGCTTGGAAACACCATAAGTCTTGCCGCCGATAGTACCGGCAACGTGCGTGCCATGGCCGTTGGTGTCGGCGTTGTCGCCGCTGAATGCCGACCAGATAGCCGTAGCACGGCCCTCGAACTCGTTGTGGGTGGCACGGATACCGGTGTCAACAATGTAGGCGTAGGTGCCCGTTCCGGCGGCAGTGTCATAGATGTAGCTCGTGTAACCACTGCTACGGTGAGAGACGGTTCCCAAGCCCCAGGTAGAACTGGTCTGGGTCGTCAAGGCCCTCTTGGAAGTGTCGGTCACTGTAACTTCGTCCTTAATGTATTGCAGCTTCCAGACCTTATCCTGCTCAACGAGAGCAACCTTATGATATGTCAGTACCTATCAAGTAACAAGTGTATTCATGCTTACCTCGGGGTTGTTCTTGATCTCTTCAATGGCCTCAGAATCAAAAGAGCCAGCATAGCCTTTGAAGCCATAGTCACCATCATAGGTGATCTCGACGCCCTTGGCTTCACTGTCGTCGCGCTTGGCGATGCTTCGCTTGTGAACATCATTGACCCAGGTCAAGTGGGTCTCGAGGTCATCGGTGTTGAGGTCAGCCTTGAGGGTGATGATGTAGCTCCCCTCGACAACGTCACCGCTGGCGCGCTCAACTGGAGCGCCAACAGCGTACCCGAGGAGGGCAGTTGCTACAAGAGCGAGGTTGGTGAAGTTAACCATTGTGCAAAGACGAGAGATAGATAGCAAGATGCTGATGCTGAGGTTGTTGAAGTGATGATGAGGAATGGTTCGGATAGACAGACAGTAAGACTGTTTTATATACCCTTCTTGTCCCTTAGCTCATCGCCCCTATCAATGGCATCGTGCCGTCGATGGCCGACCTGACAAGACCATCATAGCTCTGATTTCGGAAAACCTGGTGTCGTTTCCAGCTGTTGCGCCGCGAAGGTCACATCATTGCCGGCGAAGTTGTCACCAACTTCCTCTTCAGGGTAAAGTAGGTTGCTTCGCGTGTGTTGATGGCGCGGTAGTCGGTATTCGAGCTCGCAAAAAGGAAGGCCAAGATGTGTAGGGCAGCAAGAGTGGACTTGTTGAGGTCATGTCATGGTCACAAAGACAAAAGTTCTCAGAGTATGCAGACGCCAGGGGTGGAAGGCGTAGTAACGGAGCCTCAAACGAGGTTCGATGAGGAACTTTGAAGAGACGGATGGCCTTGGCGATGCAGCAGGGATCCATTGCTGGGGTTCATTGGACATGCTGGAAAGTATATGGCTGGAGTGTTTAAAGAAGGCAGGAGGAGATACTGAGTGGAGGTGATGTGAGGAGGATAGGTTCGAAGGACACAGGCGGGTTCCGGCGGGATGCGAAAGAAGATGAAGGTGAACTTGATGGTAAGAGATCGAGTTTCTTTGTTGTAAAGTGCTAAGATCGGCAGATTCTGGTTGTTGTTAGGTTGAAGTTTGAGCAAGCTTCAAGACAGCGTCGAGACGTGGACGCCGGCATTCGCCCAACGCTTCACACTGACTTTGACATGACTGCGGAAGGATAGCCTATGGAGGAAGGCAGAGAATGAGATATCGGCGATTGGAAAGCGGCTCTGGAGTTAATGCCGCTCGGATGCCACGCTGAAGCCGGATATGAGCCAGAACCCCAAGCCTATGGTGGTTGTCGTCCACACATCCCCTAGGAGGAACCAGTTGAGTGGTCTGGTCTAGTCGTTGATATTCTCCGACCATAGTAGCACGTACATCGGAGATTCTTGTCTCAAACGCCAATCATGGCCTAGACTCGATGGCAGTGAAAGCCGGTCGGGGTTGGTCCCACACTCCGAAAACCCCCTAGGCTTGCTGGCTAACATGTTGCCAACTTCCTGTTTGGGGTATTCTCGCCGTCTTGAGGGTGCCTCCATTTCTTAACAGGGGACGCTCAAGAACGCCATGTCAGTGCTGCAATGCGAATAAGACACTAATCTCGAAGGGAGCTGTCCCTGTTCAAGCTCGTGGCTGCTCTAGCCGGGCTACCAAGTTGTTGTTTCAACTCAAAGAGGGCAACAAGGATGTGACACAGTTGCTTGTCCGTTGACCTCAGCTCCGAAAGGGCCGGAAAAGTGTGCACACTCGAGCCCCATACGAGAACAGCTTCAGGAAGCAGGATGTCGTAGGGAATTCGCCACGCGAATTTTGGCTATCATACTTGGCAAACAGTTTCGCGATGGCTGGTCGTGGTGTTGAGATGAGAAGAGGAAGTGGAGATCAGTGATCGTCGCCTAGGTCTCAAGTGGGCGGGACGAAAGGATCGGCACCTGGCGTGGCTGGCGATAAGATTTAGCGGGTCAAGCCCCCGGGAGAGGGCTGGCGCTAAGGAAGATACAACGTGTGTGAGTGCTGGAAGTCCCTGTGGCTTGGCGTCTCTCGTGGGAATTAATTCCCTGAAGCCACAGGGCTGGACTGAGAGACAGAGGGCTAACAGGCACAGGGCTCACCGATATGCACAGGGCCCGCTTAGAAGTGCAGGAGCAGGGCGGGGCGGACACTGAAGCTTGCGAGACTGCGGAAGGTCCATTGCAGAACACATACCACTCGATCCTCTCCAGCTGCCAGCCAACCACACTCTGTTCCTCCCCTCCTCCATTCTTCCTTTTCTCCTTCATCATCTACCCTCGTCCTGGACTCGCGCCACATCTCGTCCGTCCGCTCTAACGCCATGCGCTTGGATTAATCAGGATTCGTTATCTGCGCCGATAGCGATGCTGCATTGCAAAAGTTCGTCCAGCTTCCTTTCCGCGTATCAAGTGGCCCGGGTGCGCCATGCGGAAGCACACTATGCAACCCCCACATTACGACAACCATCCCATGTGCGCTTCCGGGACCTTTTGTCCGTGCTGCAGCTTGGGCCAGGGTCCGACAATTCTAGAAGTCCTACAATGACACTGTTATTGGTTTCGACATCGACGTCGTTTCTGACGCTTTTCCTGAATGCCTCGAGTCTATGCCGGACAGCTGCCTCGGCCCGCTCGCCGTCCCGCGAATCTCACCTGCCGACATCACCAAGCTTCCCTCTACTCAAGAGGTACCAAAGTGCTGAAATGGAATAGCGAACAGAGAAGGAACAATGAACAAACCCTGTTATCCTCGCTTTCGGTCTCTCCTGTGAGCTGGGTTATTCATACTAGCTACGTTGGCGGATTCCATCGTCATGTTTCACTTGACTGGAAGAATCACCAACGTGAAAGAGCTAGGTTGCAACCCGTCGAAAAGGACATCCGAACCAAAATCTATTCACGTTTGTCGTGCGTAGGTAGCCGCTAAGGTGCAGACCTGCCGTGACCATTCCTCGAGAGGGGAAGCTATCATGGGACCTACGGCTCCAACTTGCCAAGCGAACTGATAGACCTGGGATTGGCAATGTTGCCACCCAATCGATCTCATTTGGATTCCACGGCCAGTGACCAGGATTTCACAGCGCCTGGTGTGCCACACCCGGAAGAGGGCTCTCGCCAGAACTGGCCTTGATACCAGTCTGCCCTGGCCCTGGACCATACCCCAGGCTTTATCCGCAGTTTCAAGGAGCCGCCGAACCTAGTTCAGGTACCAACTTCTGAGAAAAGGTGTGTGTGTGTGTGTGTGTGTGTGGTGGCAGTTCTATGCCGTAGTTTTCACACTCGTTGGTCTCACAAAAGTCCATGCAACTCTAGCGCTGGCCTACGGATCGCCTTCCCAAGACCTATGCTACGCGCAAGGATGCATGGGAAACGATTCACTCTGTGATAGGGTACCATATTTCTACATAGGATACCGCGTATTTCCACTCGCATTTTAGACGCTATCTTATCAACCCGTAGATCGTATGGTGACCAATCGTTCTGGGTGGTTCGTAGCCATCAAGGTGACTCAGGGGCTGGTGCTGGACTAGGCCGCCTAGGACTTGGATGAGAACCCGATGACCAATGGCATTGCATCTAAACTAATTTTTACTATTGAGACCTCGGTAAATGAGTCGTAAGCATGTGTCATATGCTTAAGTTCAAACTGACCTTCCTATATCCGAATTCGTCATTGCCAACACACCCAACAACCCCTAGTCAACTACTCGCGCTAGAATTCGCGCCAGTCTGTTCGAAGAAGGACCTCGTAGTTCGGGCTACGGTTGGATTTAAGGTTACTTTGGATAGGATGCTCGCACACTAGGACGATGCGAATCATACTCGTAGCACCCCTAAACAAATCGGCCGAACCACACACTTCAACAACAAGCGTTGCCAGCTTCCTTTCCCCCCGCAACAGATCGCTCAGCATATGTCTTGCATCAAAAGTACTCCAAACACCTCATGCAACTAGTGGACCATGATGCAACGATCTTGGTCTACCTATGTCCATCGACATGGCCAACGGCTAGGCGCCGAATATGGAAGATCACCAACCCTGGATATTGACGCCTTGAACGGAGTGAGGTGATAGCCCAAAGCTTGATTATGCAGACAGGAATTTGGTGCATGGTTCCAAACAAGTAGGTCGAACAAGGCCATGAGGCATACCTGACCCAATTCTGGCTGACTAGCAGATGCTCAACGCTTCTTTCATCCATGTTTTTGGCGAGACATGGGGACATCTGAAGCACGTCAGCGCCCATCTATCAGCCCATTATTCAAGACTGGGCAGTGCCTTGGTCAAGTTTCCAACTGCCTAGGTGAGTAAGTGCGATGTTGGTTGACTTGGAGTGATCGGACCTCCGGCTGCGAGCCTCGTTTCTGTGCCATAAGAGGAGCTGCAGCACATATTCTCGGGGGTTTCACCCAGTTATCAGGTTTGTCCTCAAAGGTGAGTACTATTGTGAAATTACACAGCTCAAACAAATGCATTATTTCTAAACGTTCAGGAACTGGCCTCTATCAATCTCATGGCCTATCGAGTCTCCACATGAGCGTTCACATCCACCCAAGCATATTGTCTAGCTCAACATTCCCAAGTATTGTGTTGTGATGACAGTTCCTCCGTTGGCACCGTTCACACCAACACGCACCACCTCTCCGGGCACAATATCGATCAAGTTGTCATTGAACTTCACCTCGTCATCATCGCACTCTAAGGACAGGCCCTTGACGGGCACCTCGGCGCTAATCTCCACTGTCTTGCCGTCGTCGGTCACATCGGCGCGAAGAGCCTTCGGCTTCTGGAGGTGTAGATACTTGAGTGGCTCAGGCCAGTTGACATAACGCGCAATCTGCTTGCCATCTTGGTAAAGGTAGGCAGCCACAACTGTGCGTCCCTCGAGACCCGAGTTGGGCGTTTCGACAGGGACATCCAGGGTCGCAATCTCAGTAGAACGATTTTTTGGGAGAAGAATGGACGGCGAGACTGTCTGAGAGAAGACCTCCTTGCCCGATTCAACATCCCAGGCCTTGACGACACAGTCGGCCGTCAGGTCCTCCAACATCAAGTTGCTGCCCCAAATCTCCACCTGTGTCTTGGTCTCAATGTGAACCCGGGTAAATTTGTCCTTGGGGTGCTTGTGCTCTACTCTTTTGATACCGATGGAGATTGGTGCCATCTCTCGCTTTACCGTGTAGTAGGCATGCTTGGGTCGCAGATAGTAGTCGCAGATAGCCCAGGACGTGACGGGCCAGCAATCGTTGATCTGCCAGACAAGTGCACCGCCGCAGTACTCCTTTTCAGGGCCACGCCACTCGCGCTTCCAGAGTCTGTAGGCAGAGGCGAGACACTCAGCCTGCATCAGCTGAGTGCAGTAGATGAAGTGCTCTATCGGGTCAGGCGCGTATCGCATGTTTTCTACGAGGTAGAGGGCGATGCGACGCTCATGGCCTGTTGCCTTGTTGTGGAAGTCCACGGTCGAGGATTGAGGATAACGATCCGGATCATCTTTGCCCAGAGGTAGATACGACTCAATGGTCTTGATGTTTGGAAAAGCCTCCATACCGAATTCAGATACGAAGCGACCGACCAGCTTGTCGAAGTCTTGGTATCGTTCCTGAGTGCCATGCCAGACGTTCCACTGGTGAATATCTCCGACAGTAGGATCCGTCGTGCGGTTGCCGCCCCAAGGGCTGCCGTAGTGATAGGTAGTCTCGGGGATGAGATCCTTGCACACGTCTGCAAGGACCTTCTCGTAGATGTACCGGGCGGGAAAGTCTGTCTTCAACCAGCTTTCTGAATCCTTGTTGTCAAAATCGTAGGTGAGTCCGTCGCTCTCGGCAACTTGGTAGTCTTCATTGTTACCAGCCCAAATTGCAATGCTGGGATGATGCCGCAGAAGCTTGACATTGGCCCTGGCCTCAAGGTCGATGGACTTGAGCAGCTCTGGCCAACAGGGGTAGTTCCCGCATCCAAACATGAAGTCTTGCCACACCAAGATTCCAAGCTCGTCGCAGGCGTCGTAGAAGGCCTCCTCTTCGTAAATGCCGCCGCCCCACACTCTGATCATGAACTGGTTGCCATCGGCTACTAGTTTCACCCAATCGTGATATCTCTGCTTAGAAATCCGAGGGATAAAGTTGTCTGCGGGGATCCAGTCGCTACCACCACAAAATACGGGAATGTTGTTGACTTGGAAAAAGAAGCTGGTTCCAGGCTGCTCCTTCAGGGGTCGCTGGACAAGTTCGAGCTTGCGAAGACCAATCTTCTTGGACACGGAGTCCACTTCCTTGTCTTCGGAAAGAAGAGTTGCCTTGACCGTGTACAACGGCTGCTTTCCATACCGGACGGGGTACCAAAGCTCTGGGTTCTCGATCTTGAAGCTTACTTCCGCATTGCCATTCTGGACATCTGCCGTCGTGGATTCGATCACATTCCCATCCAGGGAAATGCTGACTTGCACTTTGGAAGCGGTGCCTTCTGTAGCAACGTTGGCCACCACCTTAGCGCTCTTCAGAGACTCGTCTACCGTTATTTGGTTGTGAAGGTCGGAGAGGCGAGATTCGTACACCTCAAGATTAATTGGCCTCCAAGGACCACACGTCATGAGAGCAGGGCCCCAGTCCCATCCCTTTTATGTTGGTCAGTCCACGGAAATATGCCGCCATATTTAGGGTAGAAAGCTTACCCAGTGATATTGTGCCTTTCGCACCGCCAATCTTGAATCGTCTCCATTCCAGCAGATGTATTTGTGGTCGGGATGCTCCTCGACAAGTTTCCAGCCTCGGAGGTAGGCACTGTCAAACGTAATCTCCAACTCATTGTCACCGTCCTTGACCAAATCGTCTGTGATATTGACACGCTCCGGAAGAAACATGTTGTCCGACTCAAGAATCGTCTTGCCGTTTAGGCGCACTGTGGCGAAAGTATCGAGGCCATCGAACGCCAGGACAGCCTGTGCACCCTCGGGCACTTGCTGGCCGGCAAAGGTTGTCTGGTACACCCAGGCAACTTCGCCGATCCATTGGACATCGAGCTCATTTTTTCCAACAAAAGGGTCAGGAATCTTTTTGTGGTGCAAGAGGTCGAGATGCACGTTGGTTGGGAACTGGCTGACAGACAAGTAGGCGCTGTCTTCGTGGGTGGCCTGCTTGAACTGCCAGTTCTGGTCGATGGGCGTGACAGTGCGAGGAGACGCCATTGGGAAACAATAAAGGTCGGCAAGAGATGGTATGTGATTGTTTTTGCTCCAGAAGATGAAGAAATAGAAGCTTTGTTTTGAGAGATGCAAAATGTAAGTTCGACTTGATCCTCAGGCTGACTTATGTTTATTGGGAAAGCACTGGAAAGCTGTGCTGTGGCAGGTGCAATTCCCCGCGGTGCAACCAACTCCAGTGAGGGGTTCCCGACTGGGCTTGATGATGAGAATAAGGTGAGATTGACGAATTTATCAAGCAACTCTGCGGAAGGAGATAAAACGAAGGGCCTGGATGATTCAGAATATCAATGCGAAAGCTGCTAGATATACTCTCTTCGCTGTTATGTATTCCCGTCGCGGCACAATCGAGGTTGAACTGCTCCGCCAGCTCCGACAACCCGTCGCAACATCGCCCCGTGTTTCCGAAGCCAATGCGGGACAAGTTCCTCAATACGGCCGCCGTGGCACATGGCGTGTCCCTTTCTCCACTGCCACTGCTTGTCGGTTTGTGTCAAGTGCGTGTAAATCACTGCCATGCACAGGGTCGAGCGTACCGCATGTCGTCCTGGGCATATATGCGGGCATCCCAATCGGGGCGGTCTAAGCCCGGAGGGAGACGTTCCGTCGACGAATTCGGTCCCGTGAGAGCCTCAACCCATGATCCTGTAGCCTTGGTGCCATGTCCTGCGACACCGTCCCTGGAGCTCCCCTCTTCGACCGGCAGGGTTTTGGGACAACATCCCACCTCAGCGGCTTCCCCACTACAGACCCTCGCTCCTCATCACCATCACATGATGCTAGCGTTGTGAAGGAATTCTGGTTAAATTATGACGGACCGTGGTCCGTCTTAGTTGTTCGAAATTATATAAGCGGCCCAGTCCCGTGTCTATGCACCTAGGGCGGGTAACGAAACAAACCGTCATCAGATCGACCTCGACGCCCGTAGTCATCATCTATGCCCAACGCCCCAGACGCTTCATGAACGAATTCTTCCAAGCAATATCAACAAACACTATACCGCCACGGCATGCACCCGGTTGCCGCAATGACCTGTCCCAGACCGGTTGAGCTCCCAGTGTAACCGAAAAATGAAAGGAGGAAGTAAAAAAAAACAAGATACGTAGGAATCGGACATTGCAGGCCAATCCCTTCCAAATCATCAACAGCAGTTGCCGCCTCTCCTCCTATTGCTCAGCGTGAATACTTCCTCCCAGTCCCGGATGCCCCAGTTCTGATTGCGGTTCTTCCCCTTTCTTCTCCTCCTAAGCCCAGGCAGGCCATCGTCAACTGTGGCGCCTGTCATGGAACTCTTGATGCTGCCTCCATCGCTGGCCGTGTTCCATCCTCCACTGTCGCCATATTGAATCCCACTCGCCGGGTCGTCCGGATCGATCTCGCCCAGCTCGATTTTGGTAAGAATCATCCTTGCCAGTCGGTTGAAGATTTCATCTACGCCGTCCCCGTTGAATGCGCTGGCTTCCGTTACAACCGATATGCCTGCTGTGCTAGCCCACCGACTCAGCTCTGCCCTCGTCACCTCCCGACCTTCCGGCGCAATGCTGGCTTTCTGGTGTGCCCCAGCCCCTATCGATGCGCCACGGTCCCTCGTTGTGAAGCCGTCGTTGTTCGTTGATACTGAAGTGGAGTATGAGCCTTCGCCGCCCGTGGCGGTAATCGTGGAGACGGACGTGACACTATTCGGGGTCGCTGGTGGTAGGCTCGTATCGATCAGCGTGTCAGTCGCAAGGTCCAGCTTGTTTCCGACGAGCATGACGCTTAGGTTCGGAGATGCAAGTGCTCGGGCATCGTTGATGAATGGTTGGAGGGCGCGAAACGAGGCATGCGAAGTTAGATCGAAGACGAGAATAGCGCCGGCGGCGCCGCGATAGTAAGAGCGAGAGACGGATCGGAATCGTTCGGTGCCGGCAGTATCCCAGAGCTATTATTCCCATCAGCGTCCCTCCTAAGGTGGTGGCATGTTCAAAGTAGTCATTACCTGTAGCTTGATGCGTTTTCGCCGCGATCCGGTGCCCACCCGAATGATCTTGGTCGCGAACTCGACACCGATGGTTTGTGACGATAGAACCCTCCACTCATTCTTGATAAAGCGATGCAGAAGGCAAGACCTATGCGAAAATATTCTGTCAGTTACGGCGTTTCATACAAAAGCTGCGTCGCGAAGTTGATGGCGGTGCCTCGTTCTTGGTGGGAGAGGGTTGACGTACTTTCCCGTTCCACTAGGACCCAGCAATATAATCTTAGCCAGGTAGTCATACATACTTCCCAGCTCCTTGGTCATTGTAAGCGTTTCTGTGTCACATTGCCCAGTAATGGCTTGCGCGCGTACCTGTTCCCGAGTCGTCCCCGAGCTCTCCTCGCTTGCAGCCGACGACCGGCGTGGTCTCGTCATTGGAGCGGTCGGGCGTCGCAGATGGATGCTGTTTGAGGGACCAGACAGTGCTGCATGTACGGGTCGCGTCGCGGGGTTCGGAGGGATCGCGTCTTGCAGAGGGATGTGTCGAGGACAATGTTGATGCGTAGAAAGATAGCAGAAGAGAGGACTGGACCAGGAAAGTGGACGAAAATCTTGGTTATCGGGACATGTGTGGGCTAAATTACGATGATGTATGGATGTCTCTCATGTGGGACGCATCACCGTGCTTGGATGCCGCGCTTGGCTCGTTATCGGGAGGCCTGACAACAGCGACAGGGGGGGTGGGTCGCCTGGAACGGCTGGAACCGCCCTATTAAATAGCGCCGGGCTGTCCATGCAAGCTGGCTGGTCGACCGTTGAAATTGATTACGTGAGAGAGTTCCATTGGAACCAACCAACCACGGGATGACGAGCACTGTAACAATGGAACATGTTCATCGGGTTCATCTCACTGACACGAGTCTTCCGCATTGATGACCTCCCATCCCAAACCACTTTGATGCGTTGAACAAAGCGAAAATGTCACAAAGAAGGACCGACAAGTCTGAACTCAAGTGTATGCTTATGCATTTGTTTTCTGTAGTTTCCCTTGCAGTTCGAGCGCACTATTCCTACGCTTCCCATATCATGATCTTGTCTGAGGTCCCATTTACACGAATCAAGCCTGAGCTGGAGCTTTCCCCACAGGATCTTTCATATCTCATCAAGGCAGGGGGGGGGGGGGGGGGGGGGGGGGGCTAACAAGATCAATGGACGTCTCCATCGATCGCATCAAGCGTGGGATGAATATACTGCTTGTGCAGTGCAAGAATATAGAAAGATAGGTACATGGTAGCTAAATCTGATCACAAGGTGACGAGATGGTATGCCCCTTACAAATTGACGGTGAACAGATGCGCGGAGTTCATGCCAGCACCTCGGAATTTCAATTCTCATGTCGTATAGCAGAATTCATTGGGGATTAAATCTTTAATAAAATGCGGTGGTAGCCAAGTGTAAATGGCGAACAATGTTAATGATAGTTGAGCGCCTCGGAGCCGATGTCCCGAAATTGTACCTCGGCCAGCGATCTCGATCAGATCCACCTCCGTGACATCTCAACTTTAAGCATCCATCAACTCGGTATCTACCTCGACAGTCGACATCACTGAAATACGACACAGGCTCGGAAGTAAGGATCAAGCATAGAAAATTCTTTTGAAATGAAGATTGAAGGTCGAACTTTTATCGTCTCCGGCGGGTCAGTCTTCATCAGCTCAGGCCATCACTTTCACATGCTGACACCATTGCCAGCGCGTCTGGCCTCGGGAGGGCTTGCGTCGAGGAAATCTGCAAAAATGGCGGCAATGCAGCCATATTTGACATGAATGAGGAGGACGGGACGGAGCTGGCAAAAGATCTATCATCGTCTGCCAAGTTCTTTACGTGCAATGTGTTGGAGACCGAAAGCATTGCAAGCGCGGTCCAGGGTGCTGTGGAATGGAGCAAGCAGACCAGCAAGCCGCTGGGGGGTGTCATCCCCGCGGCCGGAGTTTCGACGCCTGCCACAGTATGCAATGAGATGTTCAGGAGTTTTGGACGACGGCTGATTAATCTGCGTGTAGATGCTTGATCGCCACGGAAAGGCCCTGAGCCTCGACGACTTCGACTTCGTCTTGAATGTCAACCTGCGCGGCACCATCGACCTTGTCCGACAGACGCTGGAGCCCCTTGCCCAGATCGACCCCGTGGGCCCAGATTCGGAACGCGGCGTCATCGTCATGGTAGCTTCCTCGGCGGCCTTTGACGGCCAGAAGGGGCAGGTCTCGTACTCTGCCAGCAAGGGCGCCGTGACGGCCATGACACTGCCGATGGCGCGGGACCTGGCCCGCTACGGTATCCGCGTCGTGACGATTGCGCCGAGTTTGTTCGATAGCCGAATGACAAGCATGATGCCAGAGAAGGTGAAGAAGAGCCTAGAGGGCGCCATGGAGTTTCCGAAGAGGGCGGGTCAACCGGCCGAGTTTGCGCAGTTGGTCCGGCAGGGAATCGAAAACGTCATGTTGAACGGGGTTGTCATCAGACTGGATGGCGCAATGAGGATGCCGAGCAAGATGTGACGTCAATAGACTGACTGTGTGTTTATTTTGGTTGGAGCTTATAAACTAGGGATCGAAGTGCAGCTTTGGCGAGTAATACAATTTTGAAACTGAAACAGGAGAAACATCCTAGAGAACAAGAACTTGAAGACACGATTTCGCGATTCTATCCAGTGGGCGATATCGGCTTCACAAAGCGGCACCGGAATTTAGAAGTCGGCTATTTCGGCTACACTATGTGCTCGACGAGGACTATTCCGGGCGTTGATGGATTGGTAATCACCACCTCAAACTTTATAAGGTTGTTGAGCTTTGGATTGATCTCCACTTTCTATCAGCAGTCATATGTGAAATGATGCGAAGTTGTCAATTTGTTCGTCAACTTCGAGGTTTGCACAGTGTGAGTCCCACAAGCCGGTACGGGGAGTCACTGTGTTTGTTGAATAACCATTGATCCTGGCTTCAGATTCATCACAGCTACGTCACTCAGCACTTAAAAACACCATCCAAAAACCGGTTCACACACTTACCATGGCTCCTATCAAAGTCGTAGTCCTCGATGACTATCAAGGCTTTTCTGACCCTCATTTCACGAAGTTAGACTCGGCCAAGTTTGAGGTTACCTCCATCAAGGACACTCTCCTGCCGTATAATAGCCCCGCTACTCCACAATCGGTCAAAGATGAACTGGTTAAGCGACTCGAGCCTTTCGAAATCATTTGTAGGTATCTACCTACGTAAGGGATGGGACGTGAACTGACGCATTTCCCTCAGGCTGTATGCGGGAGAGGACGCCGTTCCCTGCAGAATTGATCGCGCAGTTGCCTGCCCTGAAGCTCTTTCTCTCCACCAGCCTGCGAAACAAGGCACTGGATTTGGACGCATTTAAGGAGCGTGGAATTCCAGTTGCTGGCACCGTAGACAAAAGTCGTCCAGAGACGAAGACGGCCGGGACGGACAGTACCACGCAGCACTGTGTGAGCCTGATTCTGGCCCTCACTCGGGGCATCGCCAGGGATGATGCGGCTGTGAAGGAGGGCTTGTGGCAGACGGGGTTCGCCACGGGCCTCAACGGCAAGACCTTGGGCGTTGTTGGACTCGGCCGCCTGGGTGCCAACGTTGCGAAGATTATGAACATCGCATTTGGCATGCGGGTCATTGCGTGGAGTACCAACCTGACACAGGACGCTGCGGATGAGAAGGCTAAGGAGCAAGGCTTACCCGTGGAAAACGCGAATGGCGAGAAGACGTTCAAGGCGGTCAGCCGAGAGGAGCTATTCGGCACGGCCGATGTGATTTCCATTCACCTCGTCCTATCAGACCGGTCCCGGGGGCTTGTCACATCACAAGACCTGGGCCAAATGAAGCAGTCTTCCTTTTTGATCAACACGTCCCGTGGCCCGCTCGTCGTGGAGAAGGACCTGCTGCACCACCTGAAGGCAGGCCGAATCCGAGGAGCTGCATTGGACGTCTTCGAGCTGGAGCCGCTGCCGGCCGACAGCGAGTGGAGGAACAAGAACTGGGGCAAGGACGGGTCGAGTCAAGTGTTGCTGACGCCGCATACGGGTTACGTGGAGGAGGCCACGCTGGGGTCGTGGTACGCGCAGCAGGTCGACAACATCAACCACTGGGCGGCTGGAGAACCGCTGGAGACTCCCCTGGTCTAGAGTATAGACCCTGGATTCAAGACCCTGGATTCAAGACCCTGGATTCAGGGCGCTGGATTCTAGACTGGGGTCGATGCCTATTGTGGCACGTTGCAGCACTGATAGGAACAAACTACTGAACGATGAATGCAGCTGAGGTTGATATTCGATAGTCTAGGATCAATAGCCCAGGACCCTGCACGACCCGGTCCGAGCCGTCCTGTCAGCTCTCCCGCGAACCTCGAAACGGTTGTTTTTGGGTACCCCTTCTCTCGATATCTGCGTCAAAGCAAATTCCCTTTTGCATCTCCCATTCTCACTTCCGCTTCCGTTCCTTTTTTGTTTTTTTGTCTGTTGACGTGGACCCTCTTCGTTCTCGTGCCCCGATGCTAGCGCTGGAACGAAATGTATCCCTCACCCGATTCGAGGTTGCTGCAAGCCGACGTCCGCCACCACGGACGACCCGGCCTCCACTCACGCCTTGCAGATGGGATGACAGATGCATGCCGGTAGTCTAGCTGCTTAGCCACGAAATATGAGTGCTTGTGACTGCGACATGCGAGAAATTGGAAATGCTGGCCCGCCGCTGAGGGGATTCTGTGCTCACGCATCGAGAACACTTTATTTCGAGGATAATTCTACACCTGGAGTTGAGTTGTTTGACCGACAGATGTGCATGCAACAGCTGGGGCTTAACAGAACTCCCACAGACCCTGAAATGTCATGGCCATGCAATGGCGCATATTCCGCAGCCTCAACGCCTCGACTTGATATAATAAGCTTACCAAGCGTTTTGAGGCCCCTGCAAAGAGTGTAATGGGTCAGATTCGGCGACCAGCGGACCATCCGTTCGCCCCGCAAACGCCATGCTCCAGCGCATCTGGTACGCTACAGTTGGGGGTTTGTATCGTATCTGCCTCTCACGAGGCGCTTCGTCTTACACTCCCTCGGCTCGCCTCGACACCCCACTGCGCTTAGTCTTTTTCATCGCATCATGCCACACAGTCCATTGCCGAATGATCAGATAGGCTTCCGTCTCGCAGCCAGCCTGAATAGCATTCGTCATGTTTCGCCAAGGGACGGCACCAGTCGGGATGGGACTGAAATGGCTGGCTGAACAAAAGTGAGGTGGTATCTACTGAGGGGTGAGACAGCCGAAGTCGAGGTTTGTATTGTGATGTGAATACAGCCATGGAATTAACTTTTTCGCTCGACGTGATGAGAGAACGGTTTAGAGAAGAGAGCCGACATTGTACCCTTGGAGGCACAGGTTTTTTTCATCCTTCGGTTCCATTGTGTCCCAGTAGACTGAGGGTTCATGAAAGACGATGCAGACTGCATTGCAGCTTCACCCGCGCAGCCACGGATGTCATGCACAAGCATCGGAATTGTGGCCGCATCACCGTTGTGCCTCGCATCTCGAACTGCTTTTCCCATGAGGTAGTCACTCGACCTCCCAGCACTTGTTCACCGGGTGCGAGGGTACTCTCGTATACAAGCAGCGTGTCAAAGGAAATGGGCGCCAAGGAGCGCCCAGCCCAAGTTAGGATCACATGGAACCTTCAGTCGGTGTTGTTGTTGTTGTGTGCCTAGAGAACTTCTGACCGGACCCCTCGACCCTTATCCAGTCTCGTCGACTCAGCTTGCACGAGTCACCCACTTACCCCAGGAACAGCAGAAGCTCCACTGGAATTGTAGTCAATGTCTCGGCCGTGTGTCTCAGTCGTGATATTGACATTTTGGCCGCGAGCGGGTTGCGCTGGTGACGTTGCCGGCCCTGATCCACAGCCAGCTCGTACGGTGCAAGCCCGTGTTATGGGAGGTGGTGAAAGTCCTAAGCCCGTTCAAGGACGTAAGCACCAATAAATCTATGACACCTCCCTTGCGTATGATGCTGGCAAAATTGTCCGAATACCTTCCTCGTCTTGATGCGGCCTAGGGCCAACAGCCATCCTGTGCCGAGCGCGTATGCAAGAGCAAACTATACGGAAGCCACGCCTAAACCCGTTATGCCCTGGCCCACGATGACACTGGCCTAGTCCTTAGCCGGTCCGCCTGGCCTTTGGAGCTGCTCATTTGCAGAGTTTGACTTGCAGGTGGGCTTGGGTGGAATATGACTTTGAGAGCCGATGACTGGGGCTGGCTAAAGCTGTGCCAGAACATGATCCGATCAGCGCGGCCTAGCGCTTCGGCCCCGAGACATTCCAACGTTTTTGGCTGCCAATATCCCTGCATTCTTCAACACACGAATGGCCAGGTCTCGAGCAAGCTTTGTTAGATTCGAAGTCAGCGGCTCCGCTGTGTTCAGCATATGGGCAAAGGATGGGTTTTTTCTCCATCCATCAGAGAATCCGCGAATCCGCGACAATGAAGCTGAAATGACTCCACACACCATGCCTTGAGGAGACATGTCCACCGAACAGCGGGATTGCTTACGCTTTCGAGCTGGGGAGAAAGGTATCGTGAACCGTTTTCTAAGAACGCATTATGGCACACCCCCTTGAAAGTCAAAGAGCTCTCGGGCTAGGGCAGTGTGAGCTCCAGAACCGAGGGCCTTCTCCCTTTTCCGAACCAAACACAACACTGACTACTCAGTACACACCAACAACCATCGTGGACAGCGTTTCTTCGGAGAAAATATCCCACATCCTGGCCTAGGGTCGGCAATGTGAGAGATGACACACACAGCCAAAGGATCTCGGCCAGCCTCTGATGCTGTTCCGGGGATGAATGAGTGGCCATTCACTCATGTGGGATCGGCTCTGCATCGTGAGGGCGACGCCACCATCCGAGAAGGGGGGAGTGGAGGAGCTGAAGCTCACTCGACAGCTCGGGCTCTTACACACACACCCAGCTGGATGGGTGGATGGCCTCATGCGTCTATCTCACTTGGCTCTAGTCAGCCCGCGTATTGTGATGGGGGAATGGCCAGTCCCCTTCGCCTTTCGCACCAGATATATAACTCTAGCATCATCCCTTGATATGTGGCCTCATCCCGCAAGCAACCATTCCTCGCCAACCAGCGTTCACAGGTCTTTCAAACAACATCTCCTCGCCATCGCTCTGGAAAGAGTGAATCTTTGCCGCAGATGTTACCAAAACTCAGACACGGCCATGCCACGGGAGGAGGAAGCAGGCATCCCATTTCGACCCCTACGAGGAACCTTCTCGTCATACTCTTTGGGGAGTTCTGCGGAACCTTTATGTTTCTTCTTCTCTCCTTCATCGGAACGCAGACTGCCATTCTCACCAACAATCCCTCGGACCCGACTGAGCCTCTGCTCCCCTTCAGTTTGCTTTATATTGCGTGCTCCTTTGGCACTGCCCTGGCCGTCAATGTTTGGGTCTTCTATCGCATCTCCGGTGGCATGTTCAACCCGGCTGTAAGACTCGACTGATGCTGAAGGGCAAACAGAGTCGCTAATGTGTCGTTTTCAGGTCACCTTAGGCCTCGTTCTTGTCGGCGCCGTAACGCCTATTCGCGGCCTCGCTATCGTCCCTGTCCAGCTCATTGCTGCCATTGCAGCCGCCGCAGTGACCGACGGCTTGCTTCCCGGCCCGCTCGGTGTTGCCAATACGCTCGGGGGAGGTGCCAGCACGGTACAGGGTCTCTTCATCGAGATGTTCCTCACGGCCCAGCTCGTTCTGACAGTGTACTTCCTCGCTGTCGAGAAGCACCGCGGCACATTCCTTGCCCCCGTCGGCATTGGCATCTCAGTCTTCATCGCCCACATCGCCGCGACCCGCTGGACGGGCACATCCATCAACCCTGCTCGATCCTTCGGCCCGGCGGTCGTCACTAGCTTCACCAACTACCATTGGATCTACTGGCTTGGTCCCTTCATGGGCGCATTCTTGGCCTTTGCTGTGTATTCCACTTTCAAGTGGTTGGAGTATCAGAACGCCAATCCTGGGCAGGACAACGACGATTTGGAGAAGGCCCATGCCTTCCGCGTCCGCCATAATGAGAAGACGATACCTGCTCGACTTGATGATCTCCCCAAGCCCACTTCGGCTCATGCCAGGAACGACAGTGTCATTGATGGACAGATCAGCCCTACAATGCAATCCAATTCTTAACCGACACTGCGAGTATGACGTCGCTTGACGACATGTATTTGCCTTCTGAACAGGTCACCCACTCGTGGATTGTGTATGTTGGTTTCTTATGTTTCATACAGCTCGAGCTGTCCTACTGGACAACGCCTGAGCAGTGCATAACATCGTTGGTATGAGGGGTACGGCGATTGGTAGTGGTATGCATGCGGCAAAAACCGAGGAAAACGGAACTTTGGTTTGATGCGGTAAAATGGCTCGAGTGCCCTAAGAGGGCTTATTACAGAATGAGTGTTTTAATCTATAATCCGATCTTTTTGTCAATTGCGTCCCATGAATCCTAAGTTCGCCTCTTGATCCGAGTCCAGTCTGATAGCCGACTGCCCACCCACAACCCTCCACCATGCCTTCGCGCCTGTCCAGAATACCCAGGGTAGCATGCCGATCATACAAGGACTGCCAAACCATAGGATCAAACCGCCAATAAGAATTCCAATATTGCCCAACTTGGCCAAGAGGCGCAAGAACCCGCCAAAGGACCCCGAAAATACTAGCTCGACAAACGTGAGCTCGACGGTCCATCCCACAATGAAGAACCAAACCGTCGAGAGAGCGAGCAACACCCGCGACCCCTCCCAAGATTCGTAGAAAAAGTCGTGCCACTCTATCGTACGAGCGGTGGTTGTCGGCAAGTAATGGGCCAGTTTGAAGAGGAGAAACGTCTCCATGCTCAGCGCGAGGGCGCAGAAAGGGATCAAGATCCACCATTTCTCATGCCTTTGGCGATCGAGGATGGCGCTGACGAAGACGGCGAAAAGGAAAGCCCAGAGGCCGAAGCCCGCTGCTCTCAAGCGCGTGTTGACTTCTGACATTCTGAATTGTCACTGCTTGACAGGTTTTTTTTTTTTTAAAAAAAAAAAAAAAAACCCCCCGAAGGATGTTCAGAATAAGAAAATAAAAGAGAGTTGCATGTCTACTCGCTCAGACAACACTGATGGTGATAGAAATCATCAATTTATCTGCCCCCTGATGCAACCTCAACAAGCAAGGGACTACGCGAGAGTTACTAGGCCTTATTAGTGCTCCCCGTTATGCCCCTAGTCAGCTATCAACTAATACCCTAGTTATTCCCAGAATCAACAGGGCATTACGCAGAAAGCACAGAGCTTTCATTTTCGGAGGATTTAAAGCTGGTGAATTAGTGTTTTGTATTAATTACATTCCTCAGGCCTCGTCAGTACATACTTCTTATTCTAGCATGTCTAGGTTTCATGGTCAGGTGTTGAGCACATCAATTCTTAACCGTGCCCTTCATTTTCGGCAGTGTAAACCACATCAAGATCATCAAAAATCGAAACTTGACCATCGAAATCCTATTCAATAGCTGAACGTAGAGGGGTTCAAAGCTAACTTGAGAAATATTGCCGCTTTCTTGTAGATTCCTCCATTGAAACGCTACCGTAGCGCCAACTTGCACCAAGAAGCTTTGCAGTCCACGCCAATGGACAGAAGGAGACGAGGCTACAGACTTGGGGACGATGATGTTGCGAGTAAAGACGGGAGGTTCATAGAGTCATGCGCCATGACCCGCATTGCATTAAGCATCCTGGACATTGACGACATCTCCGTACCTATCAACCGCCAGGATCTTCTTCTGGGTCGACGCCTTGACAGGTCTCTTGGCCGTAAAGATCTCGTCGAGTTCCTCGAGCTGTTGAGAATATTAATCAGCGAGTGTTCGTAGGATGACCCAAATGTAGGAAAACAACTTACAGTACGGCCCTTTGTCTCAGGAATAAGCACATAAACCACGAAAACTTGGATTGCATCCCAGATAGTGAACACAATATATGTCTTCCAGCCAATCTTCTCCATGGCAACAGGCCAGGCAAATTGGTTTAGAAGGCCAGCGGCATTGACAGCCAGGTTAGAGAAGGCCATACCCTTGGCACGCATCTCAAAAGAGAGCACTTCGACAGGGTACAAAGCCTGGAGAGGCGTGATGCCGACAGAGTAAATGGCACCGAAAATGAAAATCATGGCCAAGGCAGCCTTAGAGGCGCTGTGGTTGGCATAGATGGGGTCTCCATGAGCATCGTCTCCCGTGTACGACTTGGTGAACTGGTTAGACGCGATCGTCATTCCAAGCCACACAATTGTGCATCCGGTAAAGGAGAAGAGAAGTAAGGGGCGACGGCCAATTCGGTCAACCAGGCAAGCTCCCAGAATAGCCCAGGCAAACTGTTGACAGTTGTTGATGAGCGTGATATTGGCCTGGGTGATTGTGTTGGTGTAGCCGGCAGTGTCAAGAACCGATCCAAGGAAGTACGAGAGCACCGCATTTCCTGCCCACTGTCCAAATATAGAAACAACCACGTTACAGGACAGACGGTACACGGCAGCTCGGTTGCGGAACAACGCTCTGTAATCCCACCAGCGCTTGTCGGCACCATCCATGTCGAGGAACTCTTCGTACTCAGTAAGCTGGAGCTTAACCCAAGCAGAATCAGGATTTCCCTCGCCATGGTACTTGGCCAGAACTTCCTTGGCTTTCTCTTTCTTGTTGTTGACGTAAAGCCAGCGGGGCGACTCGGGAATGAGCAGGCAGAATAGAACGATAAGACCAGAGAACAGAGCCTGCAGCCAAGTGATGAGGCGCCAGGAGTAGTCACCTCCGATATTGAGACCACCTCGAGCGGAACCAGCGGAGATGATTGCACCGCTAAACCAAAGAGTATTGTACATGGCTAGAGTAATCACCTTAGTATTTCCATATCACATCAAGAGCTTCAATAAGACTAATACTTACCACCAACAACACCACGGAAAGCAGGGTGATTGATTTCAACAACGTACATTGGTCCGGCCGAGGCTGCAATGGAGACACCAAAACCGAGCAGGAAGCGGCCTCCCATGAACTGGCCCTGCGAATTGGAGGTTCCCTGGATGATGGTACCCACGATGATGATTAGAGCACCAATTAGCATACCAATTCGACGACCGAAGCCATCGATGGACGGGCCGACAAACGGAAGGGCGACGACACCACCGATCTGGTACATAGAAGAGACGATGCCGGCCCAAAGACCGTCGTTTTCAACATGGTACTTCTCCCTGAACGCAGTGTTTTGGAGCAGATTGTTGATGAGCGAACCATCATAGCCGTTCATAGTACTGCAAAAGAACCCGACAATAGAGAAGGCGTAGACGAGGAGCTGGGCTTTGGACCATGCGCTCGGGGGCTCCTTAAGCATGGCCTCGTTGAAGGCCTCGTTACCCGTAATCACATGGGTCTTCACCTCCTTCTGTAGAATGCGTGAGACCTCTGGAGGAGTGATAGGGGCTGTGTGTTTTGGGGTCACTTACAGCCTCTCCACCATCGTGGACCGGGTCCAGATTCGCGTGGGTGATTTTCTCAGACATGGCTCTCGAAGGTGTTGGCCAACACAACACTGGTCTGTATGGTGGGTGGGTACAGGCCGATCGAGCACCAAAGCTCAAGACCGATTGGTGTGAGATGCGAGCGAAGCTTCGAGCTGTTCTTGGAGACAATAAAATCAGAAATATTGGGGATCGAGGATATTATTTATCAATGGATGGCATCCTACTACCCCAGGGTTGTGGGGAAAGTGGAAGTCGATACGGAGGCCCCTTCCGCCAAGGGTTAAGCCACATGAATTCTGTGCTTCCGATTCCTATGCACTGACTAGGTAAGGCAGGTAACACGGGCCTCGAATGGTTGTTAGCAGGCGTGACCAACTGATGCACCGTTGACGGAAATTCGGCTGGAAACACCAGCCGTTGCCCAAGCTGGTTAGTGTCCCCGCGTCACCGCAAGGATTGCGGCAGGAGCAACCCGGTGTAGATCAGTCAAGTGAGGCGGGTTGGTACCATCACAGAAACCGTAGTATTAGCTAGGTGGGTGGTCAGGATTTGGTTGCTTTGCTGGGTCGCTGAGAGATGTACACTCATACGAAGTAGAGCGTAGCCTTCTTGAATGGGGCCGCTCAGTTGATGACTGGGGGTGGGTGAGGGTGGGTGGGGCTGCGATTACAGGGTCCTTTCTTCCCCAGGTTCATCTCCAGGTTATCACGTACGAGAGCCGTAGCTAACCACCAAAGTACCGATACAAACGCGAGTAATGGATTGATCTCTCTAGGCGGGGATCTGGAACCGTGTTGCATCCACCAGAATTCTGCTCAAAGTAACACAAGGCAGGCCAATTTCCAAATCGCACCCCAAGAACACGCAAGATACAGTAACAAGCATCTGGACCTCAAGGTATCACAGTCTCAGCTACCTGTGGGGTAAGATGCGACTCTAGTCCGTGAGAAATTGGGGGCTCAAAACTGCCGTGGTGGAAATCCTCCGGCCATACCAGTGATCCCACCTGAGACGGCTCCTCTGATGCTCCATCAGGGTAAGCTGGTCTCGTGGACGGAAGGGTGATTCCATACAATTGAAGGCGTTACGCACATGGTTCCTTTCTCAATCAGGCTACGGGAGGACATCCTCCGGGCTGAATGTCCCAATGTGGAAACACTACCGGCGCGGTCACTTCGTTTGGTGTGAAATCTCGATTCAGAAAATCGTCACCGCACCACCGTCAATAAACTAGCGGGGAATCAGACCATACAATACAAAAGAACTAGGTGAACTGATGCTCTTATTCGACAGATGCAGGCTATTGTCCCTATATCCGACGGTACAGCAAAAGTGTGCCACTTCGTAGGTGGTGTTGGTGATAATGCATCAAGAAGCCAGAGAGTCATGTGGTTGAGACTCAGAACCAACCCGGGTCAACAGAATTATGGCTGCCAATCGTTGCTCACGTTCGGTTGTCAAGAGTAGATGCCCATGGCCCTTTCATACCGTCTCGGCTTGCACCTCTCAATTGCATCTGTGTGGAGTAGAGTGTAATTATGGAGACCCCGCAAAACAAGCTTGAAAGATGGGCCTAGGCCTGGAGAACTTAGAAGCGGCATCATCGAGCGATCGTCCTGCTGTGATACCAGAGGAGTATGTAGGTACGAAGATAGGTTCGATCCCCCCAGGTTCATGTACCGAGTCTAACTACTAGCACGAAAGCGCCTTTTCTTACTAAGCCAATTCGACAAAAATAATGTCGACCGCGACCGTCAACTAAGGCCCAGCAACCGGCTTCCCAAGTTATGATTAGAGACGAAATTGAGTTTACTCGTGCATGGCTTTACCTCGGCCGTACTCCGACGGCCTGGCAAAGCGATTGGTGTCACCGGGGGAACACATATCGTGAGTTTCGTCTCTCCCGTGCCCCCAAGACATGGATATACGGCAAGTACTACGTAAGTGTGTGGGGTTTCTGATGGGATGTGGTTTGTCACTATTGCTCACCAACCTGTCGGGACATAGTGCTGGCACAAAAGGGCTTTGGCCGCAGAGCTTGTCTCCAATGAATTGGTGTTGCCATAGCGTCCCCCAGCTCGAGATCGAGGGGCCTGCAAAGCGGTGGGCTACGTGGTATTCGCGTGAGAGCTCCTTTCGTCCATATTCGTTGGAGAACCTAGCGAGTACTCGCAAGCTCTGTATATCACAGTAACTTTCCACAAGCGCATGGTGTCATCTCTTAGTACTCCCACCCTTGAGGTGATTCGGGCAGGACGGGTTTGATCCCGAAATCCTTGGGCTCCTGACTTCTCGCATCACCAGTCTCGTTGCTCCATCGCGAGATTCCGAATGACTCTGCCGACATCTGCATTGAAACCCTGGAGGGATTCACGCGACGGCAGGCTGACAGCTCGGGTGGATCCAAGCACGCCTCGGATTTGCTTCGCGCTTGGGCCGACTGCTCTCCCTGGAAGTTGACGGCTGTCTATTGATCTTGGCGATATAGTTGAGTTGTTGACATGGCTCGAATACAAGAGAGTGGGATGGGCTGCAGACTAGACCTGTCAAATGCCGGCACATGCTTCAAGACCGGGCCATGCGTTCCCTGCTCCTGGACACTCACATGCAGTTTGGCACTGTTCTCCAAAACCCTGACATCACGATATACGTGGACGAAACATCGCCTGTTCCTTCGGTTCTTCAACCAGCCCAACAGACGCAGTCAATATGTGTGTCTATTTCTAGCAGAATAGGTCTGTTTTGGGCATGCGTGCCACGCATCCGGCATTCGATCACAAGGAGCACCGGCTTACAATCCCGCAGCCGGGAATGAAGGTCAACGAGACAGACAAAACGAAAGAGAAAAAGGTGAACGGATGCAAAAGCCTACCATCATACGTCAGCTACAAAATTATCGCTGCGACGACGAGGAAAAATAATGACGGAAGAGTTGGAAACCTACCGATATTCATTTATATAGGAGTGTGGGTGGGTATGGGTGCTTTGGCGCTAGGTACTCGGTACTGGAGCTGATGATCCAGAGGAGATGTGGAAGGTGGTGATGGTGGTGGTCATTTCCATCCCGACTGAAAGTCATGAGCCACGTGACCGCTCGCCAGGCCATGCGGTTCCTGAGTTGATGTACTCCGCATTTCGAAGGCAACTCAGCGCTGATAATCCCATTCGCTGTCTTCATTTCCATGTGCAAAGTCTAGAGAATGCGCCTCGATCCCACGGTCGACAGCTCGCATCCACTACAAGCCTGTGGTCACAAGGCGGGTTGCTTCTTTGGGCGCTGATGCGGCGGCAGAGACGACCCAACTCCACACATCCGTTCGACCTTCTGACTGGCACGGTTTGTCCACAGCACCAAAGGAAGCTGAACCTCGGCTGTTTAGGTCAGCGCGATCGCGAGACGGGCTACGAAGCAAAACTGAAAGTCATCCGCTTTAGACTAGTTGCACCGCAACACAAGGCGCCTCAAGACGGAAGCGAGTCGAAAAGACATCTGCTTCGTGCAACAATTACACCTGGACGTGCAACAAGACGGTGTGAGAGACGGTGCAAGAAGGCCTCCAAGACGGAGCCGAGCTGGCGCCTGAAAACGTCCGCTTTCCTCCGAGTGGGGCCTTGAACTTTGACGCACGCGGGGAATTACCTAAGGCTCGTCGCTCACAAGTCGGAGCCGCCCAGGTTTAACGTCCTAGCATAATTTCTCTCACGAGACCAAGACGAGTCTGAATTTGAGACGGAGAGACGCTCGTGGTCAAACATGTCGTCGGTCAAGGCCACCAAGAAGAGCGCCTTCTCGTGCGAGCCGTGTCGCAGACGCAAGGTGCTTCCAGCTTGGCCCCGCCGCGCTGTTCCCTTGAGCCGTTGCTGACTCGCTTCCAGGTCAAATGCGGTGGTGAACAGCCCATCTGTAACCGCTGTTCTGCGAGAAAAGACGATTGCGTATACAAACTGTAGGGCTCCCTTTGGCCCCATATCAGGCCTCTGATTCTGCTTGTGATGATTATCGCGTGCCTTGCCTGTCTGCCAGCAAATTACTCACACCACACACTGCAGCAACCCAACTTTGTCCTACACCCAACGTCTTGAGGAGCGCATCAAGGAGCTTGAGGATCAGCTAGCCTCCGCCAAGTCTGCCCCTCCATCCATTGCAGCTTCAAATCACTCCAGTCCTGGTGTCTTCAATGGAGACTCTGCTAGTCACAATCGCAACAGCGCTCATGCTGACGACCATGGCATGATCCGAAGCTTTATGGGTCTAAAAATTGACGACAAAGGCGGCATCACTTATCATGGTCAAACCAGCCTCTTTCACCTCCCAAGTGACCGGGACACGGCCCAAAACGACTTGCTCTCCTCGGTTGACACAGATGCCCATCGAAGAGAGCGACTTGTCACCAACGCATGGCATCAGCGCGCCATGGAAAACCTCTCTGACATTCCTGTATGCTCCTGCTTCCGTGACTCCTCTGCGCCTCTGCTCATCAAACAACCCAGGAACCGTTTCAATACCTTCTCAATGTACATTGGTGCTGGATTCAACCCCTGTTCAACTTCATTTACAGACCAGCATTCACCCGTATGTATTGATGATCAAGCAGCTGAACCTAGGGTCTAACACAACACAGGTGACATGCAGTCAATGGGACCTTACTATTCGCACACGCTTCTCAACGCAATTCTGTCACATTCCATCCGCTGGGGAAAGAGCGATCCTTCAACAAAACGGCTGTTAGACCAGTCGTATGATGGCGGCGCTGTGTTCGCGAAGCATGCCCGTAGTATGCTCTTCGACGAATTGAACAGAGGTGTCAGCACCATTCCAACAGTTCAGACACTCCTGCTGCTCAGCGCACAAGAGTGTGGCCATGGAAACACCACACAGGCTTGGGTGTACAGTGGCCTGGCGTTCCGTCTTATTGACCATCTAGGCATTTGTGTCGATGGTCAGAGGT
Organism: Dactylonectria estremocensis; assembly: GCA_020744375.1. NCBI lineage: Eukaryota > Fungi > Ascomycota > Sordariomycetes > Hypocreales > Nectriaceae > Dactylonectria > Dactylonectria estremocensis. The sequence continues at coordinate 2,819,622 of JAGMUU010000004.1, forward strand.
ACCCAGGTTCGGTGCACTTATCAGACGAAGAAGTCGAAATACGACATCGTATTTTTTGGAGCTGCTACTTCTGGGATAAGATGATTAGCCTCTACCTTGGTCGTTCTCCATCCCTGCAACATTCCTTTGTTTCTCCGCCACAAATCATGTGTAAGTTCTAGTCTCTAATACCGGTGTCCATGCTGACAACATCAGTGGACGACTCTGCTGAAAACGAACTATGGGTGCCATTCGACTCACTTCACGGTGGGGATTGGAAATATCCTCCTGCTACGGCCCATTCTACCTCATGCTTCATGAGCACTTGTCGGTTGTCGGTTATTTTCAACGAGATTCTCATCCACATGTACGACCCACTGATGCAGAATACCGACGCCGAAATGCAAGAATGTTTGCAGTATCAAGATCCAGCTCTTCGACTGTGGTGGGATCAACTGCCCGTTCATCTCAAGATCGATCCGCTTGCTCTACCAGCTCTGGCACCACCTTCGCATATTGTCACCATGAAGTACACACCGATCCCATAATTCATTTGTAAATCAGCCACTAACTTACTAAAAAGTGCCCTATACCATACGTTCAGGATTCTCTTGTTTAGGCCTATGCTTTCACGTCAGATCCATCCAGAGGATGAGGGGCCTCACCCGATTCAGAATCATCTCGTGGAATGTGTCACATCAGCCACATCCATCATCGCCATTTTTGATCTGTTCTGCAGGACGTTCGGCATTAACCACTGTGTTCTTTCGCTGTCGTACAGCCTTTATATCGCAGCAACAATTTTTCTTCTCCAGGTGCAGGCATCTCCAGAGGATCAACAAGCACTTCGAAAGTTGGGATTTTGCATCCAAGCATTGCACCAGGCAAAATTCGTCAACCCGGGTAGGTTGCTTTGTATCTGCGATGGCATAACACACTAACATAGTACTAGTTATCTCGAATGCTCTATCTCTTATTACTAGAGAAGTTTCCAGTCTGGGGATCAATCTCGGAAGTGTGAACCAGCAGCAGCAACCACAACAGCCGCAACAGCCGGCACCTACTTCTCCAACCGTGGCCCCCGATGTCCCACTTTCCGAGTCAATGTTCCAGTCACCACTCGAATCGCCCTTACAACAGCCGCAATACGAATCAGATCAGCTTTTCCAGACCCCCTGGGTTGACAACCTAGATCCCAACTCTATGAATGTAGATCGTGGCGTCTTCGAAGCCTTGTCATCATTCCAACCCCTTAGCGTCCGCGTTGGTGCTATCCACCAATCAGACAATCAAGCGCCTTTCGGATAAGGACGTCACTGTGGTCCTTGGCTGTCACTTAGTTCTTGGCCCGCCGCAGTTTGCTCCTGAACCGACAAACACAACAATACTCCATAAGGCCCCTATTCGCCCTCGACCAACATCGAATATGACGAAAATCAGACCAGAAGGTTCATACTCCTAGTAGTCAAGTCACCCCCCAAAATGATCAACACATGCGGTGCAGAATTGCTCCTGAGGCCATCAACCATGTCGACACTTCCGCAGTCAACAAGCCAATTCTGCTAGGGAAGATGATCAAAATCATTGGACCAAATGCAAGCTTCGGTAAGTCTTGGACGTCGTCGAAAGATGAAGTCGTGGTCAAGGTAACGTAACTTGCCCCAGTCTTTACAGGCAATTGATACAAGCTGTTCCACCGACCTTCAACCCTCCGTTCTGACGACGACCCCAGCGATCCAAGAGAACCCATTCAAATCCATGGTGTGATTGCCCGCGAGAGGCTCTACCCTCGCCTCCGAGACACGAAGTTGGTGCTTTTCGATCCATGAGATAGCATTCAAGCAATCATGATAGGTCACGTTCCGTGGTAAGCCGGGCCTGGCTCCTCTGAATTAGATGAGGACCAAATCGGATGTCCCCAAGCACCATTCGAAGCTACAGTTGGCTGAATCCGTTTCAGTTGCCATGCCTCGTCAGGCAGATATGAGACGAGCTGTTGTGACGACATTGGGGCCCCTTTTGGACTGCTCGGGTTGGGGGTCTGGGGATTTGGAAAGACTATCCAGTGATTCACCAGATCAAGGTCATATCTCACCATGTACACGATGAGACTCAGGAAGTCCTCGGTGTTATATAATCGGCCATAGAAAAATAATACCCAACAACGTATAACATACTCAGACGTTTACCATGCTCTATCTTACGAGGCGAAAGGCCAGTTCTAACCTTCGGTATGTATGTTGAGGGCAGAATAAATATACGGTATCAAGGACAATGACAGGCAGGGTGTTGTAGTGCACTCAGTCACTCTAGAAACATAAATGCATTGGGCTGATGGCACTATTGATACCAAGAGATAGAGCTTTAGAATTGGGTTCTTCTATTTTCTAAACGATTTCTAAACTTTGTTTGCATGCTGCAATCCTGTAGACCACCTCGCCACCTTATCGAAGCTCTCCCTAATGGATCGCATACTAACAGCCACATTCTGGACCAACTTAGTAGCCCATGTTAAACCTAGAGAAAGGCATCACTAAGCCCGCGCAACATCCCACAAATCTTCAGCGTTACCCCTGAACAGCCTGTCGCGAAGGTCATAGTCATCACCGCACCAGTCGAGCACCGTCTCCATCCACGGGCGGATGTCAAGTCCCTCAAACCTGGTGTGCGGCCAATCGGTTGCGAAGACGATGCGGGTGCTCCCAACCAGCCTGATGAGCTCCCTCGCAATGGGTTCGACGTCTGCGTACTCGGGGACCTGGCTGATGCGGTACGGCGCCGAGAGCTTAACGTATGTGCGGCCACCTTCCAGGAGACGAACGAGCGAGGAGAAGCCGGGGATATCGTGGGGTTCAAGGCCGGAATGAGTTTTGAGGTCTGGATGGCCGAGGTGGTCAATGCAGAAGCGCACGTTGAGAGTCGGGACAATGGGCTCCAGGGTGGCGATGAGGGACATGGGCACGTAGACTTGGATGACCCAGCCAAGATGCCTCACAGCGTCGGCGTATTGGTGCAGCTGGAGGGAGAGTTCTTGGGCATCGACTTCGCGCTGGGTAGACTGGATATTGATGCGAACGCCGCGGACGCCGAGTTGATGCCACTCCTCCAGCTGGGCCGGCGATGTCGCAGCGGGATCGAACTGCACGACGCCGCGTCCGCGACCGGGGCCAAGTTGGCGCAGGGCATCCAGCATGCAGGCGTTATCGAAGCCGTAGATGGACGGCTGGACGAGTACAATGTTGCGGATGCCGACCGAGGCCTCAAACTCGAGGGCCTGAGATAAGGTGAAGGCGCTGGGGCGATAGGCGGCGTCGGAGCGCAGGGCGAAGCCGGCCGGGTCGACGACGTGCATGTGCGAGTCCCACGCGCCGGCGGGGATGCGCCGGGCGACGCGGAGGCGGGATTCGGGATCGGGATCGGGATCGGACATCGGAGCGGCTGTTACATGACGGTGCCGGAGTTGAGTGCGCCGGTGCCGGAAGGCGCGCAGTCTCAGTCTCGGCTTTTGTGGGTGCTGGACGATCGGATTGGGACGCGGAGCCGGCGGCGGGTCGGAGGTGGAGACGCTGGGTGCGAAAGATGCCGAGGCCTCGAGCACGGATGATGCGTGTGATTGTGATGGCCGAGGGTTACGGGTGCGACGGCGCAGCAGGATGAGGGACGCGAAAAGACAAGGCCCTGGTGCGCTGTGGCTTTGTATTCCACACCGTTGCACTGGGTGGCTTTGTACACCTGGCCGTTGCACGCCCTGATCTTTGCATCCCAGCGCTACGGAGTACAGAGGGCTCGGAAGAGCTGGGCTCTCGTCATGGCCGGGTTTCTTCTACAGGGTTATATCAGCGACTAGATAACCGAGTCGACGACAGTCAAGTCCAAGATGCAAAGGTCATGGAGACCGAAGAGAGGATAGAGGTTTGTCAAGGGAATCAAGCTTGTTCCAGAAACCACTGTCCACTCACCAGCGAAGCCAGAAACGAGCAGTTCACCGGGGCATGCTTTGGTGAAGGCCGGAAGTTGGCCGAAATACAAGACAAACGTGGAGATATGACTGACTGTTGGGGTGCTCCAGTACGCGAATATCAGAAGCCTGGAGTACCTCTAGGCTCGCGGCATCGCGGCATTGTTGGGGACTATGCAAATCTCCAAGTTACAATCTCATAAGATCGAGCTGTTATGTTAGGGTTCTTACTCCCAAATTTTGCACTCACGCATGCACGGCGGCTGACGATCCAATCTCGTCTCTCGTCGCCCTATCGACCATAGAGGTGCAATTACCCCTATCATAATATATACAGTATCAACGCAATATTGACTTGATGCCTTTGACCTGTAAGATTTCCAACTTCAACACCATCTCCATCATGCATCCCATCATGATCACTGCCCAGCCTGGCATGTGTCCTATGAGATGACCACGCTACCCTGGTTGCCAAAACTCCATGAACCTAGTGTCGATGCGCCTCACCGACACTTTTAAATCTCTCGGCATCTCAAACCCCTACCATGAGATTGTTCATCTCGAGATGCATTTATCAGTGACAACTTTATCTGCACAATGGTGGAAATCGCATGCCGACCCCGGGCCGCAATGCTCCGCTTGAACCGAACACTCGGGTCCGGCCCGCCCGGGTTCAGTCAGAACAGATTCCATCTGAGACCGACTGCATTTGTGGAAATCTGCCCTGGAATGATTCGCACCTTAGGGAGCTCGCATCATTTGCGACGAAACATGGCCAGCATTGCCTGGGGCTGATTATTGATACTAGTTGCCTATTTGGCGTCTTCAAAACCTCGAGACGGCGGCGCATCTCGGTCTCGAATCATTAGTGCGCAGCAATAAAGGCAAGGCGAGGAGGGGGGATGGAAGCGCTCAGCCACAAGGGAACAAGGGAAGTGGAAGATTCCGCCCAAGCTTCGCTGATTCCAAATGTCTTTCCAGCGTCTGCGCATCGTAACAAGGGCTGCGCCGCAGCAGTTTCATCTCGCCTCTAGGCTCTAATAGTTAGCTGCCTCATGAATGCTGGGTGTGCTTTGATTCCAAAGAGCTCTCCCAAGCCCCCCAAGCCCCCCAAGCCCCAGCAGCCAATAGCGCCTCCAACAAGCCACCCCCGCTACAAGTCAGCCGAATGTGGCAGCTGTTCCCCCGCTGAATGCCCTAATTCTTATCGTCGTCATCGGCGGCATCGGTGACTCAGTGCAAGGCATTGCTCGGGGATTTGTCACGGCCAGGGTCCGATTGAGAGCTTCGAAACATTTCCTCCCTCATCGCACAAGCTTAGGTGGACTGCCCTTGGTAGGTGTATATCTTGCTTGCTCTCCCGCTGTGGTTACCTTTTTGCCATTCTGAAAGTTGTTCTTTACCAACGACACCAGCGCAATTCCTTGCAGGAGTAATCGCATTCACCCCGCTTCCTCGGCATCCGGCATCCATCACCAACTCTTCACATCACCACCCTCGAAAAATAAAATAACATAAAACACCACCACACGCAAAACTCGCCCCCCTTCAACATGCCATTCTCGCTCCCTCCCTTTCTCGCGCGCCTCGTCCGCCCTTCGACACAATCGGCAATGATGTCCATCGCCCCCGACGCCTCTTCCTCGCCCGCCGTGCCCGCCAACGCGCAGCGTCTCACCGTCGCCGCTGGCTGTTTCTGGGGCACCGAGCATCTCTACCGCAGGCACTTTGCCGGCAAGGGCCTCATCGACGCCAAAGTCGGGTATATCGGCGGCGACTTGGACAACCCCGGCTACCGCGCCGTCTGCGGTGGAAAGACTGGTCGTGGGTGATTCTGCTCAAGCTTAAATAACTAGCAACTAACAACTCTTCTTCGCAGACGCCGAAGCCGCGCAGATCCTCTTCGATCCGGCGCAAGTCTCGTACCGCCAGCTGCTCGAGTTCTTCTACAAGATGCACGACCCGACGACGCTCAACCGGCAAGGCCCCGACACCGGCCCTCAGTACCGGTCTGCCATTTACTATCACGACGCCGAGCAGGAGAAGGTCGCCCGCGAGGTCACCGCACAGGCCAACGCCAAGTGGTGGAAGAATGGCATCGTCACCGAGATTGCCCCCGCTGGCAAGTGGTGGTCTGCCGAGGAGTATCACCAGCTCTACCTGCAGAACAACCCCTCGGGCTATGAATGCCCTAGTCATTTCCTGAGACCCTTCCCCCCACTGGATTCATGAGCTGGTCGGTTGTAGGCGTTATGGAAAAGGAAGGAATAAATCGGTTACAAGACGGCGGGGGACAATGGCGATGAAGTAATCATTTACGGAACGCGAATCGCAAAACTTTCAAGCTAAGCAGCGATGGATGGAAGGAAATTAGAATGTAGTTCGCAATTCATACAGTCAACCCAAAACATCGATATTCAGCACGGTTTTTTTTTATAGATGTTCTTCATTTTTACTTTATCCCTATGAGCTATAAAATGAGGGCCTCTGATGGCCCGCGGGTAGCTTTGCCAAAAACAAAGAGAGGAGTTTCATTAGCCTCCTACAAAAGCGGCTCCCACTATTCTTTTCCCTGGTACTCCCATTGCTAAAAAAATAATACACGGGTAATTCATCGTCTATGATAAACGCCCCATTTACTTCCGTCGGTTTTGCTGCAGCATCAGGATCTGGACCATTCGGATGAAGATGTTGAGGAAGTCTAGCTCAAGCGAGATGCTCTCGTTGACGGGGTCGCGACGCATAACGCCAGCCTGGGCGAGGCGGGCATGGTGCAGCACCTTCTGGACATCGTACAGGGTGAAGCCGCCAAATACAGCGAGACCACCGTACAGCCAGAGGCCCTCAGTGAATGCCAGAGTTCGAATGGCGGTGGCGGGGATGATGAGAGGAGCAAGACCGGAAACGGCGACGATGGCAGCGCCAGCCAGGAGAGGACCGCCAATATACAGGTACTTCTCCTGCTTGGCAGTGGCGCCGACGATAGAAAGACCACCCATCATAGCGACGGTGTAGAGGCCAGCGCGGGCGATGAGGGCACCGGGGACGAATGCAAGGAGGGGGGCGACAAAGGCAGCCTGGGTGGCGTTGAAGGCGGTCCAGAGAGCGTACTTGGGGATGTAGCTGTCATCAATTGTTAGCATCTGCGGATTCCCAAAAGACATCGATCGAATCGCGTATAAAACTTACTTGTCAGGACTAATGGATCGGGTACCAATCATGGTCGCAAAGCTGAGCGCAAGACCGCCAATGCCGACAACCCAAGGGTTGGTAACCATGATGCGATAGACGAAGCCGGTCTGGACCATCTGGCGGGCCGTCAAGCCGATGATTCCGATCCCCAGACCGGTGTGCAAAAAGGTGTTGTTCAGGTACTCGCGCTCGTAAATGGGCATGCCGCCGTCGTCGCGCGTCTCGCGGTTGAAGACGGCATTGATGGCGACGAGGGTGCCGCCGAAGATGGCGCCGCCCACGAGCAGCCTGCGCGTTGTCGTCGCCGAGCCGGCCGCCGCCTGCTGCTGCCGCGCCGACTCCTGATAGTACGAGCGGGAGCTCGAGCCGGAGAATCGGTGGAAGGCGCTCCGCGTTGTCGCCGACGAGACGCGTGAGGAGAAGAATCCGGGCGTCGGCTTGGCCGGGACGTGCAGGTTCCGCACGGGAGCGGCAGCGGATCGCAGCGCCGTCTTGGAGAGCCCGGGCAGCCGCTGCGCGAGGCGCGCCGGCCCCTGGCGGATGGTGAGCGTAAACGACATTGTCGAAAGGGACGCTGCAAGAGGTGCAGGTGGTTGTTGTTGCTGTTGTGCGGTTGAAGAGGTTGACAAAGGAAACGGTTGTGCGGGGGGAGACGAGAAGCCGATGGCGAACCGGGTATAATATGTGCCCTGGATCCCCAGGCGCAGAGAATGACGTTGAGTCCCGGAGGTGGAGCTTAGCTAAGTCCGCCATCACGTGTTGGAACTCGGTGGAATTTTCCGGTGTCTGTTGGTGACTCAGTTGGTCAGCGGACGGCAAATAAAGTCCCCAATGACCTTGTAAACACCACCGGACCATCACGGCTTGCACTCGGAGTTAAGTGTACCAGCCGAAGCACTCTAACTCCAGCATCTGCGCCACAGCCTTCTCCGAGCTTCCTCTCAATCGATGATTTTGTTTCAAGATTACTATGTGCACTATGATGGTTCAGCCTTTGCTGCAGCGTCATCGGGGTATCTTGTCGTGGATGTAATGGACGTATCCCTCCTCCTCTACGGTGCACCTGCACGCCACCCACTGAAGATGAATCAACCAGCCATTCGTATATCCTCCTGCCCGCTATTCACACAAAGTTCCCAACAGAATCCCACCAAGGCAAAGCAGTGCTCTTACATGACTTTGTGACGCCGATGCTGTACAGTCCCAATGCTCTCATGCAGCCCCCACAAAGACTCCAGACCTCGTTGAAAATGTACCCGCAACATTACTCCCCCAAATCATCGCAAACCACCAACTCCCTTCTCAATCACAAATCTCACGAGCCTTCTGGCTCTCCTCGTTCTCGTCCCAAAGGCAGATCGCGGCATGTAGCTATGCGTCGTCAACATGGCGACGCTCATCGTGTTGGGTGCTCGGGCTTCTTCCTCGAATGCTTCGGCGAGCCCCGGGCCCTCTTCTGAAATGGAGCTTGACAAGCTCCCGGCCGGTGGTGGGCCTCCTCGGTCATCGAATCCCCAACTCGCGACTCCTCCTGCTCGCAGCCATCCTTCCAAGTTACGGCATTGGCTCACGTCGATCCAATTGAGTCGCCCACAACCATTCAAAACATTCTCCACGCCTCTACCTGTGACACGAACACAGCCGCGGACACTGAGAGTCTCCAGGTCGTTCAGATGAAGCGCCACACTTTCCAAACTCCCGTCGCTGACTGCACTTCCGCAGAATGCAAGGCGCAGTTCCCGGAGTTTAGGTAGGCGGAGTGCCACCACTTCCGTCGCTGTATCAGAGAGAGCGCAACAGAATGACAGGTCGAGGTGGGTCAAGTTCTTCGCCGAGTTGACTAGAGCCACCACTGCGTTGTCCGACAGGTATGTGCAGTCCGCGAGACAAAGTCGAGAGAGCTTTTCAAAGCGATAGGGGGCCCATGATTGAAATCCCGCATCCGTGATCGAGGTACATCGGGTGAGTGAGAGGGACTCTATGCGATTCGAGGCATGGGCGGCAAGGTGGGCCATTGACCTGTCGGTGATGTGTTTGCAATAAGAGAGGTTCAGTCGCTTCAGCTTTGGACACCCAATGACAGTCCCTGGGGCGGGCATATTTTGCGCCTTCTGTTGCTGCTGCTGTTGTTGCTGTTGTTGCTGTTGCTGCTGCTGCTGCGCCTTATTCTTAGACCGAGAATTAGAGCTCGCGATGACAACCTGTTTGTTTGCAGGTTGAGGATCGGGAACAACCCACCCGACCACACGCCCAAGGAGATTATCGCCCACCTTTCGGCAATTGCTCCAATCTACCTCCTCAAGTCCTTTGGCAGACTCGCTCATCTCTAGGATCTGGTTGGCCGAAACATCCCAGACAGATTTCATCTTCCAATGGGTAACATTCTTGCCACACATGCGCCATAGGGCCGCGAAGCCTTCGTCCGTAATATGAAAACAGTTGTTGAGGTCTATCGTCCGCGCCCGAGTTCCGACAAAGGGGGCAAGGACCTTGACGATGATCTCATCCGTAATCGTGCGATTGTAAGTTGCTATGTCAACGTACTGGCAGACCTTGGGGGATGTCGTGAGGATTTTGCGCCAGTGTGTGCTGACAAGACGCAGGCGGAAGAGTTCTCCGATATCGAGGTGGTTGAAGATGTAGATCAGAATTTCGTCAGAGAGAACAGGCTTGCTCATTGTAAGGGGCCGTCGAGGCAAAACCTTGACTCGTTTCGCCGGGACATCCTCTAGATCATCAGGCGGGGGGGACTGAGAAAAGGCTAACTTGATGGGTGTTATCTCTGCTAAACGAGATCTCGCCCCATTTGTCGTCGGTGCCGTGCCTTCGGTCTGAGGGGTTGGCGGTGCAAGTGAGTGTCGTCGGCGGTTCCGAATGTTCTCCATGTTGACGCTCAAGAATGGATCTGGGTCTTTTGGTTCCATGTTACCCGAGTCATCCTTGATTGGGGAGCTCGGTTTTGATGGAGTAGAGAAGGTGAGCCCGGGCAGTGAGCCTCTGGCGGGCGTTGTTGGAGTTGGGGGATCAGATTTGTTTGCCTTCGCTTTACCACCTACATCCGTCATGTCGATGTCGTCGTTTTGAGTCTGCAAACGCAGGCGCGCCGTCTCCTCGACCTGAGACTTGATGTCAGGGGAACATCGTGTCCATAGCTCGTCAAGAACACTGCCAGTGATCATGAGACATTCGACCGTGGTGATGGACCTCACCGTGGCGGTCCGGCCACGAGACAGTCCCAGACTTGCCACTTCACCGAAATATTGGCCGGCCTTCAACCGCGGTCTCCTTTGAATTGAACCGCTGACAGCTTGATTGGGTTCGTCATGTATCACCTCCGCTTCACCGCGGACGATGAAGAAGATTTCATTTCCAGGCAGACCCTGGCGGACAATGTCTGTGAAGGGCGTGTACGACCTGGGTTGAACACTCAAGCCCAGGAAATGCAGGATATCTGCAGGAAGAGTGGAAAAGAGAGGAAGCTCTTTCAATGTCTTGCGGATATTAACCAACCCACTGCCTAGGGCACTGCCAGCAGCGGGATCTTCGATGATGCCAGGACTTGGCGATTTCCTCTTCTTTGAGTTAATAACTGCGCCGTCCTTGATGATACCTCGTTCTCCTGTTGACACTTCGCCGGGAGCAGCTTCTCTGGCTATGTAGTCCATTTTAGGCGACTTAAGCAATTGGCCTCCTTCTTGGCGTCGTTTCTTCAGGACGTTTAACCGTTCTTGCGCCTCCTCGCGGATCGCCTTCTCCATATCTGGAAACGCGGGCAGAACAGTCTGCAAATCTTCTTTCTTCAGGACAAGGAGCAAACATTTGGTCCTCGCAATGATGGTGGCGGTTCGAGGCATCTGCATAAGAACACCAATTTCACCGAAGAAGGCGCCGGGTTTCAGTTCTGCATAGACGGCTTCGCCATCGCGCGACGTGACGGCGACTACACCGCGAACTAGCCAGTACATGGCCTTTGCGTCATCACCCTCGGTGACGATGTGGTCGTTGGCGGCATGGACCTGAGGCTTCAAGTGGTTTCCAATAGCAACAAGGAAATCCTCCGGGGCGGACATGAATAGAGGGAAGGATCTCATCCGGTCTACCAGGTCCAAGGGCATGTCCTGAATAGTCGAGGCCGTGAGCGGCGAAGGCCGCACGGGCCGGGCTGGGTTGTTCTCGACATTAAAAGATCGAATAAGTGAGACGGAATCAGACGAAGCCCCAGCGCCTGTGGCTTGTTGGTGATGGGCCAGCGCCCGGTAGGGCGAGGGCGAGCTCGGTGAGCGGCCCCGCCTCATGGTCACAGGCCGTACAAAGGCTGAGGTATCTGGGCGCCGTTGTTGTTGCGCCAGCAGCGAGGCGGTCTAAGGTATCGTCTCCCTCCAGCGAGCTGCGAGCTGTCGGCCGCAGCTGCACCAAAGCAAAGCGCCGGGGTTGACGTCTTTCTCTCGAGAGAGGATCGTCGTCAATGGGCACTAATTAGAAGGCACGCGGACGAAAGAGCTTGGGGGAACGAGAGCGGGGGCCGGTCATGCTCTGTTCGGGCAGGTTGGGGGCGGGATCGCCCACGCTGCAACTGCGACAGCCAGGCCACTGTCTTCAAGGCGGGGGATGCTCGACTCGGTATCTAGGGCACGCAGCAGTAGCCTCTGAGCTCAGCCCCTACAGCAGTGGTGGTTGCGGTGGTTTGGAGAGCAGCTCGGTGCTGTTGGTGGCGACGCAGGGAGGAAAGTGTGCGCAACTGGCAGCTATCGCACCGGCAGGTTTCGGACTGGAACTGGCAGCTATCACCCTGGCAGGTTGGACGAGATGCCAACCAGGGTCTGCGGTTTTGTCGTCGCAAAACGGAGGCTTTGTCGGGATCGCGTGAGCGTAGCGGTCGGTCGTCCGAGGGCGGTTGCGCGAGGGTGTCACGGTCAACTTTTCGAGCCTGTGAGCGAGCGCGGTTGGCGACAAAGACGGGAGCAAAGACGGCGGTGGGTGGGAGCGGCTTACCAAGAGCCAAGGCGGGCGGCGGAGGCAAGCAGAGAGGCTTTATTAGAGCGTGGATGGTGGACTGTGGACGGTGGACGGTGGTGGATGCGATTTTGCAGCAAACGGACTGGGTGTCGATCGAGAGACAACAAAGGCAAGCAACGAGGTCTGGAAGGGGTCGCCAGGGCTTGCGAAGAACAACAACGAGATTACGTACTGGAGAAACCCGAGTAGCAGCTGAGAAAGTGTTTGGATTCCGAATGGAAGAGATAAGTTTAGCTGGATCCGCAAAGGAAAAGATTCCAGTCGCCGAGGAGAGGAGTGTCGACCGCCACACACGCCCACAACACAGAACCTGCAACCCACACACGCCGCCCACTCTCTCTCTCTCTCTTTCTTACTCTCTCACTAACTGATCAGACTCTCACAGTGCTCGCACACCCAAAAACAACCCGTGGACTGCTCTGCTCACTGCAGCAAGCTCGATGTGGGGTAATTTTAGCTGGACGGGCAGTGCCGTCACACACAGCAGCAAGGGTCAGCAACTCAGCAGGGGGGGTGGAGGGGGGCGGCCAAGGCTAGGTGTAGCCTGTGGCTCTGTGCTACTATGGTGGGTGGGTGGCCACGGGCAGCGACAGTCGGCGAGCGGCAGCCGGACGGCGTAGACAGATGACGATGATGGATACTACCTGAGATGGTGGAGTACGGCAAGCAGATTGGCAGCAAGCTAAGGCGGAGGGCATCATGTATTAGATTAGCAGGGGACGCAGCAAGCAATCCAACGAGACAAGTAGACAGCGGACGATGCCCGGTTTGAGAGTAGGATGAATAGATGGTGCTGAGACAGCCAGAGACGGCAGATAGTACACCCGACACTCAGACAGTTCAAGCACCACACAGCACACAACCGAGTTCCCAGCAACCTCTACAGGCATCTGCTCCCCTACGTAATCGAGACCCGACACTCTGGTGGCGCTGCAGTGACAAAAAAACTTGACAATTGGCATCGCCCAGGGCCAGCTAGTGGGTGGTGCGTCGCGTGTGTGTCCGCTCGCACGGCGTGGTGGGTGCCCGCTGGATCTGCCCCGTGCCACAGCGCCCATGCCCGCTACCGCATTGGTGCGCTGCTGCTGCTTTGGGTGCCGTGCTACAGGGCGTGCGATGGCGGAAGCGGACTTACTGGGCTGCTTGCTGGCCACTGGGCCGTCTCAGGCTATCGCGAAGGCCCCTGCTAGCGCCCTGGGAAGCACAGCTAGGGGGAGCGGCCCCAGGCGCAGATGACCGAGCGACGCACAGGGCACTTCCAGGGCCCTGCAGCGTGAATGCCTTCTGGGTCAGTGCACCGACTGCGCTGGGACCTCAGGCCCCAGGCACTGTGGCACACCCAAACCAGATTTGGCCCTGGAAGCTGGAAAGCTGGAAGAAGAGCTGGAAGCTAGAACCAGCAGAATCAACCAAAGCTGCCCACTGAGCTCCACTACCAGGTTCAGAATGGAAACAAACTGATGATGTTCTGGTGCAACTCGGCCTCCGGGGGCCCTGCCATGCCAGCCCTGCCTCATATCTAGCGGACCAAGGGTCTTGTTCTCACCTCTCTCTACGTACCTGTTACGTAGAGTCCAGAGCCCTGGCTGCGTTGGGCCTGCGTCGATCCTGATCGTCGGAGATCCGCAACACGGTGATCAATCACCAGCAGCCCAACAGCAACACGCCCAGACCCTCATTCGGGATTGTTGGTTCAGATACGGGGGGTTGCCTCATGCATCGCGGAGGGGACGGAAATATCGAAGCATCCACACTCTCACGTCCAGTTTCATCACCCAAGGGGCATCCTCCGCAGGTTTCCTCGACGCAGGCCTTTCCACATCCAGATCCTGCGCTGTAGCTGTGCCGTCCTGACAGAACAGCTGCAAGGGCAATCCACCCACCCACTACGCAAGTTATGCGATGTTAGGGGCTTGTTGTTGAGGAGATGAATTCAGTCGCCCGCCCCGTCGCTGGAGTTGAATGTGAGACGTTTCGTCAGCACCTGGCTGGGCCACTCGCCCTGTTTCATCAGCGCTCCAGGGCATTGCAGAATCTACCTGGGATTCGCCGTCGGCCGCTGAACCCGATGGTATTGCGCAGAGGCCGCAATAAACACTTGCAAGTCCGAGAGGGAAGCGATCGCCAGTAAGCCCCCTTTCACTGCACAACTCCGTCGGCTGGAGACTATCCCGAGACGCGTTGTCACTTCGTGCTCGAGTTAAGTAATTGGTATAATCTACCGTGCAGCTTCATTATGATGAAGTAGCATCCCGCATCGGCTTCCACCTCCTTTCTTCCTGCACTGTTGTAGTCGAGGTGCCGAAACAGCCATTGCGTGCTCCCGCAACTCGAAGTCTATTTCCAAACAGTGAAATCCCCTCCGCGGCGGTCCCAAAAATAAACCCATCAAATTCCGAAACATTACCAGAAGGTGTCATGGGTGACATGGTGCTTCTCACGGGCCACGCGGAGACTTGAAAAAGGGACGCCATGGTCAAGGTCAAGGAAACCAGCGTACCTGGCCCCGGCATTGGAAGCCCGCTAGAAGACGCTACGTGAAATTGCCATGTCGACTTGCGGCCGTCCACGCCCTTCCTCTCCTCTGACTCGTTTCCTTTTTTTTTCTTTTTTGTTTCTTTCCCCCCTCCAGCCGCTCTATCCTGGTCTTCTGACCGCACTGGCTGCAACGTTGTTGGCACAGACTAGCTCCCTTTTGCTCCGAGCTCGGTCCCTAGCCTGAGTTGAGTTACCTTCACAGTTCAGCGCAAGTGCCCACCCACCCTAAGCTGCATGCCAAGGATACCTGGATCCAGATGGCAGCTCCTTTGTTTTTGTTTTTTTGGAGTGTTATTTCTTTTGCCTTTTTCGTTGCTTCTGTTGAGTTCCCTTCATCTGGAGTGGCTTGCGTGCGCGGACCCGAGGTCTCCGCTAAAGATTGAAGGACTTCCAACATGTGAGTCCCAAATAAGAGCCTTGAAGCTACCCAAACTACAATATCAGTAATTTGGCGAAGTGAAGTTCTGGACATGGGCAGTAAATGTGACATAGTTTTGTTCCCCAATGTTAATGAGAAGAGACACTTGGTCATAAATGAACCTCTGCTTCGTAAGCCGATATTGGATTCACCCAGCTATCAATCTATCTATAACAAACAACTCGCTGAAATCGAATGAGAAACATGGCCTTTTTGAAATGCCCCCAGATTTTCCAAAACGCCAAACATTCAACCAGAACTCGAGACAAACTCGCATGCTCTATAGAGTTCACTAAATCCCACCTCTTTACGTGCGCAAAAATGTCTTGAACACCTCCGAGTTTGTGCAGTCCTCGTAAGGATATCCGATCTGGCGCAGGAACTGCTCAAGCTCAGACACTTCGTCGTCAGGGCACAGGATACCCGTGACGATCTTGCCGACATCGCCACCGTAGTTACGGTACTGGAATAGGCTGATGTTGAACTTGACTCGGAGAGTCACCAGGAACTTCTCAAGGGCACCAGGACGCTCAGGGAAGGTGAACATGTACAATCGCTCGTTCGGAACACCTGACCGTCCGCCGACCAGGTATCGGATGTGGCTCTTGGCGAGCTCATCGCCCGAGAGATCGGTCACGGTCATACCCTCAGATCGGATGCGCTCAAGAAGGTTTCGAAGTTCCTCGGCCCGTTGGTCAGCTGGGGCAGTCAGCGACAAACCGATGAGAATGTTTGCCACATCGTCGCTGGCATATCGGTATGAGAACTCAGTAACAGCATGGGGCATGATGGTGCTGACAAGCTCGGAAAATGCGCCAGGTCGCTCAGGGATCTGAACGGCCAGCAGGGCCTCCTTGCCCTCACCCAGAGTCGCACGCTCCGCAACAAATCTCAAGCGGTCAAAGTTCATGTTGGCACCCGACGTGACAGCAATGAGAGTCCTCTTCGAGTCCCTCGACGGGTTCTGGGCAACATATTTCTTCAAACCGGCAATGGACATGGCACCAGCAGGCTCCAAGCCTGAACGGGTATCGTCATACATGTCCTTGATAGCTGCGCAAATCTCGTCGGTTGTCACCTCGATAACGTCATCGACGACCTCCTTGGCAATGCGGAACGTCTCCTCGCCAACGGTCTTGACCGCAGCACCGTCAGCGAACAGGCCGACTTCCTTCAACAACACGCGCTCACCCTTCTTCAGGGATTGAGCCATGGCATTGGCATCGTAGGCCTCAACGCCAATGATCTTGACGTGGGGAGCCATTCTCTTGACATAGAGACCAATTCCTGCAATGAGACCACCACCTCCGCAACAGCAGAAGATAGCCTCTACCTTGGCCATGTTGACCTGGCCGAAAAGCTCGTTTCCAATGGTGCCCTGACCAGCAATGACATATGGATCGTCGAAGGGAGGGATGTTGATGAGCCCATCTTGCAACTCTCGTCGGGCGCACTCCTCCTTGGCAGCGTCGAAGTCGGCGCCGTGCAGGACAACATGGCCGCCTAGCCGGGCAACGTTGGTGTGCTTGATGCTCGGTGTAGCCTCGGGCATGATGATGGTGGCAGGGATCTTCAGCTTGCGGGCGGAAAAGGCAACGCCTTGGGCATGGTTGCCGGCAGAGCAGGCGACAACACCCTTCCAGCTCACGGCGGGATCGAGGTGAGCCATCTTGTTGTAGGCGCCGCGCAACTTGAAGCTGAAGACGGGCTGTTCATCCTCGCGCTTGAGAAGCACGTTGCACTCGAGACGATTGCTCAAGTTGATGGCGTGAGTCAATGGGGTGACCTTGCAGGCCTCGTAGACTCGGGAGGTGGCGCTGGCAATGAGTCGGAGGTACTGGGAACAAAGAAACAGCGCGTTAGCCACACGAGTCACCGCTGAGGGATTCATGTCCAGGATCTGTATTGCTCACGTCTGGGTATCCGGTAGGCAGGAGAAACTCTTCAGGAACAACCTGCTTGATGCGAGCGCGCTTCTCTTCGGATGGCGTCGACGGGTTAGCGCTGTACTCGGTCAGGGCCATGGTGCCGGTGGGCGTGAAAGGCCGGGCGTCGCCATTGGTGCCGTTTGTTACGCCATTGGTAGGCCCATTGGCCGCGGGAGGCTCTTGAAGCGAAGGCATCATAGGCGGTAGATTGTGTGGTTGTTGATGGGAAGATGAAGAGGGAGAGTCACCGCCGAAGAATCGGACCTATAATTTTTGTTAGCTCGGAGATGGCACAGGGTGTGGCTTGATTGACACAGTGCAGACCCCTGTTTCTTGGTGGAATTATGTGCAAACAGAAGGTCCGTTAGCTGGTGCGGATTCCATAGCAACGGCCTCACCGATAGGAAGACATTCCAGCCTAAATAAGAATTTTCTCATTCCAACACCACGATGAAGATGCGGCAGATGATCTAGGAGTAGCTCCGTCTCCGTTTAGTAAGCAAAGATGCCCCTCTATCCTGCGACGGTCTGTGAACCGGTTATCGCGAGGATTTCCTCCTCTGCTTTTACCACGTGCCAAAGCTCTCTGAATCGATATTCCGTGACGCTCCGGTGGCGGGGTTGGCGCCCCCCAAATTTTGGCGGGGCTTCGATATCGGAGCGGGCATCTGCAGCGAGTCCTGAAGCTATGGCGCCACAGCTGCAGGGACCAGTCCAACCACAGCCCTGTCATTAGTTTTGGTGTCATTGGAATGGATATTTCGAACGTGAACATTATCGTGAAATGGAACATGAGGCTATTCATTATTCGATATTCTTTCTTCGAAACTCGCTATCAAAATTACATCAGGACCAAATACAAAAGACTCCAACAAGAATCAAATCCAGCTAATCTTCTCTCTCACTGCTTCTTCTCAACTTCTTCATACGCAGGTGGTGGCGCTTCCCCTTGTTGGCGTTGACGTTGAGGCACAGCGCCAAGTCCCATTTCCCGACTCTCCAACTGCGGTGTATGCACTGCTTGTTGCTGTTGATACCCCATATCTCTCATCCCATAGCCGTTGCTCTCTCTGGAATAACCATGGCTATTAAATGGAGCCTGCTGCATTGGCGAATCAGCTGGGGCAGGCAGAGACAGGAGTTGGCCTCGTCGCTCTACTTTTCGGAGATCCCGTTGCAACCTGTGATCGGCCCGCTGCATGTCTCTCTCAGCCCGGCGATAATGGCGCTGGACCCGACGCTCAGCGCGACTTTGACGTTTTGATGGTAGAAAGCGACCTCCGCAACAGGATCCTCTGTTTACAGCCTGCATTTGACCGTAATGGTAGTGCCCTGTATGCTGGTTGGTGTGCAGGGTTGGGTGGCCATTTTGGTTGTAGGGTTCTTGATGGGGGTAGTCGTTGGGGTGTTCTTTGTGGGAGTCTTTTACAAGAGACCCGATGCCTCGCGCGATAAGCCCGAGGATTAGAACCATGATAAATGAAGTTTTCGAGTCTTGAGATGACTAGGTAGGTGGGTATGTGAGGTTGTGGATGTCGTATTGTTGAACGTTGGTTGTGAAATAAATGTCTAGGGTAAGAGGCAAACAGCGTGGATGAGTGTGAAGCCCGTGATGATATCCAAGAGACACTTCCTTCATCCACTCGATCTTTCCAATCCCTTTTATAATTCAAATGGCTCCCCCCTCAATCCCCTGTTGTATCCCTAAATGAGCCTTTCATTCGAGACGCACCAGCCCCAAAAACGCAGCGTGCATAGATGCTGGCAGTGCTTGCTGACGATCTCGAATCGAATCCCCGAAAGGGCTTGGCGTCAGGACGGACACACCGACGGGCCCCACATGTCGCATCACTCTCATTCTCACTCGCACTCGTAATCGCAGCTCAATGTGAGAGTGACGGTTGGCCTTGATGAGCCACCCGGATATGCGTGCCGGGTGATGATGTACACGTCTTGAAAGCCTACAAAATGCCTTGCAAACATGATTGGCAGGTGCACCGAATGCGGCTCTAGCACACTGACTAGACCAGTGATTGGGAAGTGTAAGTTGATGTTTTGAGGTAGTCTTGATAATCTAACCGAAATCTCATCTATGTTATGCATGTAATCTAGTCCTCTGGATCGTGGCTTTACCTTGTCGCAAAGCTCCATATCATCATCATGAGCGAGATAGCTCCCAGTATGCTCTAAGCAACGCGAGTCCGCCAACCTGAGTCTCTACTGTTCGTCCACGACCCCGCTCATTGGGATCTTGCAGGCGCCGTTTATCCTGTCTTGTTTCTCCAGAAAAAGGTCTATCACCCCCACTCCGACTTTCTTTAAAGCCACCAAGCACTTGTTGGCTTGTCTCCGGATCAACCACGCTCCAATGACCTGTCCCAGGAAGCCATCGATGGAGGCCCCCCCATGTTTCGTCTTCGGGCGTCCCCTGATTGCGATAATCGGTTGTGTTTTCTGCGTTGTGGTTGATTCCGTCGTCATCGAGCGTGACCACAGCATCAAAGATCCCAGCCCCCCACCACATACCAAATCGCCCGGCCTCATCACGAGTGCCTAGAGCTGCGAGCGCATTGTGCTGGAGCCAGCCAACGTACGAGCTGCAGGCAGTGATATGAGCTGTCTTGACTCGCCGATAGCCCTGCTTATCTATTTTCATTCCTTCTTCAACTCGGAGAGGGTCTAAAGGCGCACAGAAGGAGGTCAAGTGGTGGAAAAAGACAGCCTTGAAAGTTTGGCCGTCTTGCGAACAAGTACCACTTGCATCGCACTGCTCCTCGAGAATTCCTCCGCGACCAAGTCCCCGCCAGGGCGGCAGCCGGCCAGATGGGATCGAACTCAGGTCATCTCTCACCTTGTTTTCTTTCAGGTTCCACCCAGTCGCCTCAATGACGGACTGGATCAAGACATGTCCTTGCCCAAGAAAAGAGACACTCCCACTGACGGTCCAGAGGCCTCTTTGACCAGTGAGTAAGACACCCTGATTGTACGTGTACACCATTTCGTCACGTATGTCACATTCCGTGTTACCGGGCCTCCTTCTGTCAATGTGGTAGCCATCCACAAATAAGCCGTGATGGTTGGTCATGTTGACATTCATCAGCCACTCATATCCGTTCATGGCTGCCTGTAAATGAGCTGGATCGTTGGTAGGGAACCCCGTGCTGGCAAGCCACGGCGCGGTGAAGTTGTCGCCAGGGAAGTGGCGATACATGGCAATGGATGCAGAAATCCAGAGCTCGTTGGTGATGGCGTTCTTATATGGGTTGAGACGAGGGTTCCAGACCATGCCACCTTTACAGAACTTGGTTTCCCAACCCCGAGCTCCCAGGTTCCAGAAGATGCGCGAGCGGTGGGCAAAAGACGCCACCCAATTATGACCGTGCCACGGTGTCGCATCCATCATCTTCTTGAGGCCACTACCTGGAACAACCTCGTGGGGCCCTGATCTTGGGTAGTGAAGTTCGGAATGCGTTCTCACAAAGTTGATAGCCTCAATCCAGCCGAGGGCTACCCAAAGAATATCGTCATATGCCTTGAACTTGGGTCAGCTCAAATGAAGCACCTGGAGGAATTGACGTTCTCACCTGTCCTCTGATAGAAAGGACATCCTGTCCATAGTATGACCCAACCAACTGTGCGTAGTAGAACGAGATGAGGTTTTCCTTAGCCGTCCAGTCGCTCGCGCCGCCGAGCTTGATAGAAGGTAGGGATTTAGACAAGGTAGTGAGTGTGCCAGCAACGACAGTACCTACGACAGCGGCCGTCCAGTCTATGGCGGAGGGCCAAGTCGCATAATCTGGGTGGAAATATTGGTCTTGCAAGACAGCAAGGGCTTCAACGGCATATTCGAGAACCTGCGAATCTACAGGAGATGGTGCCGGAGCCTTGGAAGAGAAGCCCAGGAAGGAATCGGGAAGAGGTTTGCAGCTTTTTGGCAGCTCGGTGTAGAGGACGGGGCAATATTTCAGTGTGTCGCCATTGGTGGGAGCGGCGAGCGCATTTTGGAGTGTGAGAAGGCCAGCGAGGCCAGCGACGACAGATAACCGAGCCATGACGAGGACGTAATGCGCTATTGTATCTGGATGCTGAGATCGAGCTGAAAAGTGGTTCGGCGAGAGGAACACCTGGACACAACGCGCGGTTTTACGGGATAGTACGATCCATGTCGAGGGTCGTCTCTATGCGATCTCGGAGTGAGAATAGATGGGCGAGAAAGGCAGTTCGTGGGCAGAAAAGGGACGGAGAAGGGCAAGCCCGACCGTTTCGAGTGAGGCTTTAGTATGAGAAACGATTTCTGGTCAAGAAAGGCCTGTTTAGAGGGTTGTGGTTGAGTGAGAGAGGTTATCGCACAAGTCAAAGGGCGGGCGACTGGGGTTTCGTCCTGTCTTGAGGATGAGTGATGAACCGCCAAGTGCGACGCTTGCCCCACCACCAAAAGATGGTTCGTGGTCGAGACGGTCGTGGCGCAGGCCATAAACAAGTGGGCCATGAGGATTGCGACAAACCTGCAAAGACATGACTAGGATTCTAGCGAGTCTGGATCATGAATGGACGGTCCCTGGTCGGAAGGTGGATGAGAAGAACGCACCATGCCTTGGGTGACTGACGCCAGCGAAATTTCTGGTCACGGGACAGTTCCCTTCTCGCACCTGATGTGAAAACGACATTGATCCGCGAGCTACCGTTGAGCCACTAATCATTGCTCTTATCGTTATCACATGTGGCGTGGGGATGATGCAAGAGATAAGGTAGGTAGGTCCACAATGATTGAGTGTGGGAGGAAGAGAGGGAAACCCTAATAGTCCGAGGTCACGAGTGAATACCGAAGGCCAAAACAATGGAGAGTGTTTGGAGGAAATGTTTTAACAATTAAACTCGGTATCGCTTGGATGCCTCATTCCGTGCTCATTCATTAGACATGTCCCTGCAAGTTTGTATCATTCTTGTACGTCTCATGCAAGGCGCGCGCACATGAATGGTCAGTGAATCCTATGCATATTGACAATTGGCCCAGAGTGCCCCAACTCCAGTGGGTTGGTGAATCTAATATGGGGATTAGTGGCTTCTGTAGTGGGCACTTACCCAACCCGTCAATTTTCTGACCCCAAGTCTCAGTAAGTTATCCTTCGCTTCGGACGTTTTCATGATGTTCATCACCACACGCCTGTTGATGATTTTTTTAGAAGGGCATGGCTTTTACGCATAGGAAGATACTTAGGCAATTTGTATGACTAATGAGACAAATTCGATCTCGCTCATTCGACTATTTGGCTTAGCCAGATCTTGTGCTGCTTCTGTTGGAGTGCGCGAATGGGATTACAGTAAAAGTGGGTCGCTTGGGTGGTTTGTTTACTTTCAACCCAAAACATACCCCAACACCCCGGCACCACTTGACTTTGCCGCGACTTCAACTCACGGTCCACGACTCCGACTCTCTTCCTCTCCCACACGTTCAGCACAGCACCGACTCCCCAATCTTCAGTCCATGTCTATACTGTCGCGCAATTCCTTTTCAGCGCGTCGCGGGCATCCTACTACCTACCATTGACTACCCCATAATCCCCGTCGTGAGCTTGCTGTTGCGAAACGCGCTCCCGGGTCATTCCCGTCTACTGCAAGGCATCACCTACGACCACGCGCCGTAACGCGTGAATAGAGCCATGGAGGTCGACGCTGTTAGCAGATATCGCTCCCGCATCCTTAGAGAAATGAACGCCAACCGCGATAACCCCTTCAACTCTCCGCCTTCGTCCACTGGCTCCCACGGCACCGTCAGCCCAACCATATCCTCCGTCTTCTCCGACCCCGATGGGGAATCCACGCGCAGGCTCAACGAGGACATTGCTCGTGTTACCGCTCCCCGCAACAACATGCCCGTCAACTGGGAGGCTGCTCACCGCAAGTGGCCCGAGTTCTTTGGCATGCCTAAAGCTCGCAACGTCCCCGTCTTCGACGACAACACCGACACGCGACCGATGAGCGCAGAGTCCAAGGAGAACAAGGCTCCAGCTGCGGCCGTTAAGTTCGCCGACGACTCTACCCAGAACACCTGGATGGGATCCAACAGGACCCGCGCCGAGATGCAGCCTAGCGCCGACACCGAGTCCGACCTATCCTCCATCCTCCACAAGTCTCCAGCTCGAATCTTGTCAAATCCTGGTTTCAAGGTCACCCGAAACCCCAGCCCACTTGCTAAGGTTCATAACCGTGTCCCTTCAGATAACATGAGAGATCAAAACCAACAGCGCCGAGCGTCCCTCTTAGATGCGCTGGAAAACCTGCGCAATACTTCCACAACGCCAAAGAGTCAAGGCCAGCGGGAGCCCGAGCATGATCGCCCTTCTCCCCAGATGTCGTCCGCCAAGTCTAGCTTGACGGCTGTCCCCCCCTCACCGGAATCTTTGCCCAGTCCCAGCCACAATGAGACCAATGCTAGGTCATTCTTCATGCCCGATGTCTCTCACCTTGGAGATTTTGTCACCGGTACCCTTCGATTCAGCGGATCAATGAGGAACGGTGTCCCAATCTTTGTCAAGAACGGCAGAGTTCATGACCGGGAGGACAAGTTCTCCAGCAATCATCACGCTGAGGTGGATGCGCTTGAGGTGCCTGAGGATGAGGAAAAAATCTTTGTGTCCATGGATATGATCCGCGAAGAAATCATTTCTCTTCAAGAACACTACGACAAGGTGCAAGAGTATGCCGAGAACCTTCAACAACAAGTCGAGCAACTAGAAGCACAACTCAAGTCTAGGAAACACGTCGATGATGCTGTTAGCTCCCACCAAAACGAGCAGCTGATGATCCAGAAGCACCGTGAGTGGATGGCTTATCCTTCAGAGTGAACAGAATTAACAGGCTATAGGGCTGGAGGTGGAAGTGTCTACGCTGCAGTCTCGATTAGAGCAGGTCTCGCGTAAGACCAGCCTCAATCAGATTGAGAATGATGCCGTATCCCAAGAGAGGGATCGTGCCGTGCGAAAACTTCAAGAAGCATGCGAGGATATCAACAAGCTCACTCGCAAACTGAGCACCAAGGAGAAGGAGCTCGAGACCACTCACCGACAACTTGAGTCAACAGAGCAAGTTCGACATGACAATGACACCTTTCGCCGGGATGTGATGACATTGAAGCATAGTCGAGATGCCCTGGAGCTTGAGAACACCTCCCTAGAAGCAGCCAACAAGACTCTCAGAGAAGAAAACGAGCGCCTGAAGCTGGAGGTTGAGTCACTCCGTTCCGGCGGCAACAAGACCCGCCAAGACCAGCAGTCTTTGATTACCGAGAACCGATCTCTGCGAACGAACAACAAGGCACTGATTGAAGAGATTGAGGATCTTCGGGAGAACTTAGACGGCGCTCAGCACGAAGTTGATGCTGCCAGAGAGGAGGTGGAGACTCTGCAGCGTGAGGCCCAGACCAATACCCAGGAAAAGATGTCGCTTCGCGAGGACAACGAGAGCCTAGTGCGACACAATGAGAAATACTTCAGCGAGAACAAGATCCTCCGCCGGGAGAACTCTGGCTTCGAGCGCAGCATTCACGACATGCACGACGAAAATATCAAGCTCAAGGAGGATGTTGAGTTTTTGAAGCAGCAACTGGATCACTGTCGACCTATCCCTAAGGAGGACTTCTCTGCTCAGCTCGACGAGGAGACTGAAGAGAACATGACGTCGGCATTTTTCATTCCCGATATCACCATCAACACCAATGACACGAACCCTGTCGAGAACACCGAGACCAAAGAAATGCCAGAGGTGACAGCTCAGAGCACCAAGTTGCCCACCATCCCCGACGTCACGGAGCAAGAGACGCGAAACACTACTAAGCGTGAAGCGACGTCCCATACTGAGACTCGTGAAATTCAGCACAAGTCTCGCAGTAAGGGCAAGAGCTCATCCACGAAGACTGGTCACGGCCAGAAGGTCGCTTTCTCGATACCCGAGAAGTCATCGAACAAGAGTAGCTCCAACGTTGCGAATCAGGGAAGCAAGCGCCGCAGTTCCTCGCACACCAGCCGCCGAACCTCATCGAGGGCAGCCCCGGCTGAAGACCTCGACCAGTTTGACGAAAACGATGACACTACCGGTCAACATTCCATGGATAACACCACTCAGACTCAGGATTATTCCATCCAGTTGAACGTGAACCCCAAGCCTACTGAGTTGAAGGCCAAGGAACAAAAGCAGGCTACTCAAGACTTGACCAGCCAGAGCCAGAAGTCTCAACACGTCCGTTCTCAGTCGCGAACTTCTCAACGACACACAATTGTGTCTGAGTTTACCGCTGATAGCATCAAGAGCGTGGATAAGGATACATGTGCTACTCTTTCCATTGATGCCCGCCGCGTTTTGGATGACTTGTGCGAACACAGCTGCCGCAATTGCACCGTCTGCAGCCGTATTACTTCTCACCGTGGCATCTTGACTTCGGCAGACCTTGCTAGTGGCAAAAAGCGTGTCACCGTTCCCCGGCCGGTCCCTGTCACCGACCGTGACCTTTCCACTGAGGATCCTACCATGCGTCCCGCGAACTCTCCGGGTCATGCTCTTGCAATGGTTATCAAAGGCCTCGAGGATGAATCCCACCACCTGCAACTCGAGCTCTCCCGCATCCAGACGCAGTACAACGGCCGTGACAAGGCTCTCGGCCGTCGTGATCGTATCAGCCTCGCTGAGACCATCCGCGCTATGCTCAAGCGTCTTGAGGCCAAGAACGATCAGATCTACAGCCTGTACGACGTCCTCGAGGGTCAAAAGGCGGCCGGTCAAGCCATGTCCGAGGAAGAGATTGAGATGACTGTTCTCAATATCACGGGCATGACCGTCCGAGACGTCACCCGTGGTAGCGACCAGCTCACTTGGGAGGGAATCCCGGAGCTCTGAATGAACGACACAAAGCAAGGAATGCAGGAATGCGGGCAGGCGTGCTAAATTGGAATTACCCATTGACTTGGCGTTTGAGAGTTTGGCTGAGGGACCCTATTTGGATGTGTGCCTTTTTTCAAGAGCCCTCGGAGGCTGGATGGCATTTTTGGGGAGTTTGGGAACTAGGTTGTGCTTTTTGTATCGACCTGTATAACTTACGGACTGCTGAACTGGAGTTGAGAATGACCTCTGAAACGAATGATTAATTCACATCCACATCACGAGGTTTACTGCTGCTATTGTGACGTTCAAGAATGTACTTGATGGTAAACATAGAAGATAGGTATCCCTTGATTCAGCTCTATCGGGCGAAAATTCTTGCCCAGTTCTACAAACCCAGACTAATTATTGACTTTTGATTCACTCCTCATCCTCGTCATCTTCATCGCCCTCGTCGTCGACAATCTCATCGTCATCTTCTTCGCCATCCTCATCCTCGTCGTCGCTATCAATCACATCTTCGAGATCTGCCTTCTCCTCCTCTCTTCGTTTCCGGTCATCCTCGCGCCTTGACTCCTCGAGCAACTTGGCGCGCTCGGCGCGAGCTTTGCGCTGTCCGACGACGTAGGCACCGAGGGGTGTCTTGGCGAGGTCAAAGTCGCGCAGGAAGGCGTCGACTTGAGAGCGGTCCCGGGGGGCAAAGTCAACCTTTGCGCGGCGCTCCTCAATGAATTTAGCATTGGCTTCGAGCTTCTGGACTAGCAGGACGAGCTGACCGACGAGCTTGGCGTTCTTGTTGCCCTGGGTCTTGGAGCGCGCTTGCTTGAGCCATCGCTTAATCTGGATGTTGACGGGCAGGGTGAGTTCTGGGAAGGCGATGGAGGTAGCCCAAAGGAGGAAGTATTCGCCGAGGAGCTCGACGACTTGGTCGCCGACGCTATCCTGGTAGACTCGGGTCCGCAGGAACGTCTTAGGAGCCTTGTATGCGGTGGCGAAGTCGAATGGCTTGATGGATGCGGCCTTCGGGGGCTTCTTCATCTCAGCCGAGGTGAGGACCTCGATGAGAGCAGAAGCGAGTGGGATATAGGTACCAGTGGAACGGGAGATACGGAGGAGGGAGCGGATAAGATGGAAGCGGAACGGGAAGTACAGGGCCGTGGGGATGAGGCGCATGGCACCCATGGTGACCTGGACGAGCGGGTAGATCAGGAGCTTGAGCTGGCTCTCCTTGCCGGACTCGGCCTCCTTGAGGGGGCTGCAGTGCTCGGCAAGGACGCAGGACCAGAAGTCGAGGGAGTGGGTGTACTGCCAGTTGTAGACGATGCGGAAGGAGTCGTTCTTGTTATGCACGATGCTGTTGCGTAGGTGGATGGCGAGTTGACGGATGAAGGTGAAGGCAGTAGTGTAGCCAACGGCCTGGTCGATGCCCCAGAGCTCAGCAGCCGAGTTCTTCATCAGGTTGATGCCCTGGATAGTGTTGGCGTTGGTGACGCGGCTGCCCTGGACGAGACCCTGGTAGACAGCCTTGAGCACCGTCTCACGGATGCCCTTGTCGCCGATGACGACAAGCCGTCGCAGGACGAGAAAGGCTGTGATCTTGGTCGTCTCAGAACTAGCGGGCTGTGCCCAGAAGTTGACGACTGCCTTGGCGAGCGCCTTGATGAGCTTCTTGAAGGAGAGCAGGTAGGGTAGGATGGGAGTGATGGACGATAGGGTGAGCTTGAGCGTCTTGTCGTCGGAGAGGGTACCGAGGAGGTGCATGATGGATGAGGTGTACGTCTTGAGAAGCAACGACAGGGTGCGGAACTTTTTTGACTCGGTCTGAACGTGCACCTTTCCGGAGGCTGACTCCTTGACGGGGAGGTGATGGTTCATGACGACGGGAATCTCCTTCAGAGCCAGGATGAGGATGTCGTTGTAAACCTGGGGGCTGTTGATGGTGTACCGCATCTTCACATCTTCGTCCCCATCATTGAGCACGGCGGCGCAGCGGAATGCGAGCACGACTCGTCGCGCTGCCTTCAGAGACTTCCTCTCGAGCATGGCTTTCTTCCACGAGGCCACGAGCTCGCGGGTCAATTCGCTCCCTGACCCTACGGGCTCGGGCTCTTCCGTCTTCTTCTCCTTCTTCCGCCTCTTCTTGGGTTGCTCAGCCGACTCGTCCTCGCTAGCGCTGAGTTCGTCAACCTCGGCCAGGTCGGCGTCATCGTCGAAATCCAGGGCCTCGGGGTCGTTCTCGACGAGGAACTTGTAGAATTCGGGGTCCTTCTCGGCGAGGTCCTCCATGGTCTTCTTGCTCATGCCCATGTCGTCGTCGTTCTCTCCTTCATCCTCGCTGTCGCTGGCGACAGGCTGCGCGCCAACCGAGTCGTCAGAGTCGCTTTCCTCAACCTTCTCGGCATCACCCTCCGGGTCGCCTCTCTTGCGCTTCCCAAGCTTGCCATCCTTGCCGTCCTTCTTGTCGATGATGTCGTCGAAACCGCCTTGGAAGAAGTCGTCGACGCTCATTTCGTTGATCTTCTTCCCCTTGGGAGCGGGCTTCTTGACCTCTCCCTCGGCGCCATCCTTGGACCCTTTGTAGAACTCGGCATCCACCGTTTTTCGTAGTACCTTCTTGGCCTTGATCTGCTGGCGCTGCTTCACCTTGGCGTTGGCCTTTCTCTTGTCGAGGACACCAGTGAGGCGATTCTTCTCAAACTTCTTCGTCGCCTTGAGGTTCTTCTTGCCAGGCGCCATTGTGGATGGCGGGAGCGCGCTGGCTGGTGAAGAATTGGGATAATTGGGTTTTGGTGAAGGATTTGAGACGTTGGAGTAGACGGATTTCGTCGCAGCTCTGCTTGAGCCAAAATTTTTACGGCTGGCTTATCGATAACCAATGGTGTCCAGAAATAGTAGGCGGTAGGAAGTTTCTGCCGCGTCCCACTACGTAACCAGCCCAGACCCGCTGGCATCCCACCCTCCACCTTGACCTCGGGCTTAGAATGGCCGCCTACACTGCTCGATGAGCAAAGTCGATGCTTCGTCCAACATGATACCGCGACAAGGCTACGCGCCAACGCCGCATAGCTATGTTCCGAATTCGAACCTTTCTGCGACCATAAACCTCGATGAGGTACAGCAAACCCAACCCCTCATTGCCCCGATTCACCCCTGTTACTAACGGTGCTATGTAGGAGGTCAAACTGACCGAGACACGCGCTGAGCGCGACCTCCAAGACTCCCTCGGCGAACTGTTTAGCATTATCATTACGCTCGACGAGCTTGAGAAGGCGTTTCTCAAAGATTCAATCCCAGAGGCCGAGTACACCGAGATATGCGAGAGATCGCTGAGGCAGTACAAGGCGCTCCTAGCCGATGAAACCATTGCCAAGGAATTCGAGGGTCTGGAAGAGTTCAAGGCCAAGTGGGATGTACGTTTATCGCTCATTGGATGGGTGTAACTGCAGAACTATGCTAACAAAGCTCCCAGCTCGATGCACCTCGCGCAACCGAACGTCTCCGCGTTGGCTTGCCCTCAACGACCATCACAGCCGCATCTTCAGCCCCTCTCCCAGCTCCCTCGGCGGCCAACAACACCAGCGGTGTGCTGATCCTCGAGGCCACGCAGGAGTTTATCACGTTCCTTGACGCCGTTAAGCTCGGCCTCCTCTCCAAGGACCAGCTGCACCCCCTGCTCTCCGATGTCATCCAGTCGGTCAACCGCGTCACTGACAAGGACTTTGAGGACCGCGGCAAGATTGTGCAGTGGCTCATCACTCTCAACCAGATGAAAGCCACTGAGGAGCTGAGCGAGCAGCAGGCCCGTGAGCTCGAGCTAGATATCCAGCAGGCGTACCAGGGCTTCAGGCGGACTTTGACTTGATATTGATGAGATATGCCATATGTGCTTGTCCGGTTGATGATTTTGAGGACTGGGGTTGAGGTGGAATTAGTGTTGGGTTTGGCCCATGCTTGAGTGTAAATATGTCACGACGCCGAGAGGCGATGCCTCCTTTTGAATATACCCATAATGAGCCCCCATACCATGCAATCATACCAGGAAGGTCCAAAAACTAGGATATACAAATTCTTCTTCAAAGATCCTCCTCACCTGCTCCAGGACAAACCTTTCCACCTTGCCGACGTTCTTGAGACTCTGCTTGCGCCCATCCCGCTCGCCAATCTCGCTCTCTACCTTGATCTCTTGTAGCAGGCCGCCAAACCTCGGCTTAGGGTGGTCGTCTTTTGCGGCAGCCTCGCCCTCGTCCTCGTCCGGTTCCACCGCGGCGAGTGCATCATCCGGGCTGAGGAAGCAGAAGTGGACGCGCTTGCGGATGTTGGCCAGGACGCCAACGCCGTCAAACGACATGCCCGTGATGTTGAGCTTGAGTGGAATCCCGACGAAGCTGGGCATGGGATAGTCCAGCAAGATCTCCGCCGTCAGGTTCAGGCGTATGTCGCCACGGTATTGGATCCTGAATACGGCCTGTACATCGTCGACCCGGGGCTCGCGCCTCGAGTCTTCGCCCTGTGGATCCTCGTCGTCGTCATCATCATCGTCGACAATGGCCGAGCCCGTCATAGCCGACACAGGGGCCTCCCTTGTGGGCGGCCGCGACGTCCCGACCGACGTGGGCGCCAGGGTCGACACACTCGACTTCTCGCGCAAGCCCTGCAGCGGCGGCGCGAGGCTGGCGTTGAAGTTTTCAACCGAGATGCTGCTCTGGGACGGGTTCCGGCTGTGGCTGGGGCTCCGCGAGTCGTAGTGGTGAGCTATCGGCCCGCCCATCCAGCTGTTGCCCAGATGGGCTCCGGCGACGGCGGCCAGCGGCGTATGCGTGCCCGTTCCCAGGTTGCCCGTTCCGAGATGGCCCTGGAAGTAGTTGAGCCCCGGACCGCCGAGAAGGCCCGGCGTCGAAGCGCCGAGAAACGGACTGCCGAGGTCGTGGCCCATGAACTCGTGACGCAACAGATCTCGCCTCAAGCCTCCGGGCCGGCGTCTCGACCCGTCCCCGTGAGTCCGGCTCTGGCGCTCCCTCTTCGGCACGCTGACGACCTCGGGCTCCGATTCCTCCTCCTCGCTCTCGTCATCGTCAAGGTCCTGGTCGTAGAAATCCGGCAGCGGGTCCGTGATGTCCTTGAGGTCCAGCCTCGGCGGGATGGTGCCGAAGTCGAAGCCGTGGACGTTGACGGACCGGATGAAGCGCGGCAGCTGCACCGTCTGGAACTTGTCGTGGACAAATGACCGGATCCGCTCCGCGAGCGCTTCGCCGTCGGGGCCGCTGGTGAGCGTCTCCCAGTTGAGATCGATGGACATTTGCGCTTGCCTTGATGCCCGTTTGTTTTGTTAAAGTGAGATATCCACCGGAGCCTTGATGAGATGGCCCATTTGCTGAGTTTGAGTCAAGTTTCGCTCTGTGGCTTCAGCGGGTTCCAGCGGCCTATAGCACCACAATTTCGGCGCCCGACTATACCAATGAACCCAAGCCAGCACGCAGGTCAACTCTAATCAAGAAGAAGACAGAAAAATGACACTGATATCAAATTCATCCAAGACGTCGTTTTCATAAGGGTATCTAGTTATGACATCATGTTTCATCGTCCAAAATTCTCCACCAGAAATGCGAACATATCCCTCCCTTTGGAGGGATGCGTGGAGGCTTTGCATGACACTCGCTCCATATCCATAATGTATCTAATTCAGTACGCGCCCCCCAAGCACCGGAAAGCATCATTAAGACTAAATCAGTTTATCCCACCCGTAACAGAGTCATGCTCATCCCGAAGGTATCTTCTTTATCGTAGCATATCAGGCTCCTCAAACCTGGCGCGCCCATAAGTATGAGGGTATTGAGGATTATTAAACAAATGCCAACAGTTTGGCGCTTGCAGGATGTATCTAAAAAGTCACGCGTTAGTAAACAGCATTTCGTCACCAAGGGGGAAAAACGTACCGTGCCATCGCCTCTCGGAAGCGTGACTTGTACTCCTTGGGACTTGTCACGGTAGGTCGGTTGCGACCTCCGCCTGCGAATCCGCGATCCTTGATCCAACTCTCCAACTTCTTGTCCCAGGTATATGTTCGAATGCAGTCAATGATTCCAACGACCAATTCCTTTCGTGCCTCATCCACGGCAATCATGAGGGAGTAGTCCATGACGTTTTGCCTCGCCAGGAACAAAGTATCGTTCCAGACTGACGCCCTGAGAAGCTTCTTCGAATGTTCACGCGCGAACAGAGGAGACTCGTAAATGTATTCAACCATGTTCTCGTCAAGGAGTACTTCGTTCTGCTCTCCTGTTGACTCAATCTTGCGGTTGCGCATCGAACCCTTGAGATCGAATATTCTTGAGGCAGACCGGTCATAGAACAGGTTCTCCGTCACCAGCAAGTCTAGCTTGATATCGGTTCCAGTTACTGGGTTCTTGATGAAGACTTGGAAAAAGCCAAGCATCTTGGCAATGACCGAGGGCAGGTCGTGAAATAGAGCCTCTGCCATGATGTTAAAGTATCCTGGTGCAAATCGGAGAAATGCTGACGTTTCGATAGGCGATAGTGACTGGTTCTGTGTTAGTTTTAGAAACGAAGAGAATGGGGGGAAGTAGTACCTTTAATATCAACCGATCATCGAGAGTCTTCAAGAAGACCGATTTAGTCTTGCCACCCTTCGAGTCCCACTTGAGGCATCGGGACAGCGACTCAATAATTCGCTCTGCCACGCCACACTTTCTCCTGAGGGCATCAAACTGCTCAGCATAAAAGATCTTGCACGTCATAGTCGCCGAGCCCTCGCGAAATTGGTACTTAAGATGTGTGCCCGTGACGCGGAGCAGACTCTTCTCCAACTCACTCTCCGACACCATCCAGTCAGCGCTGTCCGAGGCAGGAAACGACTTGGGTTCGGTATCCCCGCCACTCTCAGATTCCTGTTGCATCATCTCCTGAGCCTCCCGTCGAATGTTGGCCAGCTTGCCTTGATAGTCTTCGCTGTTGAGAGCTAGAGCCACTACAGAGCTAGGCTCATCTTCTCGCACAATGATGTCAGAGTCGACAAATATGTGGTCTGTGGGGTTGACAGGGTAGTCCAGCGTTGTCCATCCACTCGCGGAGCGTTCCGCCCAGAAGGTGGTGAGATATTTCATTAAGCTTGTCCTCTGGTGCTTAGGAAGTTCGAGTGGAATGTCGGTGCTTGGTTCAAGTGAGTCCGCGATCTCCTTGATGTCAGGTAAATATTCATCTGGAACAGAGTGCTCATGATCGCTGCCTCCTCCCTCATCGTCTGAGAATCCTTGGCTCGTATTCGCAGTGGTAGTTTCATCATTGTCCTCCTTCAAGTGATGCGGGTCATGTGAGAAATTTTGCTCTACAGGTGTTGGGGGCTCCGTCAGCGGCTCAGTCTTCGGCGCAACTTCAGACTGGCGAGAAGTGATGCTTGCTGGCCGTTGTTTGCTTTCGCGATCCGCAACGGTCTCGGCATGCGGCGAAGCCTCCTCAAACGCCTCGTTTACATCATCATAGACCTGAACAATCGCCTTTGTTGACGTCCTTGGTAGCATCGCTCGTGGCGGGCGCATGGTAGCGGCACGCTTCTTGCGATCTCGAATGCGTTCCTTTTCGAACTCACGACTGAGTTGTTCGAAGTGTCTTGCCAAGGTTGAAACTTTGGATTCTCTTTTCTTGTGTATGAATCGAGGGATGCCTGATGCCGTTGCTTTCCCACGATTTTTGAGAGTCGTTAGGCTTAGTCGATCAGAGAGTTTCTTATCCACTCTGATCGGGCTGTCTGGTTGTGGTTCAGGGCTTGTGCATTCCAATGGAATTGTTTTTGCTTTCTCCATGCCGAATGATTTCCCAGCCCCAGACTGGCTCCTAGGCAGGGTTCGAATAGGCTGGGAAATGGCTCGTACCATCGGCGGTGACACACTCTGGCCGGACTTACGGGACGGTATCCGCTCAGCCACAGGAATTGACGAAACAGCAGATTCGTTAGGGGTTGGTCGAACGCCCTGTTCGCGACGCATCTGGTCCACCTTCTCGGTCAAAGTTTGACCTGGAGTTGGCAAGGAAGCTGATGGTAAGGGAGGGACTTCGTCGGTAGCCTCAGTTGACGAGGCCTCGTCTAGAGTAGCCTCATTGAGGTGCTGGTTGGCAGCGGTTGGCGGTAGCGGTATCTCCATTGGGGTCGCATCATGTGCTTGATTCTGGCAATCTTGCCGGTGATGTTCCGTGGCTTGAGAAACGTCCGCAGTGGAGTGGGCCAAATCCTGATGCTCCAACCGTTGGATAGCACTTTCGGGGGGTGTCTCGGGCTTGGTATCATCTCCACCTAGTCCTTTGTCATGAGCGGGGTGGGCTGAAGTCATACTACCCTCCATGCTGTTGTCCGTATAGTCCGTGGGTTGAGTGCTCTTTTCCTCGGCCTCTGTGAAAGTCTGAGATGGACGTTCTTCGCTGTCTGCAGTAGATGGCGCCCCTTCGTTCGATGCAAGTGACTCCTTTGACTCGTTGTCCGTGAACATTTTCTTGAGTTGCATTATCGTCAACTGGCGCATATCCTTGTCTCCGAGGAAGTCTGCCTCGAACTTGGTGAAGGCTTGGTCCCATTCGCCAGCCTTCTCCAGCATCTCTCGCACGATGCTGTTGAAAGGGACCACTTCGTAGTACTTTGATTTTACATAGATGTCTTGCAGTCTCTGAACCATGGCTGGTTCGTCCCCTTTGGCCTTTGCACTCAAGCGGTCCACTTCTGCCTTGCAGAGATCCGCCTTCTCAGGGAGAACACTGTCAATTCGGATACTGAGAAGCCTGGTAT
The DNA here is from genome assembly GCA_020744375.1 of Dactylonectria estremocensis. Classification (NCBI taxonomy): domain Eukaryota; kingdom Fungi; phylum Ascomycota; class Sordariomycetes; order Hypocreales; family Nectriaceae; genus Dactylonectria; species Dactylonectria estremocensis. Next base: position 2,854,313 of record JAGMUU010000004.1, read on the forward strand.
TGACAGAGGCCATGAATCTTTCCCAACGCTGTTCCATTTTACTGAAGATTTCGTTTTTGAGCTTCAAGTCATTGGCAACCTTCCAGGTTATTCTCGCTCGAGGGACAACGATCTCCAGCAGATCGATAGGGTCCCAATGAATTCGGATTCGCACATGCTCCAAGCTAAAGTATCGGACGTGCTCGCGGTGATGGTCGTAGGTACAATGGTGGCTGTCCTTCATCCGCAGGCCACGGCCCCACAGCAGTAGCTCGAGGTATTTGCCGAAAGAGTATTTGAACGTGGTGTCAGACATGGCTGTCTCTTCTGTGTCCTTTTTACAAGTCTTGCAGTATGTCCACATTGTTATGCCTTCGCCAAGCTCAGTTGGTCTTGGAGTCGCGGCTGGCACGTGCTCGACGAAGACAGTGATTCGAGATTGGTCATGAACATAGGTTCGGTGATGCTCGACCATCTTGCGCTCGCAGCCATTGGAGTTGCAGACGTCCTCCATTGTGTATACGAGATGTTCAATGTACTGTCCCAACGTACAATCCGGATCCATGCCAGTATCAATGTGCTCATCGTAAAAGTTGATGGCAACTAGGGAGGGTTCTGTACAGGGGATTTTGGTTTCTGTGCAGATGACAGAAAAAAGAACCACGATATTCTGATGCGAGTATGGGTCAAACAGATCAATGTTTCCTTGGATGTATGTCTCCCACTGACGTGTTTGTGTTTGGTAGTTGTAAAGTGCTTTGTCATACTCGGCATCATGGACGGCATGGAGAATCTCCATGATTTGCTTTGGGGCTTTCTGGCCAATCTCATCAACCATTTCCGGTCTAATGAGCTGGAATTGCTGTGGTTCGGCTTTCTCCGGATCCTTTGTTTCCTCAACTATGTCGTGATCGCGCAATCGACGCAAGTATAGCAGCCGTCGTTCTTGCTCGCGCGCTTTCATCAGGAGATATGGTTGCGTGAATTTGACGTATGGCGAGGCGGATAGAATCTTTGTCTCGTACTTGGATACCATATCACTGTAGAAGGTCGGCATCGGGATATCATCAGGAACTTGGCTGTCCTGGTCTTGCGCGTTGCGAGTATGGCTCTCGTGAAGGGAAACCATCTTTGCACGCTCTTGAACAGGCTGCTCAGGCTGGGAGAGTGACGCAGCATCATCCGTCCCAGATATGCTGGCGCTATCCACGGTGGTCTGAGATGGTGGTTCACTCTCTCCGGGAGCTTGGTTTATCACTACGGCAGGTCCGTCTCTGGAGACATCGATGCTGTTGAGGCTCAAAGACTTGGTGCTGTCATTCAAGGCATTGAGCGAGCTCGTCATAGAGTCGCCGCCTTCAGGTGCTTCGATGGACTCATCCCTGAGGAGGCTGGACTCTAGTTTCAGATTGTAGACAACATACACCATGAACTCCATGATGTGTTTGATCTTCGCAAGTGTCATGTTGTTTGCGCCTCGCATAGTGATGGTACAACCGAGCTCCGGCGTACAGCCAGATAGGAAGATGTACGACTTCTTCCGGCCAGGGTAATCATTGTTAACGAAGGTCCTGACCTCAAACGCAGCGCATCTGCCCACTTGGACAGGCAAAGCAAGCATGTCCAGGGATGAGATGATTTCGGTTTCAGCGCACCGTGCGACCGCCTCAATGACTGTGTGCTTAACATTATAAGCCACCGAGATATTCGCTTCGGAGAGGTACTGAAGTGCCACGCCTGAGACACTCTTCTCGGCCAGCAGTACTTGGGGACGAAGGTTCGTAATCCTTTGGACGACAACTCTAAGAAATTCTTTTTCCTGTTCAATGACAGGTTGCAGGCTCATAAAGTGCTGTTGGTGTCGTTGGTACTCGATGGGAAAGGTGACGAGTACGATTCGTGGGTTTGCGATCCGACGAGGCATGCTCTTGAGAGCTAAGTTCTTTGTAAACACAACTCCCGAGATGTAGGATGTGTCACCAGGTTTTCCACCAGGAATCCGCTTTAGCTTGACATAGTGCCTGATGTCCATATCTTCTCCTTTGGCGACATCCGGGTCCACATCATCGGTTGAGCGCAAGAGGATAGGCACGAGGGCTTTCTGCCATGCTAGAGGATTGGGGACTTCAGCATCCTCGAGAAGCTGGTGCAGCAGCTTGTCGACATGCCTCAAGCTAGATGCATTCAGCTCCGCTTTTGGTGCCTTTTTATGCTGCAATGAATCGCTCCTCGTAACCTGGGTTGCGCTCTGGCTGGGTGTATCCATGGAGAAGAGCATTTCGGATGATGTCGAGAAGCCTTTGTAAACACCAGACTTGGGCCGCGGGGACGCCAGGTGGTGACCACTGACATTGCTCGTATTGCGCCGCCTAGGTGCTCTTCGATGGCTGGCTGCCCCGGGTAATCCACTCAAGTCTTCATAGCCACCTCTACTTACGAAGCTCATGCCGCTGATGCTCTTCTCGCCTCCCCTATGGCGATACTTCCTTCCAGCATTCACGAAGGGCGCAAGCTCAGATTTGTCATTGTCGAAGCTCGCTGGCTGCAGGTCACCTTGAGCCATGGTAGCGAAAATGCTCATTTGCTCATCCTCGCTTGATTCGTCCGACATGTAATCAGCCAGCTCAGGGTCAATGATGTTATCGTCATGGAAAGCTGGGAACTTTGGCTTTTTGGCGTTTTCGGTAGCAATTCCCTGTCTGAAAGGCGCCCGTTCCTCCGGGGCAGGTTTGAATCGCCCCAGAAAACCATGCTTCGAGTGATGTCGCTTGTGTCCGGCAGAAGAGTGCGGTCTTCCGCTCAGTGACTTGAGGGATCGCGAGGAGCCGGGTCTGCTTAGTTGAGGCCCCTCAATCTCCAGTACAGCTGCCGTACGATTCTCCCCCACTCGACGTGTTGCAGCGATCGCCATCATTGGTGTTGTCAAGGGTCGGGAGTCCTCTGAGCCTTCTGATCCTAGTCCAGATTCTTGCTCCCTAAGTCTCGACTGACTGGCATTGCTAAGGGTTTTTGCATGGTTTGATCCGAAGAATCTCGGCATGAATGACTGCTCATCGCCGGAGTCTTCGGAAGCGCTTCCTTCAAAGCGTCTGCTAATCACTTCGAGGCATCTCTTGCAAACCCGGAGTGAGCCCTGTACACCGAACTTTTCTCCAGAAATCACCGTCGTGCACTTGGAGTCAAAGATACAACCACAGGTGCGACAGTGATGCTTCCTGCGAAAAGCTGTGAAGGGTGCTTGGCAAAGGAAGCATTCTTTAACGGTGTCGTCCTTCATCCAAAATTCCTTGTTGAGAACCTGTTTGCGCATTCTGTCGAGTTGTGCATTCACTTGCTCGGAGGCCTCGTCGTTGCTCATGACTGTTCCTGGTATCCTGAGACCCCCGGATGCCATAGTCTGCGGTTGTGGATCTTGGGAGAAGGATTCGTGGCAAACGGAGTTGTGAGCAGAGGTATTGACTCGACTCGCTTCGGCAGTTCCGCGGTCTAGGGACGAGTCTCTAGATCCAGAGTCACCGGGAGACCTGGGCCGACTGATTCGATCGATAACAGTAGGTCTCCGCCGAATGCTATCTGGGGAGAGAAGGGAAGAGGTCACGGAATTGCTGCGGATCCCACGGGTTTGTAAAGATGTGACTGCACGAGAAACATTCTTCACTGGACTAGACGGAGTGTCTATACTCCCCTCATTGCTTGATGTATCCTCTCGCTTGGATCGAAGTGGCAACTTTCCTTCTTTTAAGTCGTACAGATTAGCCGAGGCGTCAGTTGTCACAAGGTGTGCCTGGAGGTCTGCCCTGGTAATGCTTTTTCGACTAGATCCTTGGCCATTGCTATCTTCGGTGCGTATAGTGCTACGGCTGGCATCCCGGTGTACAGTAACGGGGGCGATGGTGGGGTCGGCGGCGATGGAGCTGGGTGCTTTGGACGCTTGGTTTGACTTGCCTCCAGTCATCAAGCTGATGCTTGTGGCCTTGGATGTCTGTGGCTGCTGTGATCGACCCTCGGCAGCTCCGGCCGAGGCCATAGTTGAGGTGACATCAGTTGTGAGAGGTGGTTGTGATGCAAGGGTGGACAACGTAGCGGTGGTGTCGGCACGACTAAGCGAACTTATTGAAGCCTTCGACGCATGGCCACCACTGATGGATGTCCTTTTAGACGGAAGGTCTTGTTTTTCTGCAATATTCTCCTCCGGTATCGTCTTGGATGCACTTCCCGCACCAACCGCCTCCTTGAGTCGGCTGTACAGGCCGCTGAGACCCTGGTGTACTAGATCGCCCGCGGCGCCCCTACTCTCAGAGGCAGGTGCAGCACCCGGGGGAGGGGCAAAGTCGTTGAAGGTTGTGAGAGAGTCACATTGGCTCGCTGAGGTGTGTATTTTGTCGAGGGTATGGGCGAGTTGCTCCTTGTCGGCGGTAGAGCTGACGGATATCGAGTTGATTGAGTCACGACGGGTTCGGAGGGGAGAGCCTGAGACCGAAGAGTCGTTCGCGGACCTGGCGTTACTGGCCATGATTGTATGCGATTGGAGAACAGCAGACGATAGGCGAAGATCCAGGGTCGGGCTTGGGCTTGAGCTTGGGTTCGACCTAGGGCGGGTGTGTTGCTAGGCTGTGGGACGATGGGTAGGACGTAGGCAGTCGGTCAGCGATACAAGTAGATAGTAAGCGTCGCTGCCCACGGTGTTGAGAGCTCAGTCCATAAACGGTTGCTTCTATCTTCGCTCAGACTGTCGGGATGGAGGCCGTGTGGACCCTATGCATGGGATATCGATGCCATAGCAGCTTCTCGCGACGTCGGAAGGCGGGCAAGGTCGTCGTCGTCACCGATAGATCAGGTAGCCACCAGCGCCCAATATCGATATAAAGGGTTCGCTGATCAGAGAAGACGAGAATTCGAGATGAGCTTTCAGAACAAAAAGCGGCGTTAGGCTCTGGGTATGACAGAGAACAGCCCAAATACGACGAAGACAAACTAAGTTGGCTCAAGTGGCGTCGACAAATGCCTGTCAAAGCAACAAGTCGTTGTTGCGGCGGCTTTGAATATCGCAGCGCAGAGGGCGGGCAAGCTTGGGAGGGTCAGGTTGAGAGGCACAATGGCGTCAGACCCTGGCTGGTGTGGCGGACACTAACTGAGTCAAGGTTGCGGGTACCAATAGCAGACTGAACTCAGTGATTATTTGTGTGACTTCAGGGTTCCAGGAGAGTAGTCGGTACGTTTCTCGGATGCTGCACAGACCAGGCAGCCACGCAAGGGCTTCGAGAGCCCAGACCCCGCAGCCCAGAAACGCGACCTGCAATCAAGCCTTGGCCCGCGTCGGGTCGCGCCTTCCAGACAATGGTAGTGACAACGGACTGAGGCCAAAAAAAAGAAACTTTGTGGCATTCTATCCTCAACCACCAAGAATTCTTTCTCAGTCAACTCTCGCTACAGACTATATCGTAATATCCAATCCTTAGCGCATTCCTTCCTCAACTCTCTCCTCTTCTCCTCTCCCGGCCGCGAGCCTCATCCCTTAACCAAGCAGCCTCAAAGCAGATGTGACACACATCGCCAAGTGCGTCGGGCCGCGGCCATTATCCAGATCTATTCTCACCCAATGACTCCCTTCTCGTCCCCTCCGCGGGAGGTTGCCGAGTTTCTCACGCGTCGCAACCTCACCAGCATTCCGAAGGATCAGCAAGTACTCCTAGATGAGCCAGATTCATGGGCGGTTGACCTAAAGAACAAGCATCACGGGCTCGCCAATGTCCCTGGCCATGTCTTGGACACGACTAAAATGGCCTACATCGCTCGAACATCGGCATCTAATGTTATGAAGTCGCAATCACAACCGCCGGCACAGTCACCAATCCAGTCAATGCCAAAACACATTAGTCATTCTGGATCAACCAGCAGTCCTAGTCGTGAAGACTTGCCGCGTACTCAAAATGGTCATCCAGAAAGTCCCCCAGACTCGCCCGAAATACCCATTGAGTGGTCGCTATCGCCACCAGAGCGGCAACCTCGTCTCCCGCGGATGCCGGTTGAGTCCTCTATCGTTCATGAAACGCCGAAGGGTGTACTTATGGCCCCGCCACCACGACCAGCTCTTCCCTTCAGTTTTCCCTCCTCCGACGGACCTGAGGAGGATCTTGAGGTTGATATCCCACAACCCCAGGTTCTTCGAGACGTCCCCGTCAATCGAGCAGCTGCTCGACTCAAAACAACTGTGCATCTCCCTGTTTCTTCTGAAACTCCCATGGCCACTCCGCCATGTGCGCAGCCCAGTCTTCCAACGCAACCCACCATTCCCAACACTGTTGTAGCCAACAAGCCCACGGTTACACTTGCACCATCGGAGCAGCGCCGCGAGCGTCGCATGAAGGCCATTCAATTCAATGATAAGACTCCAAAGAAATTGCAACCAGGGATGAACCGACTCGCTCCAACCAAGACATTTACTGAGATTGAGAGTTCAATTTCAACGTCTCCTTCCTCAATCATTCCCGCTACGTTCGAGGAACCCCTGTTTGGAGGCTCTATCATAGAGTCGGTCGAGATGAGCAGAGACATCGAAATGGACGATGAGTATGATGAGAAAACCGACGAAATTGAGACTGTCGTTGAACAGTCACAGATTCAGGCGCCTGTGGCTAGCTCCTACAAATCCCAGCAAGGTCCTGAAGAAATATATGAGGACATCAGGACAAAGGCGCCAACCCCCCAGATAATCCCAGGTGAAGACCTCAAACCTTTCAAAGTCTTCACGAGGGCGTATCCAACATATACGGAAAACCACTCAGGCACCCTGTGGGACTTTATCAAAGCCTGCGTCTATCTCGACTGGCTCCGCAGACGCAGACAGCTCCGGGACTGCCTCTATGATGATTTTATCCGCGCGTTCGCGGACTATCAAGTGTACGTCAGGAACGCCAGGACAGGGCAACAAGCGCTTGTCGCCATCGAATGGTTCAATAATTTGTCGGGGCCGCCGCTCTTCAACGACATGGTTGTAACCAAAGAGAACCTTAGCTGGATCCTTGACTCGTACGAGAAAGAGGTTGCCAAGGCCAGCAAAATCGTTGCCGACGATGATGGGACAGACGAAGAAGTCGTGGAGGTAGGGCGGTTACCCCTCAGCCTCGATGAGACAATGAATATCGACCGTCATGAATCGTTGGGGCGACCTATTGCAACATCAGCCTTACCTGCATCACGCCCTCGCGGGATCTTAACCCAGGCTCCTCCTCCACCATCCCCATCGTGGAATTCCACCGCTCTACCGTCAACGATTGCAACACCCGCTACAAGGACGAGACGTCCCCGTGCATCTAATTATCTTGGGAATCTCGCGTCAGGCGTTAATTCCAAGTCAACACCACGGCGGCGGACCGCTGAGGAGCGTGCTAAGCTCAGAGAGCACTTTTTGAAGAGAAAAAGTGCAGACTCTCGGGGCGTGACGAGCTCCAAGCTTGGCCAGTAACTAGTGAAGGCATTTGTAGAGTAGCGTGGGTGTCATTGGTCTCATCAGTGGCAAGTTGTGTTTTGGCGTTTACCAGGGCGCAGTGGAGCCTGGGGGAGTTATTGATACCCCGATATATCATAGGTACTTGATTTTTGTGGAACTGTCAAAGACAGGATGTGGAATGCAAGGCATAGTTTAATGTATGTCGGTCAACCGAGAAATGAAGACCATGACGCTCGAATCTCAACGCATTGCTGGAAAGACCGGTCTATTGTGCGTGGGCAAATTGTCTATAATAACTAGACTGACTGACTGACTGCTTAACTTTCGTTTGAGAGCCTTGTGCCTAGGATACTCAATATTCAATCTCATGTTTTCATCTCCCTGAGGAGCGCGTGCCATTCTACGAAGTACTGTGTTTTGCAAATCCGCCTGGTTCTCGACGACATTTCCCTTCTTTGGCACTGCGGCGCGACCCTGTCGTTGCAATTCGACGCGGTCTGTTTTTTGCGGTTCATTATTTTTTTTCCCGTTTCCATTCCATTTTATTTTTTTCGTGGTTGGGTTGGTAAATTCCGAAGCTGTTTCCGTTGATCATTATAATGCCCCGAGCCGGAGCCGGAGGGGGTTTTGGTCCGCGTGCGCGATTCAAGCCTCGGGTTCTGCGTCCTGTGCAGCGCGGGCCTCGGCCCTGAGAGCCTTGGCTTCGGCCTTGGCCTTGGCCTCTTCGTCCTTCTTCTTCTGCTGGCGCTCCTCCTCGGAGGGGGTCAGGGTGCGCAGCTGGAGGGCGTGGATACCGCCCTCGAGGGCCATCTCGTCGCGAAGTAGGGCGTAGACCATGCGGTGGCGGGCGGGCTGCATCTTGGTGTCGAAGGCATCGGAGGTGATGACGAGACTAGCAGAGTGTGAGCAGGGGTGGGCAAGCTTGAGTGCGAGGCACAGTTGGCGATTGTCTGAGGTTGCAGTGACAAGGAGGGTGGGGGTTGGGCTAAGAGTTGAAGATGGAGCTGGGTATGGACTTGGAGTGGCAGTGAAGTGTAAAATATGAGGTGTTGCAGTGGCGTGAGGCTCAGCGATGTCGGTCATGGGATGCAATGGCATGGGGTGAGACCGTGAGACTGCCTTTGGGAATTGGGAAACAGAAGCCGATGTTTCGGAGGACTTACCGGAAGTGGGTCTCCTTGGAAGTGCTGCCGGCCATGGCCTTGTGGTGAGAGTGCAGATGGGAGTCATTGTAAATCTCCAGAGTCTGCGGGTTGAAGGCAGCGGTGATCTAGGAGGATCAGTGTCAGCCACGGCGATGAAATTGAGAGCAGGATGAGACTGAGAGCAGAGGGAGTGAGTGAGTGGGTGAATGCGTGATCGAACACATACCTTGGCCCGGATACTGTCCTCCAAAGGCGTGTTGGAACCCATGGTGGAGAACTGTCGTCCGACGCTCGAGAAGCCGAGCGCGTATCGTCGAAACATGAGGTAGAATGGAGGTGGTTTAGATAGAACGGAACGTGAGTTCAACGTCCCGGGTATGGGTGCGTTGCGTTGTTGTTGATGCTAATGTTGAAATATCGAATGGTTGGCGACAGTTGCGACGCAACGGATACACAAAAAGCTCGGGGCAGACGGGAGGAGAGTAGCGAGATAGGGATGGGAGGACGACGGGAAGAAATCGACAAGAGAAACAAGCACGGGGGAGGCGGAACAAGAAGCGGAACAGCGTCTAGTTCGGGGTGGTTCTTTTTTTTTTTTTTTGGTCTTGTCGATTTACTCAGCTGCCCCCAAAAAGCCACTCACAAGCAAAAGGCGAGACAACAAGAGCCAGAGATATCGGTTGGGTGAAGGGAGGGGGGGGATTTGGGGAAAAAAGAAAGCAAGTCGAGGAGGCTGCAGAGCGGGAGAAGAGACAAAAGAACAAGAGGGTGTGGTTGGTTCTTGGCCTGCGTCTTGTCTAAATTTTTGGGGCGAGTGGCGGGTGATAGAGAGAAACAAGACGGGATAGGTATAGGATGGGGATGGGATGGAGGGACGGGACAAGGCACGTACGTCGTTGGCGTTTCGGTGTGAAGTCGGTGAGCGTCGCAACACAAAGGCACAGGCCGTACGAAGTACAGCGCATTCCACGAGCATCATCACGCTGCACGACGCAGGATGCACGACGGGACCACGTACATACGGACATGTATGTACAGTAATTCCAGAAACAAATCTACTGTATGGTTGATAATTCGCAAGAAACCAATCAGCAATGCGGGTGTTTAAATTTCGGCTTGCAGAGTGCAGCACGCTGGGCTTGTTTTCCCTGGATCGAGGTTGGCTGCCTTGCAAACTTGGCTTTGGCGGTGCATCGCTCTACTGTAGGTCGCTAGGTCGGTACTAATTCGTAGCGTTTACACTGCACATGGCCCCCTGGCAGTGGCTGTCTCTGGGGGAAAAGCAAAAGCCCCAAGCCCCCAATAAGCTGACCGCCCGCCAGTCCAGTGAAGTGGGAGCGGTGAAGCCCTGGCTGGGCCCCTGGCAGCCCAGAAAAGCCGGGGACCAGGGCACTGGGTTGGCGCCCCTCGGTGGGGTCACTTCTTTTTGTTCCCTCCCTGGGCCGTTTTCATCCCACGCACGTAGCGATGAACTGTACGGTACAGTGCAGATACAGATGCATCTTCACCCCGGTTTGCGACCCAAACAACTTCCACCCACTACGTATGGTAGACGGACAGCCTACTCCGGCCGGGCCGGGAGAGACACGGATGCTACCGTGGGAGGGGCCGCTTTTGGGCCGCAATTGCAAGACAATCCGCCCTTTTGCGGTGTGGAGTTTGCCTCCGCGTCCGCGTCCGCGTCCGTGTCCGCTGCCGCACAGCAGAGCAGAGTAGTTTGCGTCTCAGGTACCTACTTGTACATACCATGCTACGTATATGTACCGTACTAGCTACTGTACTCAGTACCCAGCACCGTTCTCTATTAGGTGATGTTCTGTAGGTACGGCCCAGACGGGCGGGATCTGGGTGTGTGGCGCCCTTGCGTTCTGGGGCGGTATTGCGGTCTGCGTGTGCCGGGATGGGCCACCAGTGGACGGGTTGCATCCACCACACCATCTCAAGTGACAAGTCGAGGTTGGCCCAACTGCCTCCGACCAATTGGTCCGGGGAGACCGGGGAGAGAGGAAACAAAAACCACCAAGACCAGCGATGTTACCGTCGAATGCGGGCGTGGCCTGGTTCAGGGCCGGGTTCCATAGCAAGGCCAGGTTTCCATAGCAAGGCCCATACCCAAGGTACGAAGTTAGGTATCATGGGTGCTTCGTACATCACACACGCACGCTCTGTCATGGATCCTGGACTGTATGTACTTACCTAGGTATCAGCCATGATGCCGCACCGCCTGGCCTGCCGCCAGCACACACACACAACGGTCACACACACTACGGAGACGGTGTGATACGGTGGAGCAACCATCCGCAGGGGGACTCATGCAGTGGCTGGACAGTGGACGCACAGAACCTTCCAAAGAAGCATCCTCGTCCTCTCATGCCACCCCACAGCAAAATCCCCTCTCTCTTGCTCATTGATCATGCTGGCAGTGCGGCTGACTACGTACTGCCTGAACCGATTAGACGGTCTGCCAGCATGGCTTTCGTCCCCCGCCCCAGCATGTCCCGTCGTCACCTCCACCGCCGCTCATACTCAGCCAAAAGAATTTCTAGCCTACCGACCTCCCGTGCTCAAGTGTCCAAGCGGACATGAGTCCAGATGGAGGGACCTGTTCTAGCTGCTGCTATCCGCTGGGCCGTCTCGCTAGCTCAAGGACAACACCTCAACGCTCAGACCTATATCCCTGGCATACGAGATAGGCGAGGTACAGCTGGCAGGTCCACAGCTCAAGTGTTTCAAGGCTCGTGCTCTTGGGTGCCATCATGCTTCGTCTGGAGAGAATTCCCTCTCGCCACTCTTCCTCTAGCTGTAGCCGAATCATCGTGTACCCCTTGATATGCAGGCCTCTTCTATCACGTGAGAATGTCATCAGGAAGTTCGCATTCTTCACTTCATGACAAAGCACTCGCCGTTAGTTGTAGTGATACAGAGCACGAGAGTCTAGGTAGACGGTACGAACACAAACACATTTCCAACTTCAGCTTGGACAAGTCCCGAGTAGTCACCTGCAAAGAAAAATACATCGTTAATAAAACATGGCGAACAAGCGATGGCGAGAATCCCCACACCTGCTATACCAAACATCATGCGAACAGCTGCCGCAACTGAGGGAACTTGGATTGCAACTCTTCAGATGACGCCATCCTCCGATCACGGCGTCCTTCTTCACCAGTCCTCAACACGTCCTGTGCGAAATGCGATGCTCCAGCGGCAGCAAAGAGAGGGACGGCAACCGGGGCGGCCAGTCCCCCTGTCACCGCCATCAGCCCACTTGCAGCAGCAAAAGTCATGAATGTTGCTCTCCGGGCCGACGTCTGTCGCGGCATCGTGACCTCAACCTCTCTCAGCTCGTCCCGGCGACGCATCAAGATGCGACATATAGACACAGCATTCCTATCAACTAGACAAGCAAGAACGATGGCAAAGTCAGCGTCGTTCCACCATATGTTGAAGTATTTCCAGTCCTCGCGAAGTTGATAGTAATCTGCCAAAGTCGTTAGCAATTCCCAAAGGAAGTCTGTAACCCAAGACATATAATATAGCGAGGCTTTCAGTGCTACGCTTACAATTTGTACAATCCATGATAGCGTCGCAATTCGATCCAACGATCCCCAGCTCCTGGATGGCGTTGATGCTCGAAACTCGATTTGGTGACCAGGCAGCTCCTCTCGAGCTGCTCGACATGTCCCCAGAGTAGTCCCAGAACAATTGACCATCAATTTTTTTGGCGAGCGTCTTCGTCTTCGATTCCCAAAGCCCCGTAGGGACGAGGCAGAGAGCAAAATGCCGGCGAAAGGCCAACGATGCTAGGATTGGTGGGATTGAACTCGTAGAAGTTGCGTTCCACGGAATTGTTTCAGGTCGGTCGGGTGCTTTGTGAAGATGATCGCTCACTGGTCCATAGACGTGGACTGGAGGCGTTGTAACCAGTATGGCATAGTATTTCTTGTGACGCGGGAGGGCTCCAACTGATTCGGCCGTGGTGTCTGTGAAAGAGGCATTAGACGGGTTTGACCCCAGGCCAAATTGGCAGCAAAGGGTGGGAGCACCTGGAGCCAGCCCAACACGTCTCAGCCATCCGAAGATGTTGGCAAACTCGATTCCAACACCAGTACACTTGTTCAGGATGGTCTCAATCGGTTTAATGCTCCATCCCGTCAATGTTCCTAGTACTTCACCCCAACATAGGCTGAAAATGGTTGAAGGGACACGATCGTTGTAGAAACCGGTGACGAGTTTCCTCGTCCACGCGGACGTCTCCCAATGTCGATAGCCGGCCCATGCCAGCCAAGTCAGAAGTGCCCATGCAATGAGATTCCGCAACAACACCAGAGGTTCGGGGGTGAAGATGATGTATGCCACCAGGACACTGGCCAAGAGAGTGAACTCAAACTGGCCCAGTGCCATTTTACTTAAAGAAAACAAGTGGTCGATGTGAGCCTTGTTTGGGAAGTAGTAAGAAAAAGGTCAGTTGGTTGTCGAACGAGGGTATTCACAATAGTGGTCATATCTAAACAACATGCCTCTTATTCGACCAATTTGCGATTGCTACCTAATACCCCTCAATGGAAAAAAGTGGTCTACTCGTCGGGCTTCAACCCAATAGATAGCTTTGATTACGCACACCTCTGCGCAGTAACTATACCTAATGATGTGTCTTACCTTGAGTTGCACTCTGGTGATACGTTGTCTCCATTCACTGGGTGTAAGTTGTTATGTCGGGCCGCACATGTAGGCTGGTTGACAACCCTTCCAAACCGGCTAGTGTATGCCAGGATCAACAGGGCACAGCCTATCAGAAATCCCCAGGCTTCTAGGATTATTGGTTTATACTTCTATTCCTGTAAGGTGACCTGATATATCGCCTAGCTCAGCGCGGATTGTAGTTTAGGATGTGCAGGGGACTCGTCGTTCGGGTAGATAAGTGGATGGCACACTTGAGTTCCAGCCACAGCCATATTCCGATTTCGAGGATGGATGAAACGCATTGCCATGATCTCCAGTCAGATACCTTCAGCACTATCGTGTTACCTAAAAGCTCAACAAAAACCACACCTGCGAGTTGAGGAAATTAAACCCCTTGGCCCCATGCTTCGCAGCCAGATCTGGATGCCGATCGATCACACTCGGCCGACAATGGGCGAGGTACGTACCCGCTGCGGAGACCTCGAAGCTTCAGTGGCCCAATCAGCGACTCGCCGGGGCCCGTTATCCGACGTCACCAACACCAAGGGCCAAACAGATCTACGAGCTCCAGGCCAGGATCACGGCTCTTTCAACCAGCCACGGCTCCAAGCATCCAATCCATCCATCACTTGCCTCCTTCCCTCCTTGCCTCCTCGGCAAATGTCCCGCTGGACCGGACTCGGCGTCGTTGCGTCTCCGCCCACGCATCCTTCCTGACTTGGATCCGATTCCAATTGACCTACCCCCTCGTCCCTGCTCTTCGCTCGCTCTGGTGACACAATGCTTCTCCTCCGGTCACTCTTCACATCCGTCGCCCGGCGTCCGACCTCCTCATCCGCTCCGTCTTTGACTACATCCTTCGTCTCGCTCCGTGCCGCCGCCAGAATGGTTTCCTCCCTCCCGCGCCTGCCTCTGTTTGAGGCCGTCTCCCGCCACGATCCCGAGTCCACGGCTGTCGTCCACTCCCTCTCCGGCCGGAGCTTCAAGTACGGCGAGCTCCTCGGCGATGTCCGTCGAGCCCGCGACCGTCTCTCCGAGGCCGCTGGCCGCGACGACCTCAATGGCGAGCGCGTCGCCTTTCTCGTCGAAAACAGCTACGACTACGTTGGTGAGCGACGCACCACCATTCCTCCGCTGTCTCTTAGCGATTGGCACTGACGCCGAGCTTCGCAGTGACCCTCCTCGCCGTCATAGCCGCCCGGTCCATCGCCGTGCCCCTGTCCCCCGCATTCCCGGCCCCCGAGCTGCAGTACATCCTCAACCAGAGCGAGGCCTCGTTACTCGTCTCTTCAGCCAAGTTTGCGGCAAAAGCGAAAGAAGTCTTGGCCACGGAATTGACGTCCAAGCCTGCGCACTTTGAATTGGCCAAACATATGGGTGGAGGGAGCCTTGAGGTCGTTGCGCTAGGCGACTCCGATCCCGGTGAAGCGGGCATGATGCTTTACACTTCGGGCACGACCAACCGACCGGTAGGACAGAAGATGCCTCGCGAATATGACTTGCGCTCATTGCTAACCCGCCACTTAGAAAGGCGTGTTGCTTCCCCAGTCTGTCTTTACGGCTCAGTCCCGCTCTCTCCTTGAAGCGTGGGAATACTCTCCATCCGATCATCTCCTCCATGTTCTTCCCCTCCACCACATCCATGGCACTGTAAACGCCATCCTGACCCCTCTTCTCGCCGGCTCAACCATTGAGTTCATGTTCCCATTCAACGCCGATGCCGTCTGGAAGCGCCTCTCAGCACCCTTCCTCCCCGTCGCCGGCGACGATGTTCCCAAGGACAAGATCACTTTCTTCACAGTTGTCCCGACCGTTTA
This sequence comes from Dactylonectria estremocensis, assembly GCA_020744375.1. Taxonomy (NCBI): domain Eukaryota; kingdom Fungi; phylum Ascomycota; class Sordariomycetes; order Hypocreales; family Nectriaceae; genus Dactylonectria; species Dactylonectria estremocensis. The sequence continues at coordinate 2,869,384 of JAGMUU010000004.1, forward strand.
TAGCCGTCTCCTCAACAGCTACAAGTCTCTCCCGTCAGATGTTCAAGAAGCCGCCCGCACCGCCACGTCGCCCGAGCACATGCGCGTTGCCATCTCAGGTTCCGCCGCCCTCCCAACGCCGATCAAGGCCGCCTGGAGGGAGCTCAGCCACGGCAACGTCCTTCTTGAACGTTATGGCATGACCGAGGTTGGCATGGCCCTGAGCTGCGGCCTTGACTTCGAGGACCGCATTGATGCCAGTGTCGGCTGGCCGCTGCCCTCGGTGCAGGCTCGTCTTGTCGACATGGACACAGGCAAGGTCATCGAGGCGGGCGAGGAGATTGACCCGGCGACTGGTCGCGAACGCTCCGGCGAGATCCAATTGCGCGGTCCCACCATATTCCGCGAGTACTGGCGCAACCCGACTGCGACGGCGAGCGAGTTTGTCGAGGGCGAGGATGGTCAGGGCCGCTGGTTCAAGACGGGAGATGTCGCCGTCCGCCGACCCGTTGCCTCTGCGGGACAGAACGCTTCACAGCCCTGGACCCGTGGTCCGCTCTACTTCATCCAGGGTCGCAAGTCAGCCGACATCATCAAAACGGGCGGCGAAAAGGTCAGCGCCCTTGAGGTCGAGCGCGAGCTGCTCTCGCTACCCGAGGTCGCCGAAGCAGCCGTCGTCGCCGTGCCCAGCGGCCAATGGGGCCATAAGGTCGGAGCCATCATCATCCTCGACCACGACGTCGTTGCCAAGTGGTCGCCCCTAGAGATGCGCCGCGCTCTCAAGAACCGCCTCGCCAACTACAAGATCCCCCAGGTCCTGCGAGTGGTCGAACACATCCCCCGTAACGCCATGGGCAAGATCAACAAGAAGCAGTTGGTCAAGGCCATCTTCGCCGACGACGCGAGTGGTGACGAAATGTAAGAGAACCGAAAAAACAGAAGAAATATAACTTCTACACATACGTAATTAATTGGTTGGTGGCATGGCAAACAGGGCAGAACTTGAATATGTAGATGTGTAAAAGTACACAAGTATTGTGATTAGACATGTCAAGCCCGGCCATGTCGGGAGGCTCAAGCCTGGATACATAACCGACTCTCCTCATGATAGATGAAGAAATGGACCAAAAGTTTAAAGTGTCTCTTAATTTTTTTTCCGATGCCCTGGTGGCTAGCTCGTCATATTTGTACTCATGGGAACCATTCGACAGAAGGACCTCCCTAGCAACGCCATTAAAAATTTGGAGAAAAATGATATCCGGCCCAAAACATGGCCAGGCGGGAGCCGGATCCTCTCGTCTTGACCCCGGCTCCCCGCCTCTTTGCTTTCCCAGTAACTCATCCCGCCCTTTTTCCCCGACTGGCCATTTTGAGGGATGTAACATGATTGGTAAAGGATGAAAATGGACCAGGCATGTTACTGGGTATCTTGCTAAGTCAATGCCACCCTCCTCACCCGTAAAATACGTCTCCTTAGACAACGTGCTTGGCCTTGGCTCTCGTGCTTCCGGAGTGAGCACTGTCGGTGTGGCCGGAGAACTCGACCTGCTCAGTTGCAGGCAGCTCCAAGACCTCCTTGAACCGGCGACCAATGGACATCAGGATGTCCTTTCCCTTCTCAGTGGTGCGGCCCTTGCCACCGGCAACATCGCCATCGCCGCGGCCGGGAATGCTCTTGCCAATGGTACGAGTCCAGACACCAATTCGGAAAAATGCCTTGCGGACGTTGACGACAACACCCATGACCTCGCCGTCTTCCTCGTCCTTTTCGAGGGTCTCGCCGATAGCAGCCATCATGACCTGGAGCCAGAGGCGGTCCACATCAACGTTGCGCTTCTCCTTGTATTGGTACGACCACTTGCCACCGTGCTTGTTCTGAGGGTCTTCCCACTCGGGGCGGACACCGGCCTTGAAGAGATGGTAGTCGGACTTGAGAGCGAGCTCAGAAACGGGGGCAACATTGTTCTAGCGGGAGGGTTAGAGGGGTTTGGAACAGGAAGTGTATGGGGTTGGACTCACGTAGACGCCCCAGAACTCCTCGACTGAATCGAAGGTGATAACCTCCTTCAACAGATCGTTCCAGTTGTCACCCTACATTATGGTCAACATGTGGTCCGACATATCTAAGACCAGTCTGGTATACCTTTCCACTTGGGGGCTTGGTGAACCAAAGAGTCCACTTGTTCTGCAGGGGGTGCTTGACGTTGAAGTTGTCCTTGTCGTGGAAGACGGTGACGGTCTCGTCACCCTTGGAGTCGGTACCGTCCGCCTTGCCGTTGGGGTCGATGGGGATGGTGGACAGGTCGACCTGCTGGTCCATCTTGGGTTCTTCGGTGGCAAGAGCGGCCATTATGATTGGTAGCGCGTGTGTTGCTAGAGAAAACGAGGTCGCGACGGCTGGGCACAGAAATGCGTCTTGCAGGTGTGGGATCGCGGGGCACCGTTGGGAGGATGAGAAGGTGGGAGGTGGAGTGGAAGTGGGGCGGCAGAAAAGAAAACAAGTTGAGCGTTTGTTTGTTTGAGCTTGTTCGAGTTCGACTTTGCGCCAGGCAATAAATCGGTGTTGATGAGGTGTTGGAGAGGGAGTGTTTGTCAGGAGCTACGAGCGTTGTCAGTGTTTGAGGGCTGTTTCGATTCGCCAAAGCCCCGGCTGCAAAAAAATATCGGTGCTGACCTAAACAGAACCACATGGTACGCCTGCCTCACAACCGTCTCCGAGCCTGCTACAGCAGGTGGCGCCCAAGTTAGGCGACTCGAAAATTAATGCCTGGTTTGTCAGGCTGAAGTTCATGCAGGATCATGACCATCATCCCGCAGACAAGGGCTCTCTTGCCCAGGCGCCTACCCTGTATCAAAACCGTGAGCGAACGGCGCAGAAGTGGAGAAAGGCCGGCCAAGGATCGCTTTTCTCAAGTAGTTGGCGTATTTATTCTCATTAGAATGGGAGAAGTTGCTGCCGATGTTGAAAGGAATCGCTCATGCGTTAAGTCATTTGCACTATCTTGGAATGTTGTCTACTTTGCTGGGTGATAACGACGCAGAGCCTCTCATAACAACGACCTAGTTTCCATCGATTCACAACATATCTGCGTCCAAAACTAAAAGCTAAGTCTTGGAGGGAATCATAATCTACACTACTACAGCACATATAGGTACACGAAGATGACAACAAACTGCCCAGCATGGGTTTTGCCTGCCCCGAAGGCTGTGTGCAAAGAAATCCCTCTTCCGTCCCATCAGCTTTCACACAGCACCTATTGGCCAAATATTGCAACATTTGGGAACTAACTGTAACCTCGCAAAAATACTTGAGAGCGAGGAAGAAATCGGCTCCTCAAACCCATGCACTGCATCTACAAGCTAAACAGCTACAGGCTGTTTGCAGGTGCCGTGAGGCCATTGTTCAACAGAAGTGATGCCAGGTCGGTACCGAGCTTGGGTTTCTTGAGGCCTATTGTCTTTGGTAACCCATCCATCACTGGGTCTATCATGATGACCCCCATGCCTCCACCTCAACCCACGTTTTACCCAGCTGCCCGAATGATTTACCTCAGAGTCATGCATACCATAAACCGAGAATTTCCCCTCACAGGGGAACGTAGATGATGCGCGGGCCAGCGGATTGCGCATTTCGCAAACAGGAACTTCGGTACATGTACACACAAAGAGGATGGTCCGGCTCACACTTGTCCGACTCGGCTTGGCCAGTGTCGCAACGATGTGTTCGCCAGCGCCCGCAAAATCTCCCTTGTGATGAGTGAGGCGTTGCATCGGAGAACTAGTCTCTCATACCCCAGCACGGGATCTCCCTTGCCTGCCCCAGAGCTGCCCATACTTGCCCACGCTGCCCAACGGCCGAAAGGTCACGGATGGCCTGGTAGAATGGTCCCTGATGGTCACGAATGGTCAGGTTCTAGCGTACCACTGGATCCACGACCATCATTACGTATTTCTGCCGAGGGCGACTCCCAATGATCAGCGAACCCACGTCCCATGCATGAGACCAGGGATCTGGCTATGCCATTCTGGAATGTTGTCGCGTCTCAACTCCATTCCATCCCACGCTCACAACCCCTCTGTACCCCTCAAACGTTAATACGCAGCCTCAGCGTGATGTGTGGCCGGCTTGGAATGCCGGGCCTTTGTGTCGACGATGCTTTAATAGCTTCGCCTTGCCCACAGCACAAAGCCTTCTCGACTCCCAAGCGCCACCACTACAGCCTCCACAACTGAGTCTTTGTTCCCTCGACCTCTCTACTACACTACTCCTTCGTCGCTCTATTGTTGACATTCTTGATCACCAGACACCATGGACAACAATACACGGACCACTTCCTTTGAGCGAGATGCCGCCAAGACAAGAGAAGCTGCTCACAAGAGCAAGACGCGAAGCAGCTCCCTCTTGATGATAAGCTCCGGCATGACCTTTTTGGCTGCTATTCCCCAGAGAGCCGGCACCACGACGTCTTTTAGGTCGTCAACATCTCGATGAGACAACCCTCACTGTGGATTTGCTTTCTTTCGTCACTCCTTTCGTCGCTATTTTTTTTGTTCTAGATCTCCCACTTACACACACTCGCCACTTGAACAATCCTCATCCTTTCATCCCCAACCCCTCTCTCGAACGACCCCGCCCGAGAAGAGACATTGTGTTGCCCTTATCGACAGCCAGGAGAGATGAAGAGGGAACTTTCGCGATTCTGCCCTAAGCGGCGCTCCCTACAGTTCGACCAGGTGTTCCAGTTTGACCAGTCGACCCAAGACCACCGCGACGAGTTCTACGAGCTCCATTATTCCAAACTCTTCTCCGAGATGCACGATCTCGTAACAAGAACATTCTGTGAAACAGCCAATCCCGAGTCCTCGCCATGGCTACAAGAGTATCCTCGCCAGTTCATCAAGTACGTCGAACTGCTGGCCCGGCCCGATCCCCATGCCGCAAAATGGGATAGGCTGCTTCGTGACGAAACGGAACGAAGCTTCCTTCTTCAAGCCACCATCATGAAGATCATCGACGCGAAGGTCTTTTCGAGTCTTCTCTTCGGTGCCGATTCCGAACACTTGGGCGTTCTGCAAGCGACCGATGCTTCGCTCGTCAACGCAGAGGGTGTGTTTGTATTGTTATACGACATGATGACGATGAAGCTGACTAGTTCTTAGGATTCCGACGCACTGTTGTTCGTGCCCAAACCAATCGCATGTATCTTGGGGTGAAGCGTGGACAGCCTCCTCTCTTCTGGGAGGAGGTTGACAAGCTATGCACCCAGGTATTGGCGGTCCTTCTTCCCACTTTTACCTGGACGAGTGAGACGAGAAAGTCACAAGCACCTTCGGTCCAAAGGCTCTACCAATGGCTCCACGACGTGATTGCATATGCTGGATGGATCAACGTTTGCATCCGACTGTCACCTGCCATCATAACATCTGACTGGGTGAAGCCAGGCGAGCGGTTCCATTTGGACCAGGTCAACCTCTCCCAAGACGTCTACGAGTACTCTGCGAAAAGGGTAGAGGCTTGGCTCAGACGGACAAACAGCAGCTGCGAGATGGTAGCGCGAGTAAAAATCTCAGTTGCACCCGAAATCATTCGTTACAAGCCTGCCATGGATGCTTTCGGAAGGCAAGGCACGACCAAGTACACTATAATGAATTCCCATGTTGTGTACTATGAAGGATGGGATCTCGACCAGGACGAGGACAAGAGGTATGTGAGCCTGCCGGACTATATCCAGCGGCTACGAGAGCGGAAGACGGTTCCTCGCGGTGCAGCCTTGTTCATCATGTTCTTCATGTTGGTTGTGTTTCTCGTGTTTTGGGGTTCATCTGAAGATGTCAAGATGATGATGAAGACTCCTCTCACTCAGCACGGCGGGGCGTCTGGCGGAACACCTCGCAAGGATGACCCCGACGTCGGAGCTAGAACATTATTAGGGTGTCCAAGAGTTTATTGAGCTAGGGGAGGGATTGGTCTGAAAGCGTGGGGGTTTGTCGTTGGGATTGATGCGGTGCTGGTTCAGGCGTTGTTCGTTGTTCTTATGGGGCCTTTGGGCGGGCGCGGGTGGTATCGCATGTTTTGTGGGTTCGATAGATTGATTAGATTGCGTCAAATATCTCCGATGCATGAGGCCATGCTACACGATGACGGAAAAAATGAGGAATGGTTTTCACGAAGCGGACAGGTCATCGGACTTTAGAAGCGTGCAATGTTTTACCGCAAGGGTCAAGGCTCCCGTCGATGGCCGATCTGATGCGCGGTTGCTCGAACCACAATCGAGGAGCGGATTGCAAGAAAGGATGTAACAAGAGTCATCACTTCACTTGCATCCTATCGGCAGTTCGTCATGAACATTGCTCATGGACCGGGTGGGCTCGAGCGGAGTTGTGGAACTGGCGCCGCTACTGCGATGTCTCATGGGATTTGTTTCAGCGGTCCATTTTCAACTAAATTGGACGGCTTCCGTAGCTCAGTTGGTTAGAGCATCGTACTAATACTTCAATTACCAGTGTTGGTGATGCGAGGGTCGCAGGTTCAAGCCCTGCCGGGAGCAATAAAGTCTCTTGATGCCATCCAATACTTTTTTTTTCTTTTTTTTTTCTGACCGTTTCGAGGAGAGAAACCCAACAACTAATTTTGTACACAAATAATTTGAAAAGAAGAATCGTGACTGAAAGAAATCTGAGAGAAAAAGAAGGAGAGCAAGGAACAGCTGATGAGTGCATGGTTTGACGAGTGACTTGAGAACTGTCCCTGCGGTGGACAACACTCCGCTACCTCAATGCCCCAGTTTCCCAAGGCGCATTGTTCCTGGGGTTGTTGTCACACAGCCTACGGAGTACAGCATTTGTAGATTGCACCAGATGCGTACCCCCTAGACGTATATCATGATGATTAGGAAGTGTTTGGATACCGGCATGAGATGCAGGCTGCCGGATAGTGTGTCAGGTTGATGGCAGACTCGGGACAGGTACTACATGTACGTATCCGTGAATCCGGCGATCAATTAAGGAATCGCAGTCAACCAACCAAACCAACTACAAAAAAGAAAGTTAGCGACCCACACAGCTCCGTCTAGTAGCTAACTTCCAGCGCAGAAAGAAAAATCTTTCCATGTACCACGTAGTAATTAAGTTGCGGACACAGGGCCAGATCGCCCTGCATGAAACGGTTGGCTTCCAACACCTTGAATGTGGGTGGTTGGGTTGCTGGGCATGATGTCAGCCCGGCCATTGTGGGACAGGGTCCACTGGCGAGCGCCGATTTTTTTTCTTCTCTCGTCCGCTGTGACTTTGCGAGACCAGCAAGCTGGAAAAAGTGTCAGACAAAGTAGGCATGGTTTAGTGGCCCCGGGCCATCCCGCGCCGGCGCCAGCAGCCCGGAACCAAACCCAAAATGGGGACTTTGGTGGGCATTTGTGCCACTGTAACTCAGGGCATCGTCCACTGAGCTGCAGTGTGTGCCACCCAATTGAGAGCCGGAAGGTACGTACCCGGCTACGGTGTGTTCTTGATGCGATGGTAGAGTGATTAGCATCGGATCTCAGGCCATCATATGATGTCAACCTATGTTAACTTCGATATCTGCAGTCGCGATGTCCTATCGCTCAGCCTCTTCTTTTTTCCTTGTAGTATGACTTGAGCAGAAATTTTATCTCCACCTTACGGCCGTCTGTCTCTCCGTCCACACAGCACCTACGAACTTAGGAAGTGCGTCGTCAACGTCTCAGCCGCCAGCCGTTCCTTGCAGGTCGCAGCTCCGCTCGTGGCGGCTTCGCCTGTGATGGGACTGCCAGCCACTCGCTTTATTCATTCGCGTGCAGCCAACGTTTCCCCAGCCCCGTTGCAACAACAGGACACAATTAGGGTCCAGGTCTCTAGCTCTGCTAGCGCCTCCCCGACCGCCTTCTTTTTTTTACCCTGGGTCTCCTTGTCAAGGGCTTCCAAGAGCCGACACTTGCAGAGCGTGCGCTGCAACCTCAAATCTGAAAGCCGTCGACCGACCCGAAGGGGACATTCGAAATCCCTTATCGGTACTCGGCTCAACGGCCAGAGTCAGCCAACGTTGCCGGGGCTTATGGCTTATGGTTCTGCTGTGCAGTAAAGTGCCAGCCAGTGCCAGCTTGGCAGCTTCGAGTTCACAGTGGTGTGGACGAATTCATGGTCAATTGGTGGCTGACTGCCGTCACTGGTCACCCCAGCCCCGGAGAAACTAGCAAAAACCAACCAAATCAGGCTGGGACGGAACGCACAGGCCATTCCAGCCATTAGCTTGGAGAGCTCCCCGGATATCTCACATCTGCCCACGAACCTACGAACCTCGAGCTCTTCGTGTCATACTTTGCAACTCGGCCTTCAGCCTTCAGCCTCTTCTTTTCGGCTTTCCTCAATCTCTTCTTAGCCCCTGCAGATCATCGGGCTCTTGTCGCCGGCACCTGCACCCGGCTGCGTCGCTTGTCGTCTGCACAGCATTGGCTAGTTCGGCAGCTTGCATGAGCCCTGGACGCCTCGCCCCGCCAACATCTCCATCCGCGACGAGGTGTGCGGACCATAGAAACTAGCATTCGCCAACCGCTCTCGCCTCCTCTCATCTTGCCCACCCCTAAAGGCACGAGGTAAGAGGCACGCCCCGTTCTCTGTCACCATCGCCTCCTCCTAGACGCCAACGCCTACACCCACGCCCACGCCCACTCCCTGCTGGACGCCAGAGACGAGTCGATACCCAACCACGCCTTCATCGTCGCCCTCAATGTCCACGCCCTACTGGGGCGAGCTGCCGGGGCCTAGGGTCGCCCAGGCCACACATTCTGGCCATCACCGCCGCAGGTCTGAGTCGGATGACAACACCTATAATGCTGACCGCAGATCGTCGTTCGACGTGCAGCCTGTTCGTAGATCTAATCGTGCTTCTGTTCAAACTCAGGCTACCGAGGCGCATTCCGAGTCTACCTTTAGTCCTCACGACTCGCCCTCTCCCGCTGCTTTCGGTGCCCAAGGCCTCGCTCCTAGACCGCCTTCTTACCAACGTGGACCTCCGCGCGACCCGGCCTCAGACCCTTCCGACTTCAGAAAGCCACGACACCCCAGCCGCAATCATCAAGACTTTGAAGACGCCGACTTGTCCGCCTACCCCGTTGCCGCCGAGGCATCTCGAGGTCCTCCTGTGAGCTACCGCCACCCACACGGCAACGGCGGCCTTCCCCACACCCATCCCGCATCCAACACACAAGCGGAATCCTCTCAATTGGCCGACCCTACCCCCTTTGAGGGCGAATACGACGACATGGAGCCCGAGGAATATTATAAGAGCTCTAGCGGTAGGACCGGGGGTTCACAGTACCCCGGGGGAGCTCCTGGCGGCACTGCCAGGCGAGACTCGAGCGCTGCCGCATATGATAATACGGGATTGTCTAGAAGGGCAACGACTGGCACATCAAGTCGCCCAAGTCGCCGGAAAACGTTCGCAGACGACCGATCACCCCTCCAAAGGCTTGAGCTGACGCTCGATAGCATCACCAAGGAGGAAAAGCGAGCTAGAGTTGAAGCTGCTGAGCACCGTGCAAGAGAAAGAGCAGCCCGAAGGGCTGAGGAGGCCGCGCAGATACCCGCCGACCACGTTCGGTTCGACCGACAGCCATCCGATAGCAGCGAGAGGCAATCTTCTTTGGTTGTCGCGCCGCTGTCTGTCAAACAACCTCAAGACAGGCAACCTCAACCACAGAGAGAAGTACCCGAAGAGGCCAACAGGGGGGCTCCTCGAGAGCCACGGGATACACGAGAGGTGCGAGAGGTACCGAGAGGCGCGCCTCGAGAAGTGACGCGAGAGCCGGTTAGGGGAGTACTGAGAGATACGACTATTCAACGAGATAACTCGCACCGTCGTCAAGGTCCACTCTCTCAACATCCCCTTGACGATCCAGACTATTATGGCTCAGGGGCGTTGCAGGATCCAGAAGACGCTGTGCCAGCTCAAAGGCACCTGCAAGCAGATTCTGGAATTCCCAAGCGCAACCTCAGTTTCCGTGAACGCGCAGTTAGAGACAGTGTGTCGTTCGCTGACCAGGTTGAACTTGACGAGCCCCTGGAGTCGCCAAAGGATGCCGCCCCGCCCGCCCCAAGTGGAGGAGGATTCTCCCTCACAAGGACTGGCAGCAACAAGTTGAAGAAGGCTCCTCCGGGAGACCCTTGGTATCATTTGAAAAGGGAAATAGCTGCGACCGCGAACAATCAATCATCGGCGGAGCAGCCGCGCCAAGGCTCACGGGATTATTTCCCTCCATCTTCACGGGACAAAGAGCTGCCCAATGTCCCATCCGACAGCCGCAGGCCATCCACTGATGTGGGTGGTCGAGGCACCCAAATACCAACGAGGGTCGACAATCAGGGCATTAGACGACGTGCCACGGAACCAGCTCCAAGAGCGGAGTACTACTCCGACGAAGAGTATATTCCCCCAGTCACACGCGGGAAAAGTTTTGGAAAGGCAGTGCAGGATGACCGTGCCTACCCTCAGGATGGTGCAGCTGGCCGAAGACGTGAGAGATCTGACAGCATTTCTTCTGATGGCTCTCATCATCATCGCTTTTCCAACATGGTTTTCAAGCGGCGGGAGGATATGACACCAGGTGATGGTTTGTACAAGCCGCCTAGATTTCTTGACGAGTGGAAGAAGGCCACTGTCGGGACACTGGCGGGCACCCTGCTGGACCTCGAAGAAAGTACCGCCAAGGAAAGCCACTCACCTCCAGATGACCCTGAAAAAGCTTGGTGGGAACAAGATAGCCGCCGCCGTGGTAGCTATCCATCCCGACCACGAAAGGCAGAGGCATTCGATGGTGAATACAAAGAAAATGGTAAGCAGACAGACATTTGTGGTTGGAATGTTTTGCTAACATTCTTGTAGCCCCAACTCGATTTAAACCCCCACTGTTTTTGAAGTGTGGTCCGCTGTTGAGATATTGTGGCATCCGTCGGGACAAGGTCCCTGTCCGATCGCAACGAGGCAGTGCCATCTCGGAGCGAGAAACCTGGAGGGGCAGTGTTATGATTGTCACCCAAGACTCGGGCTCTTCCTACGAGATCGCACCTACGCTCCGACTGTTTGTCCAGGGCATCGAGTTGCTACCCCCTCCTCCGCACCGCGTTAAGGGAGACCTCTCACCAGAATATGTTGATCCTATCGCGGGTCACCCGAAGCTCGGTAGGCGAGGAGAGACTCTCTATGTTCGACCTGTGGAACACCTTGAAGAGGCCAAGGACTTGTCTCGCGATGAGACGGATGAAGGCATATTTGAGGCGAGCCGGAGTCCACCGGATGTCCCACCCGCTGATGGCTCATCAGAACTTCCTGGGTCATTCGCCAGTCGCAGGAGGCGAGTTGGCATTGACGGCGAGAAGGTTCAGAAATACAAGGATGTCAGAGGCTTCCGACTTCATACCGAGCGAGGGTACACTTTCTGGCGTTTCAACATTGAGGTTGAGCTGCGGGAGAAGCAGCAGCGTATCGCATACCGCATCAATCGCGGTCCAGCCATGGGATTCTGGGTACCTGCCCGAGGACAGACGATGAACATGATGTTCCACAGCTGCAATGGCTTCAGTCTAAGTGTCAAGTCCGACGAGCTGAGCGGCCCCGATCCCATGTGGCGCGATGTCCTGAACAACCACCAGACTAAGCCCTTCCATCTCATGATCGGTGGTGGTGACCAGATCTACAATGATTGTGAGTTTCGCTAGGTTTGCAACTTGATTTCGTTACTAACATGTACTAGGCGTTTCTAGGGACTGTGACCTCTTCAAGGAGTGGTTGTCAATCCGCAACCCCGTTCATAAACACACTGCTGCTCTCACACCTGCAATGCAAGATGAAATGGAGAATTTCTACCTTGAGCGATATTGCATGTGGTTCTCTCAGGGCCTCTTTGGCTTGGCCAACTCGCAGATCCCCATGGTCAACATGTATGATGACCACGACATCTTTGACGGATATGGCTCATACCCCCACCACGACATGAACTCTCCCGTGTTCCGCGGATTGGGCGCGGTTGCCTTCAAGTACTACATGTTGTTCCAGCAGCAGACAGTCTTGGACGAGACTGAAAAGACTGAGTCGAGCTGGATTATGGGAGCCAAGCCCGGTCCCTACATTGGCGAGCTCAGCCGCAGCATCTTTGTTTCCGTGGGTGCCAAGGCAGCCCTTGTTGCAATTGACGCCCGGATGGAGAGGACTGAGCACGATGTCATCTCAGATCAGACTTGGGAGAAGATCATGAATCGACTCTATGCAGAGCTGCGGCGCGGCCAGGTAGAACACCTGCTGGTGCTCTTGGGCATTCCAATTGCGTACCCTCGGCTTGTATGGCTGGAGAATATGTGAGTAGCTGTGGCTGGACTTGTAGTGGACTATGTGATATCTAACACTTTGCTAGATTAACCTCAAGACTCATGGACCCTGTCAAGGCTTTGGGCAGGGCAGGCATGTTTGGCAAGGCGCTCAACAACATTGACGGCGGTGTCGAGGTGTTGGATGATCTGAACGATCACTGGACGGCCAAGAACCACAAGCAGGAGCGGAGCGTCGTGGTTGAGGACTTGCAAGATCTTGCTATCGACAAGTCGGTCCGTGTCACAATCCTCAGTGGTGACGTGCATCTCGCTGCTGTTGGACAGTTCTACTCAAACCCCAAGCTGGGGCTGGCCAAGCATAAAGACCCGCGTTACATGCCCAATATTGTCTCGTCGGCTATTGCGAATACACCACCGCCAGACCTCATGGCTGACGTGCTGAACAAGCGGAACAAGGTTCACCATTTCGACAAACAGACCGACGAGGATATGATCCCCATGTTCCAACAAGGTGTCGACGGCAAACCAAGGAACAACAAGCATCTGCTGCCCCATCGCAACTGGTGCTCGATCCGCGAGTGGGCGCCTGGCAACACACCACCTCCGACACCGCCCTTGTCAGCTTATGATAGAACCCCAAGTCCACAAGCTAGCAGCGGCGGCGGCGGCGGTCTCTTTAGGAGACTCTCGTTGTCAAAGAGCAGACCACCCGCGGACCCTCAGCCAGAGCTGTCAAAAGAGTCGATTCGGGGATCTCGGCCTCCTGTTACGCGGGGTGGTGGTGGGCTGTTCCGCAGCCTGTCTCGTCGAAACTCAACCAGCAAAGAGAAGCCTGTCAAAGAGAAGCCCGCCAAACTCACTAGGTCCATGTCCGTTGGCGAAGCTCCCAAGAAAGGTGGATTCTTTAGCTTCGGCCGACGCAACAGCCAACGTCGCGCCGACAACGACCCCGACAACGGTGGCATCGACGGCCCCTGGAGAGATGAGCCCGATTACGATGACGAGTACTGGGAGGAGCCTCCCCCATCTGCAAGGCCACATCGTGGATCCGGGATCCGTGGCGGTGCGGCTTATGAAGAGTACACGGTGGGCGATGATTCGCATTACATGGCTCAACCTCAACCTCCTCGGAGAGTGCAGACGACAGGGTCCCAGGGAATGGGCGGAGGAAGGGGAAGCTTGGATGTACCTCCACCACGGCCATTTCACCGCACGCCGACTGGGTTGTCGACGAAGCAGAAGCGCCATGGTGACAAGTATGACGTGGACCTTGAAGGTGGGCTAGACATTTGCCTGAATGTCGAAGTGAACCCCAAGGATCCGGCGGGCATTACGGTACCATACCGACTGCTGGTGCCGAAGCTGCTGTACGAGTACAGTCCGGAGTTGGAAGAAAGCATGGAGGCGGAAGCGGGACCCTCGGCGCCAGCAGAGCCAAGTGCTTTCAAACGATTGTTGAGCTTCCGCAAGAAGCCCGAGAAGGTGCAGCGTCGCCAAGAGGATGACTACGGGAGCGAAGAGGATGACGATTATTACCAGCACCAGCGCTAGAGGGGAAGCGCAGGAGATGTGTTTGTGGTGTCTCACACGCACGAACTCGATGGCGTGTACATATTGCATGAACAAAGGGATGAATTGGATATGATATGAATGGTTCTGTATTTGCTTTTTGTATGTTAGGGAACTTTGATGCTGTACATATGATGGCCATGAGGCTAGATTGTTTGGGCATTTCTAGGCGCAGTTAGGGGATAACATGGGAAGCATATCTAGCGACAGTACTCTAACAGAGGTTGCTGGATCGGACTACGAGGCATAAAGACACATTGCTGGATCGTTCCAAGACTTGTTGCTCAGTGGATTGGTGATTCAAATGCGAGCAATGTGCTAGAATTACTTGGTACAAGTGATCCTCGAGATACTTATTCGCAGAGTCCTAGACATGGGATGGAGCCACTCTGCGAATAGTAGGTAGTTCTATATTTACACCAAACGCCATCATACCAAGGCGGCTATTTCGGCACCAACGCCCGTTGCAAGAGAGCCCTGGAGCTCGCCCGAAGCGGCCCCTCGCAACAGAGCCATCGAGCCCTGGAGCGTGCCGCTAGGTACCTACCGTAGGGGTGGGTTTACCTTGGAGGCCGCTAACATGCCCCCCGGAAACGAAGAAGACGAGGTTGAGCAGTGCAGCGAATCAAGTTAGCCACGGGCTAACTTAGACAAGGTTGAGATCGAAAGGAGGCGTCCACTCGGGCCCGTAGTCTCCGTTGTCCGCTGCAACTGTTTGCTGTCCAGTGGTCCAACCCACTGCTGCCATCGTTCGGCTCCACTCCCGCTGTAACTACAGGCTACCGACAGCCTACAGGCTCCAGCGCACCTCGGAACATGTTGAAGCTTCCCTCCTTTTCCTCCTTTGCAACGTCCAAGGAACCAGAAACCGCCTTATTCATAACGTCAACTGTTTGATTTTCTGCAATTGAAACACTGGCATCTGCCGGGACGGGACGAGACGACACACTTGCTGCGTTACTGCATAGCCAATTATCCAGCGAGAGGAACCCTTGAAGGCAAGTGGCGGCACACGAGAAACAACACGATCGACATACGACACTCGACGCCGCAGCGCAACCACACAAAACCGACCAGCATTCCCCGATATACGATCAAGATCAAATAGGGGAGGGCTCACGAGCTAGGGCATGGCGTCATCATGTCGCGCGTCCTCTACCAGCAGCTCAACTCCAACAGCCAGGCGCCCTCTCAGCTGCAGCCCATCGTCAATGCGTTAAAGGTCGGCCTCCGGAAGACGGCTCAGACGCTGAGCGCATGGGCGACTGGGCCTGGACGGTACCTGGCGGTTACAGTGGGCGGTAGAGTGGCATGGCGGATACGCGCGAACCTCTCGGCGAGGCGGCTGCTGAGCTTCCCGCACATGCTGGTGCTGGTCTGGATGGTGGTGCTGATGTACGGGGAGCGGTGGATATTCGACAGCAAGGTCGCCGACTGTGACTGGGCCAACTGGGAGAAATGGGTATGTCCAGAAGAGGAGAGGAGTGGCTTGTCATTGTGACATATCAGACACTGACTTTGTTACAGCCAAAAGGCACCAAGCCTCACCACCTCATCTTCGTCGCCGACCCTCAACTCATCGATCCGCACTCCTACCCGGGCCGTCCATGGCCCCTTAACCCCCTGACGGTCACCATCACCGACAACTATCTCCGCCACGGCTACAAGGCCCTCCAGCGCCACCTGCACCCGGACAGCGTCTTCTTCCTTGGCGATCTCTTCGACGGCGGCCGCGAATGGAAGACGCGCCGGGGCAAGTTCGTCGATCCCAAATGGGGCCGCCCCCGCTCCCGCGACGAGAAGGACTGGGTCGAGACCTGGCATAGCAAGTACGGCGAAGACTTTTGGATGGACGAGTACGAGCGCTTTGGCGACATCTTCTTTGACAACTGGAAGGAGGGCGACGAAGCCCCGGGTCCGTGGCAGCGGGGGCGAAAGCTTGTCGCTAGTCTACCCGGAAACCACGATCTTGGCTTTGGCGCTCAGGTCCAAGTCCCTGTTCGAAACCGCTTCAGCGCCTTCTTTGGTGATGTCAACCGGGTCGACGTGGTCGGAAATCACACCATTGTGTCCGTCGACACCGTCTCGCTGAGTGCCGACACTTCCGAATACCGAAACTCGCACGACCTACGACCGATATACGACCCCGTCAACCAGTTCCTCGACGGTGTCAAGGCCACCAAGCGGAGGGCCGTCGAGGAAGAATTGAGGTTCTGGCACGGCACCGAAAAGCACTATGCCCATGAGGTTGAGGAGCTCAGCAAGGCGGACATGGCCCGGTTCCCCCACGCAGACGTCAGCGACAAGGCGCCCGAGTTTCCTACAATTCTCCTCACACACGTCCCGCTGTATCGTGACCCGGGGACGCCATGCGGACCACGTCGCGAGCATTGGCCGCCGACGAAGCCGCGCAAAGGCCAAGAGGGCCCTGTGATCCCAGACAACCGCAACGCCATTAGCGTCACCGGCGGCTATCAGTACCAGAACGTGCTCAACGAGGCCGACTCGGTCAAATTGATTAAGAGCGTGGGCAATGTGATCCATGTCTTCTCAGGAGACGATCACGACTACTGCGAGGTAGTGCACTCGCCAGCTAAGGACGGGGTCCGCGAGATTACCGTCAAAAGCATGAGCATGGCCATGGGCGTTCCGACGCCCGGCTTCCTCATGGCGAGCCTGTATAATCCCGTCGATGCGGACGGAAAACCGATCCCCGGTGCGCCAGAGGCTACGCTCCAGACCCATCTATGCCTCCTCCCCAACCAAATCCATACTTACATGCAGTATATCGTGTTCTTCATCGCCACTGTCGTTCTTCTCACAGTCCGCGCCCTGCTTGTTCCTGCCATCCCGCTCACGCCGTTTGCTCTCGAGCCCCCAAAGCTGTCGGCCGTCCTGCCCGTGTATAAAGACAAGATGGACCCCCCGGAGGCCTTTGCAGCCGGCAACCGAGCCCGTACGACGTCGTCGGGCACGTCGTCCCATTACATGCCGTCACGGCTCTCTGCCGCGGCGCCTCGTGGGGCCCGAAGCGTGTCGCCGTCTTCTTCGCCATCGGCTCGGTGGCAGTCACGCCGGGGCGGACGGAGTTCGAAGTGGGGATGGGGAGATGACGCCGGGCCGCGGATCCATCTCGATACCAACCTCTACAACGGAGCAAAGGTGAACCCGCGCGTCAGGGGCCGAAAGGCGCTCGGCGTGGTGGGACGTGAGCTGTGGACGACGACCTGGCGCGTCGTATGGATGGCCGTCTTGTTCTGGGTGTATCTGACACGCAAGGGCTGATGTCTGGGCATAATTTGAATCGATCACTTGGATGGCTTTACGCTTTGTACATAATCGCATCATCTCATCGCATATTCATGACGGAAAAACGGACAAGCAAAAAAACAAACAGACAAGGACAAGGCAAAACCGAGAGGGCGGTGACTTGGATTTCGGGGACCGGTGCATTTGGGGGGAAACCGCAAGTTCTGCTTTTATCAGCTCGGGGCTCGAGTCAAATTTTATTATGTGTACACAAGGAATAATGTGCGGATGGGGGATAGACTGAGGTGTAATTGTACTGAACCGCAAGTGAGAGATGAGTTGATTCCTGGCCATGATATCATGCCTTGGGCTCGTCCATCCAGCCTTCCAGTTGACTCGGGTAAGCGAGATATTCGGATGGAAGAGAATAAACGTGTCTCGCTCATCTCACATAGCGCGATGTCCAACAATGATGTATCCAACAGCCTTTGTCCAGATACCGACCTATTCGTCCATCCCTCACCTGCCCCGCCTCCCGACGCCGATCCTGTCCTCGCGCGTCCGCCTCACGCGGGCCTCCGGGTCGGGACTCGCCTGGACACCGTCCATGCCGGGGGCCCCGGAGGCGGCGTGGGCCTCGGCGGCGGCGGCGATGCGGGCCTGCTGCGCTGCCACAAGGGCCTCGCGGGCGCGCCGATCCTCGTAAGCGGCGACATCCTCCGAGGTGATGTGCAGCGTTGTTGCGGGGCGACGTAGCATCTTGGTGGTGTGTGTGAGATTCTTCACTGTTTTTGGCGTCTTTTTCTGGGATTCTTCTCACGTCCCTGAAATTTATAATCAGAAAAGGGAGAGCTGACTCAGTGCGATGAGTTCCTGGTTCTGGTGTGGTTGGCAATTGCTGACTTGGTGGTGACGATGATGACAATGGGGCTCGCTGCTCAGGGACACGTCCTTGGCGGATGACTCCGCTCTTTCGGACTTTTCAGTTGAGCGACCAGCCTGGAACGCAGTGGGGGCAGAATACCTTTGTTCGCGATGCGAGTTGATAGATAACAGGACTAATGTGATGCGAAATGCAACTGTGAGAAGAACTTTGACAAACCGAGACTGACACCTTGTTTGGTAGCGCGCTCCACGTGTATCACTGCCACAATCGGAGGAGTGGAGCATCCCCGGACCGATATTACACAAGACCCAACGGAACCAATGAGTTTATGACAATCAATCAAACTTTCCCAGGTCTTGGTTTGAATGGTAATTATTAACAGTTGTTTTATTTCAATCTTGCTTGTACTACATATGCCGATTCTCTTCCATGTCCACTGCCTAGCGTATTCCATAAACTCGTCAGCCCTGGATGAGGGTCATCATCCTGGGCCGTCCCATAGTTTCCAACATGTCAGTGAAGTGGAAGAGCACCTTTCTGTTAACCGATATTCTGCGCCATGTCAATGCCCCGTCCAATCCACCGTGTTGTAGATGTCAAATCAAAAGGGCGCCGTCTTTCCTTGATATAATGATAATCTGATCCTCGCTTCCGATCCCAAAGCAGCCAGATTAACACTGTCCATTTTGCCAAACTCCCCAATGTAAAGATTCGTCAGTGCAATTGTAAAAAGAAAACCCAACGAGGCCGAATAGTGCATGTTCCATTCTTAAGGCGATGCGCTGAATCCATTCGCGTAGACATTCTCTGCCTCCCACCTCAAAAAGTCACCCAAGTCGTGATGCAAGTTGTACCCCATCGGTACCGTTTGGCCCGCTACCTCTCCATCCGCATATCCTAGCGGCATTATCAGCGGCAGCATCGGGCTTGGCGGTAGGCTATCCATCGAGTTGCGAGATGTGTATCGTTTCGGTCGACCCTCGCCCATCCAACGTTTTAGTCCAGAGTTGTTGTAAAACTTTTCTGTGCTGAGACATTGCCCGGATGAAGGTGCGTTCCAGAATCCGGACGGGTACTCAGATCCCACAGGGATCGGGAGATCCATGTCCACATCGATTGTCGAGGGAGATGACGAGATGGTACTGTGGGACGAGCCTCGAAAGGATGGGGCTGGCGCATGCTCTGGGATCATCTCCCCGTGCGTCTCGAAGCCAAAGGATTCAAACCAAGCCGTTATATCATCGACTTGTTTAGCATCTTCCCCAATTGTCAAATCTTGGGACAAATCTCCAGCACCGCATAGAATAGCCATCTGGAACGCCGTCCAGTCCAATGGGTCATCCATTGTCATTCCCTGCTGCGTCTCGGGCTTGGGCAGTGTGATGGGGCCATGTCGAAATAGAGGTTGCGTCAACGTAAACGGAGTGCTCTTGAGGTACAGAATACCATCCTTTTCCTCAGCTTCTAGATTGGCAGCACGCCGACCCCTGGATCTTGTACGGTCCTTCGGCGTAGTCGTAGTCTTTGCGTTTGGCAGCGGTGGTAGTGGTCTCTGGTGCGGTGGCGCACCAAATCGGGCAG
Source organism: Dactylonectria estremocensis (assembly GCA_020744375.1). NCBI lineage: Eukaryota > Fungi > Ascomycota > Sordariomycetes > Hypocreales > Nectriaceae > Dactylonectria > Dactylonectria estremocensis. Next base: position 2,888,987 of record JAGMUU010000004.1, read on the forward strand.
GGTTCTTGGGTGGCGGCAAAGGGATTATAGACTCAATAGCAACCGAACCGTCGTTCGCTTCGGTGATCTTCAAGCATTCTTCACTCTCCGGAGCATCGACACGAAACATAATTTGTTGGTGGCTGACATCTTGATCAGATGGGATTGAAGAGGGTGCGGCCTTCACTGGATTTGACGTCGTCTCAACTCCTGAAGCCCCGATCCGTAACGGTAGGTCCTCCAGGTGGAATGGCTCGACGGGCGTGTCGGTGCTATCTGACCTTAGGCTGTAGAGCGATTCAGTTGATGCTCGAGTCTTCAGCCGATCCGCCTCCTCCTTCTCCTTTTCTAGTCGCGCCTTTTCACGACGAATATTCAATAGTTCCAGACGCTCTGGTGTAAGCATTTCGTCTGCTTGAATGCGCTTGAAACGCTGGCCTGTGAGAATATCCGTCACATTTCCCGGTAGAGGCCATCGTGGAGTATGTATCGAAGACTTTCTTCGACGGGACACACTGAATGAAGACTTTAGAGTGGTATCCTTCCTCCTAGGCTTCTTGACGGAGGGTTTCTTTGCGGGTGGTAGTCGTGGTGACAGCGACGTCATGGCTCTCGACGCTTGGCTTTTATTGAACCTCAGTGGTAGAGGCATCGATTGCGAATGTTTGTGTGTTACTGATAGTGGAAGTGGTAATGTAGATGTTGAAGTCGAGGTTGGTGTCGATGTTGGTAGGTGCTCATACAGTTGCGAGGTTGGCCTGATATCTTGGAGAGCGCTTCCAACAGCTTTGAAGGCTTCGTCGGTCACCAAAATTAAATTGTCTTCGACTATCGAGTCAGTTGGGCTTTCTTTGTCGAGCGGGAGTTGGTTCTGCGGCCGACTTCCAGGCCGATGAGGGCTGGGAACGGACAAAGAGAGCGAAGGCCTCATATGAGTTGGACTCAGAAGGATTTCTGCATTGGGAGAGCCGGGCAGTCCATCCTCCGGTCGTAGAGGACGTTGTGGTGAAAGGGAATGTCGGCTGATTCGTTCTCGCTCAGGGAGACAAAGAGTGGAAGCAGCCCTTCTGTGTAGCGGGGAAGCCCCCACGATGACGTCTCCCTGTGCCTTGGAACCTGGGAGAGAGCTGTATGAGGAAGCATATGGTCCGTAAATTGCAAGCGAGGGCACTGGGCTTGAGATTCGATGGATGCTGTGAGTCCTCCGGATTGTAATAGGTGCTGGAGACGTGGATTTCTTTCTACTGGTCGGAACCCATGATTGTGCCCGCGGCTTTCTCGATGTCTTCTTGGCGGGTCGAGAGTCTCCTTCCTCGCAAGAGTTGGCGGCATCATAGCCATCATTCGCCTTGGCGCGGTTCGAAGTTATGAGCCGTCGTAAAGTAAATCCTGCCATATTTGGTGAAGCGATACACTGCGCAACCGCTGTAGGTGACTAAATGAAAAAGAAGGAGAACCAGGGGACGATTTGCATGGTTATGCGGGGGTAAAGAGGCAAATGAGGGTTATGGTGAGTAGTGTTGTACGAGAGGGTGTGCTTCGGCAGATGACAGAAGTTTCCAGGTCATTTGGAATAGATTGATTCCCAGAACTTGAAATATGCCAAGCCTCCGGATAGGGCAATGGAAGGTGACATAAACTTAGAATCAAGAATATCAAAACATGGCGCTGGGCAAATCAAGTACTTGTAAACGCATACGGTGCGGGCGTCCTGTGAATGCGATGATTTGAAGAGCGGGAATACACTTGGATGCCATGTAAGCGGCTTCCCAGGGTCGTGGGCAATGGATGCGACCAGGGCCAGGATCAGTGTGGACCGCAGCATCAGCTAACCCTGCAACACATGCGGGCAACCTTCACGAAACTGGGAGATGCTGGGTTGAGTTCGGAACGTCATTGGCCGCTTGCCACTGTGGCTGTTGCTATTCTGGCTTCCAAGCAGAATGCTTCACCGATGGAAGACCGACTTCGTGTTGCCGGAACCTGGGCTAACGGCACTCGCCCCCCACCAGGTGATGCTGGTACTTTACTGTACCACATTCGATGCACCTCATCTGGGGATTTTTGGGAAGCGGGCACCGCCCATGGTAGGAGGAATACATGATCCTCCCAGGCGCTCCCGCTGTGCCGTGGCCAGTTGGTGAACGACCCGGCTATGGGGAATGGTCCAACGCAACGCAGAGTGACAGTGCACTACACAGCCTGGGGAAGGGTTGTGTCGACAGCACGGGTTGAGATTCGAGTCACTGTCTTCGGAAGGGAATGAAAGCTCACAAGGGACCTGAGCACAGCATAAGGCACGGCACGCCCCATCACCGTAACACGAATGCGACTCGACGGGTAGTGTCGTCGTTGTATCACCACGTCAACCCAGCTGAAATGGTGACTTTAATTGAAGTCAGTCAAGTACTGTACACTGTTGATGGGGCTCTCCGTGCTGTCGATGGGTACGCATGGTAGTCGGTGATGGGGCCACTCGCTGGCTTCGCCGGCGGACGGAGCAAGAGCAGCCCTCGAGGCCATCCCGCGGCTTGGGAGAAACAGAAACGTTGCTCGTGCACAGTGCTGAATGCCGAGTTGCCCGGCTTCCCCAGTGGCCAGTGAGCAGTGAGATGGCGTGCATTGTCCTGGCCCCATTCCAGGGTTTGGCTGGTCGCCTGCAGGGAGGGAATAAGGCGCCCCCAAACAAGGTCAGCCACACTGATCAGCGCCCAGGAATGGCTACACGAGGCCAGTGCCCTGGTTTGTAAGACATTCACAAGCCCAGTCCCGTCAGTAGCAGAATAGTAGCTAAGTGACAAGTTGGGCTAAGGCAAAGGAATCAGGAGCTGCCATGCGGCCTATGCCTCGACCCGGAAGCAGTGAAACAAACTGCCGGATGTCGGGGGCCGCTGCGCTTTTGGCCCGGAGAAGATGCGCTCCGAATCCTTCGCGGGGCGTAGGAAGCAATGGCCGACGGCACGGAATACTACTCTGGTGTATTTGCGGGTAGCCCGCAGGTTGCAGGTATGGAATCGTGGATGGTGTTGTGGAAACTTGGGAACACAGACCTAGGCTGGGGTGTTGGTGGTTGGTGGAGCACGGGAAGGGGCTGTGTCGATGCCTGAGTGCATGCCTGGGACTGATCAGTGAGAGTTTGTATGCACCAACTGCGTCACTGTGCGGCAATGCGCCGCTGCAGCAGGGCTTCAATCCCCTCGAGACCTTGACCAACAATGCCGAGACTGGGAAGATGTTGGTTGTGTGAACATATTTACCTGTATTATTCCTAGACAACAACAACCGTTCGATATATCGTCTGAGGTCTTCACGACCACGTGCAATGCCTCTACATTCTCCCTTCCTCGGAACCCCACGTGCCGCAGTCTCGCAGCATAGTCTCGGACAAACCTGATCCATCATCCATCAATCCTCGCTCCCACATCCACAATTTACGCCTACATCCCTGTGGACTCAGACAAAGATGGGGCCGGTGCAGGTTCTTTTTGTTCTTCGCTACATTACAGCCTCTGAACTGCCCGACACGCTCTCGGCAGTTCTCGCTCCCGTGGCCAACCCCAAAACCTCTGAGCGATCCTCTTTCTCTGTTAGTCGCAACAACTCAGCTGACCTGGATACCTAGGCTAACTAGGTGAAGCGGCATCTATCCGTCGCTAGAGAGGCTTAGACGCCACCCTGAAGCGATGATTAAGCTCGTAACGGCCATGAATGATGCATATCTGTGCTGAATTTGCATGCACGGCATTGGGCTAGAAGGCGAGGCTGAAGCCACGATGTACAGTGCGAAGTCTATCAAGTCGTGGCTGGCGCCCGTCTTCGCACGTGTGTGGACTGGGACTGTGTGTACAAGCCCATCTATATTTCAATGCTAATACAAAAACAGCAAAGTGAATCGTAAAGCAAACGCCCGTACACTGTGTGTTGCCCAAGGCCAATCCACTTGTCGGCCGCGCGAAGGATCACTGGCTCGAGTTACAGCGGCCGCGGCGGCTGCAGGCGGATGGGAACAGTCTACGGAACTTTCTCTTACTCCACCAATCTTTAACCAGCGTCTCAACACGAGGATTCAGATGCTTCTAATTTTGGCATTATATCGAATTCGAAGACACTGAGCAAGCATTGGAAAAACCCAATACAGATTCACAGCATCTAATATATGTTTCAACCCCGAACGATCCAGAATATATCCGATTCAGTCTCCCTGCGCGAACTTAGCCCCAAAAATATACTCCAAGCGCCGAACAAATGCCACGGCCCGCCCCCAAGTATTTGTGTAGCCAGGCTTCCAAAAGGGGAAAAAGGCCCATGACATGGTCTCCTATTGACCAATCCAAAGTGTTTTTTATGTTGTATTCCGTGATCCAGTCACATTGTTGAGTGAGGGTCGCAGTTTGGCGTCTATTGCTTTGCCGCCCTTGTGTTTCATCAGCTTCCGTGAGATTATTCGTCATCATGGATCGAGATAATGAAGCATGGCGATCTCGTAATCACCACCGTGACACCCACCCTGTCTTTCAGCGAAGGCTGTCGGGTGTAACCAGCGTCCTAGGTGTTGCCGTCTTTAGAAGCGTCGAGGCTGCATGTTTCGGCACAACCCGCTTCTTCCCTCCCAGTAGGGGCTGTTGCTCATCCTCAGGGACGACCAGGGCTGGCTTGTTGACGAACAGCGCTGCTAGCACTGACTTGGCTGAGCGTATAATTAGATTTGGCCGTGATGGTTTTTCGCTTATGTGGTCGAAACCTCGTCGACGAGTCACCACCATCTTGACCTGGCGAGAGCAGTACATGGTTCAGGGTACGAGGCGCGTTTTGGAGAATGCGAATTACAAAGAATATGACAAGGCACAGCCGTAGAACAAGTGTGCTGGCGGCGTCTGGGAAAGAATGAAAAGAATGAGGAATCGATGTCCAGGTAGTAACGATGAACGGCGTTTGGTCCTTTTAACTCACAAGGCCAGACCCCCCATCCATCCTTCTCCATGCATTTTGTTTCAAACACGACTCTCCATTCCGAGACCCCTTTATCACAAGCGGTTCTTTGAGTTCACAGGTCTCAGGTTGGAAAACCTGCTTGGACGCGCCTTGAATTCCATCCGTCGATCAGAAGCATCTCGCTGCCAAATGATTGGCCAGGACCATCCCAGTCTGCGACAGTCTTACATCAAAACTGGAGGCCTGCTACCTTGGAACGAGGAGCTTGGCTTGTATCACTGGTCTCTTCACCCTTTTCTCGAGGACCAAGCGCCGTGACGCAAGTAGTGGCGTGATACAAGTGTCAGGCCAAAAGTCTCTGTACATCCTCGCCTTTGCACTATAGACCAGAATGCATTCAGGAGATCGTATTTATGCACACTGGCAGGATACTAAATAATAGACTGCTTATAGCTTAAGTGCTATACTATATTGATTTTTAGGTCCGTTTTATATCCAGTTATTTATATGATCGCAATATAAAGATGTTAAGTCTTGGTGCAGGTGGATGGAGACTTTTGGCCTAAGACTGTACCTACCCCGAACGACCCATAAGTCAACGTACTCGTACATCACTGTAGGTGAGCGGCTACTGTGTCTCTGGCGCAGGGCGAGAGTGCCAGCGGCATAACGGGCTTACTACACAGCCCCACACCTTGATTGGATCGAGGCCAGCAAGTGTCGTGATCAGCGTCTTCCTCATTCGCTCGTCAGGTAAAACATGCCCTCAATGCGCATGATCAGCTCAAGGGAGAAACATCGTATTTCTACTACGTAGTTGAGGCAAAGACAAGTAGTTTCAGAGCGCATCATGACCATGCCACCTCAATCTTCTTCTTCCGCCTCGTCGTCATCCTCATCATGTTGAATGAACGGAACAAACCGAAAATCCAAGAAGCTCCTCTTTCCTCCTTCCACATCCACCATAAATTGAAGGCTTAACACCCCCTGCCCATCGCCCCTCAAGCTGACCTTGTTCGCAATTCGCATCGCCTCCGTGGAACTTTTGATGAAGTCGAACTTGTAGTGCTGTGACCATCTATCCTGGATGCTGAAAGTCTCGAGGAGATCCTTGCCGCGGGCAAAGTCAACTGCGGAACTCCCAAGATCTCCAGAGCCTACGAGAGAAAGGTAAGGCGAAGATTTAGTAACGACTATTGACAGCTTTGTGGGAGCTGTTGGGGAAATTTCAGCGAGCGCGTCCAGAAGGGTTCGTGACTGCATGATGATTTTGAAGGAAAGATTGTTTCGATCGAAAGGGATATCCTCCGGCGCCTCCGGAAGGTAGGTGGTAAGGGAGGCGGTTGTCTTTACTCCAGATTCCTCAATGGTGATTTTGAATGGATCTCCTTCCTCTGCGTAGAGAAGTGTACAAGTCCCAGAGATGCCAAGTGTTTGATTGCTGAATGCATCTGGTCGATAGTTTCGGAGATTGCTGCGGTAGGGATCCTGATCAGCCTTCTGGGCACGCGTTGCCACGTCGACGGCTCCAAAGATCTGGATCACTTCGAGGATAGATGACAAGGAGATTTGAAAGTTAGGGAGCTCAATGGCTTCGTCATCTTCTGGGGTAGGGAGGTTGACAGTGTACGATGAGAATAGAGCCTTGTCTAGGAAAGCGACTCCTAAAGTAGATGGGTCAGTATCATCCCAGGGCGTGGCTTTGTGACAAGTCGGTTCCTTACCTTGCATCACTCTTGCATGGTCCGCCGCGAACCTGACACCGTCTTCGGTGATCTGAACATGGACACGCGGGGCAAAGTCGATGCATCGAAGAAGCTGAAGAAGGGGCTTTGTCGACGTGGCGACGGCACGGAAGACGGGCTGAGCCTCCGGCGCCATCTTCAAAATGGTTCGAGCTGTATCCGAAAACAAAGTGAGGGTTGCGCGCGGAAGAGAAAGATCAAAAACTGGCAAAAAAAAATACAACAGGCGCTCAACGGCGTCTTCTCTTGTTTGCTCCAACTATTGTACAGGAACCCAGTGAGACGGGACTTTTTGAGGGGGTATCTTAGACGTAGACTCCGACCGCACAGAACATGTAAACGACTCCGAACCTGGTAACGTTAGCACTATCGTCTGGAGAGTAATTGTAGGCGAGGAAGCGTACGCAATTGCCGCGGAAGCAGGAATGCCGAGCAAGGGGACGTTGATGAGAGTTCGGTCTGTAGAGTAGTCAGAAACAGGCCTACGCCAGAGCAAGAAACGGCCGTTGGAAACATACTCAGAGCGAATGCACCGGTGAGGATGATTCCCAGCGCCAAGAGCAGGAAGCTGATCCAGAATTGGCTGTCCTTGTGGATGGAAGGGTTGAATGGACTGCCAGCAGCAGCTTGCCAAACCTCATGCAGCGAGGAATCCATGTGCTAGACTTCGTGGGGGAAAGTCGCGTGTGGGCGACGAGAGTAGTTCGATTGGAGATATTTCGATCAGCAGTCTGAAATGCGGCTTAGCGGGTGCGTGGACGAGCGCGAATGCGTTGAAGGAACTGGCTTGATTGCTTGCGAGGTTCAAGCTGCAACGTCGACACTCCTGGCGAGCTTCAGAGCTTACGATGCGCAATCGTGGCCGATAGACTAAAATAGTTTAGCTCGTGCCTTCCCCTGGCAGCTCCAGTTGGAGCCTGTCCGGCGTTAGGTGGTGCCGCGAATGACATAAGCAGTGCACGGTCCATCGTGGCACCTCTCCACCATCATGATGCGCATCCCCAGACGCCAACCATGCCCATATGGACTTGACCATACCAACACCAACATCCGCCAGGACGAAGTGCCAATTGCACAGTCGAGAACATGTCGGAAGAAGGTCGGTTGCCTTTGCCACAAGCAGATATCAACCCTGGGCCCTCCAGCTAATGTCTTTCACCCAGGCGCCAACAAGCGCAAGGCAGAGGAGGAGCCCTCGTCTCCCACTCCATCTAAGCGCATCAAGCAAGATGATGAGGCCCCGGAAAAGAAGTCAGCCATGAAGCCCATTCCGTTCCCCGAAAAGGTTAAAACAGATACCCAGCTGTCGCGCGCGCGAGCTAGTCGATGATATTTGCTAACCACGCCGCCAGCCCGCCGTTATCGAAGAGCGCACCGGCGAAATCGAGTTTCGTGTAGTCAACAACGATAACGAGCGCGAGTCCCTCATCATCCTTACCGGCCTCAAATGCATCTTCCAGAAGCAGCTCCCCAAAATGCCTAAGGACTACATCGCCCGCCTCGTCTACGACCGCACCCACTTGTCCATCGCCATCGTCAAGAAGCCGCTTGAGGTTGTCGGTGGCATCACATATCGTCCCTTCAAGGGTCGCCGCTTCGCTGAGATTGTCTTTTGCGCCATCAGCTCCGATCAGCAAGTCAAAGGTTATGGTGCGCATCTCATGTCCCACCTCAAAGACTACGTCAAGGCCACCAGCGACGTGATGCATTTCCTGACCTACGCCGACAACTACGCCATTGGTTACTTCAAGAAACAGGGGTTCACGAAAGAAATCACCCTCGACAAGAACGTGTGGATGGGATATATCAAGGATTATGAGGGCGGTACAATTATGCAGTGCTCTATGCTCCCGCGTATTCGCTATCTCGAGATGGGCCGCATGCTGCTTAAGCAGAAGGAATGTGTCCAGGCCAAGATCCGCGCCTACTCTAAATCTCACAACGTCCATTCGCCGCCAAAGGAGTGGAAGAATGGCATAACTGAGATCAACCCACTCGATATCCCGGCCATTCGCGCCTCTGGCTGGTCTCCGGACATGGACGAACTCGCCCGCCAGCCCCGTCACGGGCCCAACTATAACCAGCTTCTCCACCTACTCAACGACCTGCAGAATCACAACTCGGCGTGGCCTTTCCTCGTTCCTGTTAATCGCGACGACGTTGCCGACTACTACGATGTCATCAAGGAGCCCATGGACCTCAGCACCATGGAGAACAAGCTCGAGGCTGACCAGTACGCCACCCCTGAGGACTTTATCCGGGACGCCGATCTCGTCTTCAACAACTGCCGCAAGTACAACAACGAAAGCACTCCTTATGCAAAGTCGGCCAACAAGCTGGAAAAGTTCATGTGGCAGCAGATCAAGGCTGTCCCGGAGTGGTCCCATCTGGAGCCGGAGAGGTAGGTCTTCGCACCGAGTTCCAGGCGGAAGCTTCAGTCGTAGTGAGGGTCGTATAGGCTCAAAAGGTCTAGCCATGCTGGGGGGTTTTTTTTTTCCTGCTTTTTCGTTTTGCAGGTACTCGAGGGGTGTGGTTCAGCGCGGCGTTTTGGCTCTTTCATCTTTTGGGTTTTTGTACACCATCCAGTCTACTGGAGGAGTAGCACTATTGGTATGAGGGGGGCCGGCCGGGATAAAAGTCAGGGACTTGCGCAGCCAGTGGGTAACGACGACATGCACGTATGTATGTATCTCAAGTAGAATAAAAAGCTTGCCTCACAAATTCCACCCGTTTCCCGTAGCTGAGGACATGCGGGCTTCACAATCAGTGTGCGGCCAACGGTAGACAAAGCAAAAGATGCTGTTTTCGCTATTTAGGCTCATGCTTTCCGGCTGCCTATCTACTACGTATCTCGTGCCAGTACATGGAAGTGGCCAGCACATCAAGGCAAAGTCGTAACACAAAAGAAGCACAACGCTTTTCTGCGCATTTCCCGAACCGCGGGTTTCCCAGCGGATGGGGATGAGCAATTCCAGTCCTATGCCTCGCAAGGCGTCTGTCTGCTGCTACCTTGGATTCAAAGCATGCGCTTGACGAATGAATTCCATCCTAATCATCCCGCTTCCTAACCCAAAATCGCCCAAACACCATCGTCCATTCTGGAAGCGGAGAATCATTTATAAAAGAGAAGCCACGCTACTCGTCGTCGTTGTCAGTGCTTGCATTAGCACAGGACGAGGAGCGAGGGTGGAAATCGGTGACCGTATGCGAGTCTATGTGTTGCGTACGCTCCATCGAGAGCAGGTGGATTGCGTGTGTGCCCCAGTGCTGTGACAAAAGGTTGGACCAGTCCAAACGATGTCGTATATTGTAAATATGGGATGCCATGGAAAAAACCAGGGTGCTGTGACGGGTATAATGTTTAACAGGGCGAATGTGTCTTCTTTGCGCTTTCTTGGTCTCATTTCTTGTCGACAGTAAATGATAACTTCAAGTCCTTCATGCTCCAGAAGCCGGCGTCTGAGTCGTGCGCTGGCCAGGGCCTGAATCTCCGACCGGGAGGCGGAGGTCTGAGTAGGTGCGGCGAGGCCAGGAGGAACGAGACCGGTGCTGCTGTTGGCGCTGCTGTTGCTGGTTGATGAGGTGGCGGAGAAGCCCACTGGATGTGTTTGGAGAGGAAGGGCTTGACATGTCGCTAACTTGCTGGGGTGGAGCGTTGCGGATTTCCTCTTGAAGTGTGTGCCGAAGCATGGGTTGCAGGAAGTCGGGAATATCGCTCCACTGGCCAGCCCGGGCAGCACTAACGATGCTCGTGGGCAGTAGGCTGGTGGGAGTGATTGTAGAATCGTTTGCGTGGCGGAACAAGTCGCCATTTTCAATGGCGGTCTTAAGCCACTGCTCCCACTCCTCATCAAGGACAGCAGTGCTATCGCCGGCCTCCCTGCGGGCAGCCTGAGCCCGGAGGCGCTCGTTGAGCTCGACGCCGACGCTGTCGATCTCAGGCTCGCTCTCAACATCCATCTCTCCATCCTCGAGGTCGTCGAGGCCAACATAACCGACGCTGACTGGGTGGCTCTCGATTCCACGTGGACGGTCCCGGATCTCGGTCCAGTCGGGGAATCCGTCGGCGGTGGTGTCGCGGATGTTAATCCCCTGCTCTCTCTCAAATTTCTCCTTGGCCCATTTTGTGCCCTCCCACTTGGTCAGACCCGCGATCTCGGAATCGGTGAGGCGGAGACCGTCAAAGGCGCGGAAAAGGCGACGGTGCCACGGCCAGCGAGCGAGGCGGATGCGGTGGGTGCGATGGGTGTAGTCGAGTCCAGGGTACTTGGCCTCTTGGGTCTCGAGGTGGCCGTAGAAGGCGTGGGTTTCCTGTCGGACTTCGGGGATGAGACTGCGCTGGAGAAGAGCGTGGAAGTTCTGGGGGTCGTTGCTCTTTGCGCGAGGGAACATGTACTCGTACACGATCTGGTCGACGGGGCGGCCCTTCATGTTGGCGGTGTTGTTGGGGGGATGAACAAAGAAGCGTGAAGGATGCTGGAGGTTCAGAAACTGCGCAGACTAGCTGGAAGGGAAGCACGTCGTCGAGTTGCTAAGGCGGAAGAGAAACGGGGTAGGGAAATCCACGGTCAAAGAAGCAGCCAGAAAGGCGCAGGTCGGTCACGTAATCGGAGCGGAAAGTTGAAACGGCAGCTCAAGAATGCCGGCGGGTTTGGGAGAGGTGACGGAGGGACGAGACCCGAAATACCCGTCCACGGGCGGCTGACAATCACAAATCGCTGGCGCAGTCGCAGTCGCAGTCGTAATCTGAGGGCGCGAGAGAGTTAGACAGAGAGAGAGAGACGGTCAAGTCGAAAACGAGGGCAGGCAACCGAACAGGAGGTGGACGAGAAAGCGGCAAGTCGGCGGCGGGCGGCCTTTTAGTTCAGGTTGCTTGTCTTGGTGGTCGGGCGTTCTCGGCGGGGGTGTGATGGCGGATGAGAGGGTGTGAGCAGTGACAAGTCGACGAAGTGGGCGAGGGAGGGCGATGAAGAATAGTCCAGGTCCACAACAGCCGGCAGGTCTGGTGGCGGCTTCCCGAAGAGAGAAACACGCACACGCAGCGCTCGAAGTCAGATGCGAGGAGGTTGCGATCGAGGTTCAGCGAGAGTCGGATTGTTGGCGTGCGGTTCCTCTGGTTTGTTGTTCGGACGAGGAAGAGGGATGAAATAAATGTTTGTTGGGTTGGGGGCCTCAGGTTATGGTCTTATGGGGGAGGGGGGTGTGTGCTGCACACCGACATCGTTGGAGCGAGGGAAGGGAAAACTAGAGCAGAAAAGAAGGTCAGGTACAGGCAGAGTGATGCGACCTCTCCAGGAGTCCAGGCTGTGACCTGCAAGGTCAGGCGGCAGCGAGAACCAGGGCGAAGAAAGAAGGAGGGGCGAGGATAGGAAAAGAATGGAAAATATCCAGATTTCGTCTCTCTGTTCTGTGGAGTGTTTATTATTGTATGAGCGGGAGATGGCGTCTACAGACGGCCAAACCTAAGATAGAGATCAGGCATTTCCATGCCCCATGTTATTAGTATCTAAGTTACAGCAGATGTGTAGGTACGCGCTTGGCCAGAGCTATTAGGTGCGTTGGATCCCCCAGTGCTGCCTCAAGATGCCCATCAACTTGCACCAAGCTGCCAATGATGGCCGTGTACAAGACCTTCGAGCCAACCCTGTCCAACCCCAGGTCCGCGCCCACCCCTCAAAGGCCCCAACTTGCAAGCCCGCACAGGCAGAGTTCAGAGGCGACGAACCAGGGCGCGCCGCAACAATATCCCGGCGTCCTGCTTACACCGTGCTCGTGCATGGCCGACCGACGAGACGGCCGCTCATAGGCTGCCCGGTTCTCGCAGCAGCGGCAGGCCCGCGCGCACGCTTTTCTTCCCACATCGAGGGGGGTGTGGGATGTGGAGGGGAAATATTAATAAATCCTCCTGCTGGACAAGGGCGGAGAGCTGGAAGCTGGCGGAGAGAGAGAGAGAGAGCGCGGCCATGACTCTACAGGGCGGCGGGGCCGAGGAACGCAGCGAAAACGTGACGGCGCCTCGTGGACGGGAGAACTGGGAATAACCCGTGGGCGAGGACCCGAGTAGCAATTAGTGGAGGATTAAATGGACCTCGATCGAGCGGAACAGCGCAAGCTGTTTACTATTCCATGCGCCGCCGTGCCCTCTTGACCTTTGGGCGAGGGAAACGTGGGATGCTTGTGGGGACGAGATTCACTACCTGCACGCCTCCCCCGCCAAGTTTCTGAAGAGAAAAAAAGGGACCCTGGCGCACTACCAAGAGCATTTCCTTTCCAGCCCGGGGAGGATCGCCGTCTCCGGAGCATCAAGTCATCAAACCCAGCAGTAGCAGGTGCCTCGGGTAGGTTGCGTATCTCCTGTCCGGGCTGGAGCTGTGCCGTCCAGCCATTCACGCCTAGTTTTATGTATGTACAGTAATGCGCTGCACTAACTCCCTCCGCACGCTGCCGGAATGGAAGGCCAAAGGGCCTCAATATGTAAGGGAGCAAGCCATGGCATCCACCATGAACCCTGTTTCTTACGAATGGTCTTGTCAATTCCCAGAGTTTGAGTCTGCCACAGGCCTGTGCTGTTCCGAGTAACTCTCGCCGATAACAGACCAAATCTCGTTCTCTTCTTCCAGGTTAGCAGTTTGGTTCTTTTCCTCTTCCCTTACTTCGTAGACTGTGTTGGTACCTGATGATCTCTCGGTGGCCTCCGGCGCAGGAAGCGTCTCTGTCATTAGGCTGTAGTCATGCGCCGCTCTGCCAAAGCCATGCCCAGAATCACCCGCCCTTTTCTATCAACGCCTACAAAGCTCTCGAGAACCAAGCGCAGTCCTATTATTATTAGTCACCGTGTCTTTCGTCCCCCTTCTGCCAGGTCACGAGCCGCTGGTCGTGTCGTGTCGTCTTGCGTCCCGGGCTGGTCTGACCTGGCCCTTGGTCATATGTCATGCCCCCCCTCCACGTCTCCCTATCCCCCTCATCCAATCCTTCCCTCCCGTCACCCCGCGCCTCAATCACTCAATCAGTGCGCAAAACACCCCTGGCCGAGCCCAGTCATCCCTGGCTGCCTTCATTCAGTGCCTGCTCTTTTTTTACCCTGCGTCTCCGTCACTCCGTGTGGACCGGCTCCATGCCGGTCCCGGTGACTGAACCGGTTCTGCCTAATCGAGTAATTGGCACTCGTCTGTACTACAGTACACGGCACCTCATTTTATAGTCAACACTTGATAGCACTAGGCATGTAGGTACGTGCGATAATAGATTGCCTAGGGAGACAAGTGTGTTTCCAAAATTTGAGTTAAACAAAATGGCCTCTTTTTTTTAAAAAAAAATAAATAAAATAATAATAAATATCCACCAGACCACTCGAAACTCCATGGGATTCCACCTCGGCGTTACGTATTCAAATGCCATCTAGAGACCCGTTGACCTTTGGAGCCGTCTAGAGAACCCTGACCTCTGGAGCCGGCTGTGGCGACTTGTCGAAGCTCTTCATCGGCCCCAACCCCCAGCGGCCAAACATGGCGGCGTCCTCATCCCAGCCGTTGCACTCGGTCGTTAGCATCTTCTCGCCGGTGAAGATGGCGTTGGCGCCGGCCATGAAGCACATGGCCTGCTTCTCTTCCGACATGGACTTGCGGCCGGCGGCGATGCGGATGATGGTGGCCGGCATGACGATGCGCGCCGTGGCAATGGTCCGTAGCATGCTCGTGAACTCGACGGCCGGCCGGTCGCCCAACGGCGTGCCCTTGATGGGCACCAAGGCGTTGACGGGGAAGCTCTCCGGGTGGCTCGGCATCGTCGACACCGTGTGTAGCAGGCCGACGCGGTCCTCGGACGTCTCGCCCAGGCCCAGGATGCCGCCCGAGCACACGTTGATGCCGGCGTCGCGCACGTGGCTCAGTGTCTGCAGCCGCTCGTCGTAGGTGCGCGTCGAGATGACGGACGGGTAGAACTCGCGGCTGGTGTCAACGTTGTGGTTGTACGCCGTGAGCCCGGCGTCCTTGAGCTCCTTGGCCTGCTCCTTGTCGATCATGCCCAGCGTCACGCACACCTCCATGTTCATGGCCTTGACGCCCTCCACCATGGCCTTGATGTTCTTCAGGCTGTTCTTGCGGCCTCGCATGTCCCGCCACGCGGCGCCCATGCAGAACCGAGTACTGCCCTTCTCCTTGGCCACGCGCGCCGCCGCCAGCACACTCTCAACCGTCTCGACACGCTTGGCCTCGAGGCCGGTGCCCTTTTGGTGGCGAGTCGACTGCGCACAGTACGAGCAGTCTTCGGTGCACCCGCCCGTCTTGATGTTCATCAGCGTGCAGAGTTGCACCTCCGATGGGTCGTGGAAGCGACGGTGAACGGTGCTCTGTATGAGTGGGCGGTCGCAGCTGGTCAGCCAACCATCGTCTCATTGCTGATTGGCAAACACAGGTCATGATCGGGGGTGAATGGCACCTGGGATCACTACAGTGGGATAAACAAAGACGGAAACTCACAGATTGATACGTCAGCTCCATCAGCGGCTGGTAGTAGATGGCAGCAATCTCCTCCTTGGTCCAATTATGACGGGGTTGGGCCGCCGAAACGGCGTCGCGCAAGATGCGCTTCGCCTTGTCACTCCGCTGCTTCTCGGCGTTCTCGTGAGCTGCCGTCGGCGGAGGCGGCGGCTGCGCTGGCCGTCCAACATAATCGACGACTGTAGACATGGAACGCACTCGCCCAGCAGCAATAGCAGCGGGCCGGGCCTGTCGTCGGAGCAGCACGCTCGAGGAACCACTGTTGCTGAGGCGCAGGGCGCTCAGACGGAGCGGGGTACCGGCCTTCATGTTGTGTATATGATGTGGCGTGTGTGCAAATGAGTGAGAAGAGAAGCAATGAGTGGGTGGGCGAGTGAGTGAGTGAGTTAAGCAGCTCGTTGGAAAGGCAGCTAGCAGAGAACTCAAGCCCAAGTGAATGCAGGTAGCAAAGGCAAGGTCCAGGAGGAAGTGAATGGATGCAACACCAAGCAGCTCCCCGCCGCGAGATATAACTACATAGCACAGGCGCCTCTAACGTGGAGGAGGGCTGCCAACAACCCCAACTAACCCTTTGGGTAAGCTCCGTACAGCCGCCTACGAGCTGCTATAAATGCCACCGTCGCCCGCCCAAATTGTCGTGGCTGCGCAGATCGAGAAACGCGCCAACCTCGGCTGCGGGGTGGCTTCTCCGTTGGATTGAGTGCCATTTGCTTGGGGCTTGAGCCTTGTAAACCCGAGCAAAGCCGGTAGGTGCAGCTTCTCAGCCTACAATGTGCGGCCGTTCCATTACGTGGTAGATTGCGTTGAGGGCATCGAACGATGCGATCGTCCCTCGCCTTTGTTGGTGGTCAAGATGCCTCAACATTAGAAACAAAAGCTCCAGGCGGACACAGGTACAGTGGGCCGGAGCTTAGCTCCAGAGGGTCTCGGCCCGTCATCCAAGGCACTCAACTGCCTAGTCCCCTGGTTTCCAGTTCTCCAACTGGTCACTGATGCCAATTGCGGCCTTTCTCGTTGGCTGCGGCCAGCCCGGAACCTGTCCGTCGACGGGGACGGCTGCCCCAAGCGAGCCACTGGCGTTTGGGGGTCACTTTGCTCTGTGACGCCGGCGCGGGATGAGAGGCCGGGGTAAACCGAACGCTGAACGCTGAGCAAGGCCGGCCGCCACCTCCGAAGACCGAAGCGGCCTCACAATTCCGGGGTTGTGCATGTTTTTGTTGTGGAATGAACCCACTTAGCCGTTGTAGGTTGCTGTATTAGTCTCGCTCAGAAATGACCATGTCCAGCCTATTGCCTAATGAATTCATTAAATAGTATTTTATGTCGTGTCTAATGCTCACTTATTGGCGCATGTATCGGCTTGGGACACCGAAGCACATTCCTCCTCAACCATTCGGAAGAGCGTATTTAACTTGTCGTTGAGTCTCGTCGTTTCGCTTCTTTACTCCATCCAACGTAACGAGACGCAAAAGTCGGAAGCGCCGGAAAGTCGAAGCATGTCAATCGTCTTCGTGTATTCAATCATCTGGGCTCATTCATCAACCTGCCGCCTGTCCTTTCAAAACATTTCCGGGCGCCATGTCCAAAGTCCAAATCCATGTTTCGACTCAACAATTCCGCCTCTTGTCAAATGTCTGTTGAATATCCCCACTAAACGCCCAATAAGTTGCTCGCCCTTGGCCTATCCAAGTAGGTCTTGCCGCAATCCATTGCAATTCTTTGAAAGGCTGCCTGTTGCAGCAAAGGCACCGTTTCGGTCGTTCCTAATCTACCAGAGCGTGAACGTCGGTGGCCCTCTGCATCTATCCTCATCCCTCCTCTTCTTATTTCTGATGAGTTGACCTCTCTAGCACCCCTTGACACGGGCCAAGGGATGTCAGAATGTCTAGTCGTAAATGTGCGTGAATCCTAAAGGGCTTCTCTGTCCGATTAACGGTCTTAGCCCCCAGCTTCTAGGTGTAAGCAGGTTCAGGATAACGCCTCCCTGACACTCCAGTCATCGGACTCGTCCCCCTCTCATTAGGCGGCGATCGCCTCTCCCATCTCTTTCTGTCCTCTCGGCTAGCGAACGAGGCGTGGTCCCGTCGACGATCCATGTCTGGGTGGCTGCTCGTCCGTCGCTCCATATCTGGTCGCCGTATGTACTGTCGCTCCCGCCGCTCGTCGTCGCGCTCTCGATCAAAATCTCTGGGTCGGCCTCTTTCCCTCTCACGAAGACGTTCTCTGTCCCTGCTCTCACGGTCGTTTTGAGCCCGCCGCCTACGCTCGTACTCGGCGGCATTATTCTCGGGCCCTGACGAGTCCTCTGAGTCTAGGTCGGAAAAGCTTCGAGTAAGGCGAGAGGGCGGGAGGTCACGATTGCGACGCGTTCGAGACGATTCGTTGTACGAAGGCCGAGAGTTATTGCGTGGCCGGTCTGGCACAATGCCGTTGGGCAGGATGTTGGATACTTTCTCTGCTACCTTCTCCCGTAAGCTGGAGCTCCGCGCTGCACCTCGGCGAGGCTCCTCGGCTCTGACATCAGGATGATGTCGGTACGCTTGCTGTGGCTTCAATGAGGGTGATTGTGAAGCCACCGACGGGCTACCATCCTGTCTTCGCTTTGTCCGGGGCGGGGTCGGGTCTTCATCAGACGAGTCGGAAGAGACATGTCTTGGCTGGCTATGTCGGCGCGCTGGTTCTGGCCGCTTGGTGTTAGGGTCGAGATGTGTTGACCCGTGGGGATGGCTTGAAGGCTCGGGTTGAGGGGACATCTTGTAGTCAGAAAAGCTCCGCCGCCTCGCCTGCTCTTCAGCATTCCTCTCTTGTTGGTATCTTTCAGGCGATGAGCGGCTCGGCATCCGCCCGTGTCGGCCAGGGACGTGGTTATATGCCACAGGTCGCTCAGGGACGGGCCGCTCAAAGTATGTGGGATCGGTAGGCCGTGGTCGGCCTTGGAAAGGTGTCTGGAACGGTTTCCGCACATGGGAGTAGGCAACCTTTGGTTCGTGGTCCGGGTTGGGTCCAGCGCCGGTCGCTTTTTGATCCCGGGAAGTAGAAGCATCTTTCCTCAGCTTGTCAGCGCAAGCCTTGTGCCAGCGATCAACCTCGTCATCCGGCCCGGTTGGAAAGACGGTCTTGGGGAGGTCGGGCGGGAAGTCTTGGCCGGTTTCGGGGTGCTTCAGGTTCCAGTTCTTAACGGCGTACTGGAGGAACGGGACATGCTCATCCGGACCCAGCAAAATCTCGAGCGACTCCCATCGCGAAAAACCTCTTGGTGTGAGCGCTGGGATGGAAGGTCGGGCGAAGTCGTCTGCGGTAGGCTGAAGAGTGTGCTGGCAGCCGGTGACTTGCCACATGTAGGAGATGGAATCGTGGGGCATGTTGACGAAGAGAGCTACTGCGTATTAGCAATGCGCAAACCATAGAATCAGCAGCGGAATATAGTTTCACGCACAATCATAATCGCCGCCGACAGCCTTGTAAAAAGCGGCCAGCTTCTTAGGTGTCAGTTGGCCAACGTCCTTGTCGCCGACGTTGCAAATCTGTAAAGTTCACTGTTAGTCGGGAGCGCAAGCTGCAAATGGCGAGGTGTCGCCGGGGATGCATACCACGTAGCGGCTGATGGCTCTCAAAAGGGCATATAACTGATCGCTTGGACTCTTGTCGTCCTCGTACATGTAGCGATACTCGATGGGAGGCGGCGAGGGCTTCCCTGACGGGGCATCGGTCTTGGGCGGCGTTGCCATGACGAAGGTCGCAGCAGTTGAGGGGCGTTTCGTAGTAGTGACAGCCTCACCTCCAAGGCGATGGCGGGGAAGAGTTGGAGGCAAAGCGGCGGTCAGCGTAGGCGGAATGCGACAGCGTGGGGCTTTAGGAAAGGGCGAGAGAATCGGCAACGAGGCCGCATGCAAAGAGCATTAAAAGGCCGGGGGGAAGAGAAGAAAAGCAACGGGGTTGATGCTGGGCGCGCTTGGTAATAAATCGCGAAAGATCGGGACGAAAAGAAGTTGGGAGCTGATGGCTGATGGGATCGACCATGGGCATGGATGACAAGGCAGGCAGGTAGTCGGGGAGCAGGGACGCTTGGCGGGCAGGCACAGACTTGGCCGATCAGTGAGGAGGTGCTGGCACGGGCTGCTTTTTGGTCTTTTTGGTCTTTTCTTGGGCTGCTGCTGCTGCTGCTGCTGGGCTGCGCACCGCCGTTGGCCGTGGGTCAGCTCCAGGTCAAGGGCAGGCCTGGGGGCGATGATGGCATGGATGGCATGGATATGAGGCCGTGCCTGTGCCTAACGGGAATCCGGCTGCTAGCACTTTGCAGTAAGGCACTTTGTGCTGTAACTCACGCAATTATTTGTCGGAATTCCCAGACGAACAAACACAAAACAGCGGCTGCTCTGCTTGCTGGCTTGTCGATGGCCGGGTTAGCCTTTGTTCGGGGATGTCGGCTGACTTGCCACTATGCTCCTAGTGTTGCTGCTTGACGAGTTGGCGGTCTTCTGCGCTGCTACGCATCTGTGACGTCCACGGGATTGAGAGACATTCGACCATTACACAACAATGGAAAAGGGAAGAAACTGGCTGTCAGGGATTTGACGGGACTTGTTCTCGTGCGCCTGCGACCGCAACTGCTTCTGGGAGCGATCGGCTGCGAGCCACCGGCTGCGAGGAAGCGCATCCAATGCCATGGAACAAGGCACAAGCGGCTGTGCATCGAGATTACGATATCACGCCTCTTTGTCTCACGCCGCACACCTGGCGCCTCGCGCCTCGCGCCTGACATCCCTACAACAGTCCCGTTAAAGACTCGGCAGCTACTAGCCTGTACGCCTCACGCGCATCCCTTGGTTGACCTCTCGTTGTGCACTCTAGCACTCTCTCCACCACTGGCCGCCTGTGGGCTGACACGTGCATCACCGCCGTAGGTCCCAGAGTGATCCAGATCCATCCATGCCTTGACCTGCCTAGTGGTAAGTGGAGTGGCAGGCCAAAGTCATGATGGAAGAGCCACGGCCATGACGAAGTCAGTAATTAGAATACAGAAGAGCCATCATCCATCCCGTCAGTGATGTTTAACCCATGATAGCCTGCCTCGAAGCCTCAGCCCTCTGAACTTTCCCGCTAATAAACGGCTGGTGACAAACCATTGACAGACTTTTTTCACTGGTCACCCAAGACTGTGGGGAACGTGCAAATGCGCTACGAATTGCAGCCCACCCTCTCAACCTCTCAGCCAGCGACCTGGAGGCTGTGCGTGGGCACAAAGCGCGGGATGAGAAGGGAGGGCTGCCTCCCCGCTCACTCAGCCACCAGTTGGTGTACTCAGCGGGTTACGACGCGAACGAGGGAAACCCATGGACGCCCAGGAACGGACGCAGCGAGACGCCGAGGCACCGATTCCGAGCGCCAGAATTGAAAAGCCGCGGTCGGTTCGGCCGCTGCGACGGCCGGATGATCAATCAGGTTACAATTGACTTCCCGACTCCCGCTGCCAGAACAACGCAAAAGCGACGGCTGCATCGGGTTCGGGTAGAAGCTGTTAGGTGGTTCTGGGGGTTGTGGATGCGCCCGGGGTCGGGTGGAGGAGATGATGTCATTGCCGACACTTCCATGTGCGAGAGAAACACAGAGTGAGGGTCTGGGACTCACTCTGTGCTGCCTTGGGTGCCGTCTCACATTCCTTGCTTCGAGATCCAGGGTAGGCGGAGCGCACCGCGCAAGCGTGGCCGAGGCGCATCTCAATAAGCGCAGAGGCAGAAATAATCGAACCAGTTGAGAAAATTCCGGGACCCAACGCTTAACCTAAACAGGAAATCTGAAATCACCCCGTCATGTTGGCCTCTTCGTGTGCCTAGATCACATTGTCACCATCGTCACATTTGCCTTTTTCTTTTTTTTTCTTACTGCATTCACTCCTTGAGCCGTTCCTTGCTTCTTTTCGCATCCCGCGCTTCCCCCATCGAGCCACCTCTATCTTGGCTCGCTTCGTTGCTGTCTCAAATCCCACACCCGAGCTAACACATTCCGACGTTCGCCAGCATGGAGGCCCTCCGTTCCGCGATCCAGCCCATCACGCACAACCTCCCCGCGCCGATCCGCGACCTGGGCGTTTCCATCGTCGGTGAAACGTGCTACAAGTCGCTGCTGCTCGACGTCAACCTCGAGGATGCCGATTGCATCAAGCTCGCCGTCTCCAAGGGCCTCGGCATCGGCATCATCGCCGCCTCGTCCATCGTCAAGGTGCCGCAGATCCTCAAGCTGCTCAACTCGCGCTCCGCCGACGGCGTCTCCTTCCTCGCCTACCTCCTCGAGACGACGGCGTACTTGATCTCCCTCGCGTACAACATCCGCAAAGGCTTCCCCTTTAGCACCTTTGGCGAGACGGCCTTGATCGTGGGCCAGAACATCATCATCTCGGTTCTCGTCCTCAAGTACAGCGGTCGCGCCAGCCTCGCTGCCATCCTAATCGCTGCGATTGCCGGCACCCTCGCGGCCCTGTTCGCTGAGAATGTCGTGGACATGCAGACACTGAGCTACCTCCAGACTGGCGCCGGTGTCTTGGGTGTCGCGAGCAAGGTTCCCCAGATCCTCGCCATCTTCCAGCAGGGCGGCACTGGCCAGCTCAGCGCCTTCGCCGTACGTCCACATTTGAACTGTATTCAAACTTCACTGGCTAATATTTACAATATAGGTCTTCAACTACCTCGCTGGTTCCTTGTCGCGCATCTTTACCACCCTCCAGGAGGTCGACGACAAGCTGATCCTCTACGGCTTCATCTCCGGCTTCGTCCTCAACGCTATCCTTGCGCTCCAGATGGTGTTCTACTGGAACGCGCCTTCCGAGAAGGCCAAGGGCAAGCGCAAGGTCCCTGTCGAGGCTAAACCTCAGGGCAAATCCTCGGCCACCTCAACCTCTTCTCCCAAGAAGAGCCCCACCACTCGCCGTCGTGGTTAGAGGGTTGTGCGAGAATTGCTAGTGTAATTGTAGAGATATATCCTTTGTAATGGTTCATCACTTACCTTAATGAAACTGACCGACGGGCACGAGCATGTCTCATCGAAACTCTGTCATCCAATTCCTTGTCTCAGGGGAAAAAAGATCACCATGCTCAGAATTTCTCACTTTGATTATGTTTATTTGATCCACGTTGTGAATTTGTAACCCTCGCCATGTCTTCCCAGACGACCAGTAGATATGCAAGGCCAATGTATCCCGCAACCTCCCAGTTGGTATCCTTCATCTCTCCCGAGATTTCCCAAACGCCAAAGCAATTCCGAACTCCAGTCTAGTCTCAAAGACAGTACGCCTGAAGTGACCCTTCCCATATCCTTGTTCAATATCCCAGCAGACGAAACACCACATATGTCCAACCAAGCAATCATTTCTAGCAGCCGCACTGCAGGCCGTCGACGTCCATCTCGTCGGCATTTCTAGTAGAATTGCCAGAACCACAGCCATCGCAGCTCGAGGCAGGTTGCGTTACGGGATATGAGATTGTTGAGACGGGGGCGGATGAGATGTTCCAGAAACGGTGGAGAGATTGTTGGTTGGCCTCGGGGTGGGTTGTCTCCTGGGGCTGCTCCAAAATAGGCAGTACATCATCGTGCTGTGCGGACTGTTGCTGGGCGGAATATAGCATGTTGAGGGTGCGCTCTGCCGAAGACGTGTGAGTGACTAGGTATGCAAGCACCAGTAGGCAGCTGTAAAACTCACGGTGAACCTCTTCTTCTGAAGGCCGAGAGTTGCGGAAACGCTTGAGGGTACGGCTGTGGAGATGGATGGGCGTCATGTCCATGGTGGCAAAGGGGTTTCTGATGGCGGCTCCATGTGGAGGCGAGTTGAAGGAGGACACGGACGAGGGCGACGAGAGCTCCGAGGAAGAACGCTTTCGCTTGAGAACCATGTTTGCGGTTGGGATGTAGAAGTTTGGAGTTGTCGATGAGAGGCGTAGAGATTTGGGAAGGCAAGGATTCGAAGCTGTGGAGTTGGTGATATTACGTGTTGGTTGTTGTTGTTTGCCTGTGGTCTGAGGGGGAAGAATTAAGGACAGAAAGAGCGTCAGCATGAGACACGAGACAAGCCCGGCTATTTGGAGGTTGGCGGGAGCACGCGCCCATGGCGCGTGGAAGTGGGCAGTGTGCAATTTACAGGGGGGGGGGGGAGGGCATTTCAGCGCGTAAAGAGGTCGACGCGACGTGCTGCCTCCACTGACTTCGCGTCATTGGTTGGCGAAGTCGACTTGCACCATCGGTAGGCTCAATACTTTCCTGTACTCCACGAAGACATGAGATAACTTGATTATTCTACATGGGAAATTATGGGAATGTGGGAGGGGTTAACTTAGGTCAACAGCTGAAGCAATAAACAAATAAACAAAAACGTAAAAAACACCCGAAAACTACTACTACTCCTTGGCAATCCGAATTACCAGCTTGCCGAGCCCTCCCTTGCCCGTCGCCACCCTCCCACACGCCTTGCGCACCTCATCGATATCCTCCAACTCAACGACCGTCATGACGGCCTTGATCTTGCCCCGGGCCAGAATCTCCCCCGCAGCCTCCATGTCCTCGCGGATGTTAGGGCTTCCAGACAAAAACTCGTACCGAATAGCCGTGCCGCGCAGCTTCCACCAGTACCACAGTTGCAGAAGGTCCATCAACCAGCCCAGCCAAGCGGGCGTGCGGTCGCCCATCAGGTCGTGCAGCGTTGCCTTGGTTGGGATGCTCGCAATGCTCATCAGCGTGCCGGTGTCGGGCTTGAGCAGTGCCACACACTCGTCGAAGGTACCCCACTGCGTGCTCAGCGCAAAGTCAACGGTGCCTCGGCCGATGACCTTGCGGACGTCCTCTTTCTGGTAGTCGACGAGCTGGTCAACCATCCCGGGCATGTACCGCTCCACGAGGTCCATCTTGGGCGTCGACGCCGACGAGATGATCTTGCTTGCGCCAAATTCGTTGCGCGCCAGCTGTATGGCCATCGACCCAGACGCGCTCAGAGCCCCCGGGATGTACACCGTCCGGCCCTCGAGGCTGTCCTCGCCCCGCAGCTGCAGCCCGCGCCGGATGGTCTGCAGCGCCGTGATGACGAGTCCCGGAAACGATGCGGCTTCCTCAAACGACATGTGCGCCGGCTTGTGCACCAGGAACCGCTCTCGGCCGATGGCGTACTCGGACGCGAACCCTGCTTGCGGCTTGAGCGGTATCGGCTTGTCCAGGTTGAAGCCGTAGACCTCGTCGCCGACTCTGAGGTTCTTGATGGCGGACCCGACTGCGACTACGACGCCGGCACCCTCGATGCCGAGTCTAATGGGAAATCTATCCGCGGACACGGTTAGCTCTCGGCAACCCCGTTGAGACGGGATCTGGGGGTATCATTACTCTTGCTTTTGCAACATGTCCATCATCCCCGAGGCAATCTGCGTGTCGCCGGTATTAATCGCCACGGCCCGCATCTTCAGTAGCACATCCTCCGGCTTCGTAATTGCCGGTGTCGGCACATCCAGCACCTCGTAAGCGGCCGGAGAGCACTTCTTCGGCGCGATCAGAGACCGCATCGTAACTGGGATATTCGCCATTTTTCTTCGCACGTAAATCAGCGTTTCGGCTCCAATATCATCAAAACGAGTATAATCGAACGCCTTGTAGCTTTCATGGGGACCAATGTGTCTTTTATCTCTTTAGGGGAACGCACCCGGCGGCGGAGTTGAAGAGTTCGGCGGTTTCGGTGGATCCGTTCGGAAGCGCCCCACCGAAACCGCCGAACGCCGCGCCGGCTGTTATATCACGGTTTGAGGACCCTTGAAACTCCGCCGGCGGAGTTCCTATCGCCAGCTAGGTTGGTATTCCTCCGCTTGCGTGGTCTAGGCTATCGTCTACGGCACGCATTCTGCGAAGTATTTGGCCTGGTTGGGCGGGAGTATATCGCTGAGACGTTGCAGGGATCGCAAAATCATACTTAGAGTTGTTTCTGAATGTTGGTAATGGAGCACAACAGGCTTCCCAACTCAGATTATCATTGCATAGCCAAGCAAATATGGCATTGGAGCCATTGTATAGCTCTTAATCCCCCCACAACCCTCGCAGGTTATTGACCGCGGATGTCCAAAGTTGAGGTCTAGGGTAGCCCGTTTTCGTGTTTCACGATACTCGGTGACTCCCTTCGGGTTCAAAACAACTAATGACGCGTGTGCCTGTAAGCCCACAGTGAGCGTTTGATGAAATATTGTTTTCTTTCACATAGATATGGGTTTATGGGCCAGCCATAAACCCTGTGTGACCATCACAGAGGTCCCGTTGCTGGCCTCTATTCAATGTGTCGCGCTCTAACTGAACTTGCTGGGAGATGGGTGACTTCTTCAAGCATGGCTTGGAAAACCAGGGGCTTAAACAATCGCACTTATAGACAGACATCCCTGAACACGAACAGTCAAGACTGTCGAGTTGCTGCATAGTGGAAAACTCCACGTGCTCAATGTGACCCTGAGACACTTGCTTATGGGAAACAAGACTACCATTGGCGGGCGTTGCCGCTCCTCCCAAGCAATCGCTGTGCGCTGGAGGCATGGCATTTCCAGGACCTCGTCCCACCATTTCTCTACTCTTGATTCCCCTAGAGAGGTTGCCATTATCGCGAGCGATTTTTACTTAGTCATACAAGTGATACGAGCCATCATCGTCTTCCCAGTCATACGTCCTGGCCCCACCATCCAGAACGATGATAACTCGACTCATCTGTAGGATCAAGTTAGTTAAAAGGGCTGCCACTCCAGACAAACTCTATACGCACCTCTCAAACTCCTTAGGCCAAGCTGAGCTCCCACGTTCACATATCCCTCCTCTGAATGTCCTTCCTCCCTGCGCACTTTCTTGACCGAGTCTTCACCGTCCTTCCACACGCTGCGGCACATTGGGCAAGTGGTATCACCCTGTTTGGTGCGTGCCCATATGTTGAAGCACTCTTCGTGCATATTTTGGCCACAGGCTGCACGACACCAAACCACAATTTCAGAGCCTTTAGCCTCAAGTTCGCTGAAACAGATGGGGCAGTCGCCCTCGATAGGTTTGCGCTTTTCGGTTTCTGCTTGCTTGGATGTTGAGATTGGAGGTGCGGCGGCGAAGATGTCGCGCAACTCGGAGCTGAGGAAGGCGGCTTGGTAGACCATCTCATACGGAGCATTGAGAACTTGTTTGAGCACCTAACGGATTAGGAACTGGTATATGTGTGGAAGGGGTGAATGCTCACGTAGAATAAGTGTTTGCATTGGTTCCCCTTCTTGGCATGCGGGCAATCGCAGCTCGGTATCTGCGCAATAACAACCGTGTAGATATTGCCCGTCGACCCCGTCATCTCCACGATCTCCTCTGGGCAGTCTTCAGATCCTCTCCTCGCCCGACCGAGGACAAAGAAGCGTTGGCTGAGCGCCCTGGCGTAGACAGTATGAAACTTGGAAGGGGGGATCGACCTAAACCTGAGCAGCCGCTTTTCTGGCATAAGCTTCGCTGTTTCTGCCTTGGTTCTCTTCAATGGAGCTATTGGGGATTTGGAGCTCTCTCCAGCCTTTCTTTTCCGGGAAAGAGTTGAGGTTGAATCGCCGGTAAGGTCGATTGGATGCTGAGGCGTCCCGCCCACTCTAGATCTTGGTGCTGCCATGCTCGCTCTCTGTGGAATTCTAAACTCGCTTGCAGGTGCAATTGGGTTTTGGTTCCTTACCTGTGGCACATCTGATGAACCCATAATGAATGTGAGAATGGAGCAGTTTTAGCAGAGAAGATGTTGAGGTTGCAGGTGTCAAGATTTTGACTTTCACGGCGTCTATGATCCTCTGTACTACGTGAACACGCTGCTCGCGACATGGCGTGGTGTCACGTGCTCGATGCTAAGTCATTTTCATGTTGCTTCTCACGGAGTAAGCTAAGTTTGCGACTGAAAACCCATTCATAGACTAGATAAACGCGATGAGTGTGAGCAGTGATTTTGTAGATGATCACTTTGTAGCTTGTGCTTTGTGGGTGTGGTAAAGCACGGCCGCGGAACATCGAGAACCTGGGGGTTCTGGATTACATCACGGGAGGGTAAGTATGGCGAACAAATGTATTGTAGGATCATGCGTGTTGGATTTTTTTAGTTCCTAATTCATGCCACAACTAATCCATCTCTTTTGATCCTCCTCAACTTGGCATCATATCGCTCATGGTAGCCTTAAAGAATCCCAACCAAACGCCCCGGAGCGTGAGAGATTTCCTATCCCCGCCCCCAAAGGGTACATGTTCACATATATGATCCCCTATTACCCCGGCCTTGATGCGCCCCCTATGTCAAAACACAAAAGAAAAGAAAGAAATTGAAGTGTGTGTGTGTGTGTGTGTGCGTGTTTGTAGTAAATACAGGCCGTGCCCTCTAGTAGACAGCGGATGGTGAAGCGGTCAAACGCCGAGTCTATGCGGTGGCTTGAGAACGTTGTTCGTATTAGACAAAAAAGAAATCGAAGCATGGATGTCGCGAGTAGTCGAAAAGAGCATCATATAGTGCTACCGTTATCGAGGTGATCGGAGTTTTGTGACCAAGCACGTTGTCGTTGGTGACTCAGTTGTTTTAGGTCGAGGGGTTGGTATTGATGGTTTGATAATGTGACATGCGGCCGAAGTGAGAACAGACTGCCCTCACTTTACGGTAGAGGTCGTCGATGGCTGGGGTCACGGGGTTGGAAACGCCGGGCGTCGGCTTGTTGTTGAGCGGCTAACCATTCCGCAGATCCAGTTTGTCGGCCAGGTTGCTCAGCAGGCACCTTGGTGTCGTTGTTGGATGAGGCAGGAGGTCGGCTGGCGGTTGCGGAGGAGCTGGAGCTGCCGGGAACAATAGACGTGACGGCCTGAGTGATGGAAGCCACGACATATTGGCGCAGCTCTTGGTCTTCTCGGTTGTCTTCCCTCACAAGACGGAACCGCTCGTCTTTGCTCATGTTTTCTCGGCGGATATTCTTAATCTCCTGCATGATGTAGAGAAGGACTTCCTCAGGGCACCGGTTGCGTTCGTTGGCGGCTTCGTTCTTGCGCACATAGCGTCGTGTCACATCCGTAGCGCCATCGATAGAGAACGCGATGCAGTAAGACATTTTCTTACCCCAGCCATCAGAATAGAGTCGCGGGTTGTCCCATGACTCCTCGCAAGCATCGACGTGAACCCATCGTTTCTGGTGATCCGAGTACACCTCGGTCCACACGTGGTCTTCCGAGTTCCAAATCCACCTCACACGTCCGCCAACGGCACGGCAGAGCATGCTGAAGCAGTTGGCCCACTCACCAACTCGGCCTCTTCGCGTCTGCAGTAACCTCCAAACATCGCCGTATCGAGGAAACCGATCATAAGCACCACAAGTCTGGACGGAACACCGGTAGAGCTCAACTCGAAGGGCACCACAAGCGTTCTCTTCTGGTGATGGGGCGGTCATGCCTTGTGCGATGGTGGGAGACAGGCAAACGGGACAGGGCGGGTTGTTGACCCAGGTAAAGAATGAGCGTTTGAACCATCTGCATGTCTTGTTAGTATGTACATTCCCATAATGACATAAATGGATCAAATGACATACCTGAGGAGTGCTCGAATAACACAGTCTTGGTAACCCCATTCGGGTCGTTGTCCGCCACCCATACTCTCAGCTTGGGCGCGAAAGATTTGGGTTTCTTCCTCGGCCTCGCCGTAGATGCGATCCAGCGGAATAGTCTGGAGCGCCTCATCCAATAGACCGGGATTTTCGTACTTGGTTGGTGTCAGGGAAAGGCTGATGAGGAGATTTCGGAATTTTTGAGAGTCGCGATCGCCAACATCGGGAGCAGTGGGGATCTTGGGGAGATGTCGGAGGGCGGAGTATGAAGGCAGAGCTTGGCCTTGAGAAGTCGATGGTCGGCTACCGAGACTGGGAGATGCAGGTGCACGCAGGTTGGAGCTTGAGGCTCGCTCTCGGGGGCTTGGGGAGCCTTGTCGGGATGACATGCGGAGATCGGTCATGCGCTTGTCGCGTAGGAGGCCCTCAAACTTGACCCGAAGGTCGTGGGCCCATTCTTCGCCATATTCCTCGCCGCGAGACTCGGGAGCGGGCCTGAAAGGCATGCCTCGACCCGCCATGTTGTAGGACTAAAAGTCGGATAGTTGGGGGAGATGCAAGATGCGTGGCGAGAGGTCGAAAGGTGAAGATGATGAGTTGCTGTGGTGGGAGCCCGAATCCGGGATTGGGTGGAAGGACGAGTTTCTAGTGTTGACGAGCCGGTAGTTAATGAGCGAGACACTCAGCGTCGTCTAAGTCAGCGATAGGCAATCGTCCTAAAGCTGTTGTTGTCGTCGTCGTGGGTGGTCGTCGTCAGCTGGAGGTTTGCGTAGACCTCGCAGGCAGTCAGGTTGCCAAGAGACACGCGGGCGCCTAGCCGCCGTGCTTCCTTCGAAGGTTCGATTCGCTAGCGTCGTCCCAGGATAGATTGCAGTCGTTGAAGCCGTGATGGAAAAATATGCCGTCTTGTAGTCAAATCGCCGTCGGCGTCGGGTGAGTTTTGTCGTCGATGGTGTTGTTCGCGGATGAATCGATGCGTGGTTGCAAGGAGGGAAAAGGAAGGGAAGGGATTACGGTTGGTGGATGGCGGGTTGACGAGGCGGACAGAGGAGACGGGCAGCGCAGAGGCAGTAAGAGAGTCGGGGTGGACAGGGGAATAAAGGGACGGGGTGTCTCGGGAGGGTGTGCGTCTCGTCCGCTCCTTCCCACCCTGGGCCAGGTCTACGATGGCAGTTTACGCGTCAGCTGTCGGCGCTGTGTCCAATGAGCGGGCCTGGACGAGTCAGAGGTGGGTCCCGCTAGGCGCAGGAGCACGTACCGGTACGACGATGCGTGTACCTTTTTCGGGGAACTTTGCGCTTACAGTTGATGGGCCACTGTTGAGCAGTCGAGCAGGCGACGTTGGTCCCCTCTGATCGTCTCTGTTTTTAATTACAAGGCCCCGTCGTGTACGAATGCCTCTGA
Source organism: Dactylonectria estremocensis (assembly GCA_020744375.1). NCBI lineage: Eukaryota > Fungi > Ascomycota > Sordariomycetes > Hypocreales > Nectriaceae > Dactylonectria > Dactylonectria estremocensis. The sequence continues at coordinate 2,919,125 of JAGMUU010000004.1, forward strand.
GCACGACTTTGTTGGCCTACGTAGCACTGCTTGCGCTGCAAGGCTTTAGCGCTTGTTGGAATTTGCTACGGGAGAGCGTCCCTTTGGGTTTGACCCGTCTAGACGCCCAGGCAGGCTACGCAATTCGCTTCTCAATTCATCACCGGTTGGCGAAATCCTTTTGCCTCTAATACGTGTGTCACTACGTGGGCATGAGAATTGTGGTCTTGGCCTTTCTATCGCAATTTAAACGCACTCGCGGATATACGAGCTTTCGTCAACACAAGGCACAAGGCATTAGGCGTCAGTCATCACGGCGCAATCCAGTCAGTACCTAGGACTTGGCCGCGTGCGACGTACTGTGGGCAGGTATTGATGGCGAAGGGGACGACGTCAACTGGTGGCGTCGCATCTCACAATCGTCATAGGGCGATGGTAGCAGTCCTAACGCGCCAGTGTCCCGTACGTCCCGACAGAGCTCATTTCCTGGAGTACCACGCACCGTTCCTCTGTTTCGCTTTCGCAGGTCAGCTCTCCATCTTGGGCAATGGCAAATGCACGTAAATGGGGAACATCGAAATGACCATGGCCATCGAAGGCATGTGGCAACGACACATATGAAGATCTTGACAAATATGGCAGTGAACGGGCTGGTTTGACTCCGATCCATCCCCACACCACTATCTGCCCGACTCAGAACCAGCAAAAGAGAAGGCGATCATCCAGCAGCTGAGCCAGCAGCTGGAACAACGTACAACGTGCATACGCACACCCGTTGCCTCCAGCCTCCAGCGCCTCTCCGCTGGGCCCGTCCCGGTCTGCAACCTGGAACCCTCAAGTCACTTTGCTTGGGGGGGTCTTGCAGGTACCGATACTTTGCCTGGGGACGTGCCTGTCGTCGAGGTGGGCGATGACGAGGCACTGGTGTGGCACAGCGTGCGCCTCCGCTTGCCCTGCCATTGCTTGCTGGACGATGCCATTCCCTGTCCCTCTCTGTTTCGCCCTTTGGCCGGCTTGCAGCACTGCCGCCGCCGAGTTTTCGCTTGATGCAGCGTCTGTTCTTCCATTTCCCAGGCCTCGACAACCTGCAAGGGAAATGTCCTCCGTACCTACGGCATTCGCGTCGACTAGTCAGCTTGCGGCATCGAACATCGGATTCCTCCTCAGAGCTAGAGCCGGGGACGACGAGGCTAGCCAGAAGCACATCAGAAGTTCAGCCAGTCTCTCGGGTGCACCGACCCTGACTCTGATCATCGGTCGGTGATGATCAGTGAGGGCGTTCGCCCGTCTCCAGCCACAAATAGGACCCTCCCTTGGTTTTGTTCCAAACTTCCGTGGCCGTGCCATCGAAACGCACAGGCTGCCAGCCCAGCACGCAAACCCAGTAGCCACTCTGGTACCCTGCCAGAAGTATTTCCGGCTCACGCCTGGCGTTGCAGAACGCGGAGGAAGAATCCACTGGACCCACCTAGAAGGGGAGGCGACAAGAGCCTGTGAAACTTGCAGACGCGGCCTCCTTGGGGCTATTGTCCCTGCAAATTCACCATCTTCACGTGGCCCGGATCGTCCCCATCATCGCCATCCATTGTCCTCCGCCAACCGTGTACCTCATCATGGACTTATCGTATAATTCATACTGATTGGATTTTATGGATGAAAGTAGGTCCATGCTCTGGTCTGACCCGAAGATCCGCTCAAGATCCTCCTTATCGCTGGCCATTCCTTGTGCGTACCTACGTAGTAGAAGTCCTACGTCGATACTACGTAGGCACGCAGTGCTCCCCCGTGGACCCGATCGCCCATCGCATCTCCGCCTCACACACACAGCAACGTTTCGCTGCTCAGCCTGCCTGGCATCCTGGGTTCTGACGGTGCGCGCCACGCCCCCCAAATCGATTCTGAAGATGCGCCGATCACAAACTGCTTAATAATAAATGAAAGATACTATCCACTCCCTCGCTTCGTTTGTCTCTCACACACTAAATCAGCATGTTTTGGCTGGTTCGAAACTCGCTCCTGAGGCGCCCAGCAAGCCAGGTTCGTCTCGGGCACAAAGAAGCTTAACTTGGTTGGCGTGTGCATTGCGTGCGTTGCCTGCCCCTGGATGGATACGGATGGGTCCGATCCCGAGACGATTACGCAACTACGCTGTGCTTGGCTCAACAGAAGATGCTCTTGGCGAATATCGAGCTTCATCAGCGTTCAAACGTACTCTCTTTCCCCCGAAGCTGTCCCCTTCTTGGCAGCAGGAAAGCTCCACTGACACAGGGTCGTCAGCTTGGGGGAGCCGTCGCGTTGCCGGAGATGTCCATCTGTGCCTCATCAAAGGGCATCCGAATGATGGATCACGTTGCATCCACCTCGTCACCTCTACCTCGTCGCCGTTTCCCTTGCCCTCGCCAAAACGTCGATACGTTCCACTCTCGGTGGATCCCGTCGCCAATCACGTACGCGCATTTAACGTGCATCTCGCAGTGCTGGACTCCGAAGAACGACCCCGGTCCTATGATTCCATCGGTTTATTCCAGGCACGACTAGGGTGGCTTGTCAGACCCCAAAGGCCGCGTCACCTGGCTACCAATTTACCATGATCGCGGCTTGCCTACTGCGAGAACTCGACACTTGCCACCCCACACTCCACTTTTGCCCTCTCTGGCACTTCGCCTTCCAATGACAACGGGTCTCGACAAAGGCATTGAACCCGCCTCTGCCACGGAGATTGTTAACGTGAGGCTCTAATGCTGACCCTGCCCATATCTCCAAACTCCCAATTCGCCAAGCTCCCCTTGCGTCCCAAGTCTTGGCTCCTTTTTTCACAGTTCAAACTTCGGATGGGACTGCGCACGGGTTCTTGAAGTCTTGGCCTGGTCCGGATATGGCTTTTTGACAGACCTCCAGTGCTAATCCAGAAAGGGTGTTCTTCATCTACAAAACCCTAGAATTGGTGTCACTCATTGGGTCGTCCGTCATTGTAGTGATGATGGATTTAGTAGTCCGTGCGTTTCTCCAGATGCAGCATGCAGCCACAAGTCGGCCGGTTCACGAGACTCGCCTTACAGACTGAGACTTTGATACTTCCACTTCCACTACCTGTGCGATGCTTTCTGGAACAACCTTAGACGGCAGTGGCTTGACCGTGGTTCCAAGAGCATGAAACTCACACTGAAAAATACTCTAAGCACATGTTATCCATCTGGTGAGCCATCAACAAGCTGTGTTGGGATATCCACGCATCGTCCCTCTAGGCAGCGAGGTTTTGAACCCTCGATGGAGTCATCTTAAGATGCTTCGTCAAATCATACCAGACCTCTTCCCCATCGTCGGCAGGTTGCGGAGCACGGACAACACCAGCATTGACTTACTACGTACGTAGCACTTGCCTGAACAGGCATCTTTCGCAATGGCGTCCCGCTCAACTTGAGGAGTCCCTTTGACAGCCCTCCTCCCGACCCAACTCGTTCGCTTAGAGGTCATACCCGCAGGCGTGCTAGCTCGGCCACGCTTCGTCGGCCTCTCTAGAGGTCGGGGACGCGCGTTTCCTCGGCGGGTCCCTTGCCGACTCGCAACCTTCTGGAGACCTGCCAGCATGGGGGGAGGAGGAGGGGGTATGGATGACTAGAGGACCCGGTACTGTGGCCGTGAGCCGTGGCCTGGTGACGTAAAGCCACACTGGGGACGACGGCCCGGAAATCGTTCTCAAGGGCTTGCCGAGCGGTGTCTTGTGAGGCTTGAGCCGTTGGTGTTGTCGTCGTCTAAGCCCGTGATTGGGGCTGGACACTGCCCGCCATGCCCTACAGGCCCTGGCAGAATTCGTAGAATAATATCGCCTCACCCTGCTGTAATGTCGATTAACCCTTGATACACTGCTCGGAAGGTGGGTGGCCCTGCAACAGTTATCTGGACGACATACCTTGACGTTCCTTACGTGACAGTTGATGGTCTTGCCTCACAGGGACAGGCATATATCGCCTTGCGGACTGCGGGAGAACACCAGATCCATCACTTATGAAAGGAAAAAGACGCACGTTCGCATGTATTTGTGCACCCGAGCATAACCATTCAAGAAATCTACAATACAGGACCGTCGGTTGGTCCAGACCCTTCGATACGTTGCCACTAACACGCCTTGTTTTCGTCCTCCCAACTCCGCGTCGACTCCTGCTTTCATCTGACATCTCGCCGCGTGTCACCTCGCATCGGGGATAGATCTACCTTTCCCACTGCTCAAGGCTAAAGTAGCTTTCCGGCATCTCCACATCCCAAGTCGGTCTCTCCACTATGGCTACCTCGAGGTCCTGGTCTGGCTGGCTGAGGGGCACGATACCGAAGATGGGACGGTACTTGTATGTCATCCACCAGCTTCTTTGTTCACCGCCAGTCTCGGAAACCTCTAGGCTTGCTCCGGTCTCGTCGCCGTTGCGCAGCAAAGCAAGTTCGCCGTCAGCCTCATCGACCTCGTCGTCACTGTTTGCGTCCTCAGGCAGGGGCGCGTCTTCCATGTCGACATCCTCCCACTCACCAGCCGTATGCTTACGAACCTGAGACGGCGCAAGACTTCCCTGCTCCATCCTGCCACCAGCACCACTCCTCGGTCCAACTCTCTTGCGTTTCGTGCCTTGCTTGCCAAGCGTCTCAACGGGTTCAGCCACTTGGGTTGGCTTGGGAAGGTCCTGGGACATATCAATCATGAGAAGGAATGAAATGCCGTAGATCCATGCTCGGGAGCCCTGCCAAAGTACACCCTTGGCTAGGTCTAGGAGATCTTGAACGGCTGCAGGGAGGGCACTTCGGGGGTGACGACGAGACCATGGGGTCAGGGAGCCTTGCAGGGGGTGGAATGTGAAAAGGTTCCACGAGGACGTGATTGCCAAGAGAGTATAGTCGTTAACAACATCTGACTCAACATCCACCTCGCCGTCGGAACCTTGGGCTTGGGGCACGTCGTCCGAGAAAGATAGTACCGTCGCAGTCGCAGGGAGTTTCGGCAGAAGCTTGGCGTTGGGGTTCCGAACCCACTGGTCACCAGCTTGCGTGACTGCATCGTCTTCCTCCTCTGAAGAATCGCTCTCTGAGGCCGAAGACGCGTCACCCTCTGCCTTAGCCCCATCCTGCAGGTGCTCTTTGTTGCGGCGTAGGATCCAAGTATCAAGGTATCCCGCCAAGTCGGAGGTTGCGAGCATCTTTGAGTCAGCGGAAAAGGCAACATGCGTAATGGTCCTGTCATAGGCACCTAGCCCTCCATTGAGAATATAACGTGGGATATGTCGTCGCAATCGGGTAAGCCGTCGTGATTGTAGCTGGAAGGTGATGGGGGTATCAGACTCCTCATGGTTGTCGACCTTGGCCAGCAGAATTCGGGAACCCTCCTGCACGGCACAGAGCCATTGGCCGTTCGGCGAGAGCTCAACTTTGGTGGCGCCAGTGCTCGTCAGCTTTTGCGGAACTTGGATAGTGGATAGCTTGAGGTCCGAGGGTTTAACCGGGTCTTGATGTTGCAGCCTAAAAGCTTTGACGCTGGTCGATGTAGACACCACAAGAAGGGTGCCATCTTGGTTGATAGTCGCGGAGGTGATATTGGAGTCCCCCTTAATGACAATCGTCTTGAGGAGCTTGCGGTTCTGGTTGATATTCACGTCTTCGCCACCGGCATCGAACATTGCTAATGCGGAATTTCGCAGAGTCCAGATATGGACTTCTCTCTCCCACCAGCTAATGACGAATCGCGCCCGGGTAGAGCTTATGACTGGGGGTTGTTGCGGCAGACTGGACATGAGCCGGTGGTTTTCGCGTCCCATTTCCTTGAGGGGGATCACAACAGGATTGGCGTCAGGGCCTGGTATTCATGTTAGTGATCATTCGGTAACGATGAACTGGATATCTTACCTCCAGAGACAACAACGCTGATCCGGCCGCTTTCGAAGGAGGCCATAGACTTCACATCGTGCTCGTTGTACCGCCTGCCCCACACTTTGCTCCATCGGCCGCCCGTGCCATTGTTTTGCTTGTAAAGAATCGTTCGTCGGTCCATGCCTCCACTAAAAATCGAGGTTCCTTCCGCATTGGTTGCGAGGCTGAGAACGTCCTGCTTGTGGCTTTGTATGCGCTGTGTCTGCGTGTATGTTTTGCCATCCCAGATGCAGACTTGGCCGGTAGAGTCGCCCGAGACAATGTTGCCTCCGGGGAGACACTTGACCGACCAGATGATAATGTCCTTGGAGCCGCCAACGAGGTCAGAGCCTAATGTCATCCTTCGTAGCAAATGGCCCTTGGTGATATCGTATGCTCGAATCGTGCTATCGGAGCAGCCGACAATGGCGATCTTGCGGGACTGGAAGGTAATGCTGACCATCTGCGCTTTCTTCGTGGGCGACCTCACCAGAACTCGCTGAAACCGAAGGTCATCATCCTCAATGGAGTACATGACTAGCTCACCGTCAATGGTTCCGGCGATGAGTTTGGTGGAATCCTGGGCATCTACCCCGGAGCTAGCCTTGTCAGTGGCAGGTGGCTGGGCAGCCATGCACCAGATGTCGCCATGTTGACCGCTGGCGTGCCTCTTTGGCACCCCCTTTTCGAGATCCCACTCAGTGACAGTAGAGGTGTAGCCTATGCTGAAAAGGCGCAGCTTGCCAGCGACTACTCGGCCGTCACCGAGATCCTGGTCAGGCTCGCTGACCCAGACAAGTCCGTCAACACTGCGATCCTTGCCTCCGGGGATGACGAGTTCCTGGTTCCAGCACCCATTTGTCGGGTTCCAAATCTCAATATCGCCATTGGCCCTTCCGATTGCTAACCTGGCAAGCGATGCTTGAAGCGCCGACCGTGTCTTGGGGTGTGAGAAGGCAATAGCGTTGATTGCGGATGGCTTGTAGGGAACGAATCGACAACGGTGGATGTCCATGATTGCGGATAGGTTGTTGCCTCGACGCGTTTCTCGGCCGGTCTCTGTGAATCGACTTCGCTGCTCGTTGCTGAATGTTGCACGAAGATGTGAGGAATGCCGAAGCTCGCCGCCGAGTAACCAGGCGTTGAAGTTGAGCGAGGTTGAGCGAGGCTGATGGGGGACAAAAAAAAAAAGCTGGACCGTCGTCCAGATTTTTTTTTTCTGAACTGCTCGGTCCGCTTGTGAATTAAGGTGTGGTCAGTGCGCCTAAATGCCCCTCCACCCCACCAAAGCAACGCAATGGCAGTTGAGAAGGAGCGACCACCCTCTGAAGCCCCTCAAAACGCAGTTGTTTTTGGCGGTTGCCCGTTTTTGGGTGCATAAGTTAGGTTTTTGCGCCCATAAATAATCGTAGCGGGGGGCCTCGTCAGCTGCAGCGCTTCCACAATCGTCACTGAAGGTCCAGACTCCACGGTGACTCAAAGCGCTCAGCCAAAACTCAACTCGCGCAAACTCAGCCTCACTCACTACTCGCGCCTATCGCTCATACTGTTACCGTTGCCGTTGCAGCCCTGCCGCGATTTCGGCCACTTCGGCCTTGTCTCTGAATTCCTTGCACTGAGGCATATCGTTTTCCCACCGATACCCTGTTGGCACAGCTCCCCGCAGTCCTGAGACCGTTCTGATCCTGCCGGCGTCTCTCGTGACGTGACGAAACGGACGCGCCATCACCCCCAAGCTAGCTCACCACCTCAGCTCCGGATCTCCGGTGCTCTGGCTCTCGAGCCTCCAAATACCAGACTAGTTTCATATCGACTTCGCTCTTGCACGCAAACCGCGCAATTGATACTCCGCTGTCCACTCCAAAGTCGCCCACCATGGACTTCAACAGCTCCTCGCCGTTCCCTGAGGGTGTCATCTCCTTCCTCGACACGGACTTGTACAAGTTGACGATGCAATGCGCCGTTTTCAAGTTCTTCAAGGACGTCCCTGTCACTTATGCCTACACGAATCGCACCCCAGATAAGAAACTCTCTCGGACTGCCTTTAGGTGGCTTGAGGAGCAGATTCGGAGTATGCTCACGCGATCGCCTCCGAAATAGGAATCATCACAGCTGACTTGGTTGTCTAGAGCTCGGATACATCTCCCTTTCTACTGAAGAGTACAAGTTTCTTGAAAAGAACTGCGACTACCTGTCGATAGACTATCTCAACTTCCTCAAGGAATTCCGACTGCACCCAAGAGAGCAGGTTGTGCTAACCTTTAGCCCTGTTGGCGAGGACACCGGCGCTGACTCGGTAGTTGGAGATGTCGACATCCACATCAAGGGCACCTGGGTTGAGACGATTCTCTACGAGATCCCTATACTCGCTTTGACCTCCGAGGCTTACTTCAAGTTCATGGATACTGATTGGAACTACGAGGGCCAGGAGGAGAAGGCTCTTGACAAAGGTTTGCAACTCTTGGAAGCCGGGTGTATCACGTCCGAGTTCGGAACTAGAAGACGACGCGACTACCATACCCAGGCCTTAGTGTTCCGCGGCCTCGTCAAGGCATCTAAGGAGGCAGAGAAGGAGGGATTCCCAGGTAAGTTGTCTGGAACAAGCAACGTCCATCTGGCCATGCGATTCAACATCCCCCCTGTCGGCACCGTCGCCCACGAATGGTTCATGGGAACGGCCTCTATTGTTGGCGACTACAAGAAGGCTACCGAAGAGGCCCTCCGACACTGGGTTAGCTGCTTCGGCACCAAGCTCGGCATTGCCCTCACAGATACCTTTGGCACACAAGAGTTCCTTCGATCCTTTAGCTTGCCTGTGCGCCCTGTCGAGGGTGGTTTCCCAGCGGAAACATTCCAAAAGGAGGACGGATCCATGAAGACCTACGCCGAAGTGTTCGCTGGAGTCCGACAGGACTCTGGAGATCCGGCCCAATATACCAAAATGATGCGGGATTATTACGACGAACAAGGCATCAAGGATAAGAAACTGCTCGTGTTCTCTGATTCTCTGAATATTGATCGTTGCTTGGAGTACAAGCAGGTGTCTGAGAAGCTTGGCTTTCAGCCCACCTTTGGCGTGGGTACTTTCTTGACAAACGATTTCGTTCATCTCAAGACGGGAACAAAGTCTGTCCCCTTGAACATTGTCATCAAACTCAGCTCAGCTGCAGGACGCCCTGCGATCAAGATCAGGTGAGTACTTCCCCGCCTCTGGCTGAACTGCCCGACAGAATATCCTTGCCTAACTATGAGCAGTGACAATGCTGGTAAAAATACAGGTGACAAGAACACTGTCGAGAAAGTCAAGAGAGAGCTTGGGTACGTTGAGCGTGAGTGGAAAGACGGCGACGAAACTGCACGATGGGGGAAGGAAGAGGAGACAAAGCCTTGAGCTGCCTTTCTGACAGCCAATCTTCACGACTACAAGAGCGACAAAGAGTCAGCGCAAGCTGACTGGCTTTACTTGGCGTACCTGCGATTCTGAAATCGGGAAATTGGAGGATGGTTTTCAACAAATGATTCCCGAATAGATTGCAAGCCCTTAGATGCCGAGTTTACACAACTCGCCCATGCCTTTCCTCCCAATACCAATGTTTACGACCAGAATGTTGAACACAGGTTCGTTTTTCATCGTCACGACATGAATTTACGTTGATCCCTTTACATGTGAGCCTTGGCTGGCACGTAGTATTGGTTTCTTGATGATTCAGCTCCGCTTAGGTATAGCTTCAGGCCAAACGTCTCCGCACATCTACCTGAGCACTGCGGATAGAATGCATTTAGGAGATCGTATGTAGGAACATTAGGTGGGTGCTGAGTTATGGACTATTCTATTGCTCAATTACTATGTTATATTCGATTTTGTGGTCGTTGATATTGTAGGTACTGATGTAATGGTGAAATACAGATGCTGAGTCTTAGTCCAAGTGTATGAGGACTTTGGCCCAAGACTGTAGTTTGTTGCTTACCTACTCTCTAGGACACACCTACCCGTACTTGCTTGGGAATGACCTACATCAGGATATCTGCATAGCAATAACGGCCATGTTGGGAGGTGCTTTCCACTAACGAGCACTGATGGAGAATCAAACTAGCCTAGGCAACTTCGAACCATCCTACTTCAGTGGCAGGAGAGATAGGCCATCCTCCTCATATTTACCAGATCCCCTCGTTGTTTTCGCTTCTTCTTCTTCTCCCCATCCACTCTCTTCCTCTCACATCAACGATCCCTCTCTCTTTTTTTGGAACCCAATTTTGGAACCCAGTTTTGGCTTGCTGTTTTGGAACGCATACTACCTTTCTTACTTGTGCTTGTTGGGATATCCATCATGCCATCCCTGCACCCACTCGGTCCAGTCACCAGATGGACCCGAATTCCCACCTCTGCGTGCCTTGAATTTCTTGCACTTCTCCTCCTGATTATGGCCACGATTTCTGCTGCCGAATCTCCTGGAACTGAAGACCAACTCTTTTCCCAGAGGCAGTTTCAACTTGGTCGCTTCTTAAGCGGAGTAGCTGATGTAAGTCGGAGGCTCACCAAAGAGGCGAAAAAGACGTCCACTAACAGAACTCTAGGAAAGAACCCCCATGGTGTCTGCTGCGAACGGTGTTCAAAATCTGACACCCAGCGAAAACAAACCTCTTCTCGAGCTGAAGACTGGAGCCCCAGAACAGGGATATTCTGGAACCATTGCGGGAGCCTCGGAAGAGACTGTTGCAGGACGTTCCGGAAGACTACAAACTTCCCCGCCAGAGAATGCGCGCCGTCCAGTGACCCTGTTGACTCGAATGAGCAGCAACGGCGCTCAAATGGTGCTTCCCATCCATTTTCTCAGGAAGCCGTGTCAATCTTGTTGGCTCCTCTTGACGCGAGTACCTCGGCGAACGCGGGTATGATGGTTGGAAATGTTGAAGAAACTGCTATGCCCACTTTACCCCAGCCCAACGTCCACGATGCCATTCATGCGACAGCAGACGCTAGTATCACTCCGGAGGCCTCGAGCTTTGCCTTACGTCCAGACCCAACCCAAGTTTCGTTACTCGCTTCAGTGTGCGATAGGCCTGAAGCTACAGCTACCGCCCAACAGGCAAGCGACACCTCTGGTCCAACACAACTTGGTGATATCTCAAGCCAAATTCTCCGGCCAGTTCCACCCAATGCCGCTGATATTTTACCTTCGATCGCTCCCTCAATTGCAGAGCCTCTATGTGAGGCTGGTGAAGAATGTCTTCCTCTCGACCCATCTGCTCGTGTTAGAAGCTCGAGTAACGGGATTCAAGAAGAGAGTGACACCGAGAACAAAATATCGAATATCATGGAGAACTCGTCCCAAAACCCCGATGACCAGCTCTGCGTCATCAAACAGGTTGTCGCTGGTGCACTCAGAAAAGTGGCGACACCGTGTTCGGTGACAAGAGCTCGTCGCGCTTCGTCGAGCACCGACGATACATCAAATATCGCCCAAGACGGTTCAGTGAACAGCTCCAGTGGTCGAAATCCGGGAGCGAACTGGCAGGAAACCCGTCTGCTCAACTTCCGGCACCTGGATTCCCCACAACTGAGAATACAGGCACTGAGAGTATACGGATTGGAGAAGTGTCAGGGCAAGGTGGAAGTGGCCGGCCCTATGGAAAAGACGTATCGGTTGAAGCGTCTCTGCTGGGAGGCCCTGGACCTTGAAATCGTTGGAACAATGCCGCTGAAGGTATGTGAGAGTCTGCATCCTTGGATTTGTCCCAACGAGATTGACTAATGAAGCATTTAGCTCCTGGAACCACCACCTCCCTTGATCAACTCGGTGACCGAAACTAACCGTCGTTGACACTTGGATGCCCTGCATGCGAGTCTTGCGAGTCTTGTACGCAAATACATACTGAGGACCAAACCGATAAGCCAGGTCTGGGACCTTGTCCCGAGAGGGGGTTTCAGTGTGCGGAATGCTTGGACGGCTGGTTTTGCCCCCCAAAGGAAACACCAGCGCAGCCAGTACCTTGCGGGCTGGGATGGCCGTGTCTTCATTGTACATCAGGATGGTTCTGCGAACTTGTTCTAACACCCGGGCCTACAACCATACCCTCTGAGCCACATCCCGATGGAGGAGTTGATAGCAGCTATGGTACTAACAATCGACCGGTTCTAGCCGATGAACCTGGAGTCCAAAACGACCAACTGTCGATCAATGGTGGAGTTCTAAACATCAATCCTCCTACTTACAGTAACCTACCAAATCCTGGTCAAGTTCAAGTTCCTAGCACGGATCCTTCAGCAAACGGCTAACCGACTGTAAATAATGGATCTAGACCAGGCACCGCATTGGACCTAAACTACGGCCAAGCCCTCGGAAAGGGACAAGGCCCTGAACCCTCTGAGATTCTGATATCTAGCCAGAATCCTGGAATAGTACCGAGCAACGCCCCTCGCTCTCTGTCAATCTCTGCAGGTGCACCAACGCCCTCTCAACTGCCAGTCACACCAGCCGTACCTAACCCCGGAGGAGGTATTGCTCCTGGAAATGGCGCTATTGGTGACGACGGCTCAGTTATCAATCAATCTACTGGTCCAGTGATCATGCCTCTTCCAAACACCGAGAATGGTAGCGTGGAGAACTAATTCCTCGGGCTGGAGCAACTTAGGCTGTTTGCAGGATTCAGTTTCACGGAATTTGCTTGGTGCACGTCCGACAGACTTTCTGAAGGGCGCCATGTCAAACACGCTGTGCATTCAGCACTGCAGTTCGAGAGGGTATATAATTGCAGGCACATAGAATGGCCAAGAATGTTGGTGTGGGACGGCCATTCAGGACGACGTCGTTAGACTCCCAGAGAGCTACTGCGGCACTCCATGTCAAGATGGAACTGGAACGGTCTGCGGCGGCAATTGGGCAGTATTGATTTACACAGCGTCTCAACCACAACATCCACCCGAGTATAGTTTGCCACCCAGAGTCTTTGAAGCCAAGTTTAGGGAGTCTAGGCCTTACATGAAACGGACAGTCCAAGAGAATGTCTCAAACAAGCTCGGAGAAGCCAGGCACAAGATCGGAATTCGAGAAATGAGGGAGAGCAGACGGCGTGGGTCCTCGTTCATTATCAGCGACACTCTTGTTGAAGTCAAAACTTGCGAGAGAGGAGATACCCAAATAGAGGGTTGAAGCAACCCAATTTTACATGTTGGGATCGGTTACTGCGAAACAAACATGAGGTAATGGAATAATGGCTGATGATTATGGTGGTGGTGAATCTTTTAGAGCTTGATAGCCCCTTTTTGGACTTTTGGCACCTCCTCTTGAGTTGGTTGTTATCCATCTGAGGGGGAGCATGCAGTTAGATTCAGAAAGTAGCAACCTAATAATGGAACAGACGAGTTGTTTTCAATGCAAAAGAGGCAAAGTTCTGCTCATTGTGAAGCTGTGAGAGCCTTTCAGAGTCGCACCTCACTATGTGAGTATAGTATTACAGGTGGTTCTAAGGCGATGTTCACGATGACGAAGCCACAGCTTCAGCACCCGCCGCCCGACCAAAGACAACACATTCTAACAATGAAGATCCTCCCAGGCGATTGTCACCGTGAATTCCACCAGTAATCTCGCCAGCAGCCAACAATCCAGGGATAGGTACCAGTTTACTGTCGCGTCGACGCAATACGTGGCCATGCTCATCAAAGGCTACACCACCCATGGTGAAGTGGGTGATGGGTGTGACACGACCGATGTAGATATCTTGATCGCGGTTTTCCTCGCCGGGCTTCAGCGTCCACCGGCCGAATGTGCTGCGGCCGAACTCGTCCTCGGCACCTTCGACGACTGCCTTGGCGTACTTGTCAACGGCCGCGATGGCAGCGGGCTCAAGATCGCGGACCTTGACCTTCTTGACCAAGCCTTTCCACTCGTAGAAGCCGATGTGGTTGGCAGACGCCTCGGTGGCGCCCGGGTCGAGCAGCAGGGTCACGTCCCACTGCTGGATGACGCCGTCGCCGTCGGTGCTCTGCGGCAGCTTCATGACGGCGGTGCTGACGTGCTCGCGGGTTTCCATCTCGTTGACGAAGCGCTCGCCGGCCGACGAGAGCAGGATGCCGCCCTCGCCGCGCAGCATCTCGGCGGCTAGGAACTTGAGCATGGTGTTGGGAGCGGCCGGGTCCACGAAGCCCGTTGGGTGGACTTGCACGCTGTCCATATCGAGCAGCTCTGCGCCCACGGCGGTGAGGATACCGTGAGATCCGGGTCGCTCTTCGTTGGTCGACGGGATGCCCTTGAGGTCTGGGCGGTACTTGGCGAGCAGGCCCGTGGCATCGCCGGCGAAGCCACCGCTCGCAAACATGACGGTTCCTTCGAGCTGCTTCGTCTCGCCATCGAGGACGTATTCGACGCCCTTTACGACATCACCCTCGCTCAACAGGGCCTTGACCTCGGCTAGATTGGTCAGCTGGAACTTGTCGTTCTCCTTGAGCTTTCCGAGCAGCCCGAAGACGATGGCGGCGCCCGGGGTCATCTTGCCGCCGCCGCGGTGTGTACGTGCGACGCTGTGGCCGCCGAGGGGAGCGACCACGCTCAAGTCCACGCCAATCTCTTCGACGAGCCAGTTGACGGCCGCAGCAGACTCGGCGGTGAGCTTGGATACGAGGGCTTCTCGGTCGATGGGAGGCTCGGCATTGGTGAAGCGGGAGCCCGCAGAGCGCACCGTGTCGCTATAGAAGAAGGTGTCTTGGGCGATGCCTGCGGCGACCTGGAAGCGCGTGTTGGCGCCGTTGATGCCGGACGAGGCCTTGACGCTGTTGCCGCCGGGCTTGGGGGCGCGATCGAGCAGGTGAACTGAGGGAGCGCCGCGCGCGAGGGCCTCGTACGAGGCCGAGAGGCCGGCGAGGCCGGAGCCGACGACGATGACGGGGCGGCGGGCCGCGGTGGACGTAGCCATGGTTTTGGACAAGGTCGAGCTGAGTGAAGGGCGAAGGAGGTTGCCGTAGAGCATAGCAGTGAGAGCTACCGCGATGCCGATGCAGGAAAGGAGCAGGATCTTTGGTCTGCTCATTGTCCAGCGGAGGATCCGAGGCATTGAAAGGAGGGGGGAAGGAATCGGAGATCGGAACGAGGAGAGCCGGGCGGTATCGGCGCTTCTTTATACGGCGGCTGTCATCCAACGCAGCCTGCAGGAACAGCTCAGCTTAGTAGTCGGGGCTTGGCCTCTCGCGGTGTCGCGCGGTTAATGGTGCAACCGGCTCATACAAGCCAGAAAACGAGAGGTCGAGAGAGGGCCCAACGCGTGGGCGTGGCATCATGCGATTCTGGGGCAAGCCGGGGCCGCATCGTACGATGGAAAGCGATCGACGCATTGAGCCTAAGTTTCAAAGAGACACAGTGTCCTTTGGCGTGCACACGGGAGGAAAAATGAAGAAGAAAATCGGCAGGTTGAGGACGAAGAGGTAGTCTTGATATGAATCTGCAAACCGGAAATGTTTTGAGATACGGATTGGGAGGTAGGAAACCCCTCCGAGGATGGCCGGACCCCCGGCCCCGTTGTGGAGGCGGGCACCGGGTTGTGGGACCATCCTGACATGACGCCAGATCCCGGCCCCACTTGTGACCCCCGGTACCTGCGGCTGAGGCTGAGGCTCGGAGCCTCATCCTCGGACGTGCACTATGTAAAGAACGCATCACGGCCATCTCGATCTCTGACCGCACGTCGCGGAGATGACCTCGTGAAGCGAACGGACGCAAGCAACCCACAAGACTCCCCTTTTGCCTTTAGGGACGGGCGTCAACGCTGCCAAGTAGCGAGGCGGTCACGGACCCTGCGATATCGGTCGTTCGACTGAAGGCTCCCCGGTGGAGCAGGGCGAGACTCGTCTGCATGGCGTTGTGCCCCCGGCAGATAAAAAAGCGAACCGGCGGGGGGGTGGCATCGATCGGTAGGTGCCGCAGCAGCTTAATCGAGACCTTTGTGCGATGGAGGGTGGTGGAGGGCGGTGGAGCCGCTTCCAACTTTTTCCTTGGTTTTGCTTCCATTTCGTCTTCCATGCTTCGCTTGCAGATGACATGTTTGGTCGCAGACTCGGAGCATCCGCGATATTGCCATTTCCTCGGCGAAAGGCTTAGCCCGTCGTACCACGCGACGCAAGATTCGGTCAACGGAAAAAGAGTCCAGGTTGCCAGCAATCAGCTCTCTTTTAAACTTGCGCAAGAATGTAGGTACAAGCCCCCAACCGATTAACAAAACACGTTATTCGCCGCCAACACCAGCCGCGCCCAGCGGCACAGGATCTATATAGAGAAAGTGTGAGAGAAGGGCATCAAACGATGCAAGGCCGGTGAAGGAGATAAAGCGTCCAGGCCCAATCCAGAAATTCCTCCACCAGTCCAAAGTCGGGCAGCCCGATCTTATCTTTTGTTGATATTGAGTCATCAGCAGAATGCGTTGCACGTCAGGAGACAAAGCAATGCCGTCACGCGATTTATGCCAGGGCACGCTCGCTCTTTTGCATTCGCTGTTCTCGGCCCTTGTCAGACCAGGGAAAGTGGAAGACAGGGACCTGAAAGAAGGAATTGCTATGCGATAACATGTTAGCGAGTGGGTTCCATGTGGGTTTTTTCTTTTCGGCCCGGCAGTGTGGCGGGGGCTAAAGGGGGTGACGAACCTGCTATCCTGCATACCAGCCAGTGCATTGTACCAGGCTAGGAAGGCTGCTAGGAAGCCAAAGAAACCAGCGGATTTTTGGAGCGCAAGCTTGGCAGCGTCGTTTCCAAGGTCGTGCGCGTAATTTTCGCAGGCGAGTAGGAGGAAGCAAATGTCGAGAAAGAAGAAGAGGCCAAAAAAGGCGACGGTAGATCTGAGGGTGCAGATGAGTAGAAGGGTTGTGAAGATGAACCATCCGGTTAGGAAGAAGCCCATGACAGAGCCAGTGTCCCCTGCATAGGGTCCATCTTCTCCAAGAATATTCCAAGTGGGCGTGAGAAGGAGGCCGTAAGCGATCCAAAAACCGCCATATGAGGACAGAGCGGTGGCGCCGAAGGTATTACCAACAGCCATCTCCCTATTAAGCGAGTCAGTCGACAAGAACCAAGCCTGGAAAGAAAAAAAAAAAGGAGGAACATACCACATGCCAGCAAGTAGCTGGACGACGCCTCCATAGCCAAAAGCCAAGGGCACGGCGATGTTGGGAGCCGACTCTCCACGGGTGTGCATGTTGATGCAGGAGAGGACAAAGGTCGTCAGTGCGAAGGCACTTAAACCCAGAGGCGCTGGATTGGCAAATTTTCGGTGCTCGTAGGGCTTCCACATGCCGGGGTGGAGGGAGCCGCCCTCAGCTTGAGCCCAGGGGGGGTTCATTTGGGGGTAGTCGTGATGGTGGTGGTGATGTTGGTGGGCATCATGGCTGTGGCGGTCGAGCGTCTTGTCTGAGTCGCTGTGAGGGTCGTGGTGGATTTGGTCGGCCATTTTGAAAGTGTTGTGAAGAGTATCCAATATTCAATGGTTGGCGAAAGAAGGTCGACGGAATTTGACGGATTGTTGGATGTATATATATATATTGGAGTTCGGCGAGGCCCAGATGGGGTGACCTTTGGAGCGACCAGGGGCACGGTACGTATAGTGGTGGGGAGACAACCTCACAAGGGGACTAAGACAGCACACTTGAAGAGAGAAGAACAAGACGATGGAGCGGAGAAGAAGTCTGGGGAAAGGGTGGAGAGGAGATAGGGTTTTAAAGAAAGTCCCAAGCTGCGGACGGACCCTTTAAGACTGATGTTTAGTGAGATTTGTCGTCTCCAGTCTGGGGAGGGGAGCCCAGAGAGAGGGGGCCATGTTGAGCAAGGGCAAACGCAGTGGCTGTCGTTATTAGTGTCTGTAGGACAGCACAGAGTAGGAGGAGTGCACATGAGTGGAGAGGGGACAGCGAGTGGAGGAGACGGAGTGGGGAGGAGGAGAACGGAGAAGAGCGGAGGAGGTGGAGAAGGAGGAAGAGGGAACAGGGATTGAGATATCTTGTTCTGGGTCTTTTGGGCAGGGCTTGATCTGGATGAATGGATGCCAAGGGTGTTTTTGAGTGTTGAGATGGGTGCTCACGGCATGGAACGACGGTTAGCATCGTGAACTGACCATGGCAGGGTCATGATAATCATGGGGTATTGCATGAAGATGGCACGAGGGTGAGGGGGGAAACGGAGAAACGGCTTCCTCGACGGCACGGCCGCATGGACGAGGGTGTGAGAAATGGAATGGCGGAAATCAAAGATACCTGGGAAATGCAGAGACGGGAGGAAATGGGCATGAGATTCAACAGAATATGTCGCTTCAGCACGAATAGCAAGAATTTGCCTCCAAATTGGGGGTAGCCGTTGTGCGAGGACCGAGCCGACTGGGTGGTAGCGAACAGTCCGGCCATCAACAAGGCCTCGTGGAACGGGCAATGATGAGCCATCTCCAACACGACCATCAAGGCGCAGCCGTCTCAGTCTTGATCGTCCTGTTCAGGGCTCTCAAGCGCCAAGCTGAATTGGATGCGTTTGCCTCGGGTCGTGGCGATGGCTCATGGCTTCCTGGATGAGGGCAACGGACTCGCGGGTCCACGGGATGGCGTTAACACTGAGTCGCCATTGGGACTAGTTGCCTCGTTACTTTCCTTCCAGAAGGGGCATACATAACAGACCAGAAGAGGAGGCAAGGGGGGAGGGGGGAGGAAGGAGACAACAAAGGTTAGGTTCTTAACAGACGGAGAAGTCCAGCCAGCCGTTTGGGACACGAGGCCGGGAAATGTTAGGGGTGTGTCAAGCGGGGAACGTAGATGTAGATGACAAGAGGAGTAAGGCTCAAGACGCGGAGAAGAGGATATCAAAGACGGGGTTGCTGATGAATGTGCAGTGCCTGAGAGGATGGGGTGCGCCTGTGAAACCCCTGGACGCGGGGAGGCAGATACGCAAGGCTTGGGATCCTAGTCGTGATGCTGGGTTTAGTGAGTGAAAAGGAGAGACGTGAACAGGCGAAGCGGAGACATCAAAGAGAGAATCTGACAGGCGGCGACAAGACCAAGCATGCGGGTGTACGAAGGCGAGCGAATGTGGGTTTGGTTGGTCTAACAGAAGTTACCAGTTTCTGGAACCTTTGCGGAATTGATGGAGACACAGTCTCGGCCATTGTTGCCCCATTCGAAATGTGAAAGTCTTCGAGACCTGTGCCGTGTCTCGAGCGGTAAGGAAAGGAGGGACAATATGGCGTTGAGGCGAAGAATCGTGATGTCGTGGATGGGGTTTGATCATGGAGCATTTCTTCTCCTCAGTTTCAATGGCGGCAGTACAGAACCAAAATTACGGTGTAAGTCCGGCCCAATCAGACGAGGAGGATCACAGCTTTAATCCAGGGTCCCTCCTTCCCGTCGTGTCTGGCACATCTCCAATTTTACAGCGCCATGACACAACGCAAGCAAACCGTCACTTCATGGACCTCTCAAGCCGCCGTCTCACAACAACAAAAGATATGTCTGTTGCAGAGACCAAATATCGGCTGCATCAATGGTCAGAACCACGAAACTAGAGTAAACCGCTCTGGATTTCTTCGTGAAGAGAATGAAAGGCCAGTGTCAAGCACAGCGAGGGGAAAGGTCCTTTACCCCAAAAATCGAACTGCGGTCTGAGGGCTGAGCAACAGGGATGTCGTGAGGGGAACGCAGGTGGCTTGAATTTTTGCAGGCGGCAGACTTGGGGGCAGCGTGGGAGGAAATAAGAGAGGGAAGGGGCGACACTCATGAAAAAGAGCATGATGACGAAATGCCATACATTCCAGATCCTCGGTAATGCTGCTCATAAAATATCCACAGTTTCCTCTTCCTGCGCCGGACCAAAGGCAACTCGGTAACCCTGGGATGACCTTGTCCATCATGGAGCCTTCACTGTCAGGTTTCCCTTTTTGGTCATCTTCTGTTGACACGGAACAAAAAGACCGGCATTTGGTCACTTTGCATGGCTCACCATTCGTGGGCTCACTCTCTCAGGCTGCTCGAGGCTCAAGACCCAACACAGGCGTCACTTACAGGAAAAGTCTCCGCTGTGGTGGGCTGGTGGGTTCTACAGGTGGATGTGTCGAGTGGGGGGCCGAGGTGGTGGAGAGGAGAAAATCGCAACGCACCGCAGCAAAGCCAGAGTGCTGGGGGTCACACCAGCGCCTCACACCGGATGTGACGTTGATTAACGGCAGCCTCAGATCCAATTGGATAGGTAGCCCGTTTCGGATTTTTTGCAGCACAGGCAGGGATCATGTCGATGGAGATCGGCTGGGTACCGCCGCAGGGCCAGAGAGAAGCGTGGTGTTGTGAGCAGCAAGCGTCATGATGCTTTCTGGCATTGGAGCGCTTCACACAACCACTGGGTTCTAACTGGGGACTGGTAGTACCCGAGGACCTCGATATGCGTACCTTGTCTTCATCTCCATGGAAATCCTGATAATAAGTGCTCTGAGGCACAGCTTGCCTCTTTGTCAATCCCAAAGTGGGGTCAAAGGGGCGTTGCTCGTGCTGTTGTTGGAGATTAGACCTGTGCATGCTGCGTGGCGCCGACATATCCGAGTTTCTCTTCACAGCGGCTCCGCTCCTCTGCAAGGAAAGGTCAGTCCCTGAACTCAAAAGAAAAGGGTCCATTTCATCGAAATAGCGACAGTCTAGAAATGGCAACAGTCCACCAGAACTCGGTCAGCAACGCTGTTTTGATAACGATCTTGTTTTGGATGTTCATGAAGCAGTTGTATTCAAGCCATTTCCCCAAAACCACAAAATTTGGAGAAGAGCTCGGTTGTCTTGGCAAACTATCATCCCCTCACGAGATTTGGAGATGAACCTCCCTTGTCGCCCTTCCCGCCACAGGGTTCACAGGACCTCCAACTGGAAAACTTTCCGGCATTGCGGTGAACAGCAAGACAAAGAGGGTGTAGAGCAAGAACAGAGCCGCGGCAATAACAGAGTGCAACGGCTTTGCAGCTCTTCCATCCCTCGCCGAGTCAAACAGAACACACGGCGTTAACAAGTCCCCAGTAGAAATTACTACTGGAGCCGCAACGTCCTTGCAGCACAAAAAGCCGATGTGACAACCAAACAGGATTGCATGGGTGGGTGGCGCCGCCCTCTCTCTCACACACTGCGCGGGTGCATGTTTCGCGCGTGGTGGCCTGACAGATAAGCAAGGGAATGCCTGGTTTTCATGTTCCCAGCGCCTCAAAACTTCGTGTAAGCCGTTGTCTGGCTGTGGCGATGCCACCCTTTGGCTGGACGGCACAACCCGTAGATCCAGGAGAACCAACAACGTGCTCCCTCCTTACCCATACCTCACTGTGCGGTTGCGAATGAGGTATCCAAGCGCCCCTGCAGCCCGTGATCCTGGATACGTACACAGCAGGAAACAATGAGGCAGACGCGGCCTGAAGTGTTATCCTCGGTAAACGGTCGGTCCCCGGCTGTTCGAGCACTCGGATATACCCAGCAGGACCCTCTCAAACGGAGCCGCATGGCCAGGGTTGGTGATGATGGCTTGCAGGGTTTGTCGGCGTGTTCCTCTAATTTTTCACGTCTCCATCGTCCATTTCGTTGGGCTCGTTGGGGGCATTAGCCTTTCTCCATTCTCCAAGAAACCCCGATGTCGGGAGTTGGGGGAGGCAGTCAAGAGACGGCCACAGACTCACAGTATGGAATCATTACGTAGTAGCGCCCAGCATCATCGGACCGGATTGCGAGTGGTGACGCCAGGATTGAGGCGCCCTCTCAAGCCTCTCCAACCTCTCAAACCAGGATGACGGGCCGCTATGGCGTTCGCCGCAGCTGCGGCTCTTCTTCCAGGCGGCGGGAATGGGACGAACTTGTTGGCTCAGGCCACACCACTGGACGGAAACGCCCTTTCCAGGCCTACATGCCAGGGGGCCCTGCTAGAGTGGGCTGCTGTTACAGCGGGCTGCTGCTGCCGAACTGAGCTTTTTCCAGAAACAACAGGCGCAAGGAGCCTCCCAGGAGTTTCATTCCCGTCTCTTGCCCGGAGCCAGGGCAGGCCCACCACAGGGCAAGTGCAGGCAGGTCCAGCACAGAGCGAATGCAGGGCAGGCGCCAGCCCGAGGAGCTAGCAGGCAGGTGCAGGAACACCGGGCGCCGCCACCCTCTCGACTCTCTGACTTCATCTCGGCTTGCTTCCTTTGGCTCCCTGGAATACTTTGTACTCCGTACCTGTACGGAGCCAACAACACATACCAATAGCCTGACAAGCTTGGTTTCCACCCATGCCCTCACCCGGCCACACATTTCGCTGTCGTCATTACTGCCTGAATATTTTTCTCTTCAAGCTATTCTGCCAGACCACCACAGCGTCCGGAACAGTGCAGGCCACGGTACAGCCTCCATTCCAGGTCCTTCTCTCTTCCCAGTTCACTTCGGTAGGAGGCGCAATGTGAAGGGTTTTTTTTTATGTCAGCACTAGCTTCATTCCCATCACGCTCTCTTCTTCCAAAGATCGTGGAAATCGACACCTTCGACAACGCTAGGAGCCCGCACGCGTGGTGACGGGCGGCGGACCCAGAGAGCTCCACTATCGTATGAGTTCAGCTCCGCTGTCATTGTCTCAGCGTATTCCGCCTGCGGAATCGCCTGCGGAATCGCCGTGTTACTCCCCGAAAGAACTCCGTCACTATTGCTAATGCCATTTCGATTGCGACTGCTGCCATAATTAGCTCAGGTGTCGGGCCGTGATCCAGGCTCTGAGAAGGAGAACAGGCGCAAAGGCAGAGAATCTATCTATCTGAGCAGCTCATGATCGGCAGTGTCCGCCTCCTTGGATGATTTGGCTTTGACATAACAGCCAGACACAGTTGGAGCAACGCTCAACACACACCCAGGGGGGCAAACGGATACACAAGAAGCTATGCCCTACGCGGGCCAAGACTGGCAGAGCCGCGACACAAAGTGCCAGTGCCAAGAGCCAGGGGCCAGGATTACGATCTGCCAATACCACGCGCATTGCCGTTAGCTTGCCAACCCATGCCACCACCGCCACCGGGCACCGATGCGAGCTGTTGGAGACTTGTTGGAGTCACTCGGACTTCTAAATCCGGAGCCCAACCAGCCTGCCATGATGCATCGCCCAAACCATCAACCGGAGGCTGCCCGAATCATACAGGTTCCTTCGGCTCCGTCTCCTAGCTACGCTTCGATATCAAGATGTTCAAGTGAACAGAGATGAAGTATCACGATCAGCTCTGCTCACACCTAGATACGAATCCAAGATGCCCAGTATTGATTGTCATCGCCAACGCTTTCGTGTGTTTCTCTTCGCCTAAAAATGTTTCCACCTTTACCCCTGGTGGATCAATACCCGTTCCAAGTCATGAGCGAGGACTTAGCTCAAGCCGCTCGCCGACCGCTCTTCTGCTGAGAGATTTCATCAGTGGGCGGTATTACGAGCTTGTTATCCTCGGTCCAAGAACCCCAAGATCCATTATTGTGTGTTACCTTCGATAGCCAGGGTATTGAAGCAAGCAAGGACGATTTTCCTCATTCGCCCATTTAAGTAACTTCCTTTAATCCGAGTGCTAGGTTGTGTTTTGTGATCGTGTGTGGATTTGGGTGTGATGGGAAGGGGTGTAGTCTGTGAGAACGTGGATCATCGTGGGTCATATCTCACAAACCTGACTCCATGTCTTCTCAACCTCGGTTATGACAGCCCTTGATGGCGAAGGCTTCAACCGAGTATGCCATACAAATGTCTTGTCTGAAAAATACGATCGACCTTGACCAGTCTTTGCCTGATTCAGGGGCGGCGGCGGCGGCGGCGGCAGCACGTCAAACTGAACATTTTTGTTTGTTTCTAGTCGTCATCCGCGGCACACACGGACGCCGCCAACCTTCGTTCATAATCCTGACTACTGGATCACGCATTCGTCCAGTTCTAAGATGTCTGGGATTCACCTGGATGCGCAACTCGCAGGGAAAACCTCGTCGGAACACACGGCATTGGCGGCGTGTGCATCCTTCATAATGGCCGACCCCTTTAAAGGCCACAATCATCACGGCTCCCGCGACACATCGAACGACAACTCTCCAACGACCAAATGAAGTATGCAATGCATCCTGCAGCTCTGCAGCATGAATAGACCGACTATTGCGTGGAGTCTCGGTCTTCGTAGAATCCCTGACTTGAGCTGTCAATGCTGGCGGATCTGGATTCCGACACATCACGAAAAGGTGGTCGAGAAAGCCACTCACTTCGATGCAGAGGCTTGTCATGTTTGATTTAGAGAGAAATTTGCCACTAGGCAGAGTTCTATTTCCTGAAAGACCGTGTTTTTGGTGAACTGTGTTCGAGTATTGACCCCCATTTTCACTTGAGGCCATCGCCAGCCAGGCGTCGTGGAGCGCCTGGGGCTTGTAGAACCAAACCTAATATCCTAAGCCACGTAAACTGGTGGAAGAAAGGTTCTCTCATGTCGTAGGATCATGGTAGTCCAGGCCGTCAGCCCATAGCTGAAAAAACGCTCTACTCTCGTGATCATGAGGCTGAGATGTTTGCACTTTGAGGCTCCCCCCCCCCGACCCCCAACACTGGGATGCTGGAGATCTACGAAGTTCTTTCTTCGCTTGTTCGAACTTGATCCATGATGTCTTGTATTGTGTCCTTTGTTTTCCCCATTACAAAGTAGAAGCCTAAACGCGCCGAGTTTGGTGATGGCCGCGACTCGAGAACACCCCGTGAGTCTCACCTCGGACGCTTCCAGACCCATTCACTTGACCTCCAACCCACCAGACATCTAGAAAGCATGTCTTGACCATGGGCCACAAAAGTCTCGCCATTACGAAGCTCGACCGTTACCCCATACCCACAGATCTCGATGTGGAGGCCCTGAAGCACAGATGAAGCCGGCGCAACTATCCCCACGGGGCTCCCCCAGAATCCATCCAGACCTTATCTGAGACCATCTTGTTAGTCTATGAGTTCGGGAATCTGGCTCCACTAGTAGATTTCAACGTCGTATCTTCTAAAATGGGCACCCGTGGCGGTTACCCCTGAGCGCTGACGTCCGAACGCAACGGCACTGTCACTCGATTGTCTGAAGCCAAACTTCTGTATTAGTGCGCTCTAACGTAGTTTGATTAAAACTTGATGTTCTTTAAGCTATGTCCCACCCTTTTTAGTGATTGTGCTTGCCTTAAGGTCTAATTGCCCGAGCTGAGTGAGGCAGCCCGTGGTTGCTGCCTGCATAAAACCACAGCCTTGCAAGCACATCCTCACCTTAGAGAAATGATCCTGCAAAGGAAATGAATGGCATTCAAACATGCTTCAAAAACTTTGTCCTCTGTAATCAATACCGCCTCTAACAGATTTGATCAATCTAACGGCGCAAAGCTTGCATGATCCCATTCCACATTTGTGCTGAGCCTACCCTAGAGAACCCTCAACTTCCAGCCCAAGTCAAGAAGTCATATTAATAGTTGCTACTTCGGGGCTTCTTATTTCTCCACGAGCGTCGTGATTCATTTTATATTTTGAAGATGATTATAGGGGGCATGGTGAACCGCATCTGTGTCGATTTGGGTAAACTACGCTTGGTAGGTGAAATTGTCGAGCAAGGAAATGCTTCAGGTGTTATGTGCAAATTGCTTCCCCGAGCGATGGCTGGAGATGCAGCGACTCCGATGCTGTGCTCTCGACGAATTTTACATCCCTCTCGACATCACGAAGGCACACCGCGAAGTCACTCGCAAAACCACTGCTTTTCGAGCGACGACAACCAACCCTGGCGAGACTCGAGCGGCACCCACTGTGTGGAAAGAAGCCCCTAAAGATCGTAGCATTGGAGTTGTCTCCGCGAAATGAGGATGTCACAACGATAAGGGCCGAAGAAGCCGTTGCCAAGAAGAGCTTTCGCTTCCAACTTGTTCATCACCCAGGCCGGATCTGTGAATTTGGCGACTCTAGCTGACGATCCGTCCGATCGAACGCTATCGAAATAGAAGGTGAAAGTAGCCGAGCCAGTGACCGAGTCCCATCCACTGATGCTTTTGATGATACCGGGTTTCTTGTTTTCAATAGTGTAGTCAAGGGTTTCCAACCAGGTGCGATACACGATGGGTCTGCTGCAACCGGAGTCTCCGCAGATCTCTGTGGATTCGGTGCTGTCAGTTGGGAAAATTGTTTAACATTAAAAGTACACCGTGGCCAAGCGTATTAGTTACTGGGAAGGTGCGTTTCTGCGCGACGCCGCAGCTGCAGCATCGCGGCAAGATGAATTTGCACCTCTTCAAGAACGAGAGGATGTTGGCGCCGATGCCCAGGTTCGGGTGTGCGAGTTGAAGAGACTATTCGCGTAGCAAAAAGGGGATACGAGTTGCACAGAGGCTCGCACGTTGAATAAGAGTGACCTGGAACAACATGACCTGCATTTTGTGGCCATTTGCTCAAATCAACTCAAGTTGGTCTTGAGCCGCTTCCTCGAGATCGGTGACTGCGCAATTGCCCCGTTGTTTCTTGCAGATGATGAAGAAGAGAGCGTTGCTTGAGAATGTCGCGTACATGTCCGAATGCAAGGAGTCTAGGGACAAAGATGATGTCGTTGGGGTGCTGCATAAAGACTGGGACAAGTTCGACCTACCTATGCGCAGTTATGACGACCATGCGAAAAGAAAGAGTACTTGGAAGTTGCGAAGACATTCGGAAAATGGTTACCTGCGTGGCACATGTACCGTCTTAGGCCAAAAGTCTCCGTACACTCCCACCTTTCCACTGATACTTGGCACCTTTATGTTAAGATCAGTCATCTGATTTAGTCCATAAACGGCTGCTAAAATAAACATAAAATAGTACATAAGCTGGAGAATACTGTATAGCTTACCATACATTTAGTAGGTAGATAATGTACAAGGGCTACTGATCTATCTGGTATAAATGTATTAGTGTACGGAGACTTTTGGCCCGAAAATGTACCTACCTAGTGTTTAATTTGTCCAGTTACTTCTCCACGTTTTGAAGGCAAGGCGGAGAGTTGGAATGTGGCTGACCGATCGGCCGAGAACCGAGGATGACACCCCGCTTTATCCCCGGACGGCAACAAGAACCAACAGTTGATGATCTTACAAATCATTGTGCGGAGGCGGTTGGTTCTGAAAACTAACTAGGGTTGCGGTGGGTGAAGCTACAGTGCCAGGGGTATGTCTGGGTGCTTTTTGTTATGTGTTTTCCGTTGTTCGTCTCTCCGTGCATCTTCGTTGGATCTCGTCAACGACTACGTCACCGTTGTGCTGAGGCAGTACGACATCGTTCTTCTCCAACAACTTCGGCCGCAACATCGTCAACCAGCCAATAAACGAGCACCAAGACGTTGGCCAAGAGCGAGACATCGGGCTGCTGATGCGACGCCAACCGAGAAACGTGAGCTAAATGACCGTCCGCGCTATCCCCGTCGCCATTTCCGATTATCGGGGTTGACGATCCATCCACTCGATAATGGAGGAAAAGTGGCCCAAGCCAAGCCAGCGTCGTCCGAACCGACCTGGCTAACCTGGAAATCCACACCCAAACCGGGGTCATTTGCCGGTCTAAGAGCTAAAATCTGTGACCCATCTCGATTTTCCGTATTCCTTTTGTTTTCTGTGTCATGGGATGATTTCTATCCCTTTTAGACACTTTGCTCTTACACCTTTGTTGGCACCAGCGTCGAAAGTCGTTGCTCCCAGTTGTCTATTGCCGTCTCGCCTTTGCCCATCTTGGGATACCCTGCCATACTCTGGTATTACAAATCTCAATTGGACTTCCAGAGGTGAAATGGACGAGAAGCGAGACTCCGCTGATCGGGGCCGGGAACGCGATACTGGCAGCCCAGACACGTCGACTCTTAACGACGGTGATGCTATAACCACCATTCAACCAAACAACCCCCGGTCGTTTCATTCTGACATTGACAAGGCTTCGCCTGTTCAACTTAATGAGCCTCCGCCCCCGCCCAACGGAGGTTATGGCTGGGTTTGCACGGCCAGTGTCGCAACCATCAACGCACATACCTGGGGTCTCAATTCTAGCTATGGCGTTTTCCTTGCTCACTACCTCCAAAACAACACCTACCCCGGCGCCACATCTCTCGAGTACGCTTTTATTGGCTCCTTGAGCGTCAGCTGCGCCCTGCTCATATCCCCGGTTGCCACCCTTGCCGTCCGCGAGTTCGGCACCAAGCCAACTCTCTTCTTCGGCGTCGTCCTCGAAACCGCCAGTCTGATATGCGCCAGCTTCGCCTACAAGATTTGGCACCTCTTCCTTAGCCAGGGTATCCTCTTCGGCCTCGGAATGGGCTTCCTCTTCGTCCCGAGCGTCGGCATTGTTCCCCAGTGGTTCACCACCCGCCGATCCTTAGCCAACGGCATCTCGGCTGCGGGATCTGGTCTTGGCGGACTCCTCTATTCGTTTGCCAGTGGCGCGATGATCAAGAACCTCGGCCTTGCATGGGCGTTTCGTATCCTTGGAATCATTGTCTTTGTCGTGAACACGGCTTGTGTTCTCCTCGTCAAGGATCGCAACAAAATCATTGGCTCTCGCCAAGCACCGTTCGACATTGCACTTTTCAAGCGTGCCGAGTACCTCTTGCTGCTTGGTTATGGGTGGTTCAGCATGCTGGGTTACATCGTGCTCATCTTTAGTTTGGCAAACTATGCGAACGAAGTCGGACTTGATGCCTCGCAGGCTGCCCTTGTTAGCGCCATCTTTAACTTGGGGCAGGCATTTGGTCGACCCTTTATTGGATATTTCAGTGATAGAACTGGCCGCATTAACATGGCCGGTTTGACTACTTTCATGGCTGCAGTCTTTGTCTTCTCTCTCTGGATCAACGGTACTGTCTACGGAGTCCTGATATTGTTCACAATTGTTGGTGGCGCTGTGGGCGGTACATTCTGGGCGACCATCGCCCCCGTCACGGCCGAAGTAGTTGGCTTGGCCGATGTCCCTGCCGCACTCAATCTCGTGTGGCTGGTCATTGTACTCCCCTGTACGTTCAGCGAACCCATTGCGTTGGAGATTGTGGCGAAGACGGGAAAGTATATCGGCGCACAGCTATTTACAGGCTTCATGTACATTGCGGCAACCATGTGCCTGGTCCTGCTACGGGGATGGAAGATTGGCGAGATTGAGGAGATTGCTCGCGTAACACACCAGGCCCCGGAGAATATCGACCGGGTCATGACCGCAAACAGCGAAGTTGTCAGCGTCAAGAGCAAGATGGCAGGACGGAAACGAATGTTTGCCGAGTGTCGCAAACCTGGAAGAGTTTGAAGGTCAACGGATCGAATCACTCGGGTAGATGGAAACTGGAAATGGAAACAGTAGCTATCGGAACTAACTAAAACTACAAATGGGTGGTAGCTTCACTATTCTGGTCATCCCGCCGATCAGCATTAGGTCGAGAAGGCAAGTCGGCCCGGACGTCAGGAGTAACGAGCCAATGGGCGACCAACGTGCCTTGTCTTACACTTGGATGGATGTCTTGGCTGTCTGGCATCTCTCGGCATTGGTGGCTATACCATGTATTGTAAAATCCTTTCCGATACTTCCTCCCGAGTTGGAACACGCAAGGTCGATGTGTACACACCAGCATCTGTCAATTGGCATATCCATTCATTCATGTACTATTTATATATGTCAATATTGGCGAGTATTATTGAAAGAATTCATTCGAGTACGTTTCTCCCTATGTCTTAACTTGTCACACCCATTCATTGTCATAATAGAGACCTGCCTGGTCGGGTAATCCACCACGAAGTATACCCCAAACACTGGACAAGAATGCAGAAGCTGAAATACATGCAAATGCCAAGGATGTTACCGTTGCATTGTGTGCCTGACCCTTTATTATGCTGCATCATCACAGCCTCCATGGGGTCATCGCGGGGGAAAAGCCTCCGCGCGGCCCGAGTCTCCGCGAGATCTTGAGCATGAAGAAACCTCACGTCGTGCACGAATAGAGAACGCCTACTATGGAATTGGCTTATCACATATATATCCGCGGCTGTTGTCTAGTATATGTAATCTTTTTATTCTCGATGGTCAACACGGAAGTATCTTGTTGATGAGATCAGATGTGAGACCCTGGTAATTCAGCTCCAGGTAGGATAGCGGGCGTCAGAGTCTTCAATGTTATAGTGTATATCAGCACAGCTGTAAGTAAAAGATGGATTGTGGTGGACCTATGCTTCCATTTTATGGTAGGATTTCAGCTCCGATAAAGCTGCAGCAGAACACGGACAGTGTCACTCCGTGGTGGTTTGGTCCTATTAGGATAAGATTCGCAGTTTGGTGTATAGTGTCCTACTATAAGAAGGGGAAAATTAGATCATTTGTTAGGAGCATATGAGTTGAGGGTCTTCTACATCAACATTATGCTTGTTCATTATATTTTTGTTTAAATATTCCACTCCTCGACCTACCTCCACGAACTGCCACCACGATGAAGGCGGCTCTCCTCCTCGCTGCTGCTGGCCTGACAAGCGCCCACACCATTTTCGTCTCTCTTGAGGTCGATGGTGTCAACAATGGGGTCTCATATGGTGTTCGGACTGCTTCCTACGACGGTCCTATTACCGACGTCGACTCAGACTCGCTCGCCTGCAACGGCGACCCGAACCCAACCACACCCACCGACAAGATCCTCACAGTTCCTGCCGGATCTACTGTCTACGCCATCTGGCGCCATACCCTCGAATCAGGACCGGACGATGTGATGGATTCGAGCCATCTTGGTCCTACCATGGCGTATCTGAAGAAAGTTGACAATGCGGTTACTGCAGTGGGCGCCGGCGACGGGTGGTTCAAGATCCAAGAGGACGGATTGAATGGCGGCGTCTGGGGCACCAGCAAGGTAATCCAGGCCCAGGGAAGACATCCAATCACCATTCCCGACTGCGTCGAGCCCGGAAATTATCTGTTGCGAGCTGAAATGGTTGCCCTCCACGGCGCAAGCTCCTATCCTGGAGCGCAGTTTTACATGGAATGTGCTCAGATCAACATTATCGGTTCGAATGGTTCCAAAACGCCCAGCACAGTCAGCCTTCCAGGCGCTTACGATGTAAGTATTCGGATTACGAAATATGGATAGCCTTACTAACTCCTCTCAAGGGGACTGATCCGGGTATCACGATCAATATCTATTGGCCTCCCGTCACAAGCTACGAGATCCCTGGACCCGATGTATTCACTTGCTAAGTTGTTTGGACTTTCGGCCCCTAAGATGCTATTTTCTGGCGTAGTGCTTATTCAGTGTTCACGCATGAATGGAAATCAACCGCATGTAAGTGATGTATACGACACAGAAGGTAGTTAGCATAAATAAGCTTAAAATTCTTTAATTCTCTCAAGTGATTCTAAGACAGTTCTACTCATGCCCCAGTTCTGGTTCAATATCAGGCGTTGATCTCGGAGGCGAGCAAGTATCGGTTAGTGAGGTTGCGTTTAGAGCTTACAGCGATGGGAGACGCCCATACATAATTGAACATTTGGCAACAAAATAAGTTGATAAATACTGCTCAAGCCCCGAAAACCATGGCCTGATTAAACTGTCTTTGCTGACACGTTGTCGGCGGTTTAATAGCAAGAAAATAAGGGATGAGTGCTTGGGCTCCACGTGACTTGGCGTTGACACTTTGACGCGTGCCTGCCCACGCCCCGCAGAGGTTCGCGACGTTGACCTCACGTCATCGGATACCTCCTGGACGATCGTGAACAGCCATCTGTGGCAGAACCCGGAGATGTGGCTCCTGGAAAATGAAGCGGCCTTCGATGGTGAGCGAAATGAATCGATCATATGACCACAGCTGCTGACGCCTTATTCAGGCCGCCGATTGTGGCTGCGACCAGGCAAGACGTACCTGTTCGGCAGGACCGCAGCAGAGCGTGAGTAACCCGACGGCAGGGCTCGAACGCGAAGCAGCTAACATGGCATCCATAGCTGGCCAACTCGCAATATCCCACAACACCATCTCCCGAAAACACTTGACGATCACTGTCGATACGGTCGAGGATGGGCGATCGCAGAACCCTAAATATCGGTCCACCCTCACGATCGAGGACCTGAAAACGAAAACGGGAACCATTGTCAATGGCGAGAGGGTTAAGGGAAAGAAATATGAGGTCTCGACACCATCAGCGGAAATTACTATGGGTAAATGTCCTAATAAGTTTCGGTAAGGAAGCTTGTTCTTCAACCGTTGGCAAATGCTGATCAGCCTAGTCTCACGTGGACTCCGGTAGAGTTCGCCTTCGTTTTTACAAGCAAGGAGATGCAAAAGAACCCTCTAGCGCAACTACAACAGAGGTTCGAGCAAATGGATATTAAGCTCATGACGGATTTCACGAACACTACCACACACGTTGTCTCGAAAAAACGTAACACGGCGAAAGGGCTTCAAGCTTTGATCAATGGAAAATATATCGTGAACGAGTCCTTCCTCGATGCAGTTGCAGAAGCTGGAAGCATACCGGAGGGTGCTGATGCCACCGAATCGAGCGCATTGGAGAGAGATTTCCATTCATATTGGCCAGTTGCCATGGAACACTTGCCCCCACCAGGTGGAGAGCCAGTGCAACGCCCGGACGCAATATATACTCCCGACATCGAGAGGAACGAAATTTTCAGCGGCTATACATTCATATTTTACGACAAGACACAGTACAACAACCTTCTAGCACCAATCACGAGTGGAACTGGCAAAGCTTTACTTGGCGATGTCGTCCCCAACCAGACAGAAGTCGATGACTTTGTTCAATATGTCAAACATGTTGCAGGTGAAAAGGGGCTCGGCGCTTTTGACGATGGGAGTGAGGGCAAGGGTGTAGTGCTGGTCAGGTATTTGCCGTCCAAGGGCTCTGGGGTGAATTGGTACACCGAGTTCATTACGGCCGTGTCTTTGCGGTTGGATCACCGTCCTGTTGAGCAAAGTGAGTTTCTGGAAGCGATCTTGATCAAAGATGCGAGCATCCTTCGCCGACCGCTTGAGGTTGAGTCGACACAGAACACCCAGGAACCCCGAGGAGCAGGTTCAAGAGTACAACCAGACTCTGCACCGCAAACCACCTGCAACAATGTTGAAGAAGACACCCCAGCACCTGAGCCTGTCGAAGAATCTCAACCGGCACCCCGAAGGACTAGAACCCGGCGAACCGTGAAAAGACGATTCGCAGGCTTCGATGATGATGCGGATGTCGATATGGACGATGTACCGCCGGCGGTTCCTGTCGTCGAGAGCCACCCGCCCGCTGAAGAAGAAGGGCTGTTTGTCTCACAGGATCCTGACGCTCCACCACCTCGCGAAGATGCTCGCAACACTCGACAGTCACAGAGAAAGCGACATGCTTCTCCCATCCCAGAAGACGATTTAATGGAGGGCATGGGGACAGCGGCAGCAAGGTTCAAGCGGCAACGTTTGGAACGAGGCGAGGACCTGGACGCGCCCACTCCTGAAACTGAACAGCCTGCCGAGACTGTGAAGCCAGAGCTGAAGAAGAAGATTAAGAAGGAATTTGACATTCTGGCGATGGCGGCACAAAATCGAGAACAGGAGGAAGCCCGAGCTCGAGCGGAGAAGGAAGATTTGGCCAATCTCCCCGATGATGTCGATCTTTCTGAAATTCGCCGGCTCAACATTGTGGAAGAAATAGAAGTGCGAGCCCCAGCATCACACTCCAGGTCGCGGGAGCAAGACGTCTTAAGCGGCCGATGGAATCCGAAATGGAACGGCATGCAGAATTTCAAGAAATTTCGGAAGCGTGGAGAAACAACTGGTCGACCGCCTGCAAGGGTCATTGTGGCCTTGGCTGAAGTGAAGAACAAGGAATTTGGTGTGGGTGACGACTACTGGCTTGAGGACGAGGAGAGCCATGGTAGAAAGAAACTAACAAGTCAGCCGTCCGGGCTTGAGTCGCCGGCCTCAGCGGAGCCACCACCACCACCGCCACCTCCGCCTTCGCGGCCTTCGCAGAGGCGAGCTGTTGGCGTTATTTTGTCGGATAGTAGCGACGATGACACCCACAAGACTCAAGACTCGGAGCTCGCACCACGCAGCACTCGAACAAGGGCTTCCGCGTCACAGCCTCAGAGCAACACCAGGAGTCAATCATCGAGGATCACCAGCCAAGGGAGTAAGCGGGCGACGCCGGAACCTGCGAGGGAGGAGCCTCTAAAGAGGCAGCGAGGAGCGCGCAAGCCTATAACGATAGCGGATAGCGAGGACAGCGACGATGAACTCAAGTTTAGGTTTGGAAAGAGACGCTGACGGATCGACCTCTATGATTCGGGGTATCTTTCTAGTAACTATACATCTAAATGGGGTAGGCGTTTTACCAGCGCTTGAGCACAGGATGCCATGCTAATATACCAAAATGCTCATGCTTCCAACGCCGCAACAACGCTGACCCAGAGTTTACTCACCTCTTACAACTCTTCTCTACAATTGATCTAGTCCATTTGGTCCATCTCGCCCCCGCTAGAGCCCTCGGACTCCTCAACTAGAAGACCAACTAGGCAGGCGGACAACATGGTCTCATAGTTGACCCAGGGATGAATTTCACCATACAGCTTGGTAGCATCTCGGCCCGCGCCGCGCATAAGCTCCGGAACGCCACCTGGGTGGTAGTCGGCGTAGGGAGTGACATTATAGACCTTCCCGTTGAGAGCCATCCAGGCGTCTTTGCCCTTGCGGCCAGTCATGCGCTTGAGCATAGAAGGCGTGACACGGAGGTAGGATGTGGACGGTTCGACGCCGCGGAGGTCAGCGTTGGGACCGGAGATGCGCGCCCAGTCCAAGGGAGAGTGACCAGGGGTAAGGAGGACCTTGCGACTGGGCTTGGAGGGCTTGGAAGTGTGGGAGGGAGGCGGGGCGAGGCCGGCGGATAGTGTGGAAGGGCCCCGGTTTGGAGCAGGACCGCGGGCCCGCTGGGCAGAGTTTGCGGCAGGGAACTGGGCGAGAGACGGGGGACGACCAGCCGGGGGTGGCATACGGCCGATATTTGGAAGAGGCATGCGCCCGCGGCCCGGAGGAGGCATCATGGAGCCTAAGGATGTCGGAGCAGTGGCGGAGAGGGTGGGGCCCTGAGCGGCCGGGGACCGAGCGACGGCAGCGGCGCTGGGCCGGCTTGGAGTGGAACTGAGAGGGGCATTGTCGAGGGAGAAGGTAGGTACGGGGTTGGGCCCAGCTTCTGGGGTGGCCTTGGGAGTGGTTTGTTCGTCGGGTTCGGCGATGGTCGGGGGTTCAATAAGGGTTGGAGTCTCTATGAGGGTTGGGAGTTCGATGATGGGCGGCGGTGGCATGGAGACAGCATCGCGTAGGTGTGTGGAGGAGGCGTCGGAGGCATCACGACGGCCGAGAGATGGTTGGCCTTGGTGTTGGTCATGGTCGGACGACGAGGAAGGCGTGGTTCGGTTCTGTAGCTGAGTGCCGGGTTCAGCCCGTCGACCCGGTTCCACCCCGTGATGCGACCCTTGGCCTCCATCGGCCTTTGCTTTTGCGTCAGGACCGGTGATTGCGTCAGGACCGGTGATTGCGCCAGTACCGCCCGCGCCCCTCCAGCGCAACAGCACCTGGAGGGGGGTCAGCCACGGGGGCGGACGGAGGATGACCCAGACGACGGAGGCGACGATAAGCGATATCCCTATGATGCCCATGACGGTCGACGAAGCGACGGGTGATGGACGCGGGGCAAGATCGAACAAGAGGGATCTGAAAGGCGAAGAAGGGAAATGATTGCGTCAGGTTCAGCTGCCAGGGGTGTCTGGGCGCTGGACGAACGCCTGGATATGCTGGAAAGACTTCCGCCGGGGGTTACAGGATTCGTTCGGAAGTTGGAGGTCGGGGCGGGTGGTGGGTTGTGGACTGGTGGATGCAGGATCATCATCAAGCCACTTGTTACGACGTCTTGGGAAGGTTGTAACTTTTGGCTACTGCTAGTGCCCAGCGTCCCGAGGCGTCCAGCTGGGCGCGGATATGTCAGCGGGAGCCAGTGGGTTCCGACGACGGGAGGCGCGCTGAAGCTGAGCCTGGAAATCAGGGCACGAGCGCTGAGTGGTCGGGTTTGCTGGTACCTGGGAATGGAAAGGCTACACTGGAATTTCCAAGCCCGCGACTGTCAGTTGTAGATTACAGTGCGGAAGGATGTCAAATTTGGCGGGGGAGGTTATTTTTGGATCCTGGTTTTCATGACACTGAGTCTGTACTTTGCAGCACGCAGCAGGCGCCTTCATTTGGCATGAACGGCGTAAAGAGGTGTATGTGTTCCACCCATGACACGCCCATATTGTCTCTGCTTTGCTTTCTTTTTCCTCGCAAAGCAATTCCTTTTGTTATATTGACTCACTGATCAAAGGCTGCGACTCAATCCCAGGCCGTTTTCCTTCCGGTGGACCCCGGCTGTTTGAGGAGCGGTGGTCTGTCTTGGGTGGCGCTGACGGTGTCATGCCACACCGCGGCGATCAACGGGCAGCCATTGCCGCCTTTTCTCGTGTGAAATCCCGGGCAAAGACTCCATGAGTGGATCTCTCCAAGCAGCTCCCAGGAGGGACGATGGAGCCATGGGGCCGCCCGGAGCAGCTGCTGGACTGTGAAGTCGAGAAGTGCGGGCTGCTGGCCGCTGGCCGCCCTTTGCCCAGTAGCCCAGGTGGACGGCATGAACGGGCAATCAGCAGAGATGACGCCAACGGACTCGGCATTGGGAAGCAATTGAGGATTTGTGGTTGGGCTCGCAGGCAGCGAACGGCGTCAAGCATGGACCAGGATCTGCGGGTCATGCAGCAGCAGTCACAGCTGCACCATCAGACGAATGGAATTGGGCAATCATCACCCATCGCGGGGGGTCTCAGACGGGTTTGTTATTCTCCCAGCTCATTCCGAGTCATTCCCGCCAAATCAAATGAATCAATGCGTGTGCAAGTGACCTCGCAAGTGACCTCGCAAGACAAGGCCAGACCAGCTCTCATCTGGGGCCAACCTTGCCCGGGCTGGATTCGTGCAGCTGTTCTTCGGGAACGCTCCCCCGTCCGCATCCCCGGGCAGACGACGATTGATGACCTGGCACGGCCGCCGGTCAAGCTGCAATGGGTACGTATTGCCGCCCGCCTGGCCTCGGAATAGCAGGGGCCGGCGACCTTGGCCATCCATGGATATGAATTGTTTTGGGCATGGATTGTGGGCTTGGTTTGTGCGGGTTTGCAGCTGGTGTCGTTGGGCTGTGTGGGCGCGGATGTGAGAATGTGGGTTTTATCGCTACGTACTCCGGCCTTGTCAATGGCGGTCAATGAGGCAGGGGCTCCATCGTGTCCAGGTTTGTCCCTTTTTCGTCTGGGCATCCAGTCATTCAAAATGCCCTCGCCTCCCTCGCGTGCTCACCTCCGCCCTTTGTAGCCCTTTTTCTCTTTCCGCCGCCATCGTGCCTCTCTCCCTTAGCCGTGATCTTTGCTGTCCTGATCGGGGAATCTTGCAACTTGTTTCCTCTCCCCCGGCCCCGGGATTTCTGCTACACGCCTAGACGCCCGCCGATCGCTTTCCCGTCACCGCCCACCCCGCTCCGGGTCCAGTGTTTTTTTATTTCCTTCTGCACGCCCTCGGCCGCCCAAGTCCCCGTCGAGTCCCTACAGCCCGCTGTCCTCCAGCGCCCCAGCGCTGTGGCCCCAGGGGACCCCCCCCCTAACTTAAAATTCGCCCCGCCCCGGGCTATGACGGCCAGCCAGTAAAAAGCCGCCTACAAAATTCGGGACTGCGCATGCCTCCGTGCTCCCATCCCCGTGCACCACCGTCAGAATGCGTACCCTCACTCCGTCAGCCATCAACATTAACATCAACAACTCGTCCTCGACCTCGTCCTTCGACACGCCCTCTTCGCGATCCCCAGTGCCCGCACTCACCTCCCACCCTGGCCACGCTACTACACCGTCTGCCAGATCGCTTTCCGCCTCGGCTGTCAATCTCACCCATAACGGAAAGCGTCTCCCCGCTTCCAAGTCACCGAAGTCGCCCGTAACGCCAGCACCACAAGGCCGCCCTCGGTATCCCTCCGCCCCCATCGTCAACCCCGACTCTCGCACACCGCCCCTCGGCTTCCACGAGCACAAGCAGCAGCAACATGTGCTGGCACTGACCACCACCACGCGCTCTAAATCCTCGAGCGCCTCCAATATGCCCCCAGGCGACTCTAGACACCGTCCGCCTCAGCTGAGCGCCGCTGCCGCCAAGAACATCGGACGAACGCCCCTTACGCCCAAGATCGCTGCCAAAGGTCCTACGATAGCCGCCCTCGGACGGAGAGCCGCACAGAATCGAGAGGATGGCATCAACAGCCTCAATCCTCGCTCCAGCGGCCGTCAGAGCCGTGGTGACAGCACAATCACAACACCAAATGGCACCCCAAATCTGGAGAAGAGCCACGAGGGCTGGGACCCGCGAGCAATCTTGTCGATTGACTCTATGAGGACCGCTTCTCCTGGGGACTCTGGAGACTCCAAGTTTTTCTACGCCAGCGAGGCTCGGCCCGTCCAACCGCCTTCACGACCCTCCACTGCGGCCCCCAAATCCTCGAATTTCTTCTATGCCAGTGAGGCCACCACCGAGGCCAAAAGGGCCACGAGTCCTTCTATCAAACAAGCCTTTGCACCGATGGTAGCAACACCTCCAGAGCCCGCCGCCTCCAAGTTCTTTTACGCGAGTGGCGCCCCTGAGCTCTCGTCAAAGACAAGCCTGCAATCCTCCGGTCCTCCCTCGTCTGGCTCCTCGAGCTCGAGGCCGACTGGACGCCCCAGTACGAGCAGTTCAGCTACTGGCCAAGGACACTCGATGCTTCAACGACCAATGTCCCCGATAAAGATGCTCCAACACCACCCTATTCCCCCAACAATAAAAAATACCACCACTCCTGGCCTCAACAGCAGACCTCAGCTGACTTCACCGCCTCCCCTGGCGCCGCCCTCTTCATCTGCGAACGCTAAAAGGAGAATCAGCGTTGACTCGGCCCCAAGATCTAGGGGCCACTCGCGGACTGTCAGCGTTCCTAGCATCGACTCTGGATACTCCCCCAGGATACCCGCCTCTCCTCAACAGCCGTCTGAACCGGCGTCACCGCCTGCGAGCCCTCTTGTTGTTCAACCAGCCATGACCATGGCTTCCATCCTGCAAGCTGTTGAAGATTTCACCGAAGAGAATGAGGAGGAGGAGGAGGACACCTCGGAAACACAGCCGGAGATCCAGAGCCCTACGAAGTCCACACAATCTGCGGACCCTGTGACGGAAGTAGTGGCCAACGCTCGCAGAGAGCGGAAGGTACAAGATCTCGAGATCAGAAATGGCTCTTTGGAAGCCATCAATAGGACCCTCGAGAGGCAATTGCGAAAACAGACAGCCGAAATCCGCAGGTTCAAACGCATGTCTCGTATGTCCCTCGCCTCGGCCGCCACTAGCCGAGTCACCTCTGAAACACACCCGGATATCCCAATCAGCCTCGCTGACCTGAGCGAGGAGGAGGACTCAATAATGTCAGAAGAAGAAGAGGAAGAGGAGGAACCCGACTCTCTTGACGACTCTGACCTCGAGAGTGCCGACTCTACCTCTAATCCTCTCGAATCCAACGAGAAGTTGACAGTACGACGAAACCGAGATGAGCGTCGCCTGCGGCTCGACCTCTCCAAGCACCGGGAACTCCTCGTTGATAGCCAGAAAATCAACCAGAGCCTCAAGCGTTGCCTGAATTGGACAGAGGTCCTCATCAAAGAGGGTCAGAAGGCACTCGAATACAGTGTCCGCGTTTCGGATATTGAACTCGGTGGCCACGTGCTAGCACCTGCAGACGAAGATGCTGCTTCCCATCTGGGTGGAGATTTCTCAGTGGGCCAGAAGGCACTCGGATATAGCGCCGCCTTGTCAGATGTCGACTGTGGTGGCCATATGCTGGCACCCCCAGACGAAGATAATGCATCCCATCTAGATGAAGACTTCTTGCAGGGCCTTGAAGCTGGACTGGAACCACCGCCACTGTGGGAAAAGAGCTCCCAGGACCGTGACAGCGGCATCGAACTCCATGCAGAGGGGATATAACGGGGCTCACCTCTAACCCTCCAGTCGAAGCCACAAGCAGTCTTTACGAGTCTCGCGGCCCGGAGCCGTATATAATCACCACTCTTGGCTCCCCATTCCAACCCAAGCCATCTCCGCAACCGACCGACCCTACATATTACACATATACCGCACACGCACAGATATAAACATTGGGGGGCCATAGGCATATAGGGCGTTGGATGGCAGGCGTTCTCTCTTTTTCTTCCTTTTGCCTTATGTCTACTTCCCCTCAGCGATAGCGCTGCTCGCCTTGCTACCTTTTTCTTTCTCTCCGATCTGTATCAACTCCTTCATGCCTAATGACTGGGATGGACGGAGGCCACCGTTTTTGTTTTACAGAGCAAGAAGCGGGTCGCATATGAGAGAATTGGAGCCCCAAAACTGGGGTGTTTTTTTTTCAGAGCTTTCTTTCAATTTTGCGCTCTTTTCATTTGTATTTCTTTTTCCTTTTTTCTTTTTGGATATGTACAACAGATACCCCGTGATAATTCACGTACTGGCGAGTCGCAAAAAGAACGAAATGGGTGGCAGGTGGATTGCTCAAGAGGAGGTTTACATGGATACTAAATGGCTCCCGTACTTGCTCTTATAGAGGTAACTGGTAGAGACCTTGGGGTTTTGTGGATATTCATCCACCAGAGAAATATCAAAGACATATTCAAGTCAATTTGTGCTTATGCTTCTGCCTGAACTCCCTCTCCGGTGAGACCGTGAACACTTGAAAATGTATCGAAGAGTGATGTAAAAGGGGGGAATGTGGTCATGAGAATTATGTCTAAAATCATCGCCGGCCGTCTCTGTCGCGCATCGCTTTCATCTATATCGTCTCCCTTCAACGGCGACCATTTCATCTCACGTTCCCCGACTATGTCCCGTTGCGTTATGGTTTCCATCACTCGTCAGTTTTGTCCCCTCAACCACTCTTGGGCACGTTGGGCGCATCGGCCGCCACATCCTCGGCCTCCTTCTTGTGACCCTTGTGGCCCTTCTTCCTCTTGCCCTCCTCGTCCTTGTCCTTCTTGATGGCGGCCTCGGCGACGAGCTGCTCGAAAACGAGATAGTCACCTTCCTCCTCGGGGGATCTCTCAGCCTAGAAAGTTTAAGTGTTAGTTGTCACGTTCAGATATTTGTGGTGGGCTGGCTTAGAATGAGACGTACCTTGTTCAAAATGTCTCCAATGAGAACCAGAGCCTGGGCGCGCTCCAAGCGCTTGGACAGCGAAACCTTCTTATCGTTGAGGATGCTGTCGCACACCTCGCGCAGGACGCTCTGAATCTCAAACTTGCTCCCCCTCCAGGCGGCGGTAAGAATCTTGCCAGTGACCCGGCGCTCATACTCAACGCGCTTCTCCTCGGTCCAGTCCTCACCACCCTTCTCCTCCATCTTAGCCATGTCCTCCATGGTCTGCTGAGCGTCGATGGCACTGCTGATGGTGTTCCATGTCTCCTTGACGAGAGTGCCCTTGTCACGGATCTTGCTGAAGAAACCGCCGATGCCGAGGAACTTCTGGCTGCGCAGCAGCGTGGAAGCCTTGGAGACGTAGGTCTGGCCGATGGCGTGGAGGATGTCGATACCGAACGACTCCATCTTCAGCTCCTCAACCTCGAGGCGCATCTTCTCCTGGAAGGCTCTGGTGACATCTGCGCCCTTGTCCGTCTCGGTCCACACGCTACAGCGGTCAAGCAGCTTGCTCACAAGGCTATCGACACGCTCCTGGCGGATGCGAGCCCGCTCCTTCTCATATGCCGCCAGTTGCTCGCGCTGCTCCTTGGACAGGCTGCCCTTCTTCTTCTCCTTCTGCTTGAGCGCCTCCTCTGAGAGCTCGCCCTCTGCCTCCTCGTGCGATTTGTCCATCAGGGCCGGTCGAAGGGGGATCTGGGTCCGGCTGTGGGAGCCTGTCGAGGGGGCAGGTGATGTGGCTTCCGATCGCGGCGGCGGCGGCGGCGGTGCATCGGCAACACCTCCAGGGGCAGGAGCGGTCTTGGGCTTCTCGTCTTCGACGACCACAGTGGGTGGGGGAGGTGCCGAAGCACCTGGGGGCGGGGCCGCCTGATGTTGCTGGTCTTTCAAACTCTCCTTCAAGGCCTCGTCGGTGCCAGGGAAGTCTCCACCTTCAGCAGTGGCAGCGGCAGCCTCAGCCTCAGCAGCGGCGGCGGCTTCCTCCTCCTCCTTCATGGTGATGTCCATGGTGGCCGTGAGATCCTTCATGAGGCTAATCTCACCGATCCAGTCAAGGAAGGCCTCGCCGCCGAAGATGGAGGTGAAGAACTCGGCGGGGTCGGCGAAACCCTCCTGAGGCTTCGCATGATCTTTTCCGAACTTATCGTAAGCCTTGCGTAGGTCGGGGTCGGAGAGCACCTGGTAGGCCTCGCCGATGGTCTGGAACTTTTCGTGGGCGGTGGGATCATTGGGGTTCTTGTCTGCGAGGGGCAGATGGTTAGCCTTGATGTACAGCCATTCCAGTCATACTCGCTGATCAGATGACAAGCGGTAGGACCAGCAGAGGGAGAGAGCGGAACAAACCCGGGTGGTGGACGATGGCCATTTTGCGATAGGCCTTCTTGATTTCCAGCTCGGTAGCTGTGGGGGAGACGCCCAAGGCATCGTAGTAGGCGGTATCGACGACCATCTTGGAGATCTACCGTGTCGGCTTGAACGCTGGTTCTCACAGTCTCTGTGCCTCTTTTCGGAGTAGGATGCGAGGTGGGAGGGGAGGAGAGAGTGCTCGCGGGTGAGGTATATCTGTAGGGTCGAAAAGTAGGAAGTTCGATGATGGCGTCGGGTGCCCTCGAAATGGTCCAAACCAAGTCTCACGCCAAGGCCAAGGCCACGGCTTCGCAGCAGCCGCCAAAGCGCGGACGCCCCAGAGCCACATCAGCGGGATGAGCCACTGGAAGCCACTGAGAGTTGAGCCTGTTAGGGCGGTTTACTGGGCTACAAACAGCAGGCTTACCTTGTTGACAGGCGTGGATCCTTGCCCCCCCGCCACTATTTTTTTTTCTTCGCTGGGCTGAAGGGAGGGGGAATGGCCTACGTAATGGCGGGGCAGTGTTTCGCTGAGACCGAAAGCGAGAGCGTTACTTTGTGGCGCGCATAACCACCTTCGGAACAGAAGCGTCTTTTGTTGGAGGGGCTGTCACATGAGAAATGGGTCATGATGCCCAATACGATGAAGCCGCCTCTATGACGTCTCTTACACGCGGATGTTTAAGCTGTCAAGGCTGAGTATCATGTGTCTATCTTTTCCTTGATACCGAACTCTCCATGGCAGGCAGCCATCGATCTATGCTCGCATGCCTCCCACCTCAAGTCCCTGGTAATTGCAGCAGCAGGTGGCATCATCCCCAACCCCTGCCTGTGCCGATAGGCCCAGCGAAATAGAGATTTCCAACTTCCAAGGCTTCGGCTTTGTTTGGTACAATGTGACATGTTCCTGCGATAACTTCAGGAATATGCCGTGTAACCTTGGACTGATGGATTTCTTTCTTCCACTTACCTACCTCTGTAAAGACAAACGCAACTTTACCGCGTGGCTACTGTCATCCCGGGATGGATAGGTAGCTTCCGCTGGCAACAAGCAATCCAGGCTTCCCAAGAATGCCCTTGGAGTACCAAGTCAACAGCAGGTGCCTGTCCCCCGGTCATCATGGTTCATAATTGAGGCCAGAGTCCTCTCAATAGATATCCATTAACTAGTTTCGACTTGTTCTCAGACGCTCGCCATTATCTAGCCTGAAAGTCACATCATGCTATTCACTAAGCAACGGTTTGTTGGGCTTACGCTTTGCAAGGGTAAGTTCTCGAAGTCTCACCGACATCCCAACGTGTATGATGATAGGATCAGAGTTTATTCACGGCTGCATTGGCTATACCTGCCCTAAGACCAAATTTGACCAAGTTATACAATACTAGGATTAGGCGAGCAGAACTGAGCGATCTCACTCATCACCAAACTCATAGCGACAATTGTAGAAGGTGGTGAAAACTGATAAGGCTAGCAAATAGAGAACAAGAAAAGAACAAACCCAGAAAATTGAAAGCCGCCTGCCTATGTTTCTAAAACTCTAGCTTTGGGAAGCCTTGGTAGTTGGAGCAGCCTTAGACGCTGCGTGGTATGGAATGGAACTGCGGCTTGTTCCGTCTGTTCGGGCCTTCCGAACCTGCAGCACTCAGAGAGCTCCCTGTCAGATCATGTGTCCCCACAATACGAGCAGGATTGCAAGACGGCAAGAGCCGCCTTCAAGCAATCTTGGGAGCAATTTCCACGTGTTTCGCACGTTGTCAAGAGAGCAATGCAAACAGCCAGTTTGAAAGAAGACGTGGCAGCAGCTTGTCACATCGTGTTATTGGCTC
Source organism: Dactylonectria estremocensis (assembly GCA_020744375.1). Taxonomy (NCBI): domain Eukaryota; kingdom Fungi; phylum Ascomycota; class Sordariomycetes; order Hypocreales; family Nectriaceae; genus Dactylonectria; species Dactylonectria estremocensis. The sequence goes on from JAGMUU010000004.1 coordinate 2,963,418, forward strand.
GCTTCCCGAATGTTAAGGTGATAGAGGCGTAATTTCCCGAAGTCTGGGCTGGGCGTATGGAGATGGGATAAATCCGGTTGAGCGGTGTAGAGGCCCGGCTCGGGAAAGAGCATATGATTTGATGGGGTTCGAATATCGCTGTAAGGGGGTATCAACGGTCGCAACCCTCTTGCAGCAGGCATTCCCCTCATCTGGGGAACGCCATGGTCGTTGGCGGAATGCCGTTGAAGGCGAGTCATTGGTATTCATCGTTTATCCAGTGCTGATGGCGGTAACTCTCACCCGTTAGGCTTGGCTCAAGTTGCACCTTGGCACCCGAATACGGTGGTGACGGTAAGACGGCACGAAAACCCGGAGGCGTCGCCGGATGAGGATCGTCAACCGTCCAACGGGAGCGTGGTGTCTCAGTTCACAGCAACTGCTAACACGCGGACCTCTCACAACCTCTCAAAGAACGCATACAAGGCTGCCTGAATTGATATCCCCCTTGAATTGCGCTCTAGCCGGATCTCCAGTGAAGTGGAGAGCTAATCGCCATGTCTGCGCATATCCGTCTCTGGCGACAGGCGGCTCCATGCGGGGTGCTGCCAGCTTAGCCCATCCGGGCTTGGTCCCGGCCAGATAACTCAAGACTTTGGTAACACAGGGTGTTCTGTGCTGCTTGATGCCACCTCTAGCACACCATGGAAGCCGCAATACCATCCGATTTGTCAAACATGTTCTTTTAATCACAGTCTCTGTCTTGGTTTCAGGGGTTCAAATGCAAACATGCCGTATCCGTATCCGGTCACTCAGTACCGGGCTTGCGTCTGTCAAACTGCCCTATGGTAGCACAGCACTAGCTTACCCCCTCACCTCACTTTATTACTCATCATAGCTGCATAAATGGAGGCGTTGAGGCCTTGGGAAGTTAGGTAAAGGCATGCAATCATGCGGTATTCCGAGCGTATGAATGCACGTTGAGCAGGAATCAACCAGAATCCTTCCAGAGAAATGGACTACTTCTCCATCTTTATAAATAACTTAATATCTAAAAAGCTACCTAACCGTTCGTTAACCCCAACATCGCAATCAAGGTTGTCGTGGTTCGAGATGACACGCAGGTCTGCGAGTTAACCGAAATTCACATGGAGAGAAGACCGCCTTGAGAACCCCCCCAATTGGCCGATGGCCTTTCCTCGACTGGAGAACATCTGGGGTACGGGGTATTTTCCGCCTGGGCCGAGCCTAGATCCCAGGATGGACCGAGATTTGATCTCATGGGAGACAGCATGGTGGCCAATATCCTAAGCGCTGCATGGAACGGCCTCAAAAGCGATCTCGTGCACCCCGATTGTTGCTGTCATGTATGTAAAGGGGCCTCTGTGTGCATCACTGGAAAGTAGAAATCGCTGTACCCGGGATCGGCGGCCTCCACTTCAGAAATGAGCACCTGTACTACTAAGGTGGATTTACCCGGAGAGTATGGCACTCTGTTCTCTTCTTCTCCTCGCAGTGAAGGCGACGGCGACAAAACGACGCATTCCAGCTGATTTTCCGGTTGCAATTGCCATATATCTTGCATCCTCCCATCTTCTGGGCGTCTGAGTTGGTCTTTCGCGCACTGTCCATCCACAATTCCCCTTGCTCCGCCCTCAATTTTTCACTGCCCCCGCTCTCGCGCAAAAATGGGTGCCATCTACTACCTCTTCCACCCGAACCAGCTTCGTTCCATCATTCAATGGTATGACAATCGCTCCTACAATCGCTGGTGATTTCGCGCGACTCTGACCCTTTCGCTACAGGAAGGTCTGGCACGACCCTGTCCACACTCGCGACCCCAAGACCGAGTCGCCTGAGCTTCAAGAATGCTTCCGCTTCCTCAACCTGACGAGTCGCAGCTTCTCGGCCGTCATCCAGGAGCTCAACCATGAGCTGCTCGTCCCCATTACCCTGTTTTACCTTGTCCTCCGCGGCTTGGACACCATTGAGGATGACATGACCCTCGACATCGAGACCAAGGTCCCACTCCTGCGGAATTTTCACACCACCATGCTGCAGGACGGCTGGCAGTTTCACGAGAGCAAGGAGAAGGACCGTGAGCTTCTCGAGAAGTTTGATGTCGTCGTCTCAGAGCTTAAGAAGATCAAGGAGCCCTACCTGGAGATTATCAAAGACATGACACTCAAGATGGGTAACGGCATGGCCGACTATGCCCAAAACACCGACATGATCGAGAACGGCGTCCAGAGCATCGAAGACTATGAGCTGTACTGCCACTACGTGGCCGGTCTGGTCGGAGAGGGTCTGACCCGTCTCTTCGTTGCCTCAGAACTTGCCAACCCCAAGCTCGCCGAGCGTCCGTCCTTGACCGAGTCCATGGGCCAGTTCCTCCAGAAGACAAACATCATCCGTGACATCCACGAGGATTGGGAGGATGGTCGAAGGTGGTACCCCAAGGAGATCTGGAGCAAGCACGTCGACAAGTGGGAGGACCTTTTCGACCCCAAGCAGCGCAAGAAGGCTGTCGAGTGCACGTCGGAGATGGTCCTCGACGCCCTCAAGCATGCCGAGGAGTGTCTCTTCTACATGGCTGGCATCCGAGATCAAAGTGTGTTCAACTTTGTTGCCATCCCCCAGGGTATGGCCATCGCCACCCTCGAGCTCATCTTCCGCAACCCCGATGTCCTTGACCGAAATGTCAAGATCACGAAGGGAGATGCCTGCCAGATCATGCTCGAGTCCACACAGAACCTCGCAACCGTTTGCGACGTCTTCAAGAAGTACATCCGAAGGATTCAGAAGAAGAACGACCCCAGGGATCCCAGCTACCTGGGGATCAGTGAGCAGTGCGGCAAGGTTCGTGTCCCTCCATAGCATCAGAGAGAACTTGATGAACTAACAAGCTACAGATTGAGCAATTCATCGAGACCCTATTCCCCCGACAAGACCCCAAGAAGCTGGCGGTCGAAACTAAGCAGAAGCAGAACGACCAGCCCACCATGGACCCTGGTGAGGCTGTGGTTCTGTTCGGCGTGGTTATCATGAGCTTGCTCGCCATCTCGGGTATTATGGTACGTCGCAACGCCTTATTCCAAATGCATGTCTCCAAACTAATACGGGTGTAGATTGGCACTGCCTGGTTCTTCGGAGCAAGATTCGACAATATCTTCAGAGAGGTCAGCGTCTTCCTGCCAGGAGGCAAGGACAGCAAGCCCTTGATTACGGGCCATGACGAATTGTAACACTATTTACCCACAGTTTGGGTTTGTTTCTTGTCACCTTTTTCACGATATCCTAACGTATATAACGCATTACCAGCCCCTCATTAGGAGTCTGACCTCAAGCCCGATGGACATGGCGGGCTATATAACTTATTCTTGTTAATACAACCAGCAGACAGCGTGGCGCATAGCGGTGCCACGCTGCATTCAATGTGTCCCCAGTGCCAACTTTTCCGTTCCCCCAGCGCGAAGAGATTTGGTCGCTCTTCCGGCGCCTGCCAACGACCAATCCAGCACGGATGTCAAATTGCAATTCAGTCCTATCATGACTGTAGTTGTGCCGAAGAAGTGCTTATATCAACCCCCCTTCGCTCACTGGCTCCCGTCTCCGTACGATGGCCCGCTGCGAGTCCGTCTTTGACGTCACCCGGACGATGGACTCTAACGCGGCGAGCAAACATGCCATATCTCAGTTTCTTGTGTCCATAGTTTCAATATACTTGTGACATTTCTCCCGCAACTTGATCCTTGCCCTGTCAAATGGCTATGATATCCATTGAGCTACATCCATTCGCACGGCCGCAAAGCCAAGCGCTGAGACAATCGCATGTGAGTGAGGCTTGGGGTTCCATCGACGTATCCCGCGTTGGGTTGCAGCGACGTCCTGCAAGGATCTACGTATACGTCGGATGGTGCATCTGCATGCTTCATGCCGATCACGCGCTCGACCAACACACATGCGTGGTAGCATGTCGTGAAGACCGCACGAAAGGTAAACAACCCTTGCTGACTCGTTGTAAGTTGTGAAGTGATCTTTCTTAGCGTTTACCGAGGAATTGGTGCACCCGCTGAACCTAACTCACTTTGTGGGCACTGAGCCACCAACTTCGTCATGTTGTTGGATCTTGCTAGCATTTGTTGCGCCTAACCAACACTTTACGCAACTCTCGCTGGTAGAGCTCCTCCTTCCAAGGTCTATTCCCACGACGATTTTGTGGCTTTCCTAGATGGAATCAACAAATATTGTCACTGATTAAGTAACATGAGATTTTCAGTCTTTAAGTATTCACACCGTCTCATTAGGCATCTCAGTGGTGTTTCAAACATGGTTCGTTGCCAAACTCTCTTCCGCCTTCACTTTTTTGCAATGTCATCCGACTTGGGCATCCTCAGCACACCAGCCGCGACAGGGGATTTGTGTCAAGCGGTCGTAACCGGCAAAGTGTTCGATATAGCTCGCATGAATGAGGCCAGAAGCGGTTGGATAGAGACCCCGAAAATGCCAAACAACAATGCCACTCACTGCTTACTCTCACATCTCGCCGGCCGCAGCAGAGGAATGACGTTGGGGCTGCCAGATTGGTCTTAGTCAAGCCCAAGAACCTCGTGGAGTTGTTACTTTTCGTTTGCATCTACTTCGCCGACCTCGTCATCCCCAATGGAGATCAAAGTAACAGGTGGCGCATCACCGAGAGAGCGTTCTTCGCTATTGGTCTGCGACAGACCAGCAATACAATGAATGAGGACTAAAAACAGCACAAAATCGAGCACCCAGGCGAGAGTAGACCTGACCAAGTCGTCCACGTTCTCGCCTACAACAAGTCCCACTTGAACGTTGCTTTCTCCTCTCTCACGATATAAGGGGCGTGATAGGACTTCCTCCGCCAAGACTGCAAATCGGATCTCGGCGCAAGCAACGAAACGAACCCCCCAGAAATGGGGCCGAAGCGAATCTCGCCATCAACCAGCTCCTATCCTTGCCTAGGCTCTAGAGACAAACTCGCCTACCGGGGCCCGTCGCGGAGTTTCTCCTGCACGGACGGACAAAGGGCTTCTCCACGGCCTGGTGCGAGCGTCGACGAGGCAATCAACAAGAAAAGGCGCACTACGTATTTAAGAGTCCCTAGATTAGTCATAGCAAGTGCCGTTGGTATTGGCACAGAGTGTGAATGAAGGCCAAAATAGCACCGATTTAGAAGCGGAGATGGCGTGTGTGGGCGTAGATGACGATCTGAGCTGTGCCAGTGAAAAGAAAAAAAAGGATCACGACGTGCTGTAAGTGGTGTTTGGCACTGCCGTGTTTCGGCTTGAGCACTCTACCCGCACAATCAAAACATTTCACACTTGGGCCCTCGTTCGAATCGGATCCATCTATCCCTACTTCGTACGACATAGTCTGCTCGTGTGTTGGTTGTCCATCATTCCAAGCATATGAAATTGTCATCCAAAACCCCAACAACTACTTTCCTCATCCGGATGCCCCTACCTAACCATTGCCCCTTCATCACCACACACAACCAGTTAACAAGCGAGCTTAAACATGCATGATTTTTCAGCCCGTTCCCTTGCTTCCCTCCCTGGCTAGACGTGGACCAGGGTATGGCCTGCGGCCGTCTCGGCCTGAAGGGTTACATCGTGGCAAGGACACTCGGCTCTCGTAAAGAAATCTTCCGACTTGTACTACGTACCTGCGTCAGGACCCCTGACGGATCTCGTTTCACCGTGCTCGGATATCCGTGAAAAGCTCTCCTTGAAGCGGCCCATCCTTTAGGGAATAGCTTCGCACAATTGTCGAGGCGATCAGGGGGTTTTCCCATTCTTCTTCAAGGTGAAAATAGTCAATAGTTTAATATGTACCGTCTATGAGTTCAACCCGCTTCCCTTTAGTGGTTAGAGAGGATCTCTCCGCTCGAACAAAGGGGGGCCATGAAGTGAAATGACACAATAATGTCAATAAATAGGCCCCCAGACTTTCTATATTATACAAACAAAACACAGCGTAAAACGGAATATTCCTCCAATCGTAGGCTAGCCAGTCATCCCTGAATTTTGTGTCCTCTCCTGTCCTTTCTTCCGTTTCCGTGATGGCGTCTATTGGTTTCCGTTGTTGGCGATGAGGCTGGTGGTATCATCTACGTTGTCGATGACTTGAGTACCAGTCTGCTCAGCGAGGCTAGTCATGAGGGAGAGGACTTCGGCGGGGTCGGTGATGCCCTGGAAGGCCATGAGGTAAGCGGCGAGGCCAGCGACGTGAGGCGAGGCTGGTAAGTCAGGTCAGTGCATATTCGTTATAAATGGAGTGATGAAGAGTCCTACCCATGCTGGTACCGCTCAAGGTAGCCTGAGCAGTGTCAGAGTCGATGCCAACGCTGAGAACGTCGACGCCAGGAGCGTAGATATCGACCGCGGCACCAAAGTTGGAGAATGGAGCTCGCACATCAGTTGATGCATCGATAGCACCAACAGTGATGGCATTGGGAGCGGAACCGGGAGAGGTGTTGGCGGTGTCTTGCTGTTCTCGTTGTTAGATGGTGTGCGGGGAACGATCTCAATTGTCCACTTACGTTCTCATTGCCGGCAGCGACAACGGGGACGATTCCAGCAGTGAAGATGGCTTCGATAGCGCTGTTGATGGCTGCAGAGAAAGATCCTCCCAAAGACATGTTCATAACAGCTTTGCCAGCAAGGCCCTTCTCCTCGACATCCTTCACTACGAACTGCATGCCCTCGAGAACACCCGAGTTACTACCTCCACCGTCGGCACCGAGAACCTTGACTGCCACGAGAGAGACCTTCTTAGCGACTCCAAAAGTAGCGCCGCCGATAGTACCGGCGACGTGGCTACCATGGCCGTTCTCGTCATCATCCTATTAGAGTTAACTTCGTTGAGTTCCTTGGCAATACCAAGATAATATGTGACTACTTACAACATCGTCGATAAAGTTGGCGCCAAAAGTGGCACGGCCCTCATACTCGGTGTGGGTGATTTTGATACCAGTGTCAACCACATAGGCAGTGATGCCCTCACCCGCGGAATCATCGAAGATGTAAGTCTCAGTGTTGGGTGCCGAATGCGACAAGCGGTTGAGGCCGGGGGTGGCGTTGATTTGAGCAATAGCACCAGTGAGGTTGACCTTGGTGTCAGCCTCAATATAGGCAACCTCCTCAGCGTTGAAAAGATCTTGCACCATGTCGTCGTCGGCATCTAGTGCCATGGCGCGATACTTGCTCATGCTGAACGTGCTGACCTTGGTAGACAACATGTGGCCAGTATTGCTTCGCTTGTTGATGTTTCGCTTCTTGACAGCATTGATCCAGTTCGTTTGCTTGATGTTGATGGCATCATCGTCAAAGGTGTCATTATAAACCACAATGTAGCGGTTGGAAATGATGTTCGAGGCGTCAGGATTGGAAACCAGAGGTCGAAGGAAGCTGCTGATACCAAAGTCGGCGGCAACATCAGAGACGGTGTCGACCATATCCTCCATAACATCGGAAAGGTCAACGGGGGCGGCGGCCACAAGGGGTAGAGCCAAAAGGAAAGAGGCGAAAAGAGACTTGAGGGGCGCCATCGTGTTCGGTATTTTTGACTTCCTTCTCTAAAGTATAGTTAAAGAGTTGCTGAAGCAGGAGTAGTGAAACGAGTCCAGCAGTTCCACCGTATTTCTTCGATGCGTCTAGCAAGCTCAGATTCGAGGGGTAAAGTGAAGGTACTCAGTCGTCGGCTGAGGGTATTGAGAATAAAATGATTGGTAAAATCGAATGAGTGGTAACAGAGGAGGCGGGCGATCAACGCTCCTCTCGAATAGGTAGCAAAGACTAAAAGGTCGTGACCGCAAATCTCTCGAATAGAGAGTGAAAGGAGGGTGATGAGGAGTCTGGCTCACAACACACAAGAGGAAAGGGAAAGGAGGGAAGGAACAGAAAGAGGAAGAGGAACAGAAAAGTAACAATAAAAAGACCAAAAAAGAGAAGTCTTCCACAATAGAGTAATAGAACAAAACAACTGGGCCAGCAGCGATTAGGAAGCGGGCAGGCTGGGTTAAAAGGACATGACGGACGCCGTGGTGGACAATGCAGCAAGCAAGCAGCAGGTGGCATGGCATCTGCAGACTCGCCAGCTACACGCTCTGTGAGTGGTGGCATCGGAGCTTACAGGCCAATGCCCAAAAGGTCTAGGGCCAGACGACAGGACCCCTGGAGAGAGCCGCAAGATCCATTCTGGGGACGAGGTTTGCAACTGGGGCCAGGGACAAGGGTGCTTGACCGGCCAGGGGGTGGGGATATTTGGTGTATCAATGCATTGGGCCATGGTCGGAAAATCGCTGCCAAGTCAAACGTGCGGGCTTTCTACCATTGACCTAGACCTAAACTAGAATCAGTACGGAGTACGGAGAGGCCTCTTACAGTTGAAAGTTTGGTTCTCCAGACTGTTTGACTGTGGCCTCCTGACAGGAGATCTCAAACCAGGCCACGACAAAGCAGCCCAGTCTGTGCAGCACTGGCAGGAGCTGCTGCGGCAGTTGTGCTGCTGACGAAACTCCAACTGCTTGAGCCACTGTGACCATCCATTTTGATCACTGTGACCGTCCCGTGTGCGATGTCATGTTTGATTCAGGAGATAGCCGTCGCTGATTGGTCAGTCTATGTGGACAGCAAGTAACACCCCTGGTCCAGGATGGGCGTCGTCATTGAGCAACGCGGCCGGTTTAGAGGCCACAATGGGGGTAGGGCCCATGGCCTCGGTGCTGGAAAGGACCGGAGGGTGCCCGTGCGGAGACTGCCCGTACGCATTCGGGTATGCAGAATCCTTTGGATCACGGGCTCTGACATCGGTGCTTCCAGCCGCCGCAAAGTCAGCAAGTCCTATCCTTAGCGAGGGCCAGGCCAATACCGCCTTTCAAACATCCAGATCGGCCAGTGAGGGGAGCGCTAAACCACTCTCCCACCAGAAACCGACAACCAGTCGAGCCGAGGGCGGTAATTCCGGTGCTGGACTACTAGGTACCTGGTCAGGACCAGGAGCCGACGGGGCGACATGCCTACTTCGTCGGCGGTATGGACGAAGTAATTTAGTGCAAAACATTCCTGCTTGCCTTTGGGGCCTGTCGATCCCCCGTCCGTCGCCGAATCCTGTGTGGTGCGTGTACTCGGTACTGATCTCCAGCTAGAGTCAGTTTCTTTGATCCTGAGAGCTAAATCAAGCACTCGATCAACCCATGATGTTTGTCGTTCCAGGCGCAGGGTCGACGACATGCGATTCAAACACTAGAAGTGAGCATCTCGGAGGATCCGTCTCGATGCAGTCGCGGATTGAAGGACGCTGGCAGGCAATTCATGCGCGTGTCAGAGAGGCCTCTACCTCGTAGCAGCATTACTCCATGCAGCAGACGAACCCCTGATTTCCATGTGCTGCGCTTGGCGTCCAGAATCCGGTAAGCTTGGCATCTGCGAAACCCAAGGTGACATCGGAGTCTGGAGGTCCACCCACTAGAAACCCGCCGCTTCTCGACGGTGGCGTCCCCCTGGATTATGTCTCCGTCCCGCACACCATCGCCACAGGCCCGCAGACTGTCAGTGGTCCCGTAACTGACCCCCGGCTGCTCGATATGAAACGGACGAACCCCGGCTGCCCACTGGCTACTGCCAGCATCGCGTCTTACATAGCAACACACCACATTGTCTGAGTGGCTCTGAGTGGCTCTTGCTGCACGCCGTCTACGGATGCCCTCTAATAGCATCGATTCATGTCGATCGGAATCGCCCTCCTTTCCACTGAAAAGCAGCCTTTGCCGCCGCTAGGACCACTGTGACACGTATGTCAGCCGGGCCTCCTCGAGTATTTGCTTTGCTCGTTATTCATGATTTTCCTTCTCATGGATTTGTAGCGGCCTGCCCAGAGTTTTGCGGGAAGTCGGCAGCTATGCCCAGAGCTCACTGCCCAGGGACCGTTGTCCACTCCCAAACTGGTCTTCTGGGCCGATCTTCAGTGGGCGACAAGCTCTGCGGTAGCCTCCGAAAACCCCAGTTGGCCGGGCATGGACCTGAAGGCATGGATCGCGCGTGTCTCGAAGCGGCCGGGCATCTTCGAGAGTGTCGGATTGTGGTGTGGCTTTCGCCAAGGGCATGGGCCAGGAGCATGGGAGGCCCTTCTTTGGAGAGCCTAGGGTCGGAGGTCCCGCTGGATTAGGAGGCGTGGCAGGTGCTTCTCCTTGATCTCGTCCAGGCTATTTCGTGCATCCTGACTTCGTAAACAGACAACCATGCTGGCGTAAACCGGCCCATACCTTGACCCTTGTGCGGTACAAAACAGCTTGTTCCATCATGCGAGGATGAGAGGCGACGCTGCACGGGTAGCGGGGCGGTCAAGTCATGGGTCATTCCATGCCAACCGTCTATTGCAAAGTAAGGTAAAATCTGAGGTAAAGAGTGATAAGGTAAAGAGTAAGGTAGAGTTTTAGGTGTGTAGTTGTTGATCCGTCACCCTATCTAGAAAGTCGTTGGTGTTGGTCGCTGCTCCATTGCTCGCAGCTTCTATTCTGGGAAAGAAGCTCCTCCCCACTCCTACCTTACCCAGCTTTAACCTCCTCGCTAGGGCTGCAGGGCTCGCCGTACTCCGGAGGAGCATGCAATGGAAGTCTGTGTTGGTCGTGCTCCGATTCCATGCCAGATGGAAAATACATGGGCATGACATGCGCCCCAACCACCAAAATCTTCTTTTTCGCATCCCCAAATGCGTATTTCGTTTGCTTCTCCATTGCCTGCGAAGCGCCGAGGTAAGGTGGTTTGAAATCGCTCACACATGCAACGGTTCCTAATCCCCGATTCGGCATCTAAAAGCGGGGGAAAACACACTCGGAGATGCGGACGAGATGCGGCCTATCCCTCTCGTCTCATCTCGTCTCGCCAAGTCTCAGATGGCATCGCTTTGCCTGAGGCCGTCCCGCTTCCTTTCCCCTCCTCACAAGGCGGCACATGCAACACATCCCGCACAAGACGGGCTTCTCCCCCCCCCTTTCGTTGCCGCCGATCTGCTTCGTCAGCTCTAACGTTGCGCCTCACGTTCATCTCAGCTCCTTCCCACCCTATTGGCATCGCAGAGAAGATCTTTTCGGAACTATATAGACGTTTCACGGGCGTCTCGTGGCCTGGAGAATCCTCGCACAACCTCTGTTTCTTATTTTGATCTCTATGCATGTGGATCTCCCGCACAGATATGAGGCAGGCAGGTTACAGTCACAAGTTGTCACCAGGCCTCATGCTCGAAACCAACAATTTTGGGGGAGCCATCTTGTAGATGCCCAGCATTCTTGTTTGAATCAAAATCGCATTGGGCACCTTTTCTTGACTTTCAAGAAGCGAGCCAATTGGCGATTGACGTCGCTAAGCTAGAATGGACGTTTTTGTCTCAGCCACAGATTTGACGTGCCGGGTGACGAAGAAGATTCGTCAGTTTGCCGCTCACTGTGATTTGAGACTCGAATGAAGCTTTGGATCCCTGACGAGGACAAATTTTACCTGCGGGGCTTGTTTGGAACTTGAGGTCTAAAGTTCCATGTCGGATGACAAGAGTCGACGGGACGCGATCGGAGTCGTGGATCAAACAAACTTGCCTCCTCTGCCATCGCGTCTTGTAGCAATGGCGCAGCCAAGGCGATGCAGCCTTGGGGAACAAGCAACGAGGGATGACGGCTAAAAACAAGCCCTCCCTGGTCTAGGAACACACAATTTATTCTCTCGATGAGAAGCAGGGTCGTGCAGATCGTACGCTAGCAACTGCAGACGAGGCTATCTCAGGGTCCTCATGCTTCCTTAGCAGTAGGCAAACCCACTGTTGAGTTGAGGACATTTTGTCGCCACCAGGGCGTCGCCTAATGCAGAGATCCGTTCGTGACAACAAACACTGTTGCTGATAACGCCTTTTGACCCATCGCATGCACGTCGCCCTTGACCGGCCGGGCCACACTGAAGCGTCCACGTCTCTACGCTAGATGGCCTCGAGCATGGGATAAACAAAACCCAAAAGTGGCCAGACTCATCTAGAGACGCTCTCACTTTAACCGCCGCCTAGAAATACTATAGCTCATCCGGACCTTTGGACGACATCTACTGCCAACTCAACACAAGAACCCATCCTCCGAAAGAGTCTGATGATGGCATAGACTGGCCTTGTCTGTCAACACTAAAGCAAGTTGTCTTGGCTGATGTCGACTAAGGCAGTCTAGATGCGCAATCTGCAGCCCCGCCCCACCGTCGGCACGCGACCCCCAAATTGCAGATTGCGCACCTACATTCACGTCGTTGCTGTAGAGTCGTGGCAGCGCGTTAAGTGCAAATTGGATTATTGGATCTATCAATTTCCGTGAACAGCGCATAGTGAAGCTGTCTACCGAGATGTACCACGATTCCTAAACCACGTGCGTACCTCTGAACCCAACCTAGACGCCTGGGAAAAGGAATTTGGAAGATCGAAAAGTAAGTGGACACACAATGGGAACATCCACTTCCCACTGACACATGCACAGCGGCTGCCACTCACAAGTCAGAGCAGCCATCCAAGACCTACGGCTAACGGATACAGTTGACAGGCTGTGATATCACTGCCACTTCAATGCCCCGTCCTCACTGGCGGGCTACAGCGTGCCGCCACTTTTGTTTTGTATGATGATTTACTTTTTAGGGTAATTATAGGCGCCATCTCGTCGAGGGAGGACGAACGGGTAGGGAGACACATGCGCCTCGGGTAAACGAAAGAGATATCCTGGCGGAGAGGAGACGAACAAACGAGAGAACAGATGAGTGTTCAGAACGGCTTCACATTCAATGCGCGTTGCGTGCCGAAAAGGTAAATATTTAGGTGTCTACCCTAAGGTACTGGACAGTGCTGCGCTGTCAGCAACCCTGTTGCATTCGGCGCCGGCTTTGATTGCGATTTCCCCCTCCCTTGCGTGCGTGGCTTTGGCAGTGACGACCGACAGTCACCTGTTTCCCTCCGCTTTTGTTGGTGTGATGTGCTGTAGTCTCGGCTCTATTGATTCATTTCTTCTATCCGCCTCTCATCTTCCCTTTTCTCCCTAGGGGCAGCAATTCGCCTTGACCAACGTCGTAGTGAATTCGTCCGTGTATCCTGGCTCATTACTCGTATCTTGCCATCTCGCCATCTCGCCATATCCCGTCTCCTCACCCTTCGCGTCCTCTTCATCCGCACCACCGTCGATACCTCCGTCCCCTTCGCCGTTCTTCGACCGTCGCCTTGAGATGCCCACCGAGCCGACGTCAGCGACGTTTCATGGAGTGCCCTGATTCATCTGCCGACCACAACATGACGATTTCCATGGGCGATCCCATGGATATCTCCGACGACGGCCAGGATGACCACGATGCCTACGAAGCCTCGACCACACCTACATCGACGCCCTGTATTGCTCGTTGCGCCGCCCTGCTCCCCGTCGACGACAGCTCTTCCGATCGCCACGATACACAGGAGTCTGATGACGAGTTCGCCTCTATCATGGCTTCCTCTATGGTCACCAGTCTTCTAAACACCACCTCCAATCCCGTCTCGCCTGGCTCCTCCAGCCCGCCCCTTGACCAGGTCAAGAATGCCGACTTCGTCCCTCCCACTAGACCCAGCAGCACCCCGTTCCCACATCCCGACCACCGGCACTCGAACGCATGCTGCCTTAGCGACTCCAGATACTGCGACGATTGGAAACCCTCCCTCGAGTCCCCCATGATCTGTGACGATGACGAATCACGCCCACTTCCCATGCCTATCACAGACTTCAGTTGGCTGCCCACAGAGGTACATGAGGGTATCCTAGATCACCTGTTCGGCTACCGCGCCTCACCCACTTCCCGGAGCGCTATGGGTGTTCCTTGTGTCACAAAGCATTGGGGCACGGCGCTGCGACATTCGCGCAGGAGGGAACTCACCGAGCTAGGACGTGTGTGCGAGCTATGGCGGGTTTTAGTCCAACAGCGGCTCTATCGCCATATCAAGCTCAAGGCCACAGTCGACTGTCTTGAGGATGCCATGCTTCATTTCGCACAACACCAACATCTCCAATCCTACGTCATACACATTGAAATATGGTTTCCCGTATTTCAACCCACCTACGGTCCACTAGCGCTGTCGAATACCCTATCTTTGCCCACCGTCACCATGGAGGGCCTCACAAACGCAACATATACGTTGCCGGGCAATAACTGCACTCTGGAAGAAGTCTTCCATTTCGTGGCACAAGCCTTGCCGCAAGTCAAAGTGTTGACTCTCCAGGGTGGAGAACGACGAAAGGCACCCAAGGTCCTCCAATTCCATGAACAGCGGACTAATCCAGCATTCCACAAGCCGCTACCGATTTTGGAGTCAGTGCGGACGCTCGTCACCCGTGGACAATGGAACCTGACGAGGGATAGCCAGGATTTCGCAACAGTGCTGGGCGCCTTGCCTTGCCTCGTAGAATGGCAAAGCTCGTACAGCAAACCAAAGTCCAAGAGCTATATCAGCATGTCCAACTACATCAGGGAAATGCCCACAAACATCACCAGCCTCAACCTGTGTCTCGAGAGTGACTACCAACGTGAAGGTGTGATGCCCACCTTCTTCAACAAGGTACTCCGGAACACGCATCTCTGCGTCCGTGTGGCGGAGACGCTGCACTGGCTAGAGCATTACGCATATACGGGTCGCGTCTGTCATCGCTTCTTCGAGATGGGGATGTGGTCGTCAAACCCGCGCAAGTCAAGGCTGAAATCAATTGATTTGACCGTTAAGAACTGTTGCCGACACAGCGCGCCATACGAAGAGTCAGGTTCCGGAATTCAGGACATGGGGTTTATCGAGTCATTCGAAAAGTTGGTCATCTCAGGGATAAAGGCCCTGGAAAGGATGACTGCTGTAGAATACCTTCGAATTCGGTTTGTCGACCTTGGTATGTATCCCACCTAGACTATGCGACTTTTCTAACTTCGGCATAGACTCTGTACTGCCACCTCTGAATCCTTTCTTCCTCCTCCGGGATGGGGTGTGCTCAGGTGTATGGAGCGACAACATTCTGACAGAGATGGCCCGGGTCAGGCCTGGTGTAACTTTTACAGAATTGAGCGAATCGTTTGGAAATATTGTCTACGGCAAGGAAGGGCGGATGGTCATCACACCAGAATATCCACGGCAACGCATCACGTCACTTAAGCTGGCTAACTACCGCTCACTTGCGGCAGGCATCGCCATCCAATGAAACACATCTACAAGAAGAGTTGTGGACTTGAAAACCAGGTTGGAAAAAAGGGCAAGTGTTGACCAACCCTCCTCACTTGCTCACCATTTTGGATACAGCCACAGGGACAGTTGACGATGGGTTTGTTTTTTGACAGGCGTTTTATGGAACGGCACGGAAAGCCCGGGAAGTGGCATATCATTGCTCTTAATATGAATTACATACCCAGGTGGGGGCGGTAGGGAGTTTCTGGTTGCATGGATAAATGGGATCTTGAGCAGGATGGGTACAACGAATTTGTTTAGGATCTACTTACCCTAGACCGCTAGGTCGCGAAAGGCCATGTCTTCAATTGGAAGGGTTAACAGATCACTGGATATCCTTGATGATCTTTAGTGATTTCAATATTATACCCGCTTGTGATTCTTCGAGCTTTGTGGTTCATTCTGTTTTTGTGTCGTGTTGCACTCATGTTTGGCTGTTTGTTGAGGTGCTCATTCTCTAGCAACAATGGAGAGCCCCAACCTTGAAGCCGTCTCTCTACTTGTTTAATTCCACATCTCCTACTCTACATGGGATTTGCCATCGACAATAGTTGACGTACTTTGCTGTGCTCCATCTGTAATTATGATGCCCAAGATCCAACAATTGACCAGGAAGAAGCTCAACGAGGCGAGCCAAAGCCCCGGGAAGAACGTGCTGATACCGAGGAATTCGAGTTGATATCCCTGCTGCAGCCAGGCAGCTTGTGAAACAACCCATAAACTTAAGGCCGAAATGCCAAGTTTTGGGTTATGTAGCAATGATGAGTAAGGGAGATAGAGTGGAAGGAAGACCATGTACCACAAGAAGTACTGAGATTTGCTTGTTAGTATTCGTCATGAGCCATAACAATGTGTTCGAAGAGCCATCAATGTACCTGAGATGTGCAGACCTTGTTGAAAGTGACAAATGCAAATGTTTGCGCCATCATGGAGGTGGCGAGGTCGCGCTTGGCAAGAGCTAGGGGGATTAAGACGCAGGAAAGTAGTAGCTGCGGTAGGAAGGCTAGCGACTCGATACGGAGAGACGATTCCGAGGGTTTCGCGGAGATGAGGTAAAGGAGAGTGTTGTAGGGAGAGAAGTTGTGGCGGTGGTCGATACGGCTGACGTGGTGGAAGTAGGTGTGGGTGAGGAATGGGGTGCCATAGCTTGATAAGTCAGTATGCTTAGGAAGAAAGGTGTTCGGAGAAATTGGAAAAACTCACATAGAGTACATGAGGATATTGAGTCCCATGAAGGTGGCGAGGCTGATGATGGCGAGCTTGATGCGTTCGGGGGTTACGAATCCCGTCAAAGCTTCCATCAGAGTCGGTGGTTTGTCTTTTTTGGTCACCTTTCCCATGCGCTCAGCATCCATCCACCACACAATGGCAGGCGCATAAATGAAAGGATAGATCTTGAAGTGCACGGCGAGTCCGAGGATGATAGCGGCCAGGTTGATCCTCCTTCGCTCGACAGCCCATAGCAAGCCCATAGTCAGGACACCCAGCAAGCCCTCGGAGCTTCCACGCGTGCTAATTGTGGCGACCATTGGGTTCCAAAGCCACAACGCTGCAAAGCCCCCGGCAGTCGTTTCGGGAATTCCCCTCTGGCGTAGCACACGCACCATGAGCCAGCCAGCGAGTAAATCTGCTGCAGCGAATACAAGCTTGCCAAAGGCAATGAATTGGACGGTCGGCAGCATCATCCAAGCGAGCAAGGGCGTGTAGCGGTAGGTGTCACGGGCGTAAGGCGAGTCGCCGGCAGCCAGGAAGCGGGCGGCATCAGTAAAGACAAGATAGTCGATGTCGGTATACTTGAGGGCTGAGTGGGCGTCCTGCCAGAGGCCATAGAAGAGGAGAATGAGGCGGAGGAGCGTAGCGATGAGGAAGAGGGGTGCTGGCCGAAGGAGGGGAGATATTAAAGACATGGTGAATATGTAACCTTGGATATTAGGATTGTGGCGTCGTCTCGAGACAGCGGGTTGTGACGACAGGGACGCGGTTGTTGAGGACAGTTGGCGATGATGAGATTTGAGATGAGATGAGTCCCTGCGATTGCGGGATGAGAACTGATTTGAGTAGGCTAGTACTCATGACATGGTTAAATACTCCAATCTCCTGGTTCTCCTTTAGTCTCAATTCAGACTTGCATTCTCTTTGGTGGTGGTTGTTCGTGAGTTCCAACAGCGCTGGCTTGGCTGATAATCCGTAGGTTGGCGGGGGAGGTTAGGGGTTCTGAATCTGGCGCGGGAGCTAACAATTTTCGTGGGAGCTCCCATTCCTTCACCACACTAATGACCCACAAAACTTCCTTGTCCATCCTTCACATCCACCACCACCAGCATCAGCATCCAACCTAGACATTCTTATCTCGACTACCAGCGGCAGTACCGTTCTTAGGTTCCCAAAATGTCTGGCGGCGTTAAGAGAGACCGCGACGGAAACGCGCGGACCAAGTCCCGGCAGCCAGCAGGGCCCCGTGGCAAGTTCCATGACATGTTTGAAGGGTTCCGCAATGAATTGGATGAGCATCATGACCGCCGTGAGAGGATCATCAAGGCATCGCGGGATGTCACAGCACAGAGCAAGAAGATGTACGGGAATCCAATCCTATTTGGAAGGTGGATATGGCTGACTTGTTGCAGTATCTTTTCATTACAGAGGTAGGTTTGATCAGACGCACCATATGAGCTGGCTGGCTGTCGTACTCACTCACTATGCGTCGCAGAGTCAAACAACTAAACCATGAGGCCCCTCCTCATATCCAGCAGGACATCGACACTCGTCTCGAAGAGATCTCAAGGCTTCTCAATGGCGTTGCCCCAGACTTGCAAACGATCAACCGCTACCGCTACACATCGCCTCTGCGCTGCCTGGAGGAGTTCGTTGAGGCGTTGTCCTTTGCGCATTACCTGCGCCACCAAACGCTCATTACACCCGAGGAGTCTCAGGCCGCCATGCCTGCGGACATAGCCCTGACGCCGCACGACTACATGTATGGAGTTTTCGACCTATTCGGCGAGCTCATGCGCTTCGCCACCGTTACAACTGCACAAACTGGCGAGCTGGCGGGGCGCGAAGGGCGCAACATCCTGGAGGACATTCAGGAGTTGGGATGTGCGTTTGAGATGCTGCCTGCGGTGCCAACCAAGGACTTCCGGGGCAAGATGAGCGCTGGGAGGCAGAGCGTCAAGAAGGTAGAGAAGCTAGGCTATGGGCTGGTGGTGAGAGGGAGTGAACGGCCTAAGGGTTGGTTGCCGGATATGCGAGACGACGCTCCCGAACCTGTGTCGCCAGTTTGAAGACCAGGGGCAGATGTAACCGAGCGGAAAGGTGACGGTCTAGATTTGGCTGTGAACCGAAGAGCTCATGTTTGCTCTATGTTTTGGCGCGTGGTTTGTGTAGCCGGAATTGACACTGGGAGAATGACGCCACTAGTGTCTATTGCTTTTTGTCCCGTCTTCTACTATGCTTGTGCCCAGACGGTCTACTTCTTGCTTGTTTGCGGCCCTGGAAGACTGGTGGAAGACCCGTGTCCGAGTATTTAGAAAGCCTTGGTTCCAGAATCCCATCCCTGGTGTTACTGCACAAGCACGTACAGCCGGTTTCACCTTTAGTGCGAGACACCCGAAGCGCCGCGGCGACCACGAATGGGAGTGCAGATGTAAGCGCGCTGCCACCCCAGAACGATTTTTACAGCGGCAAAATCACGTTCTCCCTATAATTGGACGAGAATTGCCTGATGGTAACCTCGAGGACCACTCTTATTAACTCGACGTGCACCAACAGCATGTAAATCTTGCCAATTAGAGATCCGGATGGAACCTGTTGGTCCCATGCCAAACGTGCGCAGCTTGGTGCCCATTGAGATATGGATGATGCTGCCACTTAAGTAGTTTAACATGCCCCTACCTTGCAGAATGTTGGCGTCAACACTGGCTCATGATATTGCGTGGCTTCTCTGCCTTCAAGCATGTTTCCGTATCACCACAGCCAACCATTATCGAACAACAACTCCCACCAAAACCTAGGATGTCGTCAAAATTCTGTCACCCACTCGGCATCGACTGAGAGTATTAGCGACCATGCATCAATATGGAGACCCGCACGGCGGGATTACCACCCTTCAACATTTGCAGAGTCGACGCACTCTCTTCACTCTTCCGCCGAAGCCGAATATACTCTACCAGGGTTGGGATCTGAACCACGAACTTCGCATGCTGGCGTGCAACCATCTGTCTTGGAGCCCTGCGTGACGTCCAAGGATGAGGAAATACTGGAGGAGCAAAAGCAAGGTGCACGATGGCATCCATTTTGGCTCCGACAAGCCATGCTCTGTAGCTTCTGTGCAGCATTTCTGTGCTGCACCATAGCACTTCCCATCATGTTGTCGCTTTCTAAGCGTAACAACGGCCTCTTCGAGTCCCGACAAGGTGATGCCTACGTGTGGCGGTTTGGCCCGACTGCCAGTAAGTCCCCCCATAAGTCATCATTCTCAAGCCTTTTGGACACATTGACTAATATTCGATTCTTCAGTCCTCACCATCTTCTCAATATTCTGGTCGCGGGTCGAGTTCCAGGCCCTGAGGTATTGGCCCTGGATGGCAATGAGGACTGGGCAGGACTTGGGCCCAGCTGGGTACAACCTGGACTACACCCAGATGTTGTCTCCAGCGGTTTTGATCAAGTCTCTCCGACGAAAGCATTTCCTCGTGTTTCTCGTTGCAACCGCATCCATGATATTAAAGGTTCAAATCATCATCTCCCCAGCTCTTTACCAGCTGCACACCACTCAGAGCTCAACTTCTGTCGATGTGGAGGTCCTCGACTCATTTGCGGTAACCGAAGACCTCAACAACGCCACCGGCACCGGCCCCTATTACCACGCCCGAGCCCTTCAGAATTTCGACATGGAGTTCCCTTTCGGTGTCGCAAAAGAAGGCGCATATCAGACATTCAGGATGCAGAACCAAACTACGACTGCTCGTGGGACTGTCAACACACCTTTAACAGTCACCGTGGACGGGGTTTTCACACACATGGAATGCCGAGAGTTGAAGAACCATTCAATTGCTAGTAGAGGGCTCGACAAGTATGGCTTTCACAACTTCACGATTGATCTTCAGTTCGAAGACTGTGAACAATCCGTCAGAATGCAAAATACGGTCCAATGGCAACTCCCAAACGTCGACACCGCTGAGGCCTACTGGACGGTTAATACTACGCTGAAACCCACATTCCCCTGCTCTTCGCTGCCTCAACAGAACCCCAACTTCATTTATTACGCAGCAAACTACGTACCGTCAGCGGACAATGTGTCTATCCCACATCTGGACACATGTGCGGCTGTGATATGCTCGCCGACTGCGTACATTTCTAAAGTGGAAATTGTCGACGACGGTATCAGTCCTAAAATGATCTCCTCACCAACGCAGAAGAATACTACAATCCACTCAAATCCCTGGGACATGCTCCAGAATGCTGTGCCCGACGTGCTTGGATATGTGGGAATCTCCGCAACAAGCAGGGTCACTGGCCCAGTGGAATATGCGTATGGGTTTAGGGGGAAAGATGTCAGTTCGACTGATATGTCACTGTATCAAAGCAAAGTACTCCTGAACTCCATCATGAACCTGACAGAGCAGGTTCTCCCAATGCTTTCTCATTACCAACTGCGGCAAACAGCAACAACTCACACTGCTGGATCCCTAGTTGTGGAGCCGGACAAACTCTATGTCAACGAATTCGTCTGCATTTGGATGACAGGACTCTTTGCTGTCATCACGTGTATTGCCTTTTGGGTGATATTCCAATCCAGAATAGTGTCTTCTGTCTGGCACAGGGACCCAGCCACGATACTCGGAACGTTGCTTTTCTTCCAAAGCGACACCAAACACACTTCTGAGGTCGTGAAGAGTATTTCGGGAGGGAGGAATGACAAGAAGGCAGAGTGGAGTCACTCTAACTATTCTCCGCTCGCCTTGAGACCTTGGTTCCGCACGATATTCATGGTATTCGTGGTCGGCCTTATCGTGGGTCTCGCAGTTGCACTCAATGCTTCGAACACATCCGACGGTTTAGCGACAGTTGACGGGGAAGGTTTCTTTTACCTATTATCGAAATCACTTCCAACGCTGGCAATGCTCTTGGTGTCGATGTACGTCGCCTTCAACGACACGGTGATGCGAGACCTGGCTACACTGTCTAAGCTCTCGAGCAAGTCCTGCGATTCGCAGGAGCTAGACAAGTCACTCTTGGACATGCTTGGGTTCCGCGCCTTGTCTCACTCTGTTCGGCTGAAAGTCTACTCCGTAACCGTTTCGCAGATATTGGCTACTCTTTGCGCCTTCTTGACAACGATAGCGGCCGCGCTTCTCACCTCACAGGTCGCCCCAGCATCCACATCCTCGGAGATTCAACAGGAAAGCTGGTTTGGTTATCGGCAATTACCGCCAAATGAGTCATATTCTGAGGAGTACAGCGGCAACAGGGAGGACATAGGCAGTCTACTTCTGGCGCGAAGGCTGTCTAATTTCACATACCCGCAAAACACTTACGCCGACCTCGTTTTTCCCGTTCTTGGTATCAACGACACAGACTGGAATGCCAATACGTCGGCTCGAGTTCACACTCCCGCTGCAAAGTTACTCCCGACCTGCATTCAACTATCTGAGACTGATTTTGAGATGTCAATAAAGAATGACTCCTACACCGGCGGTATCGAGGTGCATATCACATTGTCCTTCACATGCCCCAATGGCTCCGTCATTACTTCAGACGAATTCATCTCTGTTGAAGGCACCATAACCGATAATTATGAATCAGCATACATTGCTGAACTTGCTCGGTCCCCGGGCAACGTGGAGTACACTTCGATGATGTGTCACCTTGACCTGGATGACGATGCGATCCTGAGCACCCCTTGGGGACTTCACACATACATGTGGGGTCAATATTCTGTCGCAAATATGAACTTTGATCATTTTTCCGCCTGGCAATGTAACTACTCATGGGCCGAGGTTTCAGCAGAAGTGAACTTGATATGGGGAAGCGACACTATTCTGATCGACCACCAAAATCCTCCTACTCACGACAATTCATCCGTGAAGAGATGGAGTCCGCCATTTAGTTTCCCAGAGCTTGGCGGTGCAGAATCCTACCTTGGACTTAGTGACCCCTTTCCGGAGATTGAGATCACGGATCCCCGCGCCGGAGGTTTCTCTAAGCAGTTTGGTTTGCTTGTTGAACCTTTTGGCACTTTCCAGGTGGAAGATTTTGGCAAACTAGGTCAAGAACAGAATATCCTTGACGCACTTCATTCAAATCTTGGTTTCGTCGGCGCTCAGCTTGCTAATATTGAGTATCGCCTGGGCATTGACGAGAAGTCGGCAGCGACTCCTCCTGTGCAACGCGGGAATCTCCCCTCAGTCAATGCGACAATTACAGACAATGGACGGCTGCGACTAGTTCAGAATGCGACTTTGACATTTGTTTTGATCGGGGTTTTGTCCTTAGTTGTCGTAGTCAACGCATGGGCCTTGGCATCTGTGAGTCTGCGACAGAAGCTCAACCACAGACCCAGCTGGCTGTTGGATCTGGACATGAAGGGCATAGCGCCGGAGGGATTCAGCAGCATTGCAATGATGGAATCTCTGATGCACGGATCGAACTTTCTCAGAGACGTACCACCAGATGCCTACCCGACATCTTCGAGTGAGCTTCATCAGTGGTTAGCGGGAACACTGTTCCGAATTGGCTGGTTTCAAAGAGATGCGACTAATGAGAAAGAGTTCACTCTTGGAGTATTGGAAGATGAAGATTTTGAATTTTTGGGCGACAAAGATGATGTCAAGGTGAGCCAGGAAAGCACAAGGGAAATATAGCCATGTGCTGCGTTGCGGTGAGACTTGGGATAGTTGAGGAGGGCCTCCAACATCACAGCAGTAGCGTGAGAACATCATACCTGTTTAATCAGACAGCACGCTCTACCATGCTCTGAGTTATGTAACTCGAGTGTTCAACCCTCTGCTTCCATTCGATCATTGTTGAACTCACGAGGCCCAATGGACTGATGAGTTGGTAACTTGTGATGCAACGACGGGCGATTAAGGCAGTAAATGGAAAGAAAAGCGAAGGATAGGCGTCGCTAAACTCAAACTCACATCTTATCTTTCGTCATATATCACCTGGGAATAGGTTCTAGATTTTCATTGTTTCCGTCTTGCGTGGTCCGCATCCAGCTGGTGGGACAGGGCTAGGCATGTGTACTGTGCCACTGAGATACGCTTGGTCATTCACCAACTGATGTGGGCGGTTTCAGTTGACGCTCACATGTGGTTTCCCCATGGATGGTTGCCTTCAGCTGCCGATAGGAATTGCAACAAATTCATTCCCGCAAAATACTTAGATGGGTGGGTCAGAAGTTAGCTGTCGCGTTTGGGTGTACAGAGTATGTTTTGGTGTTTAGATTACAGTCCACTGTCGTGTCACATGAGCAAGGCCGAATGAAACACTCGTCATTGTTCATTATACTCTGCATAGCCTTGATTCAATGTAAAAATTAGAAGATAGGACTGGTCGCCAAGACTGCTCACAGGAACAGTGGGAGGGTGGTCAATAAATATGGAACACAACTGAACTCAACAGTCATTCACTGGCTGTCTTGCCATTATAATATTCGCCCTTCAATCTGGGATACTTTCTTCTCAACCACATCCACTGTGATTCCCATTCTCGTGCCCAAATCGGCATTTATTTCCCTGGAATGTAGTCGACTTACTAGGTTTCTCGACCTCTAGATAACAATGTCCACACAGGCCGATCCGTCCAGAAAGGACGCCTTGCAAAATAAGACATTCCAGCAGGTACACATAGCCTCTCCACCTCAACCCACCACCGAACATGCGGCGGCTTTGGTACTACAGTCTCTCTGGTGTTGTGAAGAGCCAGCCAAGCCCGAGGGGCTGGAAGGAGGTGGGTTTAGGGGCGGTGCCTCGCCTGCTGTCCACCACAGAGCCGAATCGTTGCAGCGCAATGTAGCCCAGCCGCCACCCAACCCCCCTTTACTAAATACCAGCCGTGAAACTGCTCTCATGGAAAAGCGGCAGCCCCTCTCCGCCTGGCGAAAACGAGCGCCCAAACTTGGCAGGGAAAAAAGTGTAGGGTTCAAGGGCGGCGCCATGCCTACTATTTGGGAGAGTACGCAGCGTGGACACTTGCGAAGAAAACCTGTGTCTGGGACAGTAGTGAAGGAAAACGCTGAGAGACAGGCGGCCGCAAAGAAGGCGGCCGACAGAAAGTCGACCGAAATTAACACTGCCGAGCACAACACCGACAACGTTAGCTCAGTCAGCGATGACAATCCGGGGCACGCCGATACAACTGTGATAGCCTGGGGTAATGGGTCAGAGCCAATGCGAGTAGTGGCACTGCAACGACTGCAGGATTACATCCGCGAATTGTGCTATAGCAACTCCATTTCGGACACTGTCCTCTCCTGGCACCCTGACTGGGACGACCGACGAACTAGACGGCGAAGCTTTTATGACGAGGTCAAGGACGTCTGCCATCTTCCGGCTATGATGTTACATATGGAGAGCGGGCAGGTTGCGCCACGGAGCCTGGGGCTCCGATGGAAGTTGATGGCTAAGATCTGGGGAATCATCGACCATCGCGTCCTGATGAAAAGAACTCAACGGAGCTCAATCCGCGCACTCATACACGAGACCGGAGAGTACATGTACTATTTCCTCCGGCCGTTCAAAGCCCTTGGACAGGATAAGGAGTTCCAGGACTATTTGTGGCGCATCGCGACCAAAGCGGGAGAGCTGAAGAGAATTTTGATCCAGAAGCCGACGGTGGAATACGCATTCCCGTTTCCAAAGAACACCGACCTGGTTATCCGCAACGAAGGAGAAACTTGTCCTTATAAAAAACGGATAAAGACTATTGGCGTGCTCGGAGCGACGCACCACGATGACGAATCAAGAGATGAGATTGCCTACGTGGTATTTGGCCCAATGGTTCGCTCAGCAATATATGGTCACGGCCGTCACTACTCCGAGATCGAAACTGAGACGACGGTGGTAGCGAATCGGCCAGAGCAGAGTGAAGAACAGAGAGTTAGACACTTTGCAGGAAATAAATAGGGATGGGGATGAAAACGTGTGCGGTGAGAAATCTGATGGGGACAATACCTGCTGGCCAGATATTACGACGCCCCGCGAAGATTTCCACAGAGTTTATTTTCATGTTTTCTGATTTAATGAATTTTTTCCTTTATTAAACCCTTAGGTTAAATAGCCGAATAATCTGCAATTCCAGGTTGATTACGACCCCCTGTTTTCCGCCTTTGTCGTGAACGGCTTCCCAGACCGATTCGGTGATCGTTCATCGACTACCCTCGTGATATGTTTGCACCGAGTGCGAAAACCAAAACATAGAGATAATTCACTACCTTGCTTATGAATCAACGCACGCATTACAATATTGGCTTGAATGCTGGGCGCAATTAATCTCAGCCGACGACAATACGAGCGGTATCGTCCCCAGCACTTCTCGCCTAAAGCTCCCGTTGGCAGCTGGCTGACACTTGCCAAAGGTGCCCCCCTACTGAGGATGTTTAAGCCCTAAGAAGAGTTCATACCTAAGGCTGCCCTTTTAGCTAAGTTGCGTCTCCCTCCTTGATTCTTCCGTTCTCCCAATCCTCTCCTACAACCTACCTCCACCCATTGTGCGTTGCTCAGAAGCACCTCCCGCCATATTTCGCGATATACGATCCGCACATCTATCATCCCGACGTTGGATTTTACTGCGACTTCATCTTCTAATACAGGCGTATAATTCCACACAAGCGCGCGCTGTCGCTATTACGGCTTGGGGGTTCGTGTTTGGTTCTCTTCACCACCCCCTACCTTTTCTCCAAAACCGACACCTTGCAACTCTCCCACCTTCTCCAGCGCCACATCCGAACTTGCTCACATATCAACTACGCGTTCCAATAGCTCAAGCAAGCGATTTAAACATTCTAACTCAAGTCTCTAGTCTCGTCTCCTGGGTCCTCGGGACGTTGGAAGCCCCGACTTCGCACGACAACGACTCGCGTTTCACTCCTTTACAAGATCTTCAATTCGAGGACGGTTTTGCAAGAGAATGCATGGACATGGATCTTCACAACGCTAGGTCGCCTTCGACGCGTCCCCTTTCTCCTTTCGGTCTTCCAGTCTCGTCTGACGGCCATCCTCATGAGATGGAGAGTGTCAATACGTCCGAATTTGGCGAAGATGAGCTTTGCTCTCCATCCAACGATTCCAAGGAAGCTCTTTGCTCTCGAACTACATTCTTCGTCAACTCTGACTGGCGTATGGGTTCCACTCTCGCAAATGCAACTACCATCGTGGGCCAGATGTATGTGGAGTGTCTGGATCCTGTCAAGAAACTGCATCCCTACCCGATCGTCCTCATCCATGGTGATTTTCATACGGGCCAGGTAAGTTCGACTGCCTTCAGGCATCTCGGTTGTTGTGACTAACTTCTTCGCTAGGTCTAGATGGCCAAACCGGATGGAAACCCGGGCTGGGCGTCGTACTTTGTCCGAAAAGGCTTCCTGGTCTATATCGTGGATCTACCTCCATGCGGAAGATCGAACTTTCTCACTGCATCCCACTTTATTCATCGGGATCTTGGACGTACATCCCACACGTTGGCTGCATCTACGGTCGAAGTGGAACTCACAGCGCCAGGAAAAGAACCTGCTAATGGTCAGCCCCTCATCCCACTCAGACATTCGCGAGCCAGCATGCATGACAAGTGGCCAGGCGTGAGTCTCCATCCCATTAATATCGATGGAGTGAACCTAACAGCCCCATAGACTGGACAACGAGGCGACCCCGTCTTCACCAACTACTGCGCCTCACTCGTCACCTTGCATCTCAACAAGGTCGAACGTCAGTCGCTGGGTCAGAACGCCCTTCGAGCTCTGCTTGTCAAAATTGGGAGGGCTGTGCTTGTTGGCGAAGGCTCCGGAGGAAATATGAGCTGGTTGGCAAACGATGTGTCACCCGAATTGGTTGCAGGAGTCATTGCGATTGAGCCATCCGGTCCTCCTTTCGGGACCGCCCTGCCTAAAAACGGCAATCCGAAAATCTACACTCAGTTCATTGAAAGCGACGGAGTCACTCGTTTGTACGGATTGACCGATATCCCGTTGACATACGATCCTCCCTGCCACCCCCATGATGGGTTCGAGCGGCCGACGAAGGATCCCCTCGATGTGGCGCGAAAGTTACGCCCCGATCGCCTAGGTGCTTGCTTCCTACAACAACAAACCGATGCTGATCTCATCGAAGTCAGTTCCGACGGGAAACCGATACCTGGGCAGCAGAGAGTTCGTCAACTGATTCACCTCAAGAAGGTTCCCCATGCTCTAATAACTGCACATGCCAGCTCGCACACAGTCTACGACTGGGCCACAGTCAGCTTCATGAAACAGGCAGGTGTCGATGTCAACTGGCTGAGATTGGAGGACTTCGGTATTTTGGGCAACGGTCATTTGATGTTCCTCGAGGTGAACAGTGATGACGTTGCCGGCGTTGTTGAAAGATGGATACTGGAGAATGTTACCCATGAGATTTATGGCGCTCAGCCCGTGAACCCGATCACTACGTCCGAGTCACAGAGCCTGATTGCCTCGAGGGGTCGTACGTCAAAGAAGGCCAACCATGCGCGCGCCGTTCATCCTGCTGTTTCAGGCTGTCGTCCGACGGTACCCGTTGGGTTATCTGATCCAGCTCTTTGCTCTCTTTCCAGACACACGCCTCTGGCCCCAGTTCAACATCAGTTACGAAACCAAAGCGCTACTGTGCAGTTTAGTGGATCTGCTCAGATGGCTTTGGTCCACGGCAAACGACCAGCTAAATTGCCCTCCGCAGAGAAAGCCCCCGCCCATGAGGCGTTCCCAGGCCTAGGTACTCGAACAAGCTCCCCGTCGACTCAGGACACAAAAAGACTTTGCATAGGCAATGGTGTAAAGGCCCGCTCCATGTCAATGAGCTCTCCCTCCGGAAAATTCCCTATACCGCAGCTCAGCCAGCAGCAGCACATCCGTGCGTTTCAGACCCTGCAAGGACAAGTTCATACTAGGACGATTCCAAAGCTTAGGCAACAAGTTCAATCGGTCACCAGGTCTGGCCCTGAGAGCCCATATCATACCTCAACCACTTTGGCACCAATTCCGCGACCATCAACTCCACAGGGGGCTCCATTGTACGCTCATCTTTCAGGAAACATGCAGCCTACTACCTCTTCTAGTGATGTACCCCCGATGGCTCTCACAGAGAATGACTCTTCTGGAGCCCTCCCTCAAGTGTTCAAACACATCACATTTTCTGATGAGTCCATCAAATCTTTAGCAAGCACACCTTTGCATCGCGTTATGGGTAACCCTGAGCCAACGCCTAGGTCATTGGCTCATCCCACTGCCGCGACGATTCCCCAGCAAGTTGACTCCAAAGAGCAACCACGGATGAACAGCGTGCCTATCGACCCTCAGCTTTCTCAGGTTTCAACACCAGCTCGTCGGCACACTTCTCCCAGATCTGGTAAGCTCGAACAAACTCCATTAGACTTACGACAGCGGGATCTTGATAGTCCGCAAGGACCGGCATTCAGTACGTTGCCTGCTCTCACACCACCGAGCCCATCTCCCGCCCCGAGACCTCCAATGGGTTAGTCATCCTACTTATGGATACACGAAGACGAACATGGTGGGGTTTCCCTCTTTCTTCATGTTTGTGTTCATGCACTTGTCTTCTTTTGAAACGGAACTGGTGACATATCCGAGGGGAGAGGATATGTTCTGGGTATGCACATCGAGTATGCACAAGTCTAGGGTAAGGGAATGAATTGGGAGACGGGTGCGGAGATTAGCGATACAGACCCTACGAGTAGTCTCGGAAAGAACAAGATTGGGGAATAACGAGACTTTTGGGCTTCATTAAATACAGCTACTCGATCAGATGACTTTACTTAACAATATGTTGAAAATTTTGACGATGCGTGTTACTGTTAATGCTTGTTGGATGATTAACTTGATTGGCCACTTTGATAGCAACGCCCCACTCGAGGACGATGTCATCACCAGCCGTCAATGACTTGCCACAGCCTTCGCAGTTCGCTTTTCCATCAAACAAACGAATTTTGGGGGTTTACTGATTGAAACCTGAGCTCTTTGTACATGCTTCATCAAATGGAAATTGGCACGCCTAATCTGGAGTCACCAACCCCCCTCATCCCCCTCATCTCCCTTTTCGACAATGATGAATCTCGTTGGCAAGCGGTCGTCTCCCGAAACGCCAACGCGGATGGCTTCTTCGTTTATGGCGTCAAGACGACCAAGATCTTCTGCCGACCCATCTGCAAAGCCCGTCTGGCCCGCCGCGCCAACGTCTCATTTTACCTCACTGGCAAGGAAGCGCAGCGATGTGGCTTCCGCGCGTGCAAGCGCTGCAAACCCGAGCAAGCAGGCTTTATGCCGGAGGAGATGGCGGTGCAGAAGATTCGCAGCTTCGTGGACAAGAGGGCACGTGGTAGTGGAGAGAATAGAGAGGCCCGTCTGAGTCTAAGCCAGATGGCTAGGCAGACGGGTCTGTCGAAGTGGCATTTTCATCGAGTGTTTAAAAAGTGTGTCGGCATGACCCCGACGGAGTACCTGCGAAACGAGCGCACAAGACAAAACACTGAGGATCAACAGTCTGGTGACCAGGCGATTTGGGTGCAAGACCTGGATATCGAGAACTTCACGTCGGAATTCGACTTTTCTTCCTGGAGCGACCCCATCACGGGCTTGGGTCAGTCCATGACAGAAGCATCTTCGACGGCCGTCAGCGAGTGTAGCCCCTGGAATCTGGACGACCTTGTAGTATGGCCAGAAGAGAGGACTGAAGATCCTGCTTGAAGCAGGTATCAGGCGTCCAAGCTACCAGCTGAAAACGAGGCAACACTTCCATGAAGCAGAGACTAGTGACGGTGACCGCCCCTGAAGGGGACTCGTCAAGCTCCATTGGAAACTTTGCTTGGCCCTTCTATGCTTAGCCCGAGGACCCAAACCAACGCGCATCATAGCTATCGCAGCTATGGGATGATGCAACGTCACGGACCGACCAACCGGTCCCCGCAACCACACTAAGTGGACAAAACGATGCTTATTCTGTTCGGTGAATCATGGCTTCCCGAAGAGACTTCCCAAAAGATTTTAGGGCATCCCGATTCGGATTTTCGGGTTGTGTAACGGGGAGGTTGGGCAAAACTGGCTGGGTTTTGAAAGCGTCTCGGACGCGGTGCCCCCTGGTTTGATCGGAGCCGCGACTTTTCTAAGCGAGCCTCAACCAAGAGTTAGCCGCTCGGGAACTGACGCTGCCGGCTACTGTTCAGGCGAGCAGTACTGAGAAGCAAATTTTGGGGCAATTGATTTGGCTTGTCTTTTTTGGAGCTGAGAACCTCACAGTTTGCGCCTCTCGAGGTGACAACTTTGGCCGCCAAACCACAATGCCGAAAACGCATTCAAAAAGAAAAGACAAAAAAAGTCAACTAGCACCTCATCATGCCCAATTGATTTAGTTCGAGTTGCCTTGAAAACGAACGGACGTCAGGCGGTCGGTCGTCGTGACAATAGGTGTTGCCAAGGTTGATACACTTAGGTCGGGATCTACGCTTCCGAGACTCGACAACCGTCTCAACACCAACGCCAACATGTTGTGACGAGCCCGGGGTCAAGGTCCCATCAGAGATCGGATGATTCTATTGATGGAATTGAATCTTTGTTCCAGGCGCTCCGAACATTCTGACAGGCTCCGAGACGTGTCGGGCGCCGAACAAGCGCAATCGACGGTGCTGGGTGCCACAGAGTCGCAACAAACGGATCGACGCGGAAAGGCTCCCAGTTTCGTCTTCAAAATGCTGGGAGATTATCACACGAAGGTGAAGATGGCAACCCGGCTAGCGCCCGAGGGGGGTGCGGGCTTGGCAGGCGTTCCTGCGTCAGGTCTGTTCGTTGACGGGTTGGATCATCATGTCAACTCAACCTTATATAAGAGGGTTCGTCTGGTCTCGAGAATAAGCTCTCATCCCATCAACCAATCCAAGCATCTCTTCAGCTCTTCATCCTTCCTCGCCTCTTTCCTTCACTTTGCAGTTCTGTGAACGCATTCGTTTCAACCACTCCTTCGAGATTTTTACAGTTTACAACCGCCAGCCGGTTATTTTAATCCCTTCTTTTCTACGACTTCTTCACCAACTCGTCAAAACTCCGTCTTTCGAACAAGAAACATTCATCATGGCCATTTCCAAGATCACCATCCTCTTCACCCTCCTGGCTTACGCCGAGGCCCGATTCGGCCAGGAGCAGATTCCCGTCGCGGCTGTCGCTGCCCTTGGCGATGCCGGCTTCGGCGACCCTGGTGTTGCCGCCACCATTGCTGGAAGCATTCCGGGATCGCTTTTGGCTGCTGCTAGCCCTTGCGACAAGGTAAGAGAAGCGAGACTTTAGGTTCAGAGCAAGCAACTAACACCTGGAACAGCTCACCATCGCTGATCAAATCATCGACGAGCTTGGTACCGACCAGCAGGTTGTCGACGCCGCCATCGGCCTTGTCTCTGCTGAGACCAACTTCAACCCTTTTGCCGTCAACGTCCCCTTTGTGTGCGCCGATCCCACGCTTCCTGCCAGCGCTCAGCTGCGTGGTATCGTCCCACTTGTCGACCCCGCGGTGACTGGATCTGACACCGAGAACGCCAACTCGGCCACCTCAGTCACGACTCCCTTTGCCGCCGATGGCCTTTCCCAGGCCGATGTGATGATTGCGCAGGGATTCAGCAACTTTACTGCCGTTGCAGCCAGCGGCGACAATGTGGTGCTTGACGGCCAGGATGGCGCTGCCGGCGACGACGCTGCTGCCGGCGACGATGCTGCCGCCGGCGACGATGCTGCTGCCGGTGACGATGCCAATGCTGGCGACAACGCTGCCAATGACGGTGCCAACAACAATCTCCCCATCTGCGGAGGACAAAACAACAACAACGCCAACAACGGCAATGCAGGCAACGGCACTGTGGCTGATGGAAACAACAACAACGACAATGCCGCTGATAACGGTGATGACGCTGCCAACAACGGTGATGATGCCGCTGGCGATGATGCAGGTGCTGGCAACGATGCCGCGGTCGGCACTGGAAACCTCGACTTTGGCCTCTGCACACCCACCATGGCTCGCGTCGCCGGCCTCAACGGACGTGCCGCCACCGAGTTCACCTTCATCCCTCAGGATCCCCTCTGCGCCCAGGGCCAGCAGGAGGCTCTCAACCCCAACATCATCACCAACCGCATCTGCGACCAGCTCATCAACGTGTGCGAGGCCAGCGACGACGCCATCGCGGCTTGCGACGACGCTCAGGCTCAGATCGAGGCTCTCGGCACGCGCGACCAGACCACTGCTGATACCTGGAACGCCCTACTCGGCTTTGCTAATGCCGACTCGACGCAAGAGACTCTGTAAGAGTGATACGCCGATCTCGCATGGATGCCATCACAGAGCGGGTCTCCTCATGCGCTCGTCTCTCCTGTAACTATCAAGAAAAATTGGATATACGTACCCGAACGCGTACAGTATGTGTAGGGTCTAGTCATTAATATTAAAAAAGAAACAATAAAACAAGCTTCTTTCCCCAAGCACCATCTGCCGACAAGTGACCCATGTCCATGCCTATCTTTACCCATATCAGATCATGAAGCCTCTCAGCCCAACCTATGCGAAAGCACTAGGCGAGAGGGGCCAACAGTCTTCGCATAACAAATCCCGTCTATCCCGTCTATCCCGTCTATCAAT
Organism: Dactylonectria estremocensis; assembly: GCA_020744375.1. Taxonomy (NCBI): domain Eukaryota; kingdom Fungi; phylum Ascomycota; class Sordariomycetes; order Hypocreales; family Nectriaceae; genus Dactylonectria; species Dactylonectria estremocensis. The sequence goes on from JAGMUU010000004.1 coordinate 2,996,522, forward strand.
CTCCAAATGCAGCCAGGGTCCATCATGAGACCGCCATTAAAAGATCCAAACCCATGCCAGCTGAACAAGATGCTGTCTCCGCCAAGCCAACACGCCTCACAGGCGCTTGAGGTGTTAAAATAAACGAGGGCCATGATTCCGCTCATGCCAATCAGGCCCCTGCATTTCCGCCTCGCTGGCCAAATGCATCCTCAATGCGATGCGGATTTTACTCTTCGAGGCAGATTCACCCTTGTCGAATGGGTTGAGGTCTGCAGCCGCCCGCGTTATCGTTTTTATTTATTTTAGCGTACTGCACAAGGCGACAAGCCGGCGCTATGATGAAATGTACGGCAAATTTCAGGAGCAGTGGAAAAACGTGGAGACAGTGAAAGAGAGGGGGAGATATTTGATGGGCGTGGTTCCTCGTTGATGGGGTGGTGCGGGTGTAGTTGGCGTTGTTGTCCTTGCTTCTTTTCTGGCTTTGTGCGAGTCGAGGCCATCGCCAACCCGAACCATCACTCATTTCTCTACCTCTCGGACGAAATCATGTTCAAACCCGGTGTGAAAAGATCATGGGGCGGCTTCTTCCTGGAACAGGTCGGCGTTGGCGAGTCCAAGTTCCTGAGCATCTGGTTCCTGATTGCCATCCTGCGTACGTAGTAGTTCACTCGTTGACCGACAAACAAGAAAGAGAGGAAACAACACAACTAACAAACCCTCGCCTACAGTCGGAGCCGTTGCCAACATCACAGTCCTCGTCAGTTGCATGTCGTCTACAACGCGGTCTATATACTTGTTCCGCGTGAGCACTGAGGACCTGATCAATGCTGCCACCAACACGACGACCATCTCGGCTGCGGACCTGCGCATCGACGGGCTGCCGAATCACTGGTATTGGGGCCTTTCAGGTGAGTCATTCTCTCTTTGAAAAAATATCGAGATGTACTTGCTGAGACCTCAACTCGATTAGGCGTGTGCACTGTCCATGGCAGCAGCAACAACAGCGACGAGCAAGTCTCGTGTGACAAGTCGTTCCCTCCGACTATGACCATCGAAGACATGATTGCCTTTGCCGTCACGACCAAGTTCGACGTAGGAACCTCGTCGGCCGTCATCGCCAAGCATATCAAGCCCTGGACGTCGGCCCTCGCCCAAGTCGAAGATGAACTCGCCCCGGTCTCGCGTCCCAAGACATTCTTCAAGGCCGCCGTCGCCCTGACTCTGCTCTCGACCATCCTCTCGCTACTGCTATTACCTCTGGGCATCGCCGCGATCAGCGCACTGCGAGGAAAGCTGCACCGCTGGATCCTCTATGCTATCGCCTTTTTCGACGCCATATCGTTCCTCGGCGCCGGCATACTGACCATCTACGCCATGAACGAAGGCCCACGGGCACTAATACAGCTCTCGGGCATTGATCAGGGCAACGAGCGAACGTTTCTTGGCCCGGGCTTCTATGTATTGTTCGCGGGGGTGCTCTTCACCCTCATCTCCATCGGACTATTCTTCTGCGTAGCCTTCATCGTCGTCCTCTTCATCGTTTTCATCATTCTTGCGTGCTGCTCTAGCGGTGGCGGCGGTTCGGCAAAAGAAAAGAAACCCAGCAACACTTACGCGCATCCTAACTATTATAGCAACGATAATTATTATTACACCCAGAAGTAATGGCGGTGGAGGTGCAAGAGTTGGGATGGAGACGGGTAGTACGTACGGCCTTATGGGTAACAGTGTTCTACGAAGAATCATGATAGACGAGCATCTATCAGCCTAGTGCATGACAATTCGCGTCTAAACATTACGGTCTAACCAGTATTTGCTTTTACCGCTCCATTGCGAAACCCATAATGCAGTGTCTAATGTACACTCAACCGCCCCCATTCTCAGGGTTGCCTACCCCGAGACTCGGCTACCTTTGGAGATTCGTTCCACAACTAGGGGATACAGAAGTCTATCCAGCTTCCCAGGTACTCGAGCCGGTTGCCTTGTTGCTCCTGGCCCTTATAGATGGCCTCAAACTCGTCGAAGCTAAGCTTGCCCCAGCCTCTTCTCTTCGTCGCCTTCTCTTCCGCAATGTTTAGTCGCTTCCACTGTTGAAGTGTCTCCGTCGTGGGTTCGATTTCCGTCGCGGGTTCGCTGTCAGCCTCGCTGCCATCGTCATCAGAGGCAGTAGACGTGGTATTGGTTACGGGATACCATTCATATTCGCCGTCCTTGATCTCTTCCGCAATATTTGGGCGGAATTGTGGGAGGGTAGGGTCTTTATAGTCCTCAGAATCAGCCTCAGATTCGGCGGGGTCCTCTTGAGGTTCATCTTCGTGGATGATCTCCACTGTCGTGTCAATCTCAACGGCATTGCGTCCTTCGGGAAGCTCGAGAGTGTATCCAGTCTCAGCGAGAAGATCATCAAGAGACTTATCTTCAGTAGAGCGAATCTTTGAGTCAGTACCTCCGCCTGGGGGCATTGAACCACTGTCCTCAATGTCAACCAGCTCAATGGCGTCGATTGAACTCTTGAAATTTTCCCGATGCTGCTTTGTTTCCGCCGCTTGGAGCGCGAGGTCCTCTGCAGGCTTAAAGATTGTATCAAGAAGCTCATTAAAGGCCTGCTGAGTGACCTGGTAAAGGATCTCTTTTCCGGCGTCCTTTTCGGCTTCTGGCAGTCCCCAGCGGCCTGGGCCGCCCTTGGGAAATGGCTCGGCTCCAGATGGCTCCTCAAAGTCATCCACGCCATCAAACAATCGCGCCTTGGAGCTTGATGATGATTTTGAAGAAAATGACTGCTCCTCAGCTGACTTGGAGCTTTCGCCCATCTCACGGAGGTCTGCGAGGATGTCCTCGCTATGCTCCCAGTCGTCTGGCTCAACGCCTCCTTCTTCTTCGTCCAGGTAAAACTGCCTTCTCCTCCATCGCTCATGCAACTGTTTTCGGGCCATGTCCCTCTTTCGCTTTTCCAACTTTGGCGCCCGTTGACGATTACTGCTGATAACTCTGGCTCGGACCTCGCTCTCTGTAGGAATTCCGTTGGTCTGTTGGTCATCATCGTTGTGAGCTCCGTTAATGCCGTTGGTCTGGCCCCCATTCCTGTCTTGGTCCTCGTCCTCATTGTCATCGGACGGCTCTTCGATTTCCAGGGTGTGGTTACCCATCAAGAGCCCAGGGAGCTCATCGATGGTCGCGGGAGGCTCTAGCAGAGTGACCCAATATGTGCGTGCCTCTTCACTACCACTGAGGCGACGCACTGTCCGCCAATTGGTATCGGTATTGCTGCGAGCAAAGTAGCGCGGGCGAGATCGGTGGTCGGTTTCGCACGCAAACAAGCTCGTGAGGATGTCTTCCCGATTTGCCTTGTCTCCCCGATCCTCAACAACGACGCTCTCATGACCATCGGTTATTTGTATGCTTCCGTCGCGATTGTACATTTTACCCTCGTGTCGTAGTCCTCCGTCGCCTTCCGGGACCCTGCCCTCCCGACCAAATAGGCTGCTGAGTGGCTGGCGGCTTGTTACCAACTGTTGAGCTTCGGTACTTGCAAGAAGCTGGTCTTCCAGGCCATCGAGTATGTCCTTGTGCATCTGCTTGTAGAGGACATAGTATGCTCTGAACATGCGGAGGAAATCTCTCCGATCCACGTAACCGTCGCCGTCGATGTCGTAGCCTGCAAAAATCTTGCGAAGCTTGTCCTTGCGCTTTCTATAAGATAGACCATGTAGAAATTCGGTGAAACCAATCAAGTCGTCGTTGTTGGAGTCGTAGAAGGAGAACATTCGATCGTGAATGAGGTTTGGCGCGGCATGACGGGAACCTCCAGTTGGCACCAAGCACCGCTCGAACGTCTTGCGGTCCATGGCGATGCCAAGTTCATCCGGGTCGTCTCTCCACTCCGAGTTCGCCATGAAGGTCCACTGTTCCCAGAATGCTTCCAACTCGGGTCGTTCAAAGCCCGTGTCTCTAGACAATTTAGGAATCAGTCCGCGAGGGAGGTTCCGTCGACAGGTATCTGGGTCTCCAGTGTACCAGACCGGTTGCATCTGCCTAGGACCAAAGGGGGGGCCGGTACACGGATTTTGTAGAAGATATGCGTCTTGGTATGGACGCCTTGGGATTCGCAGGTCTCGCAAAGGTCAAAGTCGGCACAGTTGGCGCACCGGTAGCGAACTCCACGGATGGGCACCATGCCACAGGCATTACACTGACAGCCGCGATGGACACATCCATTGCGGCGCGCATTGTCTTCGGAAACTCGAAACAAGAGGTTGACTATGTTGTGGCCAGCGCGCTGGTTCGGGAAGCCGCTGGGCTCGTTCCACCAGTCGTCTACGCCGCCCTCGACGATGGTCTCGCCATCACCTGAGGGTCGCACAGTATCGATATCGATGTCGACATTTTCATCGCCAGGAGCTTCGGATGACGAACTAGAGCCGGCCTCATTCCTACGGTTTCGGTTCGTTCGACGGATGGCGTTGCTGCGATGTAGATTAAACTCTGGGACATCGTCGTCGCGCCTCGTGTGATTGCAGTATGTGTAGTATCCGACCGATGCGGCAGCGACAGCGGAAATAATGGCCACGGCCAGTCGTGGCCGGGTTACACTTTCGACTGAGGGTGTCGGCAACCACATGGCAGGCTATCTTTGCAGCATGGTGAGGCGGATGCCTTAGGCAGTCGGAGGGGAGTGATGTCGCGGGGAAGGTGCAAGTTGGCGAAGCGAGCGCGTTGTGGGGTTTATCGATCTGTTTTTAAAGCGGTAGTGGAGCGATGATAGTCGGGAATAAATCTTCGTATGGCTGTTTTCGCGTATGTGTCTTGTGGATAAACTTGGGCTCGTCTTGGGCTCGTGTTGACAGAGGCAAGGTGATGCGGCGTCGAAGGATGCGATGACAAAGACGAGACACGACTGCAGGAAGTAGGGCAACAACAACTGAGGCAAAGCTTCGAAGCTGGCATGGAAAGCTGGAGTTTAGAGGTCAAGCATGCACCTGGCCCGTGCGACCCCAGCAGCCGGCGCAGGTACGTACCGACGCCTCTGACACTGACACTGGGAAAAGGCTCGCTGGGAGGTGCTGGTAGTGGTGCGTAGGGGACTTGGTGGGGACCCTAGCGCTGTAAGTTAGCGATGGACCGAGCGACAAAACGATGATGCTTGTCATGGATCACCACCAGACTCGATATGGGGTCGGAGCTGAATTTCCTCAGCCCACTTCTACCTCACGTCCTTCAACACCAGACTCGTCTCCCAATTGTGACTCCATCACCACCGCTCGCCATGGCCGACGGTCCGCCCCATATCCCGGGGCCTATGCCCTCGTCTTTCGACATTGACCAGTATGCTGAATCCCCGCCATCGCCTGCTGCGCAATCGGCATTGGCATCCAGATCCCTACTCACGCGATAGACAGCGAACGCTACAACGAGGGCCCCCTCCAGAAGGTTATGCGCAAGATCAAGGAGGAGCCGTTGATTCCTCTTGGTAATTGATTCCTTTTATACTTGAATTACTCGTTTACAGCTCGCTCGTTGCACTCGATTACCCTCGCTTGCTCACACCTCAACCCGCAGGAATGGGTCTCACGACGCTGGCCTTCGTCAACTCCTACCGAGCTCTCCGCCGCGGCGACTCCAAGGCGGCGAACCGGATGTTCCGCGCCCGAGTGGCCGCCCAGGGATTCACAGTCCTCGCCATGGTGGCGGGCAGCATGTACTACAACAAGGACCGCGAGAAGACCAAGGAGCTCCGCAAGCTCAAAGAGGAGCGCGACGCCGAGGAGAAGCGCATCAAGTGGATCCGCGAGCTCGAGGCCCGAGACGAGGAGGAGAAGGCCTTCAAGGCGCATCTGATGAAGAAGAGCAAGATGGCGGCCGCCCCGGCCCCGGCCGAGGAGCCGATCCCGGAGTCGGAGCCGACGTCGAACGGGAAGGGGGGCATCCTGGGCAAGATCGGTCTGTGGCCCCAGAGCGAGAACAAGGATGCACCGGAAGTTGCGGTGGACGAGGCAGCTGCAAGCGAAAAGCAGGCAAGAAAGAAGAATCCCAAGAGCTCTCTTGGTGACCTCGGCGAGATCATTTCCACCAAAAATAAGGAAGACGCCGACTCCAAGAAGGACTAATTCCGCCCTCTCCATGCGAAGACTATGGAGGGAGTACTGGGAGTACTGGGAGTCCTCGAGAGTCAGTGTAAAATCGGTTGTGCCATTCGGATGACAGAGTCTCTCACAGTGTACGATAATGGGCTGCACATATCGTGGCGGCATGGCTCTCCTCACTAGACCGGTGTTGACATGATCAGCAAAGTCATGGAAGCATCATTGGATGCAAGCATAATCATCTACATGTAAAAGACCTGTATTGCATTTGTTTGCTCACACACACTTGTCCGAATGAAAACGCCTGGGACATGAACAATTTATGGTTGACCACTACTCCAATGCTACCCCATAGAGCCTCCACTCCGGTTCGCTCCGACTAGCCCTGCCATTTCCAACAAAGCCCGATCTGCAGCAATGTCCCCGGTTCCTAGATTGATCCTGCGGCGGGCCTCGGCTTCTTTCTCCTCCCAGGCCCATCTCTCCGCCTGCGCCTTTGCCTCATCATCGCCGCCGCATCCCCAGACCTCAAGACTCTCAATCTGGAACCGATCTTGGAAGTCAAACTTCCTCACGACACTTGGGTGGAACGCTCCTCCTCGGGAGGTGTAGTCGTGGTTGAAGACACCAAACTCGAATGAGTCATCGAGGAACAGAGATGTAGCTCCTAGCCGATGAATCTCAGCTTTTCGGTGCGACTGCGTGGGCTTCGGATGAGGGCATCCGACGGCGAGCATTGGAGGGTTTGCGGGAGATTTGGTAAAGGTAACGTAGTCCTTATTGACGGTTGAAGCTGGGAAGACGTCGTGAACGGGCTCCAACTGGAACAACACAGTGTCTGCGTCTCCAAAGCACTCCCTGTGCGTGTGTTTCCAATGTTCTCGGATGTACACTCCGAAAGTGAGACGGTCTGACTTGCTGCCGTGGGGGAATCTCCGCGAAGGAAGGGATGCTGCAAAGGCCGCCTCTTGGCCACCATCTGGTACATCGCCAAGACGGCTCCCGCTCACCAGGAGCAAAGTCGGCGCCCGCCAGTTGAATACTTTGTTTTGGAAACTCCCCATTGAGAATCCGGCCTCGTTTCCGGAATACAGCAGCCTGACTCTTCGGAATAGATCCGCACCGGGAAGGAAGAGAGATATTTGGGACAAGGTGCTCGCGTTCAGAATCTCGCCGCCCTCGGGCAGCAATGGCTGCGCTATCTTTGGGGCTTCCACTTTCTCTCGCGGCCTACCTTGATGCTTTGAGAAGTCGAGGTTCTGTGAGAAGAGGAAATGTTCAAACAGGCCATTGAAACCACGGAAAAGATGAGGGCATATCACGGGGATGATCGTCTTGAAATGATTGTACTTGATCCCAAGTGCCTTTTCAGCGTTGACAAAGGAAGACATGATGCATTCGGCAGTTGAACGAAGGTTGTCGAGTTCGTCGGCGGCACAGCGGCTCGAATACAGCGAGAGGCTCTCTTGGGGGTCCAGTGGAGCCGCGAGTAACAGCAGCATTAACAGTTTTCGAAAGTTGTCAGATGGAATGGTTGCGCCATGAAAGCTTGGGGCGTGGCCCTGATCCGCGGCTTCTTTGATATCAAGCAACTCGAATGCGGTCAAGACCAAATCGTCATCGTCATCGTCGTCGTCGTCCCCATCCTCATGAGCTTCGTCAACGGCAAACCCAGTAACATGCGAATTACCATTCTGTCCTTGTACCGGCACCTTGTCTTCTGGGACGATTGGGTTGCTCTCTGTGATGGACTCCTTTCGGTCGTAGACGGCCATACTCTTGAACAACAACTTGGTCCGATCAGTGGAGCCACGAGCCAGGACCTTTTTGTACCGCTCCGTCATGATAACGACAACCATGATCAACTGTGGCAGTTCCAGTACGACCGGCGCATCTTGGAGGAAAGGAAAGGCGCCGATATATGAAACCATCTGGAAGATAATAGGCGACGCGTGGAGGATGTCCGGGATCTCCAGGTATCGCGCGATGGTGTCCTCCTTCAGGTACCTGATGGAGTCCTGGTGATCGGCAAGGGACTTGAAGACATCCTTAAGTGAGTAAAACTCAAGAGAGGAGAAGCACTTGTCCTTGAATCTCTGTGCCTGTTTCAGATGGTCAGTCAATTGATCGTCAACGGTACCCATGTTCTCGCGGATTCTTGGGCGTACCAGTTCATGGCTCAGTTCCTCGTGCGTCCGCCGCGGCGGCTTCTCATCCGAAAGACTCTGGCCCATCTTGAGAGGCGGCTAGCTCAACACTCATCCCTTCGGAATCGTGTTCAATTTCTCGAAAGCAGAATCTCAGAGAATTGAGAGACGATGATGTGACCTTAAGAGGTTAGAAGCCTGGCGAGTTCATGACATTTGGCGGCGCTGACATAGGCCGAGGGTACGTACCTCAAAGCGTCTCCTTTCTTGGCGCGATGGAACATGACGCACGTGGATTCGGGACCATCATCGGGCCGGGATGCAACCTCAACTGGCACCACGGAATCGGAGACATCCATCAAATGATCAAAGTGATCAGAGAAGTCATCCAAAATCTTTACAAGGGATGAACCTAAATATGGCCTTCATGATCAGTCACTTTTCGAGAACACAGCGACATCACTGCGGTCGCGAGTCACCGCGATGACTTTGGGCGGCTGTTGTCCCCTTTCAACGAATTGTCGCCGTCCCATGTCTCATCACCAACCAATTCCTCCATACATTGACAAAATCGCGGTTATTGACGCTGTGAAGATGCTGGCTGATATGAGACAAAGATAAAGGCTTGAATGGCAAATGTGAAAAGGAGCAGAAACGCCGTGGAGATATCCGAGCGCCTGAAATAACTGACAAATAGAGCATTATACTTCATGATATCCAATTACTCCAAGTCAGATGTGGTTTCCATCGTAAGTTCGTCAAATCGTGGCTCTAGATGAGTGTAGTCATTCCGTGCAGGGCATGTACCAGAGCTAGTGGGCAACAAGCTGGCCTTGACCGGTGCTTCTGAGTCCTCGAGCTTCGAGAGCCTTGGCTTCCTACAATCATTCGTGGGCTGATACAGTTGCAACAGTTGCAACGTACGAGTCTCTGGTGTTTTTCTGGGTCTTTTTTCGGGCTAAATAAAGACGTCGAAAGCCGTGGGATCGGGATCAAGACATAATAATATATGGGGATCGACGAGGTTGGGATCTGGGTCTGAATCGCGACCGAAGATCTGAGGATCGACTGGGTCATGATCAGCCATGGAATCAGGATCGCGACCAAAGATCTGGGCCAACTGGATCAGGGCGTCGGTCGAAGTCCTGAGGACGCGCGGAGTCGGGATTGCGACCAAGGGGCTGGGCAGCCGCAAAATCGTCACTGGCCTGGGTGTCAGGATCATTTCTCCAAATCTGATGATCAAGAGAACCGAGATTTGCTTGATAATCCGAGACTATTTCGCCCTCGGCCGGGTCAGAATCCCTGCGCATGACTGCGGCAGAAACCAGGCTGAGAGAGGCCGGCAGCAGGAGGAGGATGTGCGATTGTCGCATGTTGGCTGACTTGGTGTCAGAGCTGATGCTGTGTTTTCAAGAAAGTTCACAGTCATGGAGGGAAGCCACATCAGCCTTTTATACCTGTAGTTCTAAGCAATTGCCACATCATCACTCTCTACATTCAAGATGCTATTAAAATGACGGGGCCTTGGAGTCTACATCCTGGTCTCGGCAACACGATGTCCATTCCCGGGTACGCCACATCCAGAATCCTACTTGGCAGTGACAAAAAACCCCGGGTTGAGCGCTTATAAGTACACAATTCGACAGCAACATCCCCAGTATCAATGCAAACCCCGCACCATTCTCAAAGCTTGTGTGGCTTGAAGGGCCGATAACCCCCGTTCACAATATGCTGTGAGTTCAGGTTGGGAGGACATCACAGCTCTGGAGGCTATCCAGAATAACCCTTAACGTCCACCTAAGCTTTCGCCCCATTTCTGTTGTAATGATGACGTTGTCCGTCTAACTCAGAGCGCAGCATACCTACACCGTACTTTGCGATTGCCGGTTTCACCAGACCCACGATCACAGCAACATCGAACTCCCCTTGGGCGCAATCAGTACATGCTGAAAGAGGGATGTCAACTTTCAGCTAGTTGGGCCAGCTTCAGTAAACAGTAAGAGAAGTGACTGCAGCTCATACTAGAAGCCATTCGAAGAGTAATCTTCTTGCATTTGATGCAAGCACGATTTCAAAACGGTATACAGAAGTCAAGAGAACACATCACATGGTCGGCCAGGCCGAAACTCTAACTCAAGTGCGGCGACTGGAGTTGTAACCCGGACCTATGACGAGGCAATGCTGCAGGAGCAGATTCAGTTCGGGGCCGGTTTGACCCTTAGAGATTCTTCAGTGCGAGCCAGGTTTCTCTGCATTAGATGGCCATAAGATACTCATACTGTAGGTATCCTAGGTTTCCATGGTATGAGGATGGCCTTCATGTGACAGTAGCCGAAGTTGGGTGGTTTCACACAGGCCTGGCCATGTCCGGCTATCACTGGTTTCCAGGTTTTAGAAAAATGCAGAAATGAGCACACCCATACTAGTATTTCGGGTGAGTTGATGCTGTGTTCATGACTACTACGCCCCCCTCAAACCCAGACTGTAGAATAGAGAGAACAAAGATCTTTGAAAGTCCGGTATTCGATAGCCCGAGCCAATTCGATCCATTGGGTGTACAAATAGGCCTCGCTCAGGCATAGAGCTTCCGAAATATCACTACGCCAATCCTAAAACCATATTTTTCCTGCTCCTTGCTCCGCTCTCGCCCGGCCGCCCGATCCCTAATCTAACTGGACCAATTCGTCGTGAAAAGTATATACACAATATCCGAGCCTCCAAATCCTAGGTAGCTGTCTTGTCACACAGCTCTATCCTTTGCAGCCACTGAGTTGATCAGCCGCTGGTATCGGGATTGGCTCTCCTGCTGAGGGTCTCGGGTTGGTCTGAGAGAGTGACCGTCAATAGGAGGTGTCTGGGATTTGCCTTTGCTGCCCCAAAGAACGGAAGGCTTGGGGGCAAGCCTCTGTGCTTGAGCTGGCTCATCAGGCTTAGTAGTCGAACCATTTGTCTTGGGATCCTCCGACCCAAGTGCATTCTCGCCGTCGTCAATCGCACGAGGCAGTCTCATAGCTAGCAGAACGTATTCCGCCCGTGTCATGTTGTCCATCACATCATCCATATATCGCCGGACTTCATCTTGCGGTGCTACCACTCGTGCCAAATTCTCCAAATGTCGGCCAGTCTGTGTACTGAGCCGAATGGTGATGGGCTGATAGTAGTCGAGGTCGGGATCTCCTCCATACTCTGAGATGCTGCCTTTACGCACAATCAGAAATGAAACCACAACCTGTTGCCCTGACGAGGTAGGCAGATACTCCAGGATGCTAAATTTGGGGAAAAGATAACGATCTCCTGTCCCAAAGTCAAAAACGACGGCTGAGACGTCAGGCTTGGGGGTTGGTGGGGGGCCCTTGGAACGTAACGCTTGAGGGTTGGGTTGCGATACTGAGGGTGCTCTCGCATGGCCATTAGGGACCCCATTCGGGGCTTGCTGCCGTATCTGCGTGGGTGCAGGGGATGGGCGTGCGGCGGCTTTCATTTCTCTGTGCAACTTGTCAAGGATGTCTTTGAGATCCGTAGCATCCGTGAAACCCGGGCGTCCCTCAGCTATTCGCCGGATCATGTCCTTGGTTCTCTGTTCCTCCAAAGCAGTCTTGACCAGCAAAACAACGAGAGGGTCACTGCGGGGCGGTGGTCGTAGCTCTGACGATTTCTGCCGCGGATTTGAGGCGAGGACAATGTCGAGGATGGTCCGGACCTCATCTGCAAAATACTTCACAGTCCTTCCATCAACAAGGAGTCGATCTGCTGACGGTCCCTGCTGGCCTCCCCTGCTTCGATATTCAGCATTGAGCTGATCAATGATCTTCTGAAAGTGCGCGAGTTCCCCCTCCTTGGCTTGGCCTACAGCTACTCTCTTCATCAAGTCACGAAGTTCTGCATCTCCGGAGGCCTTTTGTGCGAGCAAGGCAATGACGGGGTCGTTTGCGGTAGGCTTGGCCGCGGGCGCCGCGGGAGCAGTGGCAGGGGTCACTGGCTTAGCCAAACCGGGCGTGGGCGTTACATGCGTACTGCTGGGGTGGCGTGGAGCTGGTGATGCTCTCGGGACTGCCACAGGAGCTACTGGTGTCACGGGTGCTTGTGCTGGAGCCATTCCGGCCGCTTGCACGGTGGGTGCTGAGACAAGGCCGTGAGACGGGGGATTGGAAGGTGTCCGAGTCATCTGGGGGGGCGTCGCGGAAGGTGCCACAGGTGGTCCAGCCACTTGAGGTCTCGGCGGGTAGCTCGGGCTCGGCGAAGGGGTTGTGTTGTTGGCCAAAGGCTGTGCCATAACTTTGGGAGATGGTGTCGGGGGAGCAACTTTCTCTAGAGGTGGTCGAGGTAGCGACTGTAGTTGCGCCGGAGACTGTGCCGGGCTCTGGGCGCTCGGCTTTGCGATATTGGCAGTGGTCAGTATCGGTGTAGCAGTTGCGGACGCTGGCGCGAGCGGGGGAGGCATCGAGCCGTTCGGGGGTCCGTATTGGATGATTGGCCGGGGTGGTTCCTGCTGAGGCGGCTGCTGAGGCTGCTGTGCTTGTGGAATGGGCTTCGGCTTGGGATCCTTGACCACATACATGGTGGCTTCGATGATGTGAGGCTCGATGGTGATAGTGACGTTGCCAACCTTGGACATGGTGTCCTTGGGGGGGTTCTTGGGGTCCTCATTGACAACTCCTTTGCGCTTGTAAGGCTTGGTCCAGTATTTGGCGAACAGACCGTCGCTGATCCATTTGTTTCGAGATCGAGAGAGAGACTCGGCAAGAACACCGCTGGAAAACGCGTCAGTCAACATGGAGTTCAGCTCCCAGGATCGAGCTCATGCCCGCGTTGCGACTCACCTCTCGCCCAGAGACTGATATTCCTTGACTGACAGATCGTCGGTCTGCGCAGCCTCGACGGTAGGCAACGGCTTGCCAGCTTGAATCGACTTGGGCAACGGCGGTGGCGGGGGCTTTTCAGGCGCTGGGGGTGGAGGCGGGGGAGCTGCAGGAGTCGCAGAGCGTTCTCGAGGTGTAATGTTGCGCTTTTTGGAGACTTGCTCGCTGCGAGCGGCAGCCCGAGCTGGGAGCTTTCGCTTCCTCTCCATGACAAATGAGGGGGAGAGTAAAGATCGAATACGGTGGTCACACGGTGCGTGATAAGCAAAGCATTATAAGGAGGCCATCCAGGAGCGCGTAGCCTGGGGCAAGGAAGGGAACTCGAGGCTGGCGAAGAGCTAAGAGCTACGCCGGAGCAAGACGCCGAGGCCACCGGGAAACCGATGGGGAAGCTGCCCTGGGCGTGCACCTCGCAGGGTCCCCAAAAGAAGAGAAGAAGCGGGTGCCGATGGAGAACCGACGTGAGGGGAAGAGGAGATGTTGAGCGGTGGAAAGTGAAGCGAGAAAGACAGTGGGAATGGGAACTTTGTAACCGATGAAGTGCGGCGCGGCGGCACGAGCAGCAGCAATGCCTGAGCCACGGCGGCCAGTGCAGAGCGTGGAGCGAAGTGCAACGCTGCCAGATGGAGCATGGAGAGCAATTCAGGGGGTATGATTGGCTCGGGGGTCCTGAGGGGGGCAGCCTACAGAACAGGGCACATAGAACAGTACGCTAGCGCGTGGTGCGCCGAGCCTTGGACCGCTGGAAGTGCTGACTGTGCTGCAGCGCAGCCGACAGCTACAGTGGATTATGAGTGTGTGCCCCAGGGGAGTGAGTGCTGCTGGGATGGACGGGACCTCGGCCGCCGAACATGGGGGATTCCATAGTGCATGGAGAATCCCGCAGCTGGATACCAGGCAATTACGTACATAGAAAAGGCCAAGGAGACTGATGAAAACAGCCCAAGTCAGAAAGGGTGCCGTCATTCACTGTTCCACAGCCGTCGGGCGCTGGGGGTACCCGAAATGTGACCTGTGGACCTGTAATGGCGCCTCTGTAGGTAAGCCTGCCCGAGGAAGCCCCAAAACAGCATGGCCAACACTGGAACCAATAATAGGCGCTCGGGGGTGATGGCCTCGCCGGGATATTCAAGGCCGGCCGATCCTATGACAGACTATTTATATCTGAATGACTCAATGCCCACGCGAAGCAGAAACACCAATTACAAATTCAGTCTCTCACTCAAAACTCATCGAGGGGGGCGCAAAGACGCGACTGCCCGTCTGTCGTCACATCGACCCTGCCCAAGTTGTTGGCGGCTCTGGCCTTAGCGGACGATCCAGACCTCTTTTCCTGTGTGGGGGCTGCACCTGCTACAGCCGCATTCCCCTCTGCAGGCCGAGGCGACGGGACGCGCGTGCCTTAGCACGAGGTACTTCCCCGGCCACCGCCGCCCCCGCGCCTCCCAAAGTAGATCTGATCCGGGCAGCGGCCCTCTCGGCCTGGCTTAGCGCGGCTCGCCCAACGTCTGATTCAACCTCAGGCCTCGTCAGGTGCGGCGCAGAACAACTCTCCATGACGCGGCGCTGATGATCGCGGGTGGCTCAGTATCGCCTCTTAATCTAGATACCTTTGGTTTCTGCTTGGTCTGATGTGATTTCCCCTTCCTTCGAACGTTCAGCACATTCATCATGGCAGTCCCCCTCCACCCCGCCTTGCGCTCTGCGATCATCGCCGTGGTTGCTCCCCTCGGCTTGTATTGCGTCTTCCTCGGCTTGGGCATCACTCCATTCTTCCAAAGACAGTACGTAGGCGTTCTCCGATGTTTCCTGATGATGTGACTCTGATACGATGATGATAGCTTCTTGTACGCGCATAAGATAAACACCCTCTGGTGGACCAACATCAACCGGCCAGAACAATGGGGATTTGCCCGTTCGTCCTACCTTTAATCCTGTATCGTAAGATGCTGTCACACATCTAACAAGTGATGCATCCAGAAAACCAAGTGACGCCGTTCTCCATGGAGACGTCTGACGGAGAAACCATCTACGCCTGGCATATCCTGCCGCTACCCCTCTACCTGCAGAATGAGGCGTCTATCGCCGCTCAGGCGCCAGGCTTCTCAAAAGACTTTTCCCAAACAGAATCCTTCCGTTTACTCAAAGAAGATCCAGAGTCTCGCTTAGTACTCTACTGTAAGTTCAGCACTCCTGCTTGCCCGGGACAGAAAGCTAATGCCGCAATTAGTTCACGGTGTAAGTCGTAATTTCAGGGGTTTCATCTATTAGTTCTCTAACCATTGTTCAGAACGCGGGTCATATTGCTCAAGGTTTCCGGCCTGATAGCTACCACACGCTCACAGACACCTCATCCTACCATGTTGTCGCCATCGACTATCGCGGATTTGGCCACTCTACTGGGACTCCAACCGAGGCCGGCATCATCCAGGATGCTTCTGCGTTGGTTGACTGGGCCATTGACGTCGCAGGTATTCCGCCCAACCGCATTGTCCTTCTCGGTCAAAGTCTAGGGACTGCCGTCGTCAGTGGCGTCGCCGAGAAGTACGCTTTGCAAGGTGTTGAATTCGCCGGTATCACTCTGGTTGCCGGTTTCAGCGACTTGGCCTCCTTGCTCACAGGGTATCGCATCTTCGGCATCTTCCCTGTATTGGCGCCGTTCCGCGTCTGGCCGTGGTTGGTGCGCGGGTTCAACTACTTTGTTATCGACAAGTGGCATTCCGCCAATCGCCTTGGCAACATTGTCCGACACACCAAAACCAGACTGAGGATCAACTTGGTGCACGCCAAGAATGACGGAGATATTCCCTGGACTGAGGACAACAAGCTGTTCCGAGCCGCCGCCAACGAGACGGTTGGCATCCTAGATGATGGTGAATTTGACGCCTGGAAAGAACAACGGACCGTCAGAAAAGGAGATGACGCCTTTGTCACAACCTGGACTGCTGAACCGAACATTATTATCCGACAAGAACTATTTCCGTATGGAGGTGGGTACATTCAGTTGGGCCTACATGTCAATAAACCCACTAACCAGTCCCAGGTCACAATGACATTATGGGCTACGCACCTGTCGCTCTCGCCATCATGAGAGCATTTGATCTAGAAGGCACTACTTACACCTAGGTATGTAACTATAAAAGCAGACAAAGATAGAGATAGAGCCCAGTGCATTAGTCGACTAGAGTCAATTCAGAATTCGAGAGTGGAATAAGAATCCCAGCCCATCTAACTACCACACAATTACATATGGAAAGTTCTGTACGTACGAGCATTTGTTTGCCCATGGCCGAGTTGAGTCCATCTACGTAGTGACATCATGATTTTTTTTATTTAAAAAACGGGGTATGGCAGGCCTCGGTACAGTGTCAACCTGGAAGAGACGATTAGACTGTAGTAAGCTTATGTTGGTTTGCTTTCTTGAACACGTCGCACTGGTTGGACCACGTGTTCTCCTAGCTACCCATGAAGACGATGTGTTCCGTGTCACATTGCGATAAAGGAGGAAGTGGAAAAGAAGTGCAAGCGAGGCCACTTGAGATTTTAGGTTGCGGGCCGCCAAGGTGCTAAAGTTGGTTGGCACAGTATAACGGCTTGATGTGTGGTCTAACAGACCCAGGGATGGGTATTATTTAGTTCCCTATTTTATCATAGACATATCATGTACTATTTATGTTGGGCGTTTCGAACACTTTCAGACACACTGACACGCTGAATACTACCAAATGAAACAGGACACAATGGGACACAAGCCTCGGTAGCACATGATGCAACAACTCGCCAATCCCAACCAACCCTGAAGGATCGCAACATGTCACCAGACTAATCATAAAAATTGTCACGGAATTGAAACGCATGTTTTAGTATGTATAAGATGTTACACAATTATTGAAGTAGATCCCTTGCTTGTGTTTGTGGAAGCCTCCCTTGTCTGTCGTTGGAAGGCCATTACCGCCAGAGTCGTTTGCCCCTCCTTGCTATCTGTCTTTGGAAGCAATGATCCGAGCCACAAGAAAGTCATAAATTAGATAGAGAGCTTTAAAACAGAAGAAAATGCGGGAGACGTAACTGGGTTTTTTGTGGACAGATTTACCATCAGGATACTTGGTGTTGCCTAACCATGTGCGGGTCAAGGATCTAGAGGCTACGTTAACCATGGCTGCTGTCTGTCAGTCGGAACCCCGCAGCCGTGTGTTCATTGCATTATATATTACCCCACCAAAAGAGCTCCGAGGTTCCAAAAGTCGGAGCAGCGCATTTACACTCCTCAAACCTCGTCCAACTCTTCCACTTCCCGAAAGCCGATGCCCACGATGCCTCCCGAGGATTCCAAGCCAGTCGAGCCCGTCGTCGACGACAAGGGCAAGCAGGCCGCCGGCGCCGAGTCCGAGTCCGAAGACGATGACGAGCCCACAACTACCAATACTACTGGCGACGCTCCAGCCGCTAGCAAGAAGAAGAAGAACAAGAAGTCGAAGCGCAGCAAGATCAAGGCGGCCCTCGCCGTCAAGTCGTCTGAGGACGCCGGCGCCGAGACGGAGCTGCAAAAGGCACTCGCGTCGCTGACGCCGCAGCAGATCCAGGAGTTCATCGCGCTGAACCCGGCCCTGGCCCGCGAGGTCGCTGAGGCTTCGGGCAGCGCCAACCCGTCGGCTGACGATGCGGCCCAGATGCTGAGCAAGATGAACCTACAGGACATCATGACGGGGCTGGCGGCCAGCGGCAAGAACGCAAAGGACATGGGCTCCTACAAGTTCTGGCAGACGCAGCCCGTGCCGCGCTTCGGCGAGGAGGGCCAGAAGGAGGAGGGTCCTCTGCGCCTCCAGAAGGTCGAGGATGTTCCCACCGAGCCTGCGCCGCTGGTTGATGGTTTCGAGTGGGACACGATGGACTTGTCTGATGATGACCAGATCAAGGAGGTGTACGAGCTGCTCAACGGTCACTACGTCGAGGACGAGGCGGCAATGTTCCGATTCAACTACTCGCCTGCGATTTTGCGATGGTACGGCCTCTCCTTGCTCGAACGCAGAATGCTCACGGAGTTCGTACAGTCTCACTAACAGACATCTCTCTCTAGGGCCATGATGCCTCCCGGCTGGAAAAGGGACTACCACGTCGGCGTACGCGCCACCCAGTCCCGCAAGCTCGTCGCCTTCATCTCCGCCATCCCCGTGAACCTGCGTGTCCGCAACAAGAACATTATGTGCTCCGAGGTCAACTTCCTGGCCATCCACAAGAAGCTCCGCGGCAAGCGCCTCACACCCGTCCTCATCAAGGAAATCACCCGCCGCAGCAACCTCAATGAGATCTGGCAGGGCCTGTACACGGCCGGTGTCGTCCTCCCCAAGCCCGTCAGCACATGCCGCTACTACCACCGCTCCATCAACTGGCAAAAGCTGTACGAGGTTGGCTTCAGCCCGCTGCCGGCCAACAGCAAGCCGCAGTACCAGATCCGCAAGTTTGCGCTGTCAGAGGCCACCAGCACCAAGAACCTACGTCCGATGGAGGAAAAGGATCTCGATGGGGTTATTAGCCTCTGGAAGAAGTACTCGGCGAGGTATGACATGGTGCCCGAGTTCAACCGCGAGGAGGCGCACCACTGGTTCTTGCCCAAGAAGGGTGACGGTGGCGATCAGGTCGTTTGGACCTACGTCGTCGAGGTAAGGCTTCCCTAGAGATTTTATGTCGCGCAATTTCTAACACCAAATCTAGGACGCGAAAAAGAACATTACCGATTTCTTCTCATTCTTCAGCATTGAGTCCTCGGTGATCGGCAACAAGCAGCACAGCGCCATCAGCGTGGCCTACATGTTCTACTACGCCAGCGACGTTGCCCTCAAGGAGCCCTTTGACAAGGCCACCCTCAAGGAGCGCCTCAACGAGCTCATGCACGACGCCCTTGTCATCGCCAAGCGATACAAGTTCGACGTCTTCAACGCCCTGTCCCTCATGGACAACGCACTGTTCCTCGAGCAGCAAAAGTTTGGCGCCGGCGATGGCCAGCTGCACTACTACCTGTTTAACTACCGCCTAAACCCCATCTCTGGTGGCGTTAACAGGAAGAACAACCTCGACGAGGAGGTCCTCAGTGGTATTGGTACGGTTATGCCTTGAGTGCTGGCGAGTGGAAGTGGTGGAGAAAAAAGAAGAGACAGAATGGCGAGGGTAGCAATACCTAGGATTCACTCTAACGAGACGTAGAGATTCCAAAGGGGGCCAATACAAAAATATCAAAAATCCATCTATATATCTTTATATGAAGCGATAAATATCCATTGTTGAAGATGATGACCCGGAGTCCTTTGTATAACGCTCAGACGCAGCCAACAACTCTCTGAGGCATGGACAACAGGCGTCGTGAAACCCCAATTCCTCTTCTTCTATTACAGCTTGCTCCAGGCTCCCAACCTCTCCTCCAACAACTCGTTGAGCCACTTGAAGCGCTCCATAGGCGGCGAATGGCCCATGCCGTCGACCATGAGCCCGATGCCCGGCTGTATCACGTCGAGCAAGCGCTGGCCGTTGGGCGGGCTGATAAGGTTGTCACGGGTGCCGTGCATGACGAGGAGGCGCTCGCGGCCCACGGCGTCAGCCATGGCGCGCAGCTGGTCGTCCGTCTTGTCGTGCCAGCCGACGGCCAGCATCTGGCACGCCATGCCGGCCGTCGAGAAGGCCGCGAGGTCGCGCCGCTTGGCCAGCTCCTGCGCCTGGTAGCGCTGGAAGTTGGACCCGAAGGCGCCGTAGAGTGGGCCGGCCTCAGGAGGCGGCGGGTGGCACCGGGCCGTCTCACCGGAAACCGGCACGTCTTCGCCGTCCGGCGCCGCGAGCCACTCGGGCGTGAAGAGCTTCAGGGCTGTATCGGTGATAGACTGCTCCTGCGACTTGGGCACCAGATTCGCGAGCCCCTGTAGGATCGTCTGCGGCATCGTCTTGTGGTACGAGAGGCCGGCCGACGAACAGAGTATCGACAGCGACTGCAGGCGGTGCGGGGCCATGATAGCAAGCTCTTGTGCGATCATGCCGCCCATCGAGATGCCCACGAGGTTGACCTCGCGGTCTGCGGTCCAGCCGACGTCGTCCAGCACCTCGATGATGTCCTTAGCCATCTCGCTAGTCGAGTAGCGCCCAAGGGGCTTGTCGCTGCCGCCCATGCCGCGGTTATCGATGATGAGCATCGAGTACTCGTCGGCGCGGTCGTGGCCAAAGTACTTGGTCTGCCGCTGCCACGACGTCATGACGCCGGCCAGGCCCATGATGAACTACGCAGCACCCAAACGATTTCAGCACTAAGCTTTCTTTCTCAAACATGGCCAGTCGCATTTCTACGCAATGGGGCAATGAGGGAAACACAAACATACTGCAATCTTGATAGGCCCAGCACCATGTATCTCCCACGCAATGTTGATAGGTCCGCCACGACCTTTAGCCACTGCAGTCTTGCCCTCCTGGTGAGGCTCAAGTCCCCAGATGGCGCCCGGGTAGGAGGCGTGGCCGAGCGTCTCCTCGGCCGAGGGAAACGACTTTATTATTCTGCGGCGCATGGCGGGTCAGCCCATGATTCCTCCCGTTGAAGCCGAACAGCCTCCGGGGAACGGCAGCGAGATCGGTCAAACAAACTAAAGAGACGGGGGA
The DNA here is from genome assembly GCA_020744375.1 of Dactylonectria estremocensis. Taxonomy (NCBI): domain Eukaryota; kingdom Fungi; phylum Ascomycota; class Sordariomycetes; order Hypocreales; family Nectriaceae; genus Dactylonectria; species Dactylonectria estremocensis. Next base: position 3,017,225 of record JAGMUU010000004.1, read on the forward strand.
AAGGACATAGCGCCATCCAGACTTACTCAGCGGTCATGATGTTTGCTTTCACCTTGGTGCTCTCACAGTTTGTTTGGTCAAGCTGTGATGCAGGTGAGAGTTGGTTCCCGATCTGGTCGCAGCCTAGAGTGGAGAAGGCCCAAACAAGATAGCAACTCGCTTCCTAGTATTTGAACGTCATAGTTGATGTTTGCTAAGACGACCTCATGACAGTACAATCGAATGGCTCAAAGCGGAGAACTCGCGAGTAGAAAACAAACAGATAAAGTTATTCTGATTCAGTTTGGATTAGTCGCTTCCATCACTATCTCACCCCTTCTCATCTTCAACGCACAGGTTGTCGTTGGTTGACACGGATCGTTCCAAGCAATGACGTTCTCCCGCCGCACGTGCCGAGGAATTCCAATTAATCACAGGCAGCGAGAGCTAGGCAAGCCGCGATGGCTTCGATTTGGAAAAGACTATGTCTCCTGATTCTCATTTTATTCCTTTTTAGCCGGCGAGTCTCCAAGTCCCCGCATTCGCTTATTGTACATCATATACATGGCCCATCATATACATGGACCATCATGTCATGGCCTCAACGTTCTCGGCGCGCGGTCTCCCCTCAGTACTGTACCTGGCCATCCACGAGTGGGATTGGTGCCATCATTGGCGCCGTCTATCTAAAAGACCAAATGCCCAGATAAGTGTTGACAAGTTCCCCGGTAGAATCCTTTACCTCTCGCCAGCAAGGCGTCTGCCCTGAACCTCGCTCAACGCCTTGGTTCCGCTCAGGAACGAGACGATGCTGAGGACAATGACGACGGGCAGGATCTGGAACAGGTTCCACGCGCTGTAGTACAGGAAGAAAGCGCCCTCGATGGCAATGATGGATCCGAAGAAGACGGCGTGCGAAACCGGCGCAGTGCCGAGGGCTTTGGGAAGGTGGTTGACGTTGGCGCCGAGGAACAGCCACTGTGTCACAGGATTAGCAATTATTCCACCGAAAAAAGGCAACTTGGACACATACGCCAATGAAGAGAGCAGGAACTGCGGCCAGCACAGCCAGCACAAACACCAGCGAGATGAAGATGGGCGGGCTCTTGGCGTCCGCTCGGAAGATGTGCTGGATCGTGGCACGCTTGCCGTATCGGACAGGGGCCTTGTACTGAGGCGTAGGCGTGTTGGGGTCGAGCTGAACCTCGACTTCGAAAGCGGGGATGACGGAGGCCTTGGAGGACCCAAAGGAGCCGACCACGATGCTGGCCTTGAGGGTGTCAGACAGGAGGAGCTGGACGGGGAGGTCCTTCTGGGTCTGGGGACTCGTCAGCTCGTGTCATTGTGGGTAGTCCATATGCGCAATTCGCTTACAATTTCCACGCTGCCCTTTCCGGACGCCTTCAAGGTGAGAGGGAAAGGGGCCTCGAGGCCAGATGACTCGGTCAAAACCAGGAAGGCCTGGTGCGGTCGCTTGCTGGTCTTGCCCTCCTTGGTGGTCAACGACACCGTGAGGGTATCCTTGTGGCCCAAAACGACGGCTTTCGCGGCATGCTCGCTATCGGTAAACCTGCAGCCCTCATCCTGTCAGCAATTGCATCTTCCAAGCACCAGATCCAGAGCGCTTCGGTTTCGGGCGCGGGCGGGGAGGACAGCTTTCGCGGGAGCTCTCACTTCTGGGTGGTTGCGTCGGACTTCTTGTAGCCGACGGAGACGGACGCGTCGGCGATGGTCCAGGAGGAGGCGGCGTGAGCGGCGCCCGCGAGGAAGAGCAGGGACGATGCGATGGAGAGACGCATGGTGGGCGGATTGGTGGTGGTGGGAATCGACGGAACGAGGCTGATGGAAGTTGGACAGCTTGGAGAGACCAGATAGTGCTCCAGACACTGTAGCTCTTGGAGGTTACGTGGTGGCAGGTGGAGCAACGCCATTGGTCGAAGCTGTCTGAACCTGGTGGGGCCCGAACGGAATACGTACTCCTGACGCACCTTCGGCAGTAGTTCTAGGGTAACTCGATTTGTCTCGGCGTAATTCCGCAGGGGCATTGTCCACTCTTGAAAAGGTGAACCACGAATTGATTACTGTTTCAATTGCAGTCATCAAAGGTGGTGGCTTGCTCGCCTGTCATTATTCATGCTTTCGAATCTATTTAACTTGATATTTCCGTTTATTCATGAATTGCGTAACCGGCTTATTATCCGGATCATGTACATGAATCTATACTGCCTGCATCGGAAAGCCTCCTGTAAGTTTACCTGCGCCTTCGTCTTGCAACCTGTGTCGTTGATCATGCAAATGCTTGAATTTCTTTCGTATGCCCCTTGATGGCTTGGATCTCCTCGCCTGTCAGCTCAATGCTAAACCACTCCTTGAGCGCCTGCACCCGCTCCTCCTCCGTCTTGCACTCCTGCACCACCGTCGTCTTGCCGCCGGGGTTCTCCTTGACGACATGGTCCACCAGCATCCGCTTGCCGTACACGTCCTGGCCCCCCGGAGTCGCCGGGCTCGGACGCCGCAGGAACTTGACGACGAGCACCGTCCACGTCTGGAAGCTGCGGGGGCTCGTGCTGGTGTAGTGGTTGCAGACGTCGAAGTCGGCCGGGAGCCACTCGACGGCGTGGCTGAAGGCGTAGTAGCTCGACCACGGCTGGCCTGGGGCGTTGCGGCACTGGTAGATCCACAACCGCCGGCCCGGCGTCAGCTCCGTCTGGCCCGGGATGAAGTCCCGGATTAGTCGGGCGTCCTGCGTGCCCATGTTGCGCCACTCCGTACCCTCCTCTAGGGCCATCGGCTGCGTGGGGCCGTCGCCGCCGAAGCTGACATCAAGCACCCACCGCGAGTTGTCGGCCAGCGTAACAATGTTGACAATATGAACCCTGAATAATATTAATATCAAATTTCCATCCTGGGTTTTCAATCATGAACCTGGGGAAGGAAAGGGACTGACCAGCCGGGATATCCTCCATGAGGGACGCCGTCTTTCCGTGCCCGCACCCGGACACCAACGGGATACACCTGGAAGCCCAACGCACGCAGCATGTGAGTCAACAAAACACTATTCTCCATGCAGTAGCCGCCGCGTCCACGGCCACTATCAATGATTTTGCTGTAAATCTCCTGGGGTTCAAGCGTGATGCTCCGGTGACCTGAGTAATGCAGCAACAGGTTCTCATACGGGACCTCAGTGATCATGTGCTTGTGGATGGCGGAGAGGAAAGCATGATCCAGGATGGGCTCATTTCCGATGTAATACTCAGACGGGATCTTGAGGTGAGAGAGGAACTTGGCCACCTGGGCCTCGGAGTAGATGTGAGCCATAGTGGCGTCTGTCAAAATGAAGTCGTATCTTTCTGTTTGTGTTCTCCGTAGGTCAGTGACGGTCAAGGCTGGAAAGATGCAGATCCACACCAGAGAGACCGTTCGACTTCGAGACAAATGACAACCCAAGTGTCGAAAAGCAGAAGAAATAATACAAGGAAGAAACAACTGAGTAAAGAGACGAGACCGCGACGTCAGGTCATCCTAATCTAGAGTCCGTGGTATGTCCCGCAAGGCCGCAAGGGCCCCATGAAGACCCACCCCGGCCGCCGTGTCAGAGAAAGGCAGAAAATGCGGTCCTTGACTCCTTGCAACCGCAAAAGGCGGGATTGAACGAAACTGCGCCCTCTAGTTATCCAGTCGTTGGAGGGCGGCGGCAGCGTCACCAACCAATCAGCGGAATTCTGGCGTTTACTTCGGGAGCGTGCGTATATTCGGCCTCCTGCTCGGCGTTGTCCTAGTCTGGTCGTTCATGTCGAGTGACGTCTTAGCTCGCTGTCGGGACCCAAAATAAATGCCTCTCCGAACACTTTCCACAACGGCTGGTCGCGGGGTATCCAATGGTGTTCATGGTTGGTCTTGAGTGGCTAGAGGTGGACGATCATGCGTGGCATCGAAAGCCACGAGGCAGATATGTCGAAATCCACGTGGGTGCGCGTGGGTGTTATTGACAACACCGAAAGATATGAGGGACTCCGCGGCAAGAACAATATTTCAACACTCACTCGTACAACTATTCTTCAGGTTAACCGACCCGCTGATGCATATGAGTTTCTATCTGTGCAAATGCCATTTGTCCCTTAAACGCCAAGCGCCCATGAATCATTCGCCTCTGCCCTTTCATAGTCATAACTCCGTCCTTTGGCTCTCCGTCTTCACCGTCACGCTCCTCTTAACGTTGCTCTTCGACAGCTTCGGCATCTGATCCTGGATCTCCATCCACTCCACCGCGAACGCCGTCGTGATCTTGGCCCAGTCGCGGGACGTGGCAAGATCTAGGTGCTCGCCATCATCCTCCATCCTGTGCCACACTTTGGGGAACGGCGAAGGGATGATGTGCAAGATGTCGACACCGCGCTCCATGAACGGCCTGTGGTCGTCGTCTACGAAGCTTCGGGTGAAGCGATTGGCCTCCTTGTTCGATTCGGGTAGGAACGGGCTCGCCGGCTTAGCCTCGAGAACGCCCAGGTCTCGCATACGCTGCTCGATCTTGGCCATGGCCTTGTAGGCCCAGTGAGTTGTCAGGAAGTATGACGGAACCCTCGGGTCTGCGGTTCCGAGAAGGTCCAGGAGTAGGAACAGGCTGATGGAGTCGAGGGGCGTTCGGTAAGTGGACATGGACCCGTGAAATTGCGTCTCCCAGTCTTCGGCGAGGGCCCTACATACCATTAGTAAACTTTCCTTGATTGTGTTTTAGACCATTATCATACCTCGCCCCGTATAGGGAGTCAGTATCCGTCCAATGGGCAAAGGCTTCCTCGCCGTCCAGGAAGATGATCTGGATCCCTTTGGGTTCATCTAGCCCGTCATCGGCCTCCCACTTGGCCTCGAGCGCTTGTTCAATACTCCTCGCCACATGCATAAGCATCGCGCATGGGGCCGCACTGTCGGTTGCGCCGATGAAGCCCTCGGGCTCGTACTTGCTGTCGTAGTGTGCGACAAGGGTCAAGCGACCAACATCGCCCGTGTTCGCTCCAGGGGGATCGCGGCGGAAGATGAGATTGGAGAAGGGTACGTCCTTGTCGCCGGTCACGGGGGTCTTGGACGTCGTATTCTGCCACTCCATGGTCCACTGGGGGAGATTTTCGCGGAAGAAGTCGACAAAATGCTGCTGGGCGACCCTCGAGCCCTCGGTGCCGGCGACGCGGGGGATCAGGATCGGGGCGAGCAGCTTGCCCTCGGTAATATCGAAGTCGTCGCCCGGCGAGGGGATGTTTCGCAGGTCATCGTCGGACAGCGTCATGGAACGCGCAGCCGGGGCGAGGAGGGCGAGGAAGAGGGTGAGGATGGAGACCAGCATGGCGGATCGAGGCATCCTGGGCGAGTTTCTGTGGGCTATCACTGGGAACAAATTGACATTATCGTGGGAGCGGCGCTAGCTCGTTCCGCCTGCCGCTGCAGACAGAAATACACAAAGCGGGAAAGAGAAGCTAGAAGATAGAAAGCAAGCGTTGACAGATGTACAAATCGGTGTTGTTGAGGGTTGACAGGTTTCAAGCGATGCGCGAACTGGTGGTTGAGTGAATGCGATGGACGCCGTGGCCTCTTTCCAATCACTAGAAGCCCCCAAGCCCCCCTTGTGTCTCCCCCTCGATCCAGTTAATTAGCGGCTGGCTTGGCTGGCTACTGGAACGTCGAGGCTCCTGCACGCTAGAAGATAACGGTATGCTAGTGGTTGCAACCCCCACAAATCCGGGGGTCTTCAGGGGTTCCAGGCACAACGGCAAAGAACCTTAAAAGGGTCGTCATGCCATGGCCCGGTTATTCATGTGTATTTTAGCCATCCCTCTTGATCATCTTCAGGAGACTTTCCTTTGTAATGATTAAAGGCTGATCTATAGAGCAGTAATATGTGCGAAAATAAATACACCTGGTTTAATGCAAGTGAAGTTTGTGAAGGGAGGAGGTCACCCAGTACACGCGTTTGCTTATACAGACTTAGTTGACAACCCTCAACTCAACTGGACGCGACCGATGGTGAAAACGAATTCTTTTCGTCATGCTTGGTGCAGGACATTATGGAAACGAATGGTCAAGCTCGTTTAATAAAGAGACACCTCAGCTTACAGTCAAATCAAGATGTTGAAAGTAATACAAATCAACGTACAGGATTGGCATGCAACTGCGGCCTTTTGCACCATGGTGAGTCGACAAAACAGCCTTAAAGCGGCCAAATTCTTGACTACCAGACTACCTCGAGCCAACGCCACATCCTCACCTGGGATGACGATCCTCGCTATTTATCCACAAATGATCAACACCCCTTCCCAAAATCCCATCCAAAACTAGAACCAATCACCAAGAGTGGTTTCCATTGCTACCGCCACGTCATGGATATGCTTGATCACCATGCAGCGTCCTTAACGCCGAAGCCTTCAACGCCGAATGTCACTTCAAGATGGGCAGCTGTCGGCGTTAGGAAAGGAGAACACGTCTATCCAATAGGCCTTTCATCAGATGTTAGATTTCAAGATATCACTGATTATTTGTTTCGGGGTTCGGCGATATTCTATTCGGAGTCGGAGCTTGCAACGCCAGCGGTGTTGTGAGTGTTTCCTATGGTATCGGCGTGTAAGTGACACTCTACTCATAAGTACGCATTGCCCATTCTCAGAGGAACGCTTTGATCTCATACGCTCTATCCTACGGTTTGTTCAAGCGCAAGTTCTCTTGTCTTAGTTGACCGTGTGCCCTCGAAACGTCGACCTGCATTCACAACACTACACCATGGCTTCTCAAACACCCATCTGGTTCATCACCGGAGCCAGCAGCGGCTTCGGTCAAAGCATCGCCTTCGAAGCCCTCCGCCGCGGTCATCATGTCGTTGCCACTGCGCGACGCTCTTCTTCGCTTACCGCCCTCGCCAAGGCTGGCGCAGAGGTCCTCAGTCTGGACGTCACTGCTCCGGAGGACCTCATTGAGGCAACACTCAAGCAGGCCCACGACTTTAGAGGTCGTTTAGACTACATCGTCAACGCTGCGGGTTATGTCCTCGAAGGAGCCTGCGAGGAAGCATCGTCAGTCTTGCTGCAATAAGAAAAAAAGTGCAGCACGTAGCTAATACCACGAACAGGGAAAAGGAAGTCTTTGACCAATTCAACACCAACGTCCTCGGCGCAATCAAGGTCACCCGCGCGGCGGTCCCCTACCTCCGTGCCCAGCGCTCCGGAGTCATCGCCAACTTCGGCTCCCTGGCGAGCTGGAACGGCCTCGCCGCGACTGGCTTCTACAACTCGTCCAAGTGGGCCATCAGCGGCTTTTCCGAATCCATTGCGGCGGAGCTGGCCCTGTTCGGCATCACCGCGACCTGCATCGAGCCGGGTATGTTCCGCACGGGGTTCCTCAACGCCGGGCGGCGGATCAGCACAGTGCTCCGCTTGCGGGACGTATACGGCTCGACGGTGGCGGAGGAGACGCGGGTGGTTTTGGACGACAATGACAATAAGCAGCCGGGAGACGTTCAGAAGGGTGCGCGAGTCACGGTCGATGTACTGACAGGGACAGGTGTGGGAAAAGGAAGGGAAATTCCCCTAAGACTAGTCTTGGGCTCAGACTGTTTAGCGGTCATCAAGGGAAAGTGTGAAAGCACCCTGAAGTTGTTGAAGGACTGGGAGGATATCACGATCTCGACGGATCATGACGATATGAAATGAAGCTCAAGAGAGCAGCAATAAAAAGTATACATGTATGAGGGAGAGTTACCAGGTCGGTACTCAGAAGTCTCAATAACGATGATGCCTTGACAAATCACACCGCATGCAAGACTTTCGGGTGTTTTGATTCATTTGTCTAAATGGACCGAAAGACAACTATGAGACAAGGTGTATTCGATACAACTCCAAGTTGATTTATACCACCGTAATTTGTGGCCGAGGAGGGCAGATGAGTTCCCTTTGATTTAGACTCTTTTAAGAGTAAAGCATACCCTCATTAACATTGTCAAGATTCAGGGTCGTGGTCTTCAAGTCTACCCTTTGTATAAAATGCGTCCCAAGATGGGATAGCTAGGTCGTATCCAAAATATATAGGTTTCATCAATGTTTCCACCAATGCATCATGCTCGTTCAACTCTATTACAATCAATATGTCGTTATCCCCATCATCGGGTCGCGCCATTATACGCGTGTCTCGGCGCCAAAAGAATGCGAAAATAAATGGAAAACCCAACGCCCATCATGCTTTTGCCTCCACCTCTGATGCAGATTCCCCTCTATCGGTAGCCGCCTCCCAGGTCTAGAACTGAGATGCCCCGATTCTATAGATTGGTGTCCAAACAGGCCCATCCTTTGCCGTTTCGGTTCGTCTGTGCATCCATGATTTCTGTATGGTATGATATCGTACAATGGCATAGTGGATGGAGAGCGTCTTGTCCCATGCCTAATGAAGCTTGGTGGCATCACGAGCAAGCTTGTTGGCGACTTGCTTCTCTTTGGGAATGGTGAGGGCATTGATACCAAGGTACTCGCAAATACTGCCCACGACAAGAAAGGCCCAGCGGAAGTAGACAACCAGGGCAAAGAAGAAATACGCCCACAGGTAGTTCAGTTCAAACTGGGCGGTAACCTGAGAGAAACCAAATCTGGGCAAGTTTCCGATGATGGCGCCGCCCACGAGAGGCCAGAGCATGACAGTCCAGTACGGGAAAGGCTGGTGTGTCAAGTGGGCGAGGATCATCTTGGTTGTCATTCGGCCAAAGACGAACGACAATGTCAAACAGAGAAGCATGAGGTGGTTCTGCTCCATGAGCGTGCTGTACGGAGAGAATACCCACAGGCCAATGGAAATTGTATACACCGCCATGGGGGTCCACTCGAGGAAGACAGGGGCGACAGGGAGACCATTCTTTCGACGCGCCTGGACGACGTTATAGACGCAGAAGGGGATCTGGGTGAAGACGAGTGAGCCGACGATGAGGCTGATCCAGATGTCTCGGAAGGTGGTTTCGCCAAGAAGGTGGGCCAAGCTGGGCAGGTGTTCGCCCAGGAGGTGGTTCATGGGCTGTGTCCAGATGCCAGGTCCATAGATGCCGGACATGATCATAACCGAGCAGGCAATCAGCAAGCCCTCGGTAGGGCCGTTGATAACGCCCAGGTAGAGGGTATGCGTGTGATAGGTCTCCCAAGTCGAGAAGAACATGGGAAGGCAGGGGCACAGCGCGGTAAAGACACCGGCGTGAGTGGTTCCCAGGCCCATGGCGGCCGTCTCGAGCAAACTGGCGAGGGTGCAGTTAAGCGAGTCGATGCCGTGGTCGAAAAGTTCGCCGAGACCGCTCGATGTTCCTGTTCGACGGGCCTGCTTGCCATCGACATTGTCCATGGTCTGGTACATGAACAGGCCAAAGGCGAAGCTGAAGTAGAGCCATGACGGCCCCTATAGCATTGGCGCTCCTGTTAGCATTTTGCATGCGGTGATCAATCCAGTGACGTCAACGTACCGGTCCAACTAAATCTGGCATGTAAATCTCGAGCAGGATGATGTTACCCAAGATGAAGAAGAACCCAAGAAGGGTGACCATGTTCGGAGCGAGCCATAGCGGCAGAAGTTCGACGAAGGCATTCCACTAGGTAAAGCTGGTTAGCTGGTGGAGGACTCATGAGGAAGTCGTCGCGGCCGAAGGAGAGCGGTCTCAGACGAGAGACGATCTCGAGAGGGTCAAGACGTACGAAGGGTCCGAGGATGTATTTCGAGACTGGGGACAGGTCGACACTGGAATATTTGTAGGTTTTCAGATGGGCAAGGGCATCGTCGGAGATGCACTCGGCAACGGCACTCTCTGTTGGAGGGTTGGTGGTTAGCTGGGGAACCCTACAGCGTCATGGAGACGAGCTCAAGGAGGAGTTTGTAGGACACCTACTAGTATTGGGAGCCATGTTCCTGCCACTCGGGTCGGACGAGGTTGGATTGAATAACGGTAGCGTTTCGCCTCCAGACATGGTGGGAGGGGAGGGGCCGGAGAGCGGAGGGGTCTGTGAAGGGAAAACGGGGACCCTTTAAAGGCGTCAGGGGAAGCGGGAAGCAAAAGCTACGCTGCAAGGTGTCTCACGCTGCACTGCAACGGGATGACGGTGTGCGGCGCCGCGCGGATTAGACAACAGGCTCACGCGCCTGAAAAGGGAAAAAAGGGGATCTTTTTCTGCAGCAAGTTCAATGATCAACGCCTTCATGCAGCGGGCTCGATCTGGGCCTTGTTTTTTTTTTGCGTTTGGGGGTGTTGGGTGGGATGCCAGGCCAAGATTTTGGTGTGAAGGGGGTAAAACTGGTTGAGATGAGCGACCTCTGGCACTGTTGTTTTGGGAAAGGCGGTGCGTCAACCCCCTGCAGCCGCGTGCGATCCGAGAATCCGACCCACTGAAGACCGCGAGGCCACGGCTCCTTCAAGGGATCTGCCAGGACTCCAGTGCACCAGGACTGCAGCGCACCGGGGTCGTTTAGTATTGGAGGCCACTTTGGTTACGACTTCGAGGTGAAATATCAGAATCCAGAGCGGGCTACACTTCGGCGTCGAGTCCACTAACAAAAAATAAATAGATTACTCCTACAGCACCGGCGGGGCGGTCAACAGCCAAATTTAGCGCTCGCTAGCCGCCATTCACAGAGCTTCCTTAGAGCCTCCAGAACCCCAGAGACGCCCACTAGGTACGTATGCACGCAACCAATGCCGCTGAGGGAATAGGGACACACATGGGCATGCACGCAAGACACGACATGCGCTGATGAAACTCAGCTCAACCGAGCAAAAAGTTCAACCGGCCAATTAATAAACTTATTCGATCCATCAGGGCTGCAAACCAAGACCCCGCTACTCTTAGTGGTCACGCACATCGAATTATCCAGATTGATCAACACCCTCATCCCTGAGATCCCGCAGTCACAAGGGCCACGATGGCAATGGATGGTTGACGGCAACGGCACGTGAGCCATTCTTAGTACGGTGGCTGGTCCGCGTGGATCGATTGGACACGATTTGTTGGGGGCCGAGGATCATCTCGTGCATAATGGCATGTGCCTGCCAGTCGGTGCCTGTAGGCTGTATCCACGGGCAGCATATCCGTGGGTCACCGCCATAGATTCAAAGGTGGTGCCGTGGGCAAACAGGGGAAGCTAAACCGTCCGCTCACCTATAGTTAATCCGACCCGAGCTTACACTGTCGAATATCTTCCAAGGCTGAATGACGACAAGGACCCTAAGTCAACGGCAGCCCAACTGATCTTGTCTTCACAAGCACCATATATTACGATGCACAATCGCCAAACTTTGGTCCAACATATGCCAAAGATGTTTGGGTTCCACTCATTCCAAGCAAACCTCAACTCTGTATGAAAATAGAAACTTGACTGGTCTTACCAGGTGGGTCATAGGCCCGATGCCCTCCTATTTTTCTTCTTCTACCAATCTGCCTCTTGGTCCTCCAACCGCTCTTCCATCCATGCTGCCTTCCAGTAGTATTAATAAGGGATACGCAAATCCCCTTTGACAAATAGTAAAACCATGCTCGAAAAAAATAAAAATAAAAATATGCCCAACCGCCAACACCAATACGTCCGAGGCTCTTAACGAAGCATAAGACACGCAGAAAAAATGCAATCAAGTCCACGTGCAGGGTTATTCATCCCTCGACACACAACACATAAAGCTTGGGCGGGATAGCAGCTTACAACAGGGCAAATCCAACAAACATGCTACCCATGACCACAACGAGACCCCACTTGCGGCCAGCCTCGAGAGCGGCGGCAGAGCCGGACTTGTCGCTTGAGTCGGAGCTGGAGTCGGAGCTGGAGTCGGACGAATCGCCGTCACCGTTATCACCACCAGCAACATCGGTGTAGATGGTGTCGGCGTCGTCGGTGGCCGATGCGGATGCGGTAGCCTTGACCTGGGTACCGGTGGCAGTCGAAGTGGAGTTGATCTTGTCGGGGTTCAGAGCACCGCAGGGATGGTCCTGACGGCACGATGAGGCACAGGCGTTGTTGTTGCAAGCCTCAACACACTGGTTGCCCCATTCCTGGCACACGAAGTAGGGGAGAGACAGAGAGTACTCCGAGACGTTGGGCTGCTTGTTGTTGCTGCAAATGCAACCGTAGGTAAGAGACTCCTACAAGAAATTCGGTCAGACAATGCAGCAGAAAAGGACAGGGGGACGTACAGGATCACACTCGTTGACCTTGGTGGTTCCATCACCGAACTGCTGGCAGATGACAGGGCAAGTGTACTTCTCGCTCGAACACCAGGACTCTACATGCCGATTAGGCTCTTGACTCATCAACTACATTATTGGCAAGAAAACTCACGTCTCGTGGACAGAGGTACGGAATCGGGATCGATCACATAGTCGGCATGGGCAACGGCGACGAAAGTGGCGGCAACGGCCAAGAGCGTGGAGCGGATGGAAGGCATGGTGATTCGGTGTATGAATTGACGAGTTGAGTAGTCGTTTTGGGGAGTAGTCTGAGTATCGTGAAGAGAAGGGGAAAACTGTGGTCCTCAACGGTCAGCGGGAAGAACTTGAAGTACACTTTTTGGCAGTCGAGGCGTAAAAATGGAAGATGCTGCAGGTACATGTGGTATGTTGGTATGCAGTATGATCCCCACGACAACAACTTGACTCTCGGCTCACGTCGTATGGTGGCGGGTGGGTTCGGGCTCACTCACAATTACGGGTGTAGGCGTTTGTATGAACGAGGGCACAAACAGGACTAATAGAGCGAGAGGATGAAGAAGCAACCAGGAAACGATTGTCTGGGGGAAACTCGAACGAGGGGATTATGAGAGGTGGAAGGTCAAGAAAGGCAGCCGGACACACGGGAACAGAGGAGAGACCGGGAGAGAAGAGAGGCGACAAGACGGTATCGCCTTATGCAGAAATGAGCGAGAGCCGGGGCTGAGACCCGCGGCTGGCGATATCACGAAGACCGGTGACTAGCAAAGAAGCAGCATCAAAAAGGCTTAGTCCGGGGTCCAGGCACAGGCAGCGTAGTATCCGCAGGCCGTAGCTTCTGGGCATTGCTGGGCCCGTGGCCCGCGAAGCTCGAGTGTGATCCAACCACAAGCCGTATTTTCTATACGCAGTACCACCCACCAGTCGGCGAGTTGGCCCGGGTCCAGGGTTGATCTGGTACTAAGCTGCTAAGCTGCTAGGGGGTCGCGGTGTCCATGTAAATTACTGCGTGAGAATGTCCATGGTGTTTTGTCCCTTATTTTCCGCACGTAATCATGAGGGAAGCTTGTTCGGTGGCTCGCTTGACCTCTGCGGGCTAGCGAAGCTCTTGGGATGCATTGATGCAAGCTTGGGGGGAGCCGGGAACGCCACTGGTGTGCATCTCCAATCTCCAGACAAGCCCAGTTCTCCATCGGGCTGTCGCCAGTCATCAGCCGGCGTATTGAATAGCGGCCCAGGCTGGACTGGACCTCTCATCATGCATCTCAAGATGTTTTTTGTTTTTTGTTTTTCTTTACCCGTTCGTCATGGCACGATGTCTCTCCTAAGCTATTGTCCAATATCAGTGTCTCACGTCCCCCCGGGGGCCCCAACTCAGTTCGGGCTTCCATCCCGACAATCCCATCATCGGTTATGTCGGGTGATGGATCATGGGCATGGCCTTGTCTCCATATTATCCCCAAACCCACAGACCACATCCAAAATGGTAGCTTTTCCCGCTCGCCTCCTATCCGACCGTTGCCTCAAATACAGCACCCTCCTGCCTGCCCCCGCAGGTTGTCTCTTGTCGAGTCTGTGGCCCTCGAGAGTCTAGAATCCAGGGTCGTCTACGGAGTCGAGTCCAGTACAGGTTTCACTCCACCTGCAGGCCACTTCTTTTGTGATAGGGACTAGGTATGTTTGTTGTGTCTGCATTGAACAGGGCAGCGACTGCATCGTCTGGGCCGCGACACGACACTTCGCATATCGCGCTCGTTGTCCATCAGCAGTTGGTGGAACCCGGTGCATCATGAACGTGTCCCGCCCGCGACTGTCCGACCCTCCACACCAGCATTTACGAGCCCACCCATTCATCAATCATGAGGTTTTCCGTCTCGGAAGATTTACTACGGCCGTCGACGGTGCGGCATGGCGGGTCGAAGTGGCCACTTCCCCCTCTCTCGAGTCCCGCAGAGGCAGCTCCGCATCCAGACCTGGCCAAGTGCCAGCTCGTATTGCTTGCATGCCATGACAATGCCGAGAGTCAAGAAGTTCCTATACGCATAGTACGTATCCGTACATGAGACGTATTCGTAGTGTGATGGCGTTTTGTGCACTTGCTAGGCTGGCTACATGGAGACGCCGAGTCGACTCTGACGGTAATAATTCAGGAGACTGCCACGTCCTGGCCACCACCACCCAGCCAATGCGATGGTTGTGCCTGTGCAAAAGCAAATAGGAGGTGCCGCCGCTGGGCCATGGGAGCTGGCAAATTATAGGCTGGGGCTGAAGGAGATTTTTGTCCAGGGTCTTGCCCATCAGCCGAGTCGAGCATCAAGTCTCAAGTCTCAAGCCTCACAGGGCTTCAGGTTGGTCGAGGACGTGCCAACCATGGGTTCCGAGTCTCTGTGTCAGGCTCGACTCGCACGGCACGGGGGGCTGCACATGTCGTCCGGGGCCAAGTTGCAGAGGCAGCTTGCACAACTCGCATCATGGAATCATCATTGCGGGTTTTGCTTTGGTGGTGTGAATGCGGGCCCAGCGTGTGCCAATTTTTAGTGACAAAAATATTGGCTTTTGGCTTTATGTCGAAAGCCTCCGCGTCTCACTGATGAACCAAAGAAGTCCCACACGCTAGAGATTACAGAAGAACCAGCTCCATCAACGGTCCAGCAGTTTGTGGACCCTGGTGGAGACTACTACTACTACGTGAGACTCAGAGCTTCCACCACCAACGGATCTATTCCACCCATGACGAACGGCCAGAGTTCCCTTACGATAGGTTCTCCCCACTTGTCAGTCAAAGTTCCCTACTTACCTCTGGGCTTTGATACTGCAAGAATTGGCTTGGGGAATATGTACCAGACGATTTTATGCATTATTTATGTACGAAATACAGTAAGCCCCGGTCGGGAAATTATTATCCAGCGTCAGGATGGAACCCCCAGACATGAATAAAGACACGGCCCCACCAGGTCTCCAGCACACAGAGAGAGAGCTGCAGAGAGCCGGATGGCTCTTTCGGGGGCCGGAACGGGTGTTTGCAGTTGGACGGAGAATCGGTCATTGGAATGCGGCGGCCGGGATGTCGGCGTTGGTGTTTCTGTTTCTAGCACAAAAGTGCAGCGCCATCCCACGCGGGATGACAAGGCGTGGAGAAGGGCGTCAACCAACAGAGTCCAGTTACAAGCAGCTAACGAACAGCAAGGTCCCAGAAGTTCCAAGGGGGGAAACACCACACAAGCAGACCTCTAGCAGCATCACCAACCCCGTGCCGTGCCGGTTCAAACGTGTTCCAATCCAATGTCGGCCTCCGCGGAGCAAGCCAAAGCCGATGATGTTGCTGTGTTTTGTACCAGGCGCTGACTGACAGTGGAGACGGGGCGGACGAGACCCCAAAACATGGACTCCTCCGGAACGCCGCCGCCCGCCCGCCCCTCTTCCGCGCCGAAAGAAGTATGATGCCGACATTATTATCGACAAACGGCCTCCAAACTCAAAAACACAACATCACGTTGAGCCTCAACCACGCCATCACGTTTGAACTGTTCCGCATATAGCTGGCGACACAAACGACCTGTTACCTGTTGGCGTTGCTGTTCAGACACGCCATCGCCCGTAGTCGTGCACCCTGTCCATCTCCATTCGCCTTGCGTGCGCAGCGTTATTGATCACCCCGGTGATCTCATCCTCCCCAGATTCGAAATTGTTGATTGTGGATATCAACCGCCGCGACTTTCAGACTACCTCCCTTTACCCAGCATTCCATAGCAGCAACCTCGCCGACGATCCTATTTCCTAAGGCGCCTCGACCAAGGTTCCGACTCTCCGTTCCGCCCTCAAACCAGTTACCCATCCGCTCGGGCATCCATCACAACGCACTACCGGCCGCCGCTTCGTCCGCCCCGTGCGACTCCGACCTCCGACCTCCGAACCGGCCGAACCCACATGCTCCTTCCATTGTCGCATGGCTGAATGGCGTCGGTGGTAGATCGAGAGCGTGCCAATGGCAGCTGGGCCGGCAGTGCGTCTCCCATGAGGCCGTCCGACAACCCTTCGGCGTCGGTCGAGGAGTTCCACACCCCACAGTCGTCGCTCATCAACGAGGCCCCCATCAGCACCAGCTATCGCGAAGAGGACGAAATCGCCTCTCCCAGCTCCGTCACGTCCCCGCCTTACTGGGTAAACTCGCACGGCCACCAGCGCAACATCTCCAGCGTATCCGTCGAGTCCGTCCTCCCTGCCGGCGCCATCACCCTCCGCGACAACGAGACGAGCGACCACAACGACCGCAACGCCGCCTGCTGGGCCAAGAGCGTCGAGATCGCCGACTACACCATTGTCAACGGCAGCGCCACCAACATCGGCGCCTTTGTAGTGTGGAACATCCGTGTCGAGACTCTCCATGTGGGTACTTCCCGTCAACCAACGTTCTAAACCGCAGCCCTAACCACCGTCTTGCGCAGGGAAGCTATATGAACATCCGGAAACGATATTCGGAGTTTGATGAGTTTCGAAATCAGCTGGTTTTGACCTTTCCCGGGTTCGAGGCTGCTGTTCCGGAGATCCCGCCAAAGAGCGTCATTTCCAAGTTCCGACCCAAGTTCTTGGAAAAGAGACGAGCCGGGCTCCAATATTTTCTCAAGTACGTATTGTCATGATATCGTGACCCTAGAAGGATTCGTGCTCACATTAACTGTAGTTGCATTCTACTGAATCCAGAGTTCTCTGGCTCGCCGGTTCTGAAGGAATTTCTCTTTGCATAGCGGCTACATTTCCATTCGCACATGCCTTCACTGGACATAGTTCTCGCATCAGCCCTCGGTGAGGGCCTTTTTGTACAAACGATCTGCTTATACTGTTTCTCCCTCGCCGGTAGGCAGCGACGATAATGATAATGCCTTGGATGACGCATAATATGCGACCTACTTCTACTGCTTTCGTTCCGAGTCTGAGAGCCAAACGCAAATCAAGGGTAGCGGGCCGCACAAGAAATATGCATAACAACAGTCGTCCCCCAATTATCCTCTCCGTTGCCAAGCCGGCTTTTTTTCTCCGCTACCAGCAGGAGGTGCATGTTGGTAGGCGCGCCCAGTCTCACACAAGATCCGTTCTCCCAAGAGCGGACCTATGGACGGTCCATCTGAAAATGCTTACGCAGTGCCAATGGTGTTTGCCGTGATGCCAAGTGCCGGCTTTCCGTCACAAGCAACGGGCCATGGCTGGGCGGCTGCCTCCCTGAGTCGTGCTCGTCCAAGATAAAAACGGATAGACCCGACAATGGATTCTCTAAACAATGTTTGGTGAGAGCAACTTGACGAATTAAAGCCGCACTTTCTGCCTTGTTTAACGGTCAGTTCATCAAATACCCCGTTTTGGTTTTTGATAGCCCAACATCGTCATAGGCCACGACTGCAGGATGAGCCATGACGCAACTAGAGCTTCTAGAATCATGCTCCTTGCCGGTTTTGGTCGAGGCCAATACGACCCCACCATCAGAGCACCCCGGGAGGTGCGACAACTACTGCCAAACGTCCATCATCGCCACTTCATCATCGTCGAGCAGTTTGCGCTTCCCCTCCAAGACTAAGGAATACATGGATTCTCTAATACCTCCAACGACGGACGGGTTTGAGCGCATCGCATCTGTGCAACAAACCCGCGAGGACGAACAAAAGTCCAGAGCTCGAGAGCTTAAGCGCCAGTCACTCAAGTCGCATCCACGCCCTGGACGCAACGGAGGCTCTGTAAGTGACGACAGTGATGAGAGGGAGCAGGCAGCTCGGGTCATTCAGAAAACTTTCCGAGGGCATCGCGCAAGGCGAGAGATGCAAGGGCTCGGTCTAGACGCTGGTACACGGTGGACAACGGCTATCCGCGAAGCCCAGTTTCGTGAGATAAACCGCCCGAAGTCGAAGGATGACACAGGCATTCTTGATGTAAGAGAAGAAGAAACCCCCGAATTGCGACGACGCTCAATAGCTCGAGAAAAGTGGAAAAAAGCGAGCTTGGTCGCACGACGAGCCAACCATGACGATGTCTCCTCAGACTCATCGTCTTCATCTTCAGACGAGGAGGCGTCGCCAGAGGACAGGGCAGCGGCAAGGACGCGGCGCGATAAAGCCAACGTCGCGCGTAGAAGCGAAGCCAAGGTGATGGGACTCCAGTACTTTCTCGAAATGGTAGATCTCAAGCATCGCTACGGGAGCAACCTGCGCATGTATCACGCGGAATGGAAGCGGTCCCCCACGAACGAGAACTTCTTCTACTGGCTCGACTACGGGGAGGGGCGCAACGTCGAGCTGGACGGCTGTCCACGCCATCGTCTCGAGCGAGAGCAAGTGCGGTATCTCTCCCGGGAGGAGCGGCAGTACTATCTTGTCAAGGTAGACGCTCAGGGGCGGCTGTGCTGGGCCAAGAACGGGCAGCGCATCGACACGACCGTCGACTACAAGGATAGCATCCACGGCGTGGTGCCCTCGGACGATCCGACGCCGGCCTTTGATCCTGTGGTTGAGCCGCGGTATGCGCGAGACTCCGTCGAGACGAGTAGCTCGGAGTCGTCGCTGGAGTCTACGCGGTCGGCTGATCGGGCAGCCAAGTATGTGACGCCCGAGTTCGATAATTCCGGCAGCCTCAAGAAGTTCACACACGTGTCGGCGTCAATCATCTTCAACAAGCTCATGCGCAAGTCGGTCAAGAAGAATACTTGGATCTTCGTGGCAGACACATCTTTCCGACTCTACGTGGGCATCAAGAACTCGGGCGCATTCCAGCACTCGTCGTTTCTCCAAGGCAGCCGCATCTCCGCCGCCGGCCTCATCAAGATAAAAAACGGGCGTCTCCGGTCGCTGTCGCCGCTGAGCGGACACTACCGGCCGCCGGCCGCCAACTTCCGGGCGTTCGTCCGGAGCCTCAAGTCCGGGGGTGTGGACACCAGCCACGTCTCCATCAGCAAGTCGTACGCGGTGCTCGTCGGACTCGAGGCGTACGTCAAGACGCGGCGAAAGGGCAAGGGCGTGCTGGCCAAGCTGGCGCACGGCAAGGACAAGATCCTGGCGCCTGAGGAGGTGGCGCAGAGGGAGGAGGACGCCCGGGACAAGAGCGAGAGCGCTGAGAAGGAGCGCGAGGCGCTGCGGCGGGAGCAGGCCGAGAGGGACGCAGAGCGGACCAGCGTTAAAGTCTTGCAGAAGTTGAGGATCTCTTCGTCAGGACTAGATGATGGGAAATAGGTGCTGGGGAGGAAGGGTTGCGAGAATGGAGCTGGTTTTAGTGGTGGTTGGTGTAAGACGCGGACCGGCCGTGGAGGATTTTGAATACCCTTTACTTGCGATTTCATTGTCAATAATCATGAATGAATAGAGCCTTAATTCTTTTGAAACTAAAACACCTTGGCTTGTTAGTTCAGTTGTAAGTGCAGTTCTTCGAAGTTTTAGACAACGGAAAAGTCGCAGAGAACCATAAAATACTATGGGATTCCATTGTAACATATTCGATAGCGAAAAGCCCCAGCAGTCGCCAAAGACGACCCAGTTGATACAAAATTTCCCTAGACATTGGAGATCTTCTCTACCTATGGTTGGAAAGTGTACGGAAGAACAGTTGAGGGTGAGGTTCCTTTGTTACTGCAAGACTCGCGGGTCGTCGTGAATGCGTTACCCTATAGTGACAGTCAGCATGCCTCGGATCATGAAGTTTGAGATTATAAAGTGTAGAGAGACGCATCCGTAAGTCTAGTGATAGACATAGTATGTGGCCATCGGGGATAGTCTAGTCGGGTTGCTGGGTTATAGCTCTTGTTTCCCTAATACGTGAACATGTTCGCTGGTTCTCGTACATCTACGCCACTGCATTGACATTCGCCAGAATCATGACAGGCTGACGATCAGGCTGAGGCAACTGCGAAAGGCGAACCACTTACCAGACGTGTCGAGACGAGAGTCATCTGCGGCTTCCAGAACAGCCACCTGGGTATTCAGTCAGAGCATCACGATAACAAATCAAATGAGCATTCACGAAAGTCGAAACCCAGCGACGATTCACGTCCAGACGCCAAGCGCACTGGCCTGAAAGGTAACTTGCTCGAAGGGTTTTAGGGGCACGGGACTCCCACAGCGGGCAAGTGCCCTGTAGGGAGCGCTGAGGTCACGGCGCTCTAGGCGACCTAGCAGCGTCACCAGTCCCCTAAAAAGTTGGCCCAAATAACGCCAAACGCCAAACGCCACGAGAAAGGGAAGCACCACCCAAAGGTCCGGTCGGTCGCACGAAACCGGTCGGGATATCTGTCGAAAAAACATCAACAACGAGCGCTCCCATCGCGACAAGCCCGAGTCGGGCTCCGTATCCTGAGATCAGCCACCGAGACTGAGAACCATGCCAGGCTTCCTCACCACTGTCAATGGCCTCCGTCACCCGCTCCACACGGCGCGCTGAGGGCCTTCCGCACCACCACGCCAGCGCCCACGGCCACGGCCATCACCTGACCCCCTCGACCGCGGCCAGCGCAGGCCTTTTCCACCAGGCTGCGAGGAGCAAGCGGCCGCTGGAAGGCCCGGAACACGATTTCGATGTCATAAAGCCCAAGAGGACGCGAATATCCGTCGAAATCCTCGCCAAGGGCATGCATAACCTGGGCGAGGCAGTCCGAGTTCCGCCTGCTCAGCCTGCTGCTGCGCCTGCACCGCGCCCGCGACCGCTCGCAACCACGGTGAACCCGCCTCCTCCGCCCACGACAACGCCGACTGTCGCACCTCCTGCGGCGAAAAGCGACCAAAATTTGACTAAACACCAGGCCAAGGTAATAAATGGCATCAAACACGAGCTGGACCGGCTGCAGCCCCAGCCTACCGACACCCGTGAGCAGGGGCGCAAACTCCGCTCGCAAGAAGCCACGAGATTCAAGAGCGAACTCTCTGCATACTTTCCCGAGTACGACGAAGTGATTGGGAATGACCCCAAGGAGCACCGTACGTACTCTGCAACACTTCTTTTTTTGCCAATAGCCAGTCACTGACCATTTTAGACCTGTTCAACGCCGATACGGCGATCCTTGTCGTCGACTCCGAAGCACAACGCGCCCTATCAAACTCGCAAAGCGCGGTCCCGCGACCCCGCCAGGCTGACCCATACCCTGCGCGAGGATACGGCGATGCTCTCTTCAACGACGTATTTGATGCGCAGCGCATCGATTTCAGCTTCCTCGAGGCACAGTACAAGAATAAGACTCTTGACGATCCCCTGCCCGATAAGCTTTTTCAACCCGTACACAGGCGGGCAGAGAGGCTAGAGCGGTCGATACGCAATACTGAGAAAGGACGTGCCCAACATGAAAAGGACCAGATTATCCGGCTTCTGGAGGGGCTTCAGGGCCATGATTGGCTAAGAGTGATGGGTGTCAGTGGAATTACAGAGACCAAGAAAAAGGCTTTCGAACCAGCCCGAGATCATTTCATCAAGGGCTGCCAAGCCATTCTTGCCAAGTTTCGTAATTGGATATTGGAGGAGAGGCGGCGGAAGGCGGAGAAAGAGAAGGCTTTGGCCGAACGAGCCGGAGACGAAGATTCTGGCGAGGATGAGACTGACGAAGAAGAGGCTGCCCGTGGGGATAGCAGCGACTCGGCATCACCCGCGAAGCAGCTTCGCGAGGAGGCCATGGCCAGAACAAAACCACCGACCAAGGGCTCGAAGAAGCGGCGATTGACGCCTCAACCTCCCACTGCAAAGCAGCCGGCAGGGGCGAAAGCACCAGCTCCCAAACCACAGAAACCACCCAAGCCACCGGAGCCACCAAAAGAGTTCAAGTCGTTCTTCAGCAAGAGGTACGAGCGTGACGGCGCATTGAATCGGCACAGGCGGGCAGGAAGAAAGGTGATGGCATGGGGACATCCGGTCCCCGAGATACCCGAAGTTGATTTTGATTTACCGGAAGACTTCCTTGATGCAGACGCCTTGAAGGCACGGGAGAGGAGGAAGCGCCGGGACAGGCGAGGCAGCAAGCACTGAGAGCGCATCAGCAAGGTATTTGTTGCCTGTAATAACAATACAAGGATATGGAGAGAAGGGGCACGGAGGGCATCATTCGGAATGGCGTTAGGGAGGTTCAACCATCATGGAAGATGAGGATTTTCGCAGACGGGCCGGTGTATGATTTGTAGTAATTGACTTTGCCCATACTTCCGAACATGCGCGTGTATTTGAAAGTAGCCGGAAATGGCTCAGGTCGATCAAGGTTGAGATTTCCATGGTCGAGGCCGTCAAGGTTGAGGTCGTCAAGGTCGGTATAGAGTCGTGACCCGAGTTGTGATGGATGGCCGGCTGATGACTGAATCAAATTCCGGATGCACCCGCTATTGCCATGCACCCGACGCGGGGTCCGAGATATGTTGGCCGATAAATTGAGCGAAACACATCGCGCCTGTTTTCTTTTGGCTGTGCTGGATCCTGCCATGTTGCGTAATGCTGAGGCAGTTGAGGAGTTGCGATTCTTGGATGCAAGTACACAAGGCGCTTGTGAGCTGTACCTCAATAACCTGGTAAGTTCGAACCTAACGGGGCTAATCCTTAGTTCACGCATGTCGGAGGCGGCAGTGGTGGTTGAGCCTCAAGGGGCCCGTGCGTCGAAGCTCCCAACGCGCCTCCAAGCCGCGACTTCGTTTCCTCCTCATCAAGGTGTACAGGCGGAGCGGCACCCACGGCCTGGATTTCCTTCTGGCGCACACCGCAAAACCTCCTCCCCTTGTATTTTCTCTCGTTCTTGAACCTTGCTATCCATCTTTGATTCTCTTCTTTGCCATCTGCTCCCCGTCGCGACTCTCCGCCCCAGTTGCTTTCAACAAACGTCTCCGCAATCTATCAGCGACCAGCGTGCACTCAAGTGACCGGACAAGGGCACACCTACGATCGCGACGACGACTTGCGCCGAGTAACCACTCCGAATACGATAGAGATCTCTGGAGCGCTCTTGCGACAGTACGAAGAGAGATCCGAGTCGTCATCGATGCGACAGACATAAGCACTGAGCTCGCGGGGGCCATCCGGCCTTACTTTTCGCCTCGACCCAGCTCCCGACCGCGAAAATGGCGACTGACGGCCTGTTCAATCAGCCCGTGGAGGAGAAACACCCACTCTTGGGCCCAGATGATGACCTACCACCGATAGAGGACTTGCCGATCCTCGAATACTTCGTCATCAAGCAGGAAGTAAATCTCGAGGTCAACTTTCGCGACAAGCGCATCGATGGCACGACCGACGTAATTCTCGCCACCTTCAGCGATAAAATCGACGAGGTCGCGCTCGACGCCGCCAACTGCGAAATTGATATCGACAACATCTTCGTCACCGAGCTGCGTGAGGTCAACGGGGAGATCGTTGAGGGCCTGAAGCGCAAGACTACTGCTGTATACACCGACCCATACGAGAAGCTCTCTCACCCCAAAGGCTGGAACTGGAGAGCCGAGCATCATGATCTCCGCCGGATTAGAGCGCGCTCGTTGTTTCACAGCCGAAAGACCGATGTCCCCGCCGAGAATAGAGAATTCGAGGGCTGTACGCCGGTCTATGGGTCGCTCAAAGTGAACCTGCGTGGAAAAGCTGAACCGGATCGTACACGGCTCATCATTAGGAAATCGACGGGCCTGGATACGATGGACAAGGCGAACAAGCAGTTCAAGCTCACCATTCCGTTCACCAACACCAATCCTCGTGATGGCATCCAATTTGTCGGCGTCGACCCCCTCGATAATCGATTCACACACATGTACACCCGAAGCTCCATCAACCCAGGAACCGCATCTTGTATTTTCCCATGTGTCGATGACCACGGCTCACGATGCGACTGGAGGATATCTATCAAATACCCCCGAACCCTTGGTGATGCTCTCCAGCAAGCCTTGGCCACACAAGGGAACGGCTCGGGCGCGGACAGGATGCAGATCGATGGACAAGAGCGGGCACACAACCTTGCCGAAGAGGACAAGCTAAGAGAAATGTCTGTGGTCTGTTCAGGTTTTCTTATGGAGGAGACCGTAGACCCAAATGACGACCACAAGAAGATCATGACCTTTGAGCCAGAGAAGAAGGTTTCGGTACAGAAGCTAGGCTTCGCAGTCGGCCCTTTCGAACACATTGATCTCTCATCTGAGACCCGAACTGAAGAGGATGAGGTGAAGCTTGGCATGAACGCGCTCAAGGTCCACGCCTATTGTCTACCGCATCGAGCTGAATGGGTCCGCAACACAGCTGCTGCTCTGACGATGGCGGCGGACTTCTTCACATACACCTTTGCCCGGTATCCCTTTGGCAACTTCAAACTGTGCTTTCTAGACGACCTGGTCGAAGATACAGTGTCTCTGTACTCCATGGCATTTATCAGCAATCGACTGCTCTTTCCAGAGGACATCACGGATACCGAGATTGACGTTAGCAGAAAGATCGTCTTCACCCTCGCTAGCCAGTGGATTGGTATCAACATGATTCCTAACACTCGAAACGACTTGTGGCTTGTCATTGGCATTGCTCACTACATGACGGATCTCTTCATGAAAAAATTATGCGGTAACAACGAATACAGATTTCGAATGAAGACTTTGTCAGATCAGCTTGTTGAAGTGGACAACGAGCGGCCATGCTTGTATGACCTTGGCCCCAATCTTCACCTTGGTGAGTTTGAGACGGAGTTCATGACGCTAAAGTCTCCTGTCGTTTTCTTCATCCTCGACAAGAGACTCATCAAGGCATCTGGCGGCCATGGCTTGACACGCATCTTGTCGAAGCTCTTGACCAAGGTCCAGATTGAGAGCTCAGACAAGTCAACAATCCTGGAAACCGAGAAGTTCAGGATAACTTGCGAGAAGGGGGCGAGGTATCGGCTTGAAACCTTTTGGAGTCAATGGGTTTACGGTTCCGGATGTCCTCGCTTTGATGTCAAAGCCAAGTTCAATAAGAAGAGGCTTTGTGTTGAATTGACCCTGAATCAGGTTCAATCTCAGATCACCAAAAAACCCGGACTGGCAAGGTCCGATTTCCTCCGAGTCATCAAGGAGCGCCGTGCTGGCGTTAAACTTGGCGAGGTCCAGCCTCTCTTCACTGGGCCCATGACCGTTCGAATTCACGAAGCCGATGGAACGCCCTATGAGCATATTCTGGAGATCCGGGAGGACGCGACACGGTCTACCAAATTTGAGATCCCTTACAACACCAAGTACAAGCGACTAAAACGTACTCGGCGAATGAAGGAAAAGCAAAATATCGGAGCCAGCATGGATACGGAGAACCTCGATGACACGCTGCTCTACTGCCTGGGCGACGTTCTCCAAACTCCAGACGAGCAACGTGACTGGGAATTGATTGACTGGGATCCTGATACCGAGAGGAAGATGGACCAGGAGTCCTACGAATGGATTCGCGTGGATGCGGACTTTGAGTGGGCTTGCGATATGAAGCGTACCCTCGAGCCATACATGTACGTGTCTCAACTTCAACAGGATAGGGATGTCGTGGCACAGCAGGATGCTATGCTGTACCTCACTCATGGCCCCCTTCATCCTATTGCTTCTGGTTTCCTCGTCCGCACGCTTATTGATCGACGCTACTTTCATGGCATCCGGACGATGGCCGCAGAGGCGTTGCCGCGGCAAGCCAATATCAAGGACATTGCCATGCTTGGCCTTCGACAACTGATGAAGGCCTTCACCGATATGTTCTGCCATAATGAGTCCAGCCAGCCGAAACCAAACGACTTTTCCGACAAGAAGCAATACAATGTCCGGTGTGCCATCATCAAGGCCATCGCACAGGTCAGGGATGCCAACACCTACAAATGCCCACTGGAGGCTCGGCAATTTATCCTCGACCAGCTGCTCTTCAATAACAATGAGGACAACCCCTACTCCGATCACTTCTACATATCCCTTCTTGTAGAGACACTGGCCGTATCTCTCATTCCCTCGAAGCAGGATGAGTGGTATGCTCGTCAAAACAAGGTGCCGATTGAGGAGGAGAGGGTGTTCCTCGAGAGGGCACTGGAACAGATTGAACGAGTTCTTAGGCGGGACGAGTGGACAAATTCCTACCAGAACACTTGGACAATTGCTGGCTTGGAAGCAAAGAGGATGCTGATGAAGGCGGAGGTGATTCCAAAAAGCTATGTTGACTTTGGACAGTACCTGCTTGATGGAACGCTAGATCTTATTCGGATCAAAGCCTTCGAGTCTCTGGTCGATCTTGGAGCAATGATGGACCCTACGGTGTTCACCTTTTTGGTGTACTCACTCACCACGGATCGATCACCCTTTGTTCGCACTAAGCTCATCGACGCGGCTGCTACTGGCCTCGCGGCGATTGCATTCGGAGAGCATACCAAGGACGTTAAGAGCGAGCCTACGCCAGAAGAAGCAGACGCCTTCTTGCTTGTTCAGGACAGTGCTCTGGAGATCGAGGCTCGAAAAGAGAAGTTCGCACGAAAGGAGAATCTCGATGCAGCTCTGAAGGCTTTGCGAAAGGAGATGGATGAAACGTACGGTGGTGATGAGAGACACTACAGCACAGCAATGCGCAAGGCTTTGGACCACCCCGGCTTGGGCCGAGCTGAGCTGGAGAGTATGCTTGATTTGGCGGCGATGATGTTTGAGGAAGCGAACGACTGGGTAGTCACGGTCAACCTGCCCAAGGCTTGGAAGGTCGAGCGACCGGCTCAACAGCTCGCCAACAGGGTAAGAAATGCAAGAGAAACATCATATAACCTCACACTAACTTTCCACAGTTGACCGTCTTGTTCAAGTCTTACTACAAGACGAAGCCCAAGCAACCCATCCCTCAACCACCACCTCCGGCACCAGCGCCAGCTCCAGTACTGGCACCGCCGCCAGTGGTTGCAGCCGAACCGAAGCGGCCCATTCCCCTTCCGAGAACGTCTTCCATCAAAATCAACACTCACAAGGTGTCTACTCCTCAGCGACCGATGTCTATCCCTCCTTTAGAAAGGGATTCCATAGTCGCGTCGTCGCCGGGCGTTTCTCGCCCACCGAGTGTTACATCCTCATCGGCCTCCAAATCGTCTCGGCCACCAGAGCAATCCTCATCATCTTCCGCAAAGCGGCCTCGCCCCGACAAGGAGGATCATCACCCTTCCCCCGCTCCGAAGAGACCCAAAGTGGAAAAATCACCATTTTCGGAGTTCGGTGGAGAACGAAAGAAGCGACGCATGGTTACGCTCAGGACGCGAAACCCGAAGCGTCTTGCTCTGATCCTTGGCCAGCATCCAAAACCGAGTGTTAATGGGAGGACGTCCCTACCCTCAGGAACTCGCAAGGAAGCCCCATCCATCAAGGACTCCATTACGGCCAAGCCTGTGAGAAAGCCTTTGCCGTCGGGGGAACATCCCATCAGGAAACCTCTGCCTGGTGGCCCTGCGGCACCGTCACACCACAGCCCGACGCCAGCTCCCAAGATCTCGCTGAATACCCATACAGCCACCACCCCAAAGCCAAAGATGCCGAGCCCTGCGGTTTCCACACCGACCTCAGGAGGACCCGCTCGCCCGAAGATCAAGATTATCCGAAAACCTCAGCCGCCACCACCTGCTCCTGCTCCGTAGAGAAGGGACGCAGAAGCAATGTTGAAAGCGGATGCGGAATACATACGCCATGGGACTTGGGCCTGTCTAACAGTTGGAAGGCTGAACTCCATGTAGAAGAGGGCACAAGACATGTTGGGCTTGTTGGCCCGCATTAATATAATTACAATGGCGAGACGAAAAGAGAAAGCCTTTCAGGCAGGCGTTTCCTCGAGCACTCTCACTTCTCACAGAGACCACAGCTGAGGGTGAAATGAGTGAAACGACAGACAAGAGTGGGACGAGATTGGTCTCAAATTCAACGCAAGTCACCAGGAAGGGAGTTTGATGATTTGTTGATGGTCATCCTGGTGTTTGTGTGGATGCAATGGTGCTTTGCACTGGGCGTTGGGCGCGAGGTGATTATCAGACTGCATGTGGTGTTGGCGTGCGACAGGGGGTGGTAATGACTGTACAGTATTCCAAATGCATTGCTTTAGATATCCCCAATGGAATCATGCCTATATAATTTTATGATTGTGTAACGTGTTGTCACTGTGTCGGGCTGTCATTAGATATTTGATCCTCGATGTATCTTGGGCGTTGCCGAAGCGAGTCGATGACCTTGAAAGTTACGAAGCCGTAATCCAGTCCTACAATACGCGGCTGTAAGAGCCAAAAGCCCATTACTTTCTGCGAGACTCGCTACCAATTTTGAACACATCCTTACATCCGACTGCCACCAAAATCGAACAGCTCCAGCTTCTCGGCTTCGGAGTATTGATTGTCCTATGAGACCTGGGGGATTTCTAACCTCGTCCCCACCAGCCAAGGTTGTCGCCTGGGATACACACGCATTGGAAAGTTCTGAGGAGAAAAACGACGGCGATGACTGGAGAACCGTGAAAGCCGATAGTTATATAGGATTAACTCCAGGGTGATTTTCTTTGCGGATTTCTTGTAGCTTTCACCTAAACGTATCGTCAGCCTTGTTTTCATTCTTTCGGCCGACGTCGGCCTGTGGACGCTAGGAACAGTGCCGCTGGTTGCCGTCCAAACATAGCAGGAAGGCCCAAGGGTTCACCTGCCACGACTACCACTCTCCGAGATAAGCCCGCGCCAGGCTTATCAGCACGTGATGCGGAATCTTCCGCGCGCCCCCAGGCCAGTGCGATCTTCGTCCAGATCTCTCGTCACCCGAGCCGGAGAGCTCATTCGCAAGTTTGCACGAAACGCCTGGAATCCCGCACTGTCGCCAGCTTTCCCATTGCTGATTCTATCCCCACGCACCCAGCATTTGTCCAGAGGACGCCCGTCTCCATGTAGAGGCCTGCCGGTGCTGGCTTCTTCCATCCGGTGTAAGTCCTTTTTTTTTCTGCTTTGCGTCGCGACCAGCCTCACTTTCTCCTGAGCTGGGAGCTGTGAGCGGCCGAATTGCAGAGCGTCCCGCCACCTCAAAGGGGCCCCTTCGCCCGAAATTCGACGCCGCGCGACATCGTAGCAGCTTCTACGCGATATTCGAGCTTCACTAAATAGTTGTGCTAATGGTTCTTTCCCCGCAGATCATCATGAATAGCCAGAATCTTCATGGCAGTAGCGCAGCGGGCTACGATCGGGATCGCGAAATGGACGAGCGCCACCGAGCTATCCAGCAACACGAAGAGATGGCACGACGAGATCAAGAACGAGAACGAGAACGGGACCGCGATCGCGAGCGCGACCGAGAACGGGAATCTGGCGATAGGTACCAGTCCACGCCTCATCACAGCAGCGCGGGTTCCATCCCCATCCACCAGCCGGTAGCTTCTCGCATAACCGGCGCGATCCATAGCCCGGGCGGATTGCTTGCCAATCACAACGGCAACGCACCCCCGATTCCTCTCGGTGCGCCCGCCGGCGGCCCTCTGGCCAACTTTGGCGGCCCGCTGCAGAACGACCACAACCGCCCGATTCAGCACGGCGGACAGAACAACGCGAACCAGCAGCATCAAATGTTCGCGCCGATGCCGCATACTACAGCTCCCCCGAGCTCATCGCACGCAGTGACGAGCGGTGTGGCAGCTGTATTCGGTGGCCCGCTGCAACAAGACGGCCAGCGTGGGGCTCAGCAGGGTGCGCCTTTCCCACCAGCCGGCGCAGCTGCCCACCAGATCCCCGGCGGCATCACCCAAGGGCAGCAGCCGATTCTCAATGTGAGTTCAGACATTTCCTTGTTTCTTATTTGTTGGGTGCGGGTTATTGGGTGCGCGAGAGGTGTTTGCTCTTGGTCAGCAGAATCGGAGTTGGCGACGTCACATGCCCAGCGGCAGTGAATAACGGCACAATTGCTTCACCATTTACTGGAGCAGCCCCCTCATACCACACCCTCCAAGTTTCCACATACCGCTTCCTCGATACGAGATATCTTGCATTGCACAAGTCACAAAAGTTCTTGCCACCCTCCAGCATTTTGCGCCAACTGCCCCGCCAGCGGCGCCCTCTGCTAGCTATGGATCGCGACATGCCTGATGCTCCGACGTTTGCCGCAGACCTCGTTGGCGTTTTCGGCGGCGGGGGAGAGGGCGCGATCATTTACTGTGACGGGAGTGTCTCCATGTGGTGCAACTACCACAGTTACATTGTACCGATACCCACTGTCCAAACTCAACTCAAAAGATAAAGAGAAGCGAGGCCAAATGCTAACAAGTTTTACTACAGGATGCCCTCACATATCTCGACCAAGTTAAAGTTCAATTCCACGACCAGCCCGATGTTTATAATCGTTTTCTCGATATCATGAAGGACTTCAAGAGTCAAGCGTACGTCCGAGTCTTGCTTGCCCGTGGGGTACACATATTGACATAGGCAGAATCGACACGCCTGGAGTTATTAACCGCGTTTCGGAGCTTTTCGCCGGCCACCCGAACCTGATCCAAGGATTTAACACGTTCCTGCCCCCAGGTTATCGGATTGAGTGCGGCGCCGGGAACGACCCCAATACAATTCGGGTTACAACTCCTATGGGAACCACTGTTCAGTCGATTACTGGTCGTGGAAACCAGCCAGATGGCCACGGACCTCCGGGAGGTAACCCGCCCATCTTCCCCGAGCGTGGTGGACAGTGGCAGCAGAGGCCGCAGCACAGTATCGAGAGCCCAGAAGCCGCGTTTAGCACACCCGTGCAGAACGGAGCAAGCCTCTTTGTCCAGGCAGCCGCTCAAAATGCTGCGTTTGAGAGCGCAAATTCCCAGCGTGGTCGTGCTCAAGGCACTGCTGGCCCTACTGATACACCCAACACGCGTCATGCTTTAACCCCCACACCTCAAGGTCAAACTCCAGTGAATGGCAACGCGGCAAACCAAGCCAACATGGAGCGTCGGGGACCCGTGGAGTTCAACCATGCGATCAGCTACGTGAACAAGATCAAGGTACGCCTCGCAGCTTGCGTCGGTCAGTGAAGGAATTCATCAGCTAATCATATGTGTCAGAACCGATTTCAGGACAAGCCTGAGATATACAAACAGTTCCTTGAGATCCTCCAGACATATCAACGAGAGCAGAAACCCATTCAGGATGTTTACGCTCAGGTTACGACTTTGTTCAATTCTGCCCCTGACTTGCTAGAAGATTTCAAGCAATTCCTACCGGAGACCGCTGGGCAAGCCAAGACGACTCCCGGTCGCATGGAGGATGGCACCCCCACGGGTCCCAGTCATACCCCTCAGCCTGGGCTGAGAGATGGGCAAAAGATGCCCCCTCTCGGAAGCTTCGCGCCTCCCGCTAGTGCGAGCAAAGACACCAAAAAGCGACCGCGTGCAGATAAGCAGGCTGCCAACGCCGGAGCTCTTCTTGCCGAAGCAGCGGCAAGCTCTCGCCTCGCAGCTCCTAGTGTGAATGGGAACAAGAGGCCTAAGCTCAACCATGCGCTCCGACCGGCGGGTGAGAACTCGGCGGTTGAGCCAACGCTCACTCCAGTCATGCCTGAGCCGTACCCGCCACGATCCGCAAGCACTTCCAACCAAGATGAGATAGCATTCTTTGAGCGTGTGAAGAAGTTCCTTAGTAACCGTTCATCGATGAACGAGTTCTTGAAGCTATGCAACCTGTTCAGTCAGAACATCATCGACAGGAATACTCTTTTCCACAAGGGTGCCCTTTTTATTGGCGCCAACCCTGATTTGATGAGCTTCTGGAAAACTTTCGTTGGAGTCGAGACCCAGGATGTGGTTATTAACAATCGCCCGGCACCTCCAACAGACAAGGTCTCCTTGAGTAACTGTCGAGGATACGGTCCTAGTTACAGACTTCTTCCCAAGAGAGTAAGTGGCTCATACTGAGACTCATAGTGTGCCTTGCTAACATGCATCGCAGGAACGCCTGAAGCCATGCAGCGGCCGTGACGAACTTTGCAACTCGGTCCTGAACGATGAGTGGGCCTCGCATCCCACTTGGGCTTCTGAGGATTCTGGATTCGTTGCTCACCGAAAGAACCAGTTCGAAGAGGGCCTCCATCGCATCGAAGAAGAGCGTCACGACTACGACTTCAACATCGAAGCCAACCTGAAGTGTATCCAGCTCCTGGAGCCTATCGCGCAGCAGATGCTTGCCATGTCTGCCACTGAGAGGGAATCATTTCAGATGCCTGCTGCGCTTGCCGGACAGAGCACATCGATTTTCAAACGTATCTGCAAGAAGATTTACGGTGATAAGGGTATCGATGTCGTCAACGATATGTATACACACCCCTTCGATGTCGTGCCTGTCCTCCTGGCCCGCATGAAACAGAAGGATGAGGAGTGGCGATTCTCACAACGTGAGTGGGAGAAGGTCTGGCATGCACAGACCGACAACATGCACCTCAAGAGTCTCGACCACATGGGTATCCTTGTCAAGCAGAACGATAAGAGGCATTTGACGGCCAAGCATCTTGTTGATGTGATCAAGACAAAGCACGAGGAGCAGCGACGAGAGCGAGCCTTGAAGGGCAAGGCACCTCGACACCAGTTCGTGTGGGACTTTGCCGACAAAGACACGGTTATCGACCTCCTCCGCTTAATGATGCTGTACAGCTTGCACAGCGGTCAACACAGCAGCCAAGAAAAAGAGCGTATCCTCGAATTCTTTGAGATGTTCATCCCTGCCTTCTTCGACATTCCGGAGGAGCACATTCAGGATAAGCTGCCTAAAATTCAGCCGGAGTCTGGCGAGGAGGAGATGGAAGACCACACCCCAGCTGAGCTTACCAACGGCCGTAGTCGCCGCAACGGCAAGAAGGGAGATCTTCTTAGAGGGGTTCTTGACCCTGGTCGCAACGGCAGCAAGCCACGAGGCCAGAAAGAGGACAGTGCGGCATCTGGAAGCAAAGAGACGACTCCTGATGTTACTTCAGCGAACGAGGAAGAGATGCCTGACGCATCTGAAGATGCTGCGGCTCACGACCTGTCCAACGAGCGCTGGATGCCTAGCATTCCCAAGCCAGTCGTTGTTGGTCAAAGCGACGCCTTACTGGATGCTGATGGTGAACTAAAGGCCGATGGATTTTTCACTCGACCTTGGTACAACTTCTTCTGCAACCAGACTTTGTTTGTCTTCTTCAGCATCTTCCAGACCCTGTACCAGCGGCTGCAGGATCTCAAGGACAGCAAGGAAACAGTTGCCAAGGAGGTTGTGCGTCTGAACAACGCCAAACCGGCTCGGGATATAGGGTTCACCGAGAACCACATGAAGTTCTTTGACCTCAACGATGACCCTGAGACTTACTGGCCGAAGACGCTCGAGCTCATAGAGGAGTACATCACCGGCGACGTGGATGAGAGCCGATACCAGGACGTCATGCGCCACTACTACCTCAAGACCGGATGGAAGGTGTACACCATCCAGGACCTGCTCAAGACCCTCTGCCGACTGGCTCTCACATGCAGCAGTACAGATGCTAAGGAGAAGACTCCTGATCTGATCCAGCAGTACCTTGCCAGCCGTGATAAGGAGGAGACGAGCTATCAGACTGAGATCAGCGCCAGGAAACTTGCTGAGAAGTGCGTTAA
Source organism: Dactylonectria estremocensis (assembly GCA_020744375.1). Taxonomy (NCBI): domain Eukaryota; kingdom Fungi; phylum Ascomycota; class Sordariomycetes; order Hypocreales; family Nectriaceae; genus Dactylonectria; species Dactylonectria estremocensis. The sequence goes on from JAGMUU010000004.1 coordinate 3,050,950, forward strand.
GGACGGCGACATTTTCGTTATTTGCTGGGTGAGTTACGAATTGTGATATCCTCAAGATCAGAACACTAACAATGCTCGCAGTTCCCTGGCAAGTCCGAGGCCACAATTCGCTGGTTGCAGCGAGAGGAGACGACCTTCTACATGGACGAGATGCAACTCCGCGAGCGCTGGCAGTATTACATCTCATCCTTCATCCGAGTGGAGCCCACTGAGGGAGTCCCACGATCTAAACTCCAGAAGTCAGTGCTCACTCGCAACCTGCCGTCTGGCGACACCGACTCGGATGACGACAGCATTCCTAAACCCGTTTCGTATGAGGAGAATCTTACCATCAGTATCTGCCTCAAGAGCTCAAAGATGGTCTGGGCCGCCGGCACCTCTGAGTACGTCGTTTACGGCCAGGCACCTAAGATGCGTGACCAGCGTGAGCGCCGTGACAAGTTCATCCGCGCCCTCACCAACTATCGTGAGAGCAAGCTCCTCGAGAAGTGGGTGCACAATCCGGCATGGACAAAGGATCTCAGTCCAGAAGAGGTTCAGGAGCAGAATAAGAATTTCCGTCGTTGGATGGACGAGGGTATCGTGCCTCCAGGCGCTTCCGAAGAGGATGTCGAGATGAACTAGACGGGGAAGCCTCTACCGCTGTTCTTTCGACACGGAGTTGTAAGAGGCAAATGGGACGAACAGAGGAGTGGATGATGATATCGTTTTCAAGTACTCTGCGGAAATGGAAAACAACCATGGCCCGTCCGGCAAGTGAGTTTTGCACGTTGCCGGAGTTGGGACCGGATTATGGCCGGGGGAATCTCACCAGCGTTTGCTTTTGTTGTGTGCTTGGCTTTTTTTTCTAATTCCCTATTCTACCACTGTTGCACTCCTTTGCTTTCCTGTTTGTTGAAGGGCCGGGGTTACCGGATTTGCAGAGACTTAGCTCTCTCTCTCTCTTGTCTTGTTGCGGGAGGAGTGCTGCACGTATCGCGAGTCTCCGCCAAAAAAGGAGAGGAGGGTCCGGTTGAATATGAGAAGGAGCAGTTTTCCTCTCTCGTTTGTACTCTAGATTATATAGCCCTTGCACATCCGTCGATAACTTATAAAGTGGCTATTATAACTCTTTGGCTCTGTCGTTATTATAAGAATTGGCATGTCATGCATGACCTTCGTGAAACCATGTACATTTTGCTTTCGATTAGATCTACGATATAGTGTAGCAACGATTCGAACCGTCAACTATGCCAAGATGCATCAGGTATAGCAACGCGCTTTTTTTATATCCTCATGCCGTATCCCATCCATGCAAGTGACTATGCGCCGTTAAAATATGTCATTCAAGTCGTAATGTCCTGACGTCTACTGCAGGTTCTCGATGACCAAAGCAGAGGCACCACCGCCACCATTGCAGATGCCGACAGCGCCAATCTTGGCGTTCTTCTCCTTGAGGACGGAGGTGAGGGTGGTGACGATACGAGCACCGGAGGCACCGAGAGGGTGGCCAATGGCAACCGAACCGCCGTAAACATTGACCTTGTCAAGGTTGAGGCCAAGGATCTTGGCGTTGGCGAGGGCAACGGCGGAGAAGGCCTCGTTGATCTCGTAGAACTCAATCTGCTCAGGGGTGAGGCCAGCGTGCTTGATGGCCTTCGGGATGGCGAGGGCAGGAGCAACAGTGAATCGCTCAGGCTCGCGCTCCGCATCACCCCAGCCGAGGATTTTGGCAATAGGCTTGAGACCAAGCTCCTTGACCTTGGCCTCGGAAGCGAGGACAACGGCGGCGGCACCATCGTTGATGGGAGCGGCGTTGGGGGCGGTGACGGTGCCGTCGGGTTTGAAAGCAGGGCGCATGGCCTTGAGCTTGGCCTCGTTCAGGTTCTTGACCTCATCGTCGCGAGTGACCTGGACGTTGGGCTTGCCTCGGCCGCCGCTGACCTCAACGGGGACGATCTCAGTGAAGAGACCAGCCTCAGTGGCAGCCTGAGCCTTCTTGTACGAGTTAATGGCGTACTCGTCCTGAGCCTCACGGGTGAGCTCGTACTCGCGAGTGCAAAGCTCAGCAGCAAGACCCATGTGCTCCTTGTTGTAGGAATCGGTGAGGCCGTCCTTGAGAACGCCATCGACAAGGGTCTGGTCGCCGTACTTGGCGCCGGTTCGGAGGTTGGGGAGGTAGTGGGGGGTGTTGGACATGGACTCGGTACCGCCAGCCACGACGATGTCGGAAGTGCCGAGCATGATGTTCTGAGCACCAAGGATGATGGCCTTGAGGGAAGAGGCGCACACCTTGTTCACGGTCGTGGCAATGGTGGACTGGGGAAGGCCGGCGCCAATGGCGCACTGGCGGGCGGGAGCCTGGCCGAGACTGAAGACGGTCAGTATGCGAGAGGTTCCATAGAGTTAGACGACGGGGATCCGGGGTGTAGGAGGGGATTCTCAAGACCATGTTGGTAGAGTGTGCGAGAGTGTGCCGGTAGAAGGGGTAGGAGGGGTAATTTGGCGCATACCCAGCGGAGAGGACATTGCCAAAGAAAACCTCATCGACATCCTCAGACTTGATGCCAGCTCGCTCGACAGCGCCTGAAACATGTTAGCACCTTGAAGATCCGAGACATAGAGGCGGACCAAGTACCCTTGATGGCAGTAGAGCCAAGCTGGGTGGCGCTCAGGCTCGACAGAGAACTGTCTCTCGTCAGTATCATGATGGCGATTTCGGTGTCATGGTGGGGTAGACAGAGCTATTTCGCTCTCATGGCTTTCATGTGCCAAACATACCCAAGGAAGGAGCCTACGGGGGTACGAGCCACCGAGACAATGTAGACGGGAGGAAGGCCAGACATGTTTGCGGTTGGTTGCAGAGGAGAGTCTTGATCGAGGGGAAAGATTGAGATGTTTAACAAAGGAAGATGGAAGCGGATGGAGAAAGTCGGAGGAGGGAAGATATGGATTGCGGAAATTTTGTTGAGGGAAAGAAGTGCTGAACCTGGTAGCACCTGTCTACCTACCTCCCTACCTACCTACCTACCTACTCGAGGTAACTACCTGTAATTGGAATCTACTAATGTCGGTACCGCCCAAATGAGGTGGACAAGATCAATAATCCATGGCGATTGGAGATTGATACCTAGTCAAGATCCCGCCGGGCCGTTACGTATTCTGGCCGCGTGCCCCTCCTTGCTGCGCCTGCGAACGCGCGCACTCTCTGTATGTAGGTACTCTATGTACTCAATCCCTAGCACTCGCCTTACAAAATTATGACCAAAGTAGCGCCTATAATGGAGAATGCCGACCAAAATGGAACCCGAATGCGAATGGAGGGGCACGGCTCTTGCCGACGCCGCTGTCGGCACCCGCAACCCTGCTCTTGCCTCGACCTGCCCACCGCTCCCGCCCCACTTGTACCTGACCTCTGGCACAGTAGCATCTGCCAATCATCTCCAACGTTGCGCATGGGGCTTGTAGCCTTGCATATGGGCACGTGACGTAGCCTCGCCCGGTCCGTCGAAAAAGTTGGCCGGCGCCGCGCAGCGCCGACTCCTACGCGCGCCAGGCAGAGGGTGAAGCTTTGGGTGAAGAACGACAAGAGAAGCTGCATTTTCTGTCTCCGTCGCCCGCGCAACCTGTTTGATATTCTGCGCTGAGCTGCACGGCCAAGATGGATGACCTTTACGACGAGTACGTTCTTTCTTTTCTATTGCTTCGCGACCACGCGCTAACATACGGTGCTTCAGGTTCGGTAACTTCATTGGCGACGAGGCTGGGTCCGAGGAGGCATCTGAGGTCGGTGTCGAGGCGAACGACTATGTCTACGATGATGAGCCGGATGAGGCGCCTGGCGTCACAGGTCAGGAGCTGATGGAACTTGACGGTACGTGTTGCGCCGCGCCCGATAGGAGCCCCGTGAAGCTCGAGAGCTGACATTAATTTTGCGACTCGATAGATGGGCCGTCAAACGCAATTATCCTCCACGAGGACAAGCAGTATTACCCAACGGCCGAACAGGTGTACGGTGCCGATGTCGACACCCGCGTCGAAGAGGAGGATGCGCAACCCCTAACGCAGCCCATCATCGCCCCCATCGAGCAGAAGAAGTTCAACATCGAAGAGGCCGACCTCCCCCCTGTGTTCTTTGACCGCGAGTTCATGACCGACCTGATGAACTTCCCCGACCAGACCCGAAACATTGCTCTGGCCGGTCACTTGCATCATGGAAAGACGGCATTCGTGGATATGCTGGTCCTCGAGACTCACGACATTGCGGATCGTTTGGAGAAGAGGGTTGGCAAGAAGCGCGACGAGCAATTGAGATACACTGATGTGCACTTGTTGGAGCGAGAGCGCGGGTTGTCCATCAAGTCGGCGCCAATGAGCTTGGTGCTACCTAGCAGCAAAGGCAAGTCGCATCTGATCAATCTGATTGATACCCCTGGTCACGTCAACTTTGTCGACGAAGTTGCGACCGCCTTCAGGCTGGTTGATGGTGTGTGTCTGGTTGTGGATGTCGTCGAGGGCGTCCAGATCAATACGGAACAGATTATCAAGCACGCCGTGCTCGAGGATATTCCCTTGACCCTAATCATCAACAAGATGGATCGTTTAATCCTAGAGCTTAAGCTCCCTCCCAAGGACGCCTATTTCAAGCTCAAGCATGTCATTGAGGAGGTCAACACTGTCATCACAAATACAGCCCCCACAACGGCAGACCTGAAGCGGATAAGCCCCGAGAAAGGCAATGTTCTTTTCGCCTGTACGGACATGGGTTGGTGCTTCAACCTGGCGTCATTCGCCAAGCTGTATACCGACACCTTTGGCGACATCAACACAGAAGAGTTCGCCAAGCGATTGTGGGGTGACGTCTACTACAACCCAAAGAAGCGTAACTTCACACGGAAACCTGTCGAGGAGCGCGCCGCCAGATCCTTTGTCCACTTCATCCTGGAGCCTATTTACAAGATCTTCACACACGCAATCAGCGATAGCCCAGAACAATTACGACCGGTTCTGGCTTCGCTGGGCATTGAGCTTAAGCCTTCCCAGTACAAGGCCGATGCGAAGGTGTTGCTCAAGTTGGTGTGCGAACAGTTCTTTGGCCCGTCAACAGGCTTCGTCGACATGGTTGTCCAACATATCCCCTCCCCCATAGAGACGGCCGAGCGGCTCCTGGAGAGGTACTATACGGGTCCTACAGATACCAAGACCGCAGCCTCCATCAAGGCATGCGACCAAGATGGTCCTCTCGTTGTCCACATCACCAAACTTTTCAACACCTCAGACGCCAAGAGCTTCCACTCATTTGGCCGTGTTCTCAGTGGTACTGTTCGACCAGGGATGCAGGTTCGCGTCCTTGGAGAAGGTTACTCGCTAGACGACGAGGAAGACATGGCCACGGTTTCCATCGGAGAGGTATTCATTGGGGAGTCAAGATACAACATCCCCACGGACGGTGTTCCCGCCGGAAACTTGGTGTTGTTGAGCGGCGTGGATAAATCCATCGTCAAGTCTGCCACCATCATCCCACTTAAGCTTGAGGACGACGAAGACGCCTACATCTTCCGTCCCGTGACGCACTTCACCGAGTCCGTCCTTAAGGTTGCCGTTGAGCCCATCAACCCCTCCGAGCTTCCCAAGATGCTTGACGGCCTGCGCCGAATCCAGAAGTCCTACCCTCTTATCAACACCAAAGTTGAGGAGTCGGGTGAGCACATCATCCTCGGCACTGGCGAGTTGTACATGGACTGCGTGCTGCACGACCTGCGGCGTCTTTACGCCGACATGGACATCAAGGTCTCGGATCCTGTCACACGCTTCTGTGAGACAGTTGTTGAGACGTCTGCGACCAAGTGTTACGCCATCACCCCGAACAAAAAGAACAAGATCACTATGGTCGCTGAGCAGCTCGAGAAGGGCATCTCAACCGACATTGAGACCGGGGCCGTGCGCATCCGTGATCCCATTCGCAAAACAGCGAAGTACTTTGAGGAGAAACACGGTTGGGATAAGTTGGCGGCCAGAAGTATCTGGGCATTTGGCCCGGAGGAGTCGGGGCCGAACATCCTTCAAGATGACACTCTCCCCACAGAAGTGAGTCTAGAAACCCTTACCCTTGTGACTGTGCCCCGGCACATCACGAGAGCCCCGTGGTTGGACAGCTCTGCTGCACATTTGAGAGTCAATGCTGACAACAGGTGTCTCAGGTCGACAAAAAACTCCTAAACACAGTGAAGGAGTCGATTCGGCAGGGTTTCAGCTGGGCAACCCGTGAAGGACCCTTGTGTGAAGAACGTGAGTTGCAACCCCTTCCGTTGTTTGCCCTTTGTTTCCGTTTCCTTTACCCTTCCCCTTGCAATCCCCATTTTAGTCGTCGTCTGTCGACTTAGCATTCAATATCGCCGACCACAAAATGAGTCCGACATTGTGACGGGCTCTGGTGGGCTTGTGCCACAACCCTCTTCAACCCCGGCTTTCTGTCTCAAGAGCAGTGGGCCTCGACTCGCCTGGCTAGGGGCAACACTGTAGGACGTTGTGGGGAGCGAGGCTCCCTCCACCCTGGTTGCACCATCACTGCCGCCCTAATGCAGTCTGCAATCCTGATTTTCCGTCTGGGCAAGGGGTGGTATTTGCTGATGTCAATGGTACCACTGCTGCTTCAAAGCTAGTGGTAGACAAGCCCATTGACATGGGTAATTACACCGCTACAGGATGGGGCCTGTCCAAAGGTTGAATGGCTCGACGATCGTTCCCTTGATTGCGGCAGATGCGCCTCGCACCAGCGAGATGTAACACTAAAGTTGCCGATTGTGTGTGGCGCTCCTTTTGAACTGAATACTAATTGGACGTGCAGCTATCCGCAACACCAAGTTTAAGGTCACAGACATGCTCTTGGCCAGCGAGGCCATCTTCCGGGGCGGTGGTCAAATCATTCCCACATCCCGCCGCGCTTGCTATTCATCATTCCTGATGGCGTCGCCTCGTCTGATGGAACCCGTATACTCGGTGTCAGTGACGGGCCCCGAGGACTCGTACATGGAGGTCTATAACGTGCTGTCACGACGGCGCGGCCACGTTCTGTCGGATGGTCCCGTCGCCGGTACGCCGCTGTATCGCGTCAACGGCCTCTTGCCCGTCATCGACAGTTTCGGCTTCGAGACGGACTTGCGCATCAAGACGCAGGGCAGCTCCATGGTGAGCCTTGTCTTTGACAGCTGGAACATCGTCCCTGGCGACCCACTGGACCGAGAGCAAATCATCCGCCCACTGCAGCCTGCGTCAGCACAGGCGACAGCGCGTGACTTTGTGCTCAAGACACGGCGTCGCAAGGGTTTGAGCGAGGATGTCAGCGTCAAGACGTTCCTGGAGCCGGAGTTCTACCAGAGCCTCATGGAGAGCGGGATGCTCGGGGAGATTTGAAGCAGCAATGTGTCACGAGCCAGGAGTCAGGAGCTAGGAGCTACGTAGGAGCCTGGAAGTAGGAGCTATGTAATAAGAACTGGGAATCAGGAGCTAGAAGCTCGGAGCTCGGAGTCCGAAGCCCACCAAACGTCTTTGGGTAAATTGTGCAAAAGAGCTGACGAAGAAGGCTGAAGAGGAGGGGGCTTGTGCGCGGAGGAATGGAAAGGTAGCCCTTGGATCCTCACATGGATGACGACGATAATGGCCGTGCGAGGGCCGCACGTACAAGGATAGCTGCTGTATCATTTGGGGAAAAAGGGTTTAAAGTGCAATGAGATGGTGTCGATGACGGAGCATTCGGGGACATATCCCTTAGAGATGAGAGATGATAGAAGGAAGGCTCGGCGAAACAGCCCCCCCCCCCCCCAAACGCATCAACCAGGATCTTTGAACTCCCGACTTCCGCATCAGTCCCGCCAACACGTGTCTTGTCCAATCCACCCGGCCGAAGAAATGGACGCCTTATCCGCCTCTAGAACGTCAAAGGTTAGTGCTTCCTCTGTTTGCTGGGAATCGATGAGCTTTCCCCCAGCCTTGCCGGAGGAAGGACAGGACAGGGCATCTTTCTGGACGACGACGGTTCCACAAGGACGGGAGGCGCCCACTCAAGGGGGCAACCCTGACAAGCCTAAACGCTGACGGTTCCTTTACGACTTTGGATCCCACGTAATGGGGGCCAATGGAAGTCGGTATAAGATGGAGGATGCAGAGGTACACAGAGTAGCAGCCTGGTGGTCTCGACGACTTGAACCTAAAAGACAAAAATGGCCAGAGGTTAAATGCCCAATCCGTAGCTCGTTCGGCCATCGTCCGATGTGTGCTGCCAACTTGCAATGTGGCTTGCGGGGAACGCACCGCAGAGGAGCCGCGTGAGACACGACCCCAAAACGAGGCCGAACAACCCCTCATGTCAAAAGTCTGGAGGAGGCCGTTAGGGCGTTCTATGGGGGAGAGGGATTGGAAATTCCGGGAGTGGTGGGGGGAGGGTTTCCGTGCAGGGGGGTTTTGGATCGAGTTTGACCTGCACTGCGAGCAAGCAGCAACAACATGTTGAACTAACGGCAGGATGACTAGCGGCAGGATGCTTAGCTGCAGGTTGAACTGGTTGCAGAGCAGGGGGAGAGGGTTGTAGGGCTTCGCCGGGGTGTGTGTTTTGTGATGGGCGCTCTTCTAAGGCCTTGCTTGGGACGAAATAGAGAGCAGCCAGCCATGCCGGAATGCGCAACAGCCCAAGGATTGGCGGGACCGAGGTCGGCGAAAGGGGCTCTTGGGACTTGGAACGACGGCATGATGCATTCCCGCTCTCGAACTAGACATGAGATGAGATATACTACTCAGCTAGCATCAGTCCCATCGAGTAGTGCCATCGGATGCTGACTTCGGTAACAGCTAACGGGGTCGAGGCCAATCCCGAGGAGCCGTTTCGGAGTGAAAGTATCTATATCGTAGGATCATTTCTCCCGTCCCCCTGGGGGCGGGAAAGTCCACGGGAGTTGATGAAATGATGGGCGGATGAAAAGCATTCTCCAGACGGATGCCGCATGCGCCCCGGACTGACAGCGACCCAAGCGGGCATATGCAGGTGTGATCCCCGGCCGCGCCCAGGAAGAACAACAGCTTCCGAAGAATATCGGGGTAGCGGCCAGACACCCGCATGTTGAAGAGGGCAGGCCTGACCTCGCAGCCAGCTTGAATGAACCAGGGGTGGTGTGTGTGGGAAAGGCGTCATTCGTTGTCGTTAGACAGGGAGACCAAGATCCCCATCCACAAGCGAGAAGGCCCGTCGAGCTCGCGTGTGAGCCAGGCAACTCAACTGGACAGGACACAGTAGGCAAGCGTTGGTACTTCGTCGTAGGTCAAGAGAGGACATGACATGACAATCCAGAGCTTGTATGGATTGCAAGCTGCAGACACCCCCGTTTGACCAAGCCGGCTAAGCTCATGCATCCGCTGGCTTGGCACGACTTGTCAACCCCATCACCCCTCCCATCCCGTCTGCGACCCAGGTGCACGGGAAGCGCACAAGCCCCCCCCATGCGTGAGGGATGGTCATGTTGCCGGGCTTGGTTTCGCTGAGGGGATCTGGGATGAAAGGACCCCCAGTAACCCTACACAAGGGGCAGGAGGGGGTGGCAATGGGTGTCAAAACCACGGCCGAATCCCCCTCGTGCGCGGTAAATTCCGCGTCTGTAGGGGACAAGTCTTCCCAGACCAGCCGCCACTGGCCAGCAAAGAGCCCTGAGATGGGGCCAGATTATACACCGGGCGGTTTGGAATTGCGGCGACGGGAGTGGGGGATGCTGGTTTAGAGCCTGGCAGGGGCACGAAAACGGAAAGCAAATCGCAGGGTAAGGCATTATTAGGTCAGAAACTTGACAGGAGATGGAGGGCCGGTACGTTGGTTAGTAGCTTGTCTGTTGGTATGTCCGTAGTCCGCAGTCCAAGCAATTGTAGATCTGGATCATGGCCGAACTAAGCCAAAGGAGATTGACGTCGCAGTGTAAGTGTCGAAGTGACCAGGACCATAACCAACCACCCTTAGCCGACGAGGCCTGTCAAACGCCGCCAATTGATGAAAGGCCTGCCCTAAGTCTTGGACAATTCCACTCAGTCCACCAGTCCATCTCCTTCACAAACATGTGATGGAATACAGTCCTCGGCACTCCATCACGGCAAAAGTGTGGCATTTTGCCGGATAACGTGTTGGAGAGGAGCCACCCCTTGTCGAATACTCCACGGTGTGGCTTGTTGGCGGTCGAACTTTAACTCGATCAATCTGTCTCTGGTGCGATCGCTTGTTCGCGAAAGAGTCCCGCCAATCACGCGTCTTTGCCGCTTTGGCACACTTGCTTCCGTTCTACCTCGACTCAGAGAGTCAAGTGGTCTGCTTAATGCTTCTGACCAACCTTGCAGACCGCCATGTCACCGAAGTTGGGGAAAAGCCGAACCATTTTTGCATTCCTTGGCTCGAATTTCATGTGATTTTTTCAAGGTTGTTCGATTGACGATTATATGACGCCAATATGAGCGGGTGACGAATCCTTGCACGGCCATAGGCGGTAGGCGACTATTCTGTGCGAAACGCCGAATGAGGAAGCTGTATTCTGCGTGCAAGTGCTCAAGCACATGTTTCCAGCATCTTGTCCAAGACGCCCTTCAGAGTATCATTCTCCAATGCAGCGGCTACTCGCTCTTTGTCGCCAAGCTGCTTGTTCACTTGGTCGTCCTGATTATGACTGTTTTCCTTGCAAGTAACGTCAACCCTGTAGTTGGGCGGCAGGGCCTGCTCAAGCCGCACCCGAACTCCCAGTCCAATTACTGTTGCGAGCGAGCAGTGCGTAATGGTAGGCGTAATTTCCACAGCAACCTGAACAATTGTGTTGGGGCTCGGAACACCCAAGGCGGGAGACGGAGTAATGTGAATGTCACACAGATTGATGACAGAGAGTTGACCCAGAGACACGGGGTGCTCAGGGTCGGATATGGTTGAGATCAAGTCTGTAAGAACAACGTTTAGCAACACAGTACTTGTTTGAGAGCCAGCCAAGATTGAAGGTCATAAGCATCAGAGACGAGACATGGGGTGCAAATGGGAAACATCCAACACATGTAATGCATATTTGAAAGCCACGCTTGTGGTGGTGTGATGGGCTGGCCATGGTATAAAAGTCATGCACCTCTCTCAGAGAGGAAATAGGGCAACTAAGTTGGCAGAGGAGGTATTCCGGCAAAATGTCTCGAGTTGAAACACTTTCTAGTCTCGACTCCACTGAAACTAACACGGGAAAAAGAAGGAGAAGAAGATCGGCATACCGTAAATTTCCTGTTCATCGATTGCTTCATCGGCGAACTCGTCGTGCCAGTCACTGGTACGCGGCCAAACAACCGCACTTTGGCTGCAGAAAGGCTGGGACAGGTAGGACGGCTTGGCAAAGACAATGTCATTATACCTGGACTCAGGGCCCTTCCGCGGAGTTAGCTTTGCCTGGCGCGTGGGCAACTGGGATGCGCTCAGGATAGTAGGGTTGGCATTGTCCAAGGTCGCCATATTGAAGAAGAGGGGGCAGCGGTAGTCAGGGGGAAAAGGCACGAGCGTCGTGAGATGACTGGCTCAACCAGAAAGAAGCTGGATAGTGGAGATGACAAATGCTCGGCGGAATGCTAGCAAAGAGGCTGCGGACTGCTGCGGACTTGCGATGGCCTGGCTTGGTTGTTGATGGGTTCGTGTTGCACAAGGATTGTTTGATGGGGAGGGGAAGATTTGATCTCATGACGCCACATTTGATAAGCGCCGTCATTTTGACCGAGGTAGGCCGGGGGCCCTGAATGTGAGGCGCAGCAGGGGTGAGCCTCGAGACCACCGCCACTGGGCGAGCCAAACCAACTAGGCTGGTCCTTTTTGGCCATTGGACCATCTTGGATCATCTTGGGACAATCTACCAAGTTTATGGTGTTCGAATACTACCTTCTCCGCATGGGATATCGTGGCCAAAAGGCGCTTGCGGTGGACCCCTAGAGAATGACGCACGCATGGCAAGGAACGAGGCGGCAGGACATGACTTAATGGAAACTTTATTAACATCGAATAACCTACCTCCGTATATCACCGGCAGCCAGGCCGAGACGCACCCGCACCAGGGCCCCTGCTCGTGCCTATTACTACACGTGTTAATGCTGTACCGCACACGCCGGGCAGTCGTCATGGCTGTTGCCGGACTAGGCAGGACAATCGATAGCGCTTCGAGGCGTACGCACGTATTCATGCATTGGATACACATTAACATCAATCAATATCGTGTTGCGTACGTATGTAGTACAGGGCAAGTCAGGGGGGATCAGCAGGCGCGAGACCCCGGGACGAGAGCGACAGGGAGATTTCGCTCGCTCGATGGCGCTGAAAGTCCCCTGGACAAGGAACAAGCATCTGCCGCAGTGACGCCCAAGAATCGAAGGTGGCGGTGGGGGCTGGGGCTATTTTGGAAGATCAGATGGAGCCCTGGGTGTTCCCGGCCGAGAAGGCTTCTAGAAGCCCCGTGGAAGCCTAGAAGGCGATTGTGATAATGCGCTGCGCGGTTGCCGGTACCCCTGCATCGAATGTCCCCAGAAGCCGGGCAGAAGCCGGCCGATGGTCGAGATGGGCCATGGGTCTTGCGTGGCCGCCAACCGGTGCCAGATCGTGGCGGACGCCGACGCCGTGGACTTCGGAGCAGATTGCTAAAACGAGCCAAAGGGAAACTCCACGAACCCCTTGGGCTTCGAATTGAGCCAGCCCGCACAGCTGTCTGCCGCGGCGCCGTCTCAAGTGCCGACGCGCGCGACCAACAGCTGATGGCCCTACCGGGCGATCCGCGGCCCAATGCGCGTAACCCTGACTCTGATTGACGCTGGGGGGCGAGGGGCGATTGCCATGGTGTGCTGGATTGTCCGAGGGCATCGGATCTTGATTGGTATTAGTAAGAACCCAGTCCAAGATTGGTATCTATGTGTAATCTGGGCTTCAGCAGCAAAGGGATGATGCCGGTCGACGGACCAAGCGGGACATGGGGGTCTCTGGCTTCTGGGATCGTCGGATGCCTTGAAATTACTCCTGTGGCCACGACGTGCTATAGCACCCATAGCATTATGGCTGTAAACGTGAAGAGGCAAGGAGGGTCTGCATGTCTGCATGCATGGTAAGCTTGCTATGCTCCCGCCAGTCTAGGGGGCGTGGCTCATCGTCATCGTCTAGCTTCGTCCTTGATTGCGTCTCTGGACGGAACTCGTCGTCCACACGGCAAGGAAGGCAAGGAAGGCGACTTGGCGAACCAAGTTGTCAGCTGTCACCCTTGATGAGCCAGCCGTACCAAGCTTTTTGCTGTCTTGCCCTGAAGCACCGGTCCCCTTCGTCGTTCCGACACATGGGCAGCCTAGTCTAGGAACGGAGTATACAAGAGCCGCTCGATGGAGACGCTGGACACTAGAGAAGCCTCACCGACCCAAGGCCCTCAGGTGGAAGATGCGTATTCGTAGGCTCTTCCCAAGCGAGGACATTGACTTTGATGAAGGGAATCGGGGTTGGCCCCATCGAAGGCACTGAAACCACCATTGCGTGAAGGGCAATGTGATTGAGCAGCAGAGCCCGGAAAGTGGGTTACGGGTGCGTGGAGAAATTCGTCCCCCCTCTCTCCCCACCTGGGACTGGGCTAAACGTTCGCTGAGCCTCGGCATCTTCCAGGCCGCCTCCTCGCCAGCCTGCCTGAAGCCTCGCCAAAAAAAATCTACGACAGAAAACGTCGACATGTGACACCAACCAAAATGCATGGCCTATTGCAGCCGTACCACCTGCCGGGAAATGCTGCGCTCCAGCCTCCCCTGGCCTCTCTCGGTTCTTTGGGGAGCACAGAGCAAGGTTTGTCGAGATGGAGGTGGTACAACTTCGTTCTTTGCGTCCAGTTCGTCACACAGGCTGAGGCATGGTTGGTGCAAGCGCCGGGCTTCTTTCGCACTCGTACCTTCTAGCACAGTGTCAAACGGCGCCACTGAGCGAAGTTTGTGTCCTGAGTGGCCCGGTTCTAATACAAAGGTTGTTGGAGGCGACCGGGGGGGAGGGGGGTGTTCTACGAGGGAAGTGGGCTAAGGTGTCGTCGGCTTGGTTTCCTGGGGTGTTGACGTCGATACGACGAGTACCGTGACGTGCTGGAAACATCAAGGACCCTGGCCTGGCCTGGCACTTGATAGTGATCATCAATTGACCCTACCCTGAGCTAAAGAAACGAGTATCCGGCCGGAATCGAGGATACGTACTCTGTAACAGGGCAATTAATAGGGAATGTCATCGCATCGTCGGTGAAATTGTGAGTCGCAGATAGTTTAACGGCTAGTAAAGACGGTTCGGAGCATTAGGGCCTACGGGTGAGCTGTGCGAAGACCATTATTGTTCGCATCCGAAGGCACGAGATCTCCGTGATGACGGCTCAATTTCCCCGTCAGTTTACCGGACAGAGTGACGAGTACAAGGGGGGGGGGGAGTCGCAGATTTAGGCAATGGGTTCATCCTTGAGCCCGACTGATGGCGGTCCGCGTGCCACCAGCACCTGCCTCCGGGGCTATACTTGGGCTGGTCTGGTATGGCGACGGTTCCTGCATTTCAACAACAAGGAGTTCAGGTGCTAGAGGTGCCATGCCTCGGATGCATTCATTCATTCGCAGACGCACGCACTGTGCTCGGTAGATGATGTTTGGACGTACCAGCCTAGGGAGGCAAAGGTCCAGACCCCAGGGCTCACCGTCGTCGTCAGCGGGGGTGATGGGGGCGATAGACGCTGAACCAAGCAGGCTTGGGCAGGGTGTTTGCTATTAGCCTTGGGAAGTCATAAGTCAGAATCGATCCTCATTGATGGGACTCGCGCGTTGATATGCCGGATACTGCAGCTGCAATCAAATGCCACCCACAATCTTTCATGCGGCTTGTTTCCTGACGGGAGGGTAGCATCCAGACTCGCCCCCTCGTCGTTGCAACGGGCCTGGATGAGCAAGTGCGGCCCCTGCCGAAAGTCAGCCAACGGGATGCCGGGGGAGGCTCAAGAGCAGGAAGATGGAGAGATTCCGTCAAGCACAGGATGGTGATTGAACGCGTGTTAGGCTGAGCTACTGCAGGTCAAGATGAGAACCGTTAGCCCCCAAGCCCCGTCCTGGGGGGGCCTTGGGGTCTTGGGAGCGCGCCGGTGGATCCCCGCGCTGCCAGTGGCTCGACGAGCGATGAAGTGAATGAACTGACCGCCGTGGCGCACTTTGGGGCCATGGTGTCGGTAACCGGACTGGGACAGCCCAGCCAGCCCATATCATCCACCCGAGGACCCAAGAACAGCACTGAGAGGGGAGGGCTAGAGGGGAGGCGGGGAGGGAGGGATGCCGAGACACAAATGGCAAGTTTACGTGGTACGTACCTGACTGGGGGCGTAAGAGACGATGGGCAGAACAGGGGTGTCTCATGAATGGCTGTGGACTTCAGGGCAGCTCATCGTTGTGGCACGGAAGCCATTGTTTGTGTCCCCGGGACTCTGAAATATGGATCATCTGAATGCATCTCGGTCCTCATCATTGCATTTCTCGCCCGGCAAGTGCCTGACAACTTTACAAGGCGTGAGTATCCCAAGGCAGCTGAAGCACTCTGGGCATTGGGTGCAAATACGACAGAATACGCGTACTGGCACCTCGATTAAATCGACGAATCAGCTGGTTCTTGCATCTGTATCAGGTAGCTGAAGCATCCTTAGAACGTCGCTCGAGGCCAGGTGAGGTCCGTGTTGTGTGGCTGTGGCTGGGGCTTCCATGCTCACAGGTCCGGAGTACGGAGGTGTCCGCATGGCGCTCGTCTTGCTAGCATCTAACAACCTTCAAAGGCGCATGCTCAGCGACAACCAGCCTAGTCGAATCTAGGAGGTCAAAACGGTGGAGTTCATCTACTTTTCTGCAATAGCAGATGATGATATACCGTACATTAGTCCACTGTACTGTGCAGTGGCCTGTCCCCTGTTTCTTTGATGCCATCTCCAGTGCTCCACTGAGAAGGCATGCGGTCGGAACTGTCCCAGGCAGAGTGCCAGACTGTCTCGTCCCAGCCGAGTCTAGTCGGGCCAGGGAGGTGGAGGCCTTCTCTGCCAGAGGGAAAGATGCCACCAGAACAAGGCTAAAGCTCGAGACGACGGCGGGAGGGGACGGGGACAGCGAGCTAAAAGCCTCCTGGGGGCGGTGGCGGTGGGTGGCGTGGTGGTTGTCCGCGAGTGCCGTGCTGCGTGCTGTCGTCAACGGGGCATTATTGTGCTAGTGGAACGTCGCCTTACACTCTCCCGGAAGGCGGCCAAGACATCAATATCAATCAATCCACACTGGCGCGGTAGACGGAAACACCCCCCGGAGTCCAGGACGGGACGCGGGCCCAGGCGACCAGTATCCAGTGTGTGCCTATGTCGACATAAGTACCGTGGAAACTGGTGACACAGCTGCTGATCGGGCTCGAGGCCGCGGCGGACCTGAGCGCGCAGCCCATTCGGCTCTGGTGTAACTCGAACTGTCTGCATCTCGGGCTCAGAAGAGGCAGCGAGGCATGTAACGAACGAGGAGGAGTCGGAGGGAGATGGTTAGGGCAACGAGCGGTCAGCGCTGCGCTTGGCATAGAGGAGCTGCTCCCTGAGCTGTTCCTGTGTGTTTCTACACGACATATACGTAATATGGCCCCCGGCGGACAACCTACCTAACCCACAGCCTTGGGCTCATTACGAGAGATTGACAGTATGTCGGGATTCCCCCGCTTGATGACAGCTCCTGGCCCAACCGCCCAGGGAGCCTCATCGCACCTCACCGCTGGCCACTAATTAATCACTGCAGATGCAGCGAGGTCCTGGTTAGGTTGGTAAGGCGGGAAAGCGAGATAGCACACCTGCCGAGAGGACCGACCTTCCATCGCCTAATACCTTACTAGGTCCTACCTACTCCGTATTAATTGGTGCACACTACCTCTCCTAGGAGTACCTTAGTAGTAGTTACTTGCCTCGTGCCTTCCGCTTCCGCTCGCCTGGTTGCCTTAGCTCTGTGCTACGATGTGGAAAGGTAGGAGCTCGGCTTGTTGGTTTGGAATGTGCTTCGTGTCATGGAACCAACTGCTTTCTCGCCTTGACTAGTCTGGGCTTGGCTGAGCCCTGTATGCTGCAGGACCGTCAAGTGGATTGTCGTAGAAGAGCCGGAGCCTGTATTATCCAACTAGAGGTGGCCGAGGTGCAGCCTGCACGGCAGCCCAGCGACGCACCCGCGTTTGAGAGCCTTGCAGGAGGGGTGGTTCTTCCAGTACGTATGACTGTACCTTCCTTCTTTGCCAACCAGCTACCGTGATCCGTGATTAGTGATTACGAAGCACCTGGTTTGAAAAAGAGAAGATATGCAGGCGGCCTAGGACGGAGGGCCTTTCTTTGTCCTCGTTTTGGGCAGGTACGGAACGGGCCCTGTGCATTGTGTTAGTGAGGGCACACGAAACGGCTGGAATGGCTGAAGACCATCCTCATCCACATCCACGCTTCCAAGGCCCTTTTTCCACATGTCCCACACAGATGTCAGTTCCCATGCCGATGATATTCCATATCCACATCCATACCCACAATCGAATCCACGCCCCCTCCGTCACTAAAAAAGGTCCTGCGGTCCTGCTCACTGATACAAAATCGAGGGATAAATCGTCGTCACCTCACCACACACCCCCGCGACACACCCGTTTCATCCAAAGTTCACACCTTGGCCCTTTGCGCGCAAGGCCGATGAGGCACCGGGCAAAGCGTTGGAGGCACTGTGCTGAGGCGTATGGGGATGACTCGACAGTGCCGGTAGATGGTACTGCTGGGCAAAGTGCTGGAATTGTACCTCACACAAGCCGTTTCTTGATTGCACCAGCCTTGGCGTTTGTCCGTTTTGCTGTTGCGTACCAGGAGTTTTATGTATGCGCGGCTACAGGTACGGATACTGTGTGTGTTCTCTCACGGTATCACAGAGCTCGTTCTGGTCCATCCATCCATTGATTTATCCATCCATATCGATCATGACTCCACCGTATTCGCAAAGCTACCGGCTCATCAACATGGAAGACGGCTATTGACCTCGATCATCATCTCATCGCGCATCGCGCATCGCGCATCGCACATCCATCCATCCACCCACCTCGATCGAACGTGGTCGTCCTGGTTGCACCCTCGCCACCGCAGCTGCCAGCTACCTACGTATCCAGCTTGCAACGCCATGCCACGCCCTACAACGCCTCCCTTCTAGGCTCTCCGCTCTCTCTCTGTCAACTGAACTGAATCAGTGGGCCAAACCAATGGACCTGTGGAGTGGTGGGAACACCCATTCGGCCAAGCTCTCGGCCGCCGTTTTTCCTCACTTGCATCACCCTACCCTGGCCAACTGGCTTGACTGGCGACGCCCCTGTCTTGGCCCTCAAGCCCTGTCATTGTTGGCCCTGTCGTGATCCCCCCAAATTCCAAGCGCAAAACCTTCCGCCGCCCCTCCCCAAACGCCAGGGCCAGGCCCGGGTTCAAGGTCAAGCCCACACACGCCAAGGCCCAGGGACAAGACTCCAGCGATACCCATGCAGGTTGCTCTAAGCCAGTAGCCAGCCAGCCTACCCAACAAGTACATCGTACCCCGTCAGTCAGTCGTCGTCGTCCCCTCTGTGAGAGACACTGAGCTAGAGCCTACTGAGGTCAGAGCAGCCTGCCTACTGAGCCCTGCAGCTCCAGCTTTGAGACCATCATCCTACAGCACACCCAGACCCAGTAGCCAGTGGTGCTCCCTGGCCTGTCCATAATAAGCCTGGGCCGCCTCCTACGCGCAACTCCGCTGCCCGCATAGCTCTCGTCCCGTCTCCGTCTGTTCCACGAGAAGCTGCACTGCCGTGCCGTCAATTCCCCGTTCGCTGTTGTGGTCACCGTCGCTATCGTTGTCGCTCACCACTCTTCGCCACTGAGAAAAGGGATTTCTCCTTCCTCCCACGAATCCTCGCGCGGCTGACGTCGTTGCTATTCTTACTCTCGCCGCGACATCGGAGCTTCCGAAATATTTCTTGTTGGACGTCTGGACTCTTTTACCTTTAAGCCACGCCTCCACCTGGACTCGATACGTCGCGCGCCGACTTCATGTTGGCTGCCAGCTCCCCCAACATCTGACCTTCCGGAGGCACCACCGCGTCGCCCACCATGGCCGAAAACGACACATCCGTTCGTCGCATCTTGCCCCAGAACTCGCAGATGAATTCCTTCTCGTTTGCGCCCCAGCAGTACGCGCAGCGCGAGACGCAGAAGAGTGCGCCATCCCACCCGCGACTTGGACCCCGCCTCTTTGTGAACTTAACCACTGACCCCTCATCATAGACTATGTCTTCGTCGATGAGCACAACCGTCACAAACGGCTGAAGGGTACGGCACCATCATTCGACATTTCCCAGGTTGCGCATGGCCTCGTTGCTAACAATGCCCCTTCAGTTATGAGAGCCTGTGAGGGCTGCCGGAGACGGAAGATCAAATGCGACGCTGCGACGACCAACACATGGCCATGCTCGGCCTGCATCAGGCTCAAGCTGCACTGCGTGCGCCCGAATGGCTACGACGGTGCCACTGACTCAACGACTTATGAACAGCCCCAGATGAACCCCTCCGATCACTTCCAGCAAATGTCTATGCAGCAACAGGTCCTGCACACGCCCACCAAACCTCCTGGTTCCGCCATGTACGCAGCGCAGCATTATCCCGACGCAAACCATGGCGCGTACCAGGCAGTTCCCTATGACACGACTCAGCAGCAAGGTGGCATGTCATATGCCAACGTCCAACCCCCGGTATCCATGATTGATCACTCTTATGCGGCTCAGAATGTGTTTCCTACACCACCCATGCACCATCCTCACTCGCATCGCCAGGAATCGTCTCCGGAAGCGTATTCTCCAAGTGATTATCAGCACCAAGACCTCGCAGACTTATTAGGGACCCTGAAGGTGAATGAGGCAGGGACAGGTAAGATGCAAAGCCCTCAAACTCTAGACCCAACTAAACCAACCCTGCATAGCGCCATACTTGAGGAATAAGGCCTCTTTCCGACGAGGGGAAGAGCCAGTTGTTGAAGAATCGGATGATTACAAGAGTGCTTTGCCACCAATGATGCCTGCTCCCGGTCTCAAGATTCGTATTCCGCCAGAGCTGATGCCCGACGATGAGACGGCCCTCCACTATTTCGATCTTTACTTTACCCACGTTCACGCCTATGTTCCGGTTCTGTGCAAGACGATGTTCTATCAGCAATGGAACACGGATCGGGAATCGATATCTCCTCTGATTCTCGAAGCCCTGTTTGCCATTGGTGGTCGGTTGGCCGAGGATCCGACTGAAGGCCAACAGTGGCTCGCCCTTGCTTCCAGTAAGTCCATGGAGTCGGCTTATTTAAACACGATTTGCTGACCATAACAGGACACGCGGATTCATTTATGGACATCCCACGATTGAGCACTCTTCAAGCTCTGTTAATGATTCTCAAGGCGCGAGAGGCAGCTCCGAAGCGAGGATACTACTACCGTTCTTGGATGACCGTTGTGCAATGTGTTCAGATCGGCAAGGATCTGGAGCTAGACGAGCATTACGAGGACCATCAAGCAGGAAAACCGTGTGAATTTAGCTCCGAAGAATGTCTTTTGCGAACTCGCATCTGGCAAGTTGTCTTCTCCTGCGAAATCATGGTTGGAGCTCCCCAAGGTGCGTTTCCCTACCCCACCAGGTTGTAGACGGCAAATACTAACGTGCCTCGAGGCCGCTACGACACATCTGTGGACATGGAGACGGTTGACTTTAATGTACCGAGACATGTTCCAGAGTGCGAGGAGAGCGAATTCCACGTGTGCCGCCAATTTACCTACTTCGCACGCGTTGTACGAACCGTGGCCAAGATGAGCAAGGCCTACGCTCGACTTAGGAAGCGCAAGGATTGGGGAATCGACCCCGAGTTCCAGCAACTGACGCAAATTTTCAACTCTTGGTTGACGGAGTTGCCACCGGACCTGGCTATAACTTTCCCAGCAGATGGGTCTCCTCCGTGGATTCCATCTCACTTGTTGGGAAACATGCACTCATACTACTACCTCACCTTGATCCTCTTCCACCGACCGCAGCTGTCATTCCTGGATCCGAACGCGCCTGATGGACAATGGAAACGCCACATGATGATCTGCTACAACTCGGCCAAGGCTCTCTGTCGCTTGCAGGAGGCCACGATCGCCACGTATGGACTCACCGGCCTTCAGTGCATGCTACGTGGCTTCAGCTTCGTTGTTTACGCTGGATTGTCTTGCATCGTCATTCACTTGGTAGGAGCCTTTTTTCCCCTATGTTGCAAATTGTTTTGCCAAATGTTTTGCGAACCTAACTCAAATTCTCTAGGTGGCTATTGTCTCGCCTGACCCCGATTTAAACAGCGATGCCCGGGAGTTTTTCACCCGACACATGAGGATCCTCGAACAGGTCATGGAAGCGTGGTCGATGCCCGAACTCGAAAAGCAAATCAATGCGCTCCGGGAGGCGTTCTCAGCCGATTCGCGAAAGGCCTTTGTTCTGAAGCCGTCTTTTCCCTACGGAAGCCCCCATCCATCCACCCACTCAAGTCCACCGCAGGCCACACGAGGATATCGACCAGTAGTCCATCGAACAGGATCCATGGATCAAGCTTTGGATACGCAGGGTGCTCAACAAGTCAGTTATACCAACCACCCCATCACACCTCCCATCTCTACCGGCCATGTGGACAGCAAGAGTGACTCTCCAGCTGTACAGTCACTCGTTATGATGTCGCAAGGAACCCAAGGCCCGGGCATGCCCCAGAGCATGTCACTTTCGGACCAACCGGGGTGGAATCCTTCACGAATCTTTGAGTAAGTAACCTTGTTCCTCGCGAAGCCTTGACCTGGTTTCATCTTTGGCAATTGCTAACTTGAACATCAGACAATGGAACACGACATTTGGTACGCCCGCACAAACACAGCCCAGCTCCACCCCTTCACAAGCCAGCTCTCTAAATGTTGCGTCATCGGCAGGTGCTACGGAGGCTTCGACACTCCAGGATATTCAGGCTGTGCATGCCTCTTTGCCAGCAAATGCACATCAGCTCTCGCCGTCGCAGTATTCGGCAGCACCTGTTGCCAGCTTCGTGACTCCAGCCATGTGGCAAGAGTCCGTTGCCAGTGTCTACGAGGGTGGTCTCAAGCGGGCTTGGGACTACGAAGGTGGACCAGTAATGAAACGCCATTGAGGTTAGGATGTTAACCTCTTGGACTAATCCCAAGCTGGGTTTCAGTGCAATGCTGGGGTGTGGGAGTGGCTTACTCTAACAGCCGCCCAGGCATAATATCGGAGAGATGATAGGCCCCGGAAGGGTGAGCCGTTTTTTCGGTGTATATTTCGGTCTAATAGTGGTTTTTGGCGTCGATGATCAACAAGTCGCATGGTGCATACTTCCGGGGGCCCCATGGAGTGGCCATTTGTGTAGTTATGATGACTGGCCTGGGGAAAGAGAGCAGTCAAGGGAAAAGGAAAAGACGCTTCCCAGCCGAAGGGACGGAGGCGGCTAGACGACGACTGAAAAGGAAATACGTTACGAGCTACGACCGACGGCGTTTTTGTTTTGGGCTTGCAATGACGGCTTGGAGTCTCCTGTCGTTGGTCCTTGGATGGATGATGTACTACTATATACGCACACATTGATTTGGCTGGTTGGTAAGGCAAAGTGAGGCGAATACGGGCTTTCTGTTTATCGTCTTCTCTCGCCAAAGGAACCAAACAAGGGGTTCTTTGGACAGGCGTTGGAACCAATACGGGGGTAGCGCATGTTTGGAGTATTTTGTTTCCTGGGGCCTTGCATAATATCGAGTCTTTTATCTGTCTGCAATGTTGCCGTTATGTTGGTTTGAGGCCTGCCGTGAGGTTTGGCGGAAAGCAATAAGTCTTTTTGCTCGGGATACGAAGAATGGGATTGGTACGAGACGGATCCCGGACCTGACGGGAGAGACACAGGGGTCTGAAGGGCAAGGAATGAACAGCTTCCTCCTCTTGACGAATCATCCGTGGGTGTGACTCACCCCCGCCCATGCCAACGCGATGACGCCTTGATAGGCCACTCACAATTAAGCTTAAGTCCATGGCTTCAACCCCCACAGTCAAGCCACCCACGTGAGGCAGCGAGTTGCGAGCGAGGGCCCGGCCATAGTGCCATCAGTTGAAGTTTGGCTTGGCGAGTTTTGTCATGAATAAAATCCACCGCGGCGCCGGGGTCTGTCTCTGGCGCCCTCTTCTCTTACTTGCATCGCCTTCCTGTCATCCTACACTCCCAGGCAGTGTAGCGTTATTTGTCTTTCCCCCTGAACATTGCCAATCGGAACTGTTCTCGCTCAATGGATAGAGGAACGCGGCGCGGATGCGTCTCCGCTGAGAGCTTGGGGAGTACGGTGCGGCAGAACTGGCATATGGGCGTAACGTCGTTTGGCGGGCCGCCGGTGCACTTCAAAATTGTAAGAATGTATTCCTTAACGCTGAGATTGGTGTGAATTTGAGTGGTATGTTGACTGATTTCTGGGGAAGTTCTATGACAAGTTCGCTGTACGGTTGCAGTGGCTGGATGAGCAAGTCGTGAGTTGACCGTGATTGTCCCTCTTGTTACGAGTCTGATACAAGACACAGTATCAAGAACTCTTCAGCGTGTGCCAGGCTCTTTCAGGCCCAGCGAGCACCAAGCTGCACTACTGTATCAATCTCATGCACGATGGCTTTCTCTCTGCTCTCCTAGGCTTCTTCATATGGAGGTATATATCAAACAGCCCTTTACTGCCACGCAAAGCAACCTGACCTGAACTGACGAGTAGTCTTCCCGGCGCCATCGGCATGTACGGCCTCTCGATTGGTGTATCCAACATCGACGAGACGCTCCCCCGCCAGGTCTACGCGCTACTGTCGGGCCTCAACGCCGCGACGGTTGGCGTCATTCTCCTCGCGGCGGTGCAGCTGTCGGAAAAGGCCATCACGGACCGCATGACGCGCGCCGTCGTGTTCCTGAGCGCCACCGCGGGACTGATGTACAATGCGCTGTGGTACTTTCCCTTGCTCATGTCGGTTTTTGGGCTGGCCACGGTCGTGTATGACTATCGGTGGTTGCATGGCCCCGTGAACGACGTGTTGGCGATGGTGAGGCGAAGGAAACAGGCGGTGGAGGAAGAGACGGCCATAGAGATGGCAGTGAGGGAACCTACACCCGTGGGTACATCGACGGACCGCCCGGTGTCACGGAAGAGCAACCAGTCTGCGAGAGAGAGACGACAGGCCACCGACGACTCGAATGTGTTGTCCACCGACGAGGAGCCTCGCGTTATCCCAAGCGACCGACGCCTCAATGTCTTGTCTTGGAAATGGGGCCTTGCACTCATCGTCACCTTCTTCGCGACCTTCCTCATCGTCATGGTTCTGCGCGGCACGCTTCCTGATCTGCCGCTCCTCTACAGTCTCTTCGCCAACATGTATCTAGCGGGGACTATCATCTTTGGCGGTGGTCCTGTGGTCATCCCCTTGCTGCGCGAGTACGTCGTGGCCGAGGGATGGGTCAGCCCGCGAGATTTTCTCATCGGTCTGGCCTTGATTCAGGCATTCCCGGGTCCAAACTTCAACTTCGCTGTGTACCTCGGCAGCCTGACAGCCATCAACGGCGGTTACAGCTCTATAGGTGGGGCGATGCTGGCGTTTGTGGGCATCTTTTTGCCTGGCATGGTTCTGGTGCATGGGACAATGGGACTCTGGAGCGCGATCCGCGGGTGGCGATGGGTCAAGGCGGCACTGAGAGGGTTGAATGCGGCGGCGGTGGGGTTGATCTATACAGCCGTGTACCGACTGTGGCAGATTGGATACATTGACGAGGGATATCGCAACGGGACGAGCTTGGCGACCGAGCCGTGGTGGGTCGTGACGACGGCGTGCAGCCTTTTTGGGGGCTTGTGGCTGGGGGTTAGCCCACCGGTGGCCATTCTTCTTGGTGGCATTATGGGCATGGTTTGGTATGGTGTTGTGACTGCTTGAGAAAAGGATTCAGGGTTGCGGAAAGGCAAGGGGAGAAGTCGATTTCGAAAAAGGATCAGCCCGCTTAGGTAGGTGGTGGATGAGGTTAGTTACGCATTTGCAGAGCCCGCTTGTCGAGTTTCGCCTTGACGGCTTCCCAGATCCAGGCATCGACCTTGTCCTTCTTCTTCTTCTCGTAGCGGACCCTCCTGACGGGAGTCTTGTCCTGAACGTAGAACTTGCCGACGGCGCGGAACATGTACCAGCTTCGCCTCGCATTATCAGCGTCGGTGTTGCGGACCAGATTCACGAGGCCGAAGCGACGGCTAGTCGGGGTGAGGTCGCCTGCCAGGAGAGAGCTGTAGCGAGGCTTGGCAATGGAGCTCATGGTGGTGAGGGTGAGCTGGGTGCTAAACGGCATATTGTTGAGGAACAGCTCGAGGGTGGACTGTGAGGCGCGAGCGTAGGGCGGGAGGTGGAGGTACATGTGGGTGACGAAGGGGGCAGTGATGTAGGTGACAATGACGAAGGGGATGATGCCGCAGAGGGCGACTATGGTGAGAGGTTATGTTAGTTGCTTCCACGTTTCAGATGCATGTTGGTGATGAGTAAGGTTGCCCATTCAAATGAACATGAGAGTGAGAGCTGGAGTGAGTTAAAATGATGAGGTGGAACATACTGCCAACGGTTTCTAACGCCGATTTCTCGACCTTGATATACGCCGGCGCAATGACCAAGCAGAAAAAAGCCCCCATGAAGAGCGTCGTGACCTTGACCATGGCCAGGAACGTGGTCCGGCCGGTGCCAGCATGATAGATGATGAGCCGCTCAGGGAAAGCTACATCGACCGTTAGCATTGGAGGCCAATCCGAGCAAGGAGCGAGACTATCATACCGAATTCCTTGCCGCTCTTCTTAGCTGCCCTGGCCTGCCTCTTGAGCTCCTCTTCGACCCGTGAAGGGTTCTTGGGCGCGGGTAGTGCGTAGCATCGTTGGGGCTGCTGCTGGAAAGATTTCTGCAAGGAGCTTCGGATGGCGCGGTTGAGGGACGCGGGAAGCGGGGATCTCGTGGACAGGGGGGTCAATTGGAATGGTCGCAGCCGGGGGATAATTGTTCGGAATTGAAGCATCGCGTGCGAGTTGACGTTGGCGTAGGTGCTGGGGGTTGAAGCGTTGTCGTGAAGTGATGAAGTGAAGCTCATCAAGAGAGTGGAAGGTCCGGTGGAGCACTGTGTGAGGATCAGAGAATTAACACGTAGTGTCTTGACATTGGCACAGACTGCACCATACTGTCACCTCCTACATCGGACGACTGATCTTCAACTCCTCTGAATTGGTTCTATAATTCATTTGACCACTGTGCTTGAACTCATTCTACTGCAATATGTAGCCTAACCAGACAGGGTACCTAGACAACATTCTTGGTGAGCCATTCGGTCCACTGCTCAAGCGTCCACCCAGAGCTGATATCCTGCACAACACCGTCAAATACAACGGTGGGAGTGACGTGGACGCCAATCAAGCGGTTCATCTTGGTGATGAGCTTGACGTCGTTGGTGACCTGGTTCCCCGCATTCAGGGCTCCGTCCTCACCCGGCTTGTCGGGGATGACCAGCAGCTTGTAGACCTCCTCCTCGTCGACGCCAGCCTTGGCGGCGACCTTGGCGAGGCGGCGGTACGTGTCGTTGCGCGTCTCGTTGACGACGTTGACGTCGAAGAAGCCGGCCTGGTCGTCGAACAGCACGCCGCTAAACTCCCAGAAGCGCTCCGGGGCGATGCGCAGGACCGCCAGGGCCGCCTCGTGCATCAGCGTCGACGACGGGTGCCACGGCTGGATCTGCTGGCGGAACACGAACGCTAGGCCCGACGCCCACTGCGGGTTGGCCTTGATGGCGGGGATCACGGCATTGTTGAGCGTGCGGAAGATCTTGGCTGAGAACGGGCAGCAGTAGTCGAGGTACAGCTCGGCCGTGTGCGTCGTGTGGGCGACGGGCGACTGCTCAGAGGGGGCTGCCCCGAATTGGAGCTTTTGCCCAGCGAACTTGGGAGGGAGAGCCATTGCGGTTGAGTTCTTGGTTGGTATTGAGAGGCGACTAGTGAGGTTGATGTGGCAAGTTCTCACGTCTCACACATGCAAGTTTTGTGGTGTTGAGGGGTACAGTAAGGACGTGGTACAGTCAGTATCAGCGGGGAACAAAGCTGCAGATGCAATGACGACGAGGAACGGATTGGGACAATCTGGCGTATTATAAGCCAGTAGCAATTGAACTTTTTTCCCTATCAATTCTATGGCGAAACCAATTGCGGCTCCGATACGTGACAAATGCTCTTGCCAATGACCAAGCGGAGAAATCCCAACGAACGATGCTGGGGGGGAAATGGGTGAAGCATAGAGCCCGATGATGTCAGCTTCACATGGAATCACGACACTCTTCACCACCTCGCCGTCCTCTCGGCGAGCTGGTAGGATCGGGCATCGTGTCGTATTAGTAACCACGATAAGGTGGGGTGTTTGAGATAGGACCGTCTATCTCGAGAAGGCGTGCGAGAGCAGCTTAACACACCGACATGGGGGGGCGCTTGAAAGTTAAAAACATGCGTACGGGAACCTCACGAATTTGATGTTCATCGGCAGCAACTCAGCTCAGCTCAGCCCGTCCAGTCTCCGATCTCTCCATGTGGGCGGCGCGCCATCTCATCCGCAAGTGGCACTTGTGGCACTCTAACCTTGAATCCTTGACTACGTTTCGGTCTCACCACAGCCCACACCGAATGAAATAGGCTTGAACGGTGTGAGACGGGCGGGCCAGTTGCCGACGCCGGTTCAAAGACATCCGTGCTGAGATGGCCAACCGAACACGAAGAGGGTTGGAGGACTCGCAATTGCCATGTCCATCATGTCCTAATGGGGGTGAGTGCCGTTTTCATGGCCAGTCCGTCGACCTGTCAGCTGAGCAATCTCACAGAAGCCAAGTCCAAAAGTTATCACCAACGAGAAAGCCACAATCCCAAGCCCAAGCTCGAGCATGGAGTCTTGGTCCTCGAGTGCAGCGCAAAACTCGCGGGGACGTGGGTCACGGAATGTCACCTACCATGGCTACCGTACCGAATGGAAATGCAGGCGAGCAGCAAGCTCGTCGTCTCGGAACCCGTCCGACGTACTGACCCTAACAAGACCGTTACCGCCCGATATTCGTGCACATCCCCGTTCGCCCAGATACCGAGTGCATCCTGGATCCCATGCTCTTGTATCTCGACGAGTCCACATCACGTCTAGATCATCATCGACCCGTCAGGGTGCCCCAGGATCCCGCAACGTTCCCGTACGGAGATCAAGTGCCGGGTCCCCAGACGCCCTTTTTTAAGATGCCTGTTTCTTACTGGAAGCCCCACGAAACTCTGCCATGGGTTTTAGTTGGCCGCTTCACCTTGGCGTTCACCCGGATATCCCTTAGTCTCTAGGCGGTCACCAGGTGAGAAAATCCGACGACGGAGCTCCGATGCGGACAGAGTGACCCGGCGGCTCCTGCCCGGCGGCGCTGTCCTTGGGCCTGGCCGCCTTGGGGATTCGCACAACGGGTCCCGAGGGGCAAACGCCCAGGTACCGGCCCCTGTTGTACCTCCTGCAGAACAACCAGGCGTCCTGCAGGCTAGGAGGATTGCGGGAGGCAGGCGGAGAGTACATGGATGCATGGTACTGATGTCACGCGGGCAAAACCGGGGTTGCGGTGGTCCGAACCCGCCTCTTACCCTTTTGGGCTGCGCACCGCCCGCCTCCTGGACCTGCCTCCTGGCATAGCCGACCAACGACGCGAGGGACGATCAAGGTGCTGCAGAGACGTCCAGACTCAAAAAGTCAGTCATCTTGAAATCTGCAACCTTAACCCCCGACCTTATATTTACCCATCCCATCATTTTCGTGACTGCAAAGGCTTCGACAAATATCCAATCTCAACCAAGATTTTTCCATTCGCAATTGCGATCCAACGGCCACTTGGTCACTCCTCGTCTGATACTCCCTGATACTCCCTGATACTCCCTGATACTCCCTGATACTCCCTGCCATCTCGGTTTCACTCAGGCCAGCGACAATCTCACCCGTGGATCCATCTTCGTCACCTAGGGATCCGTTCCCGTATCCCCAATCAAAATGATTTGTCTTTCCAAAGCAGACGAATACGTCTTTCGTCATCTCTCTTGGAACCAGAGCCCCTCGCCTCTGGCCGCCGCCCAGACCACGCGCCAGGATCTCAACGGCATCGCCAATCTGCGCGAGCATGTCGACGCTGATCAGGACGATGGCAGCGGGTGTAGTAGCGGAGGATCGCTTGGCACTGGTGATGAACAGAATAATCTCGGGATCCAACCTCCCGAGTCCAGCCGTGACAAGCTGGCCGATGCGGGACGACTGTCCCGCTTTGCTGGTAAGTTGTGCTCCCATCACTTACATCCTCGTACTCCCACCCCACACATCTCGAGTCACACGCTATTGAAGTATTCAAAGACCGACCACTCATTGCTGTTCTTTAGGATTGTCCCCGTATCTGAAGACGGTTGATGGTGGTGATGACCACGACCGTCTTTCTCGAGGCACGCTTCCGTCGTGCCTCTCGCATGTCTGGAGTTGGGCCGCCTGGGTTCTCTCTGTTTTTGTTGTTTCTTCTCTTCTCTCCGCTTGGAATTCCCCTTCTGGCTCTATTGTCTCTTTGGCTCCCGTTCATCAGTCTATCCCCG
This sequence comes from Dactylonectria estremocensis, assembly GCA_020744375.1. Classification (NCBI taxonomy): domain Eukaryota; kingdom Fungi; phylum Ascomycota; class Sordariomycetes; order Hypocreales; family Nectriaceae; genus Dactylonectria; species Dactylonectria estremocensis. Next base: position 3,080,711 of record JAGMUU010000004.1, read on the forward strand.
AAGTCCATGCCTCTTCCATCATCAAGAGGGCGTCGACCTGTGCTTCTGGAGGCGTGGACAAGAACGAGTACAACCTGGGGCTCCATGTCGCAGCTTTATTCATCATCTTGGTCATATCGTCGCTCGCCTGTGCCTTTCCGATCCTGGCTGTGAGGTTCCCTGGCCTGAGGATTCCAAACCGGTTCTTCTTTGCTGTCCGTCACTTCGGTACCGGTGTGCTTATCGCCACAGCCTTCGTCCACTTGCTCCCCACCGCCTTCATTTCCCTAGGTGATCAGTGTCTCGGGGACTTTTGGACTAGCGACTATCCTGCGATCCCCGGTGCCATTGCACTGGCGGCTATCTTCTTCGTCACCATCATCGAGATGGTCTTTCATCCTTCGCGGCACATCACTCCCGCGCCGATAGTCTCTTCTACTACTGAAACCACCCAAAACTCAGGCGACAACGAACCCCGTAACCACGGCGGTTGCATGGGAAATGTTGGCATGCTCCCACTCCGTGATATGGGCCCGCTCCGTGGCCGCGCCTCAAGCATTGGTCAAGGCTTGACCCTCATGAACAGCCGGGAGGCCACTAGTGGAAATGAGACCAGCATCCAGGAGGTTAACACACAGTCGCGACAGAAGCAGAGCTTCGAGGAGACAAGCATCGAGAGTGCGCACGCAGTGATTCTGAGTCCCGAGCAGAAGCAGCGTAAGGAGCTTCTTCAATGCGTCCTGCTCGAGCTTGGTATCCTGTTCCACAGCGTCTTCATCGGTATGGCTCTTAGTGTGTCGACTGGAAATGAGTTCATCATTCTCCTCATCGCCATTGTGTTTCATCGTAAGTTGGAATATTGATTGCCTAATGATACAAGGAAAAATTACTGACCGCCTATTCCAGAGAGCTTCGAAGGGTTGGCGCTGGGTTCTCGCATTGCCGGCATCAAGTGGCCTGAGGGCGCAATGCAGCCTTGGTTAATGGCACTTGCATATGGTTGCACGTAAGTATTTGCTTCTTGTCAACCCCAGATTAGAGCAATGGCTGATAACCGACTTCGTTTAGGACCCCCATCGGCCAAGCCCTCGGTCTGGCTACCCACACGCTCTATAGCCCTGGATCCGAAGTTGGTCTCATCATGGTGGGAGTGATGAACGCCATCTCAGCCGGTCTGCTTACCTTTGCGTCCCTGGTCGAGCTACTCTCGGAAGACTTCTTGAGCGATGAGAGCTGGCGTTTCCTTCGTGGAAAGAAGCGAGTCTGCGCATGCTTTCTCGTGTTCTTTGGCGCCTTCTTCATGAGCCTTGTCGGTGCCTGGGCTTAGTTGCCTTGTGATTCCGCTAAGGGTTATTGTCGACGGATGAATGCCTTTCTCCAACTCGACAACGCTCGTATGAAGCCGGCTCAGATGGATATGCCTTGTCTCCATGACATGGTCAGTGGAATTGATTATCGATCCATTCCGTTATTTCTGTTACTTTCTCGCTGTTTAAGGTCCGGGTGCGGTTCTGCCCCATCTGGACGTGAACGGACCCCATTTATTGCACTCCTACCCAGGTTACCACTCCAGCACGCACTCCCTCTCGCAGCACAAAGCAGAGGGCATGAGGAAGAATTGTCTTCTACATTTCTACGCAATATGATTCTCATATACGCGTTACATCGCTCTTGATATTTTTGATAGGCACATAGCTACCTACAACTAGCAAATTTACATTCGTTTATACAATGCGCCTTGTGAGAGTCAACAATGCTCTGTTGTCGGTATCCAGACCAGCGTTCGAGGTGAGATGAATACAACGTAGTTGTAGCATCTTGATCATCATCGTATCGATTCAATATTCGATCAAGAAACTGTGTTTTTGGAAACAATACCCCTCGCAAATTCTCCAAAGGTAAGGTGCTGCTCGGTGTCTACATCCTCGCCCAGGTTGGGCTGAGTGAAGACAGCAAGGGTGTTTCGCGCGATCCTGCCACCACTGACGCTGGCGCGTACGCCTCTTACAAAGTGAGGGACAGCCTTGAATCGGCCAGCTGTGATGCGTTCCAGTGCCTCACCGGTCTGGAAGGCAACGCAGTCACGCGGAATCTTGACCTGCAAGGTCTCGCCAGAGCGGGACTTGATGTACAAGCCAGCGGACGGATCCGGGGACGCAGCTAGCTCGTCAAGGAGGGAAAGGGTTTGTCCTGGCGCGGCAGAGGAAGGGACGGCCGGGCTGGCGTCCAGCTCGTCGATGAACATGGCGGATGTAAGGCCGGTCAGACAGCCGTGGTCGAGATGGGTGGCACACCAATCATCCTCGTCGGCGTCGACTCCAGCCGCGGGGTCAACTTCCTGCGGGTAGTAGTGCAGCAGGCGGGCCTTTGTGGTGCTGGACGTGCTAACAACGTGCTCCAGATAGCCCTTGGGGTACCCGGGGATGTCCTTTTCGGCGAAGCGATCGCAGGCGCGGGCGACGAGGACGCCGACGTCGATGATCAGGCGGCACAGGTCCGTGACGGCGGGCTTGAAGCCGGGGAGGACGGCCTCCGGGGGCCAGACGTTGGGTGACAGGTACTCGGGGAACGTGGCGGGGCTGAAGTCGTCGGTTGGAGCGGCGCACTCGAGCGACGGGTCGACGTAGAAGGCGCAGTTGGCGTAGTAGGAGCCCTTGAAGGTGTCGACCTGGCCGTTTTTGAGCGTTTCCTTGCCGAGGGACCAGCCGGTGAGGTATTTGGCTTCAACATTTTCGAGCTTGTCTGTGGGAGTGTTAGAAAGACATATAATAGTTGTAAGAAGAGAGAATGTACCCAATTCGTCCTTTGGCAGGTTGCCCAGGTATGAAGCGTAGGAGAGGGCTTGGTGTCTCAGCTTGGGGAACTCTTGGGGCACATCTTTGACGACGAGGATTCCGAGAGAGTCGGGACCGAACGCTTCTTGTAAGGTTTCGAATGGGATGTTGCCTGTCAGTTGAAGGAGATGAAGTGTAAGTCATGGGTCTTGTGCGACATGGGTGTGTGAGTGGGTGATGAGAGAGTTCGAGGTACGTACCTTCTTTAAGGTCTTGGAGAGACACGGTGACAGCTTGTGCCTGGGAAGTCATGGCGATTGGCAATTTTTGAATTGGGTATATGTATTTACAGTGGAATTTTGAAAGCAAAGGAAATGGAGTGAGGGTCTGGAATAATTCGGAAAAGGCACGCATAATCTGGGTTGTCGTCGTTTTTATCTCTTGTTGGAATTCAGGATGGCTTGGTTGGATGAGAAGCTGCTGCGGGGTGATGGGGCTTACATAACCAATCACCTTCCCGAACAGTAGCTGCCCCATGTGGAGCTCGCCGTGTCCCGGTGCTGACTCGCTGCAGCTGCCGGCTCTTTGGACCTTTGGATCCAGCAGACAAGCCCAAGAGCCTCAAAAAGGTCTCCACGTCTTGAACCGATGTCCGTTGACCGACGGCAACCGAAGGACTTCCAACGGGTCGTATTCAACAACAGCCGATGACGGTCTTGGACGCACCTCTTTGACGACAGCCGAATCCAACGACAATAGACGGCCATCTTCAGCGACAACGGCCACAGCGACCTCCCCTCGTCAACAATGGTGAAGCCGCTGTCCTTCAAGGGCGACAAAAAGGCCAAGAAGCGCAAGCGCGCCGACGTCGACAAGGCCCCCCGCGACGCCGAAGCCGTGTCGCAGGACGTGCAGAAGCAGAAACCCGACGCCGACGAGCCCCAAGACGATGACAGCTGGGTCTCGGCCGAGGGCGTGGCCGACGTTGTCGGACCCGTCATGATCGTCCTGCCCACGGACACGCCGTCGGCGCTGGCCTGCGACCCAAGCGGAAAGGTGTTTGCGCTGCCCATTGAGAACATCGTCGACGGGAACCCTGCGACGGCGGAGCCGCATGACGTGCGCCAGGTGTGGGTTGCGAACAAGGTGTCGGGAACGGAGAACTTTCGCCTCAAGGGGCATCATGGAAGGTATGTTGGATCTTTGTACCTCCGGGTCACACGACCGAACAGTTACTGACTGGCACGCGACAGATATCTGTCATGTAGCAATATTGGGTTGCTTTCAGCCACAACCGAGGCCGTGTCGCCACTCGAGTCCTTCAACATGATCCCCACGGCCGACACGCCGGGGACGTTCCAGATCCAGACGCTGCGCGAGACATTCGTGACCATAAAGCCAACAACGTCAGCCAAAGCCGGCGGCGCAGCGGGCGCCGAGGTCCGGGGCGATGCCGACGCCATCTCGTTCAACACGACGTTCCGGGTGCGGATGCAGGCGCGGTTCAAGCCGCGCCTGCGCACGTCCAAGGAGGAGAAGGCGCTGGCGCGCATCAGCCGACGCGAGCTTGAGGACGCCGTTGGCCGGAGGCTGGACGAGGACGAGGTGCGGAAGCTGAAGCGGGCGAGGAAGGAGGGCGATTACCACGAGCAGTTGCTGGAGCTCAAGGTCAAGGGGAAGCATGACAAGTATGGTTGAGTAAGGGGCTGCAAAAAGTTGGATTTTGCCGCGTGGTCGAGGTTTAGGTGGAAATACGGAGTGACAAATGCAAGCCAGGAGAGGCGAGAGTGAAAGAATGGCAAGTCGAGATATCATGAACAGGGAAAACACGCTTCCGGGCTCTCAAGCTTGAAAAGGCACGTTACGCATAGCAGTCCCTGGCACGTGATAGGGGACAAACGCTGGAGGGTTTGGAGTTGGTGAGTGTGGTTTTCTCATCACCGTTGAAAGCTGGCAACTGACTGGTATCCCCCTCCTCCTTTCACAGCTGGCAACCACTTGCCAGCTAGATAATCCCCCACCAACGAGCCACCGGACCAGAGGTAGCCACATAGGTCAAATCATCAGAACCATTCCTCAATAACCCGGGGAGCATTACTGGCCGCATTAGAGGGGTGACGAATAACGACGCATCTTGGGCAGGAGCAACATACACACCCGATCGATACCCACAAGTGCTCAATCTTTTCTTGCACAGTTGGATAGCGACGGGGCTCCAGATGTGATATTTCTCCCTTTTTGCTAATTTTGGGCTTCAGTTGGGCGCTGCGGGGCGAGATTTGTGCATGTGATTTCCTGTCTTTGGCGGTTGAGGTGAGGCTCGTCATGTTGGTGACGGAGGCTGGGTGTGGTGTTCTGGCGCACTCAAGTGTGCACTGCACTTTTTACCACGAATCCCGGGGCTGGCATATACACGCATGTTCAAATGTTTATACGTTCATATTTCGTCTTCATCTCGTCTATTTTTGTTCATCGTGGCCCAGTCTACATTAGTTGCCCGGCCTCCACGCCTTGACATAACCATCCTCGCCTGCCGTGAAGACGACGTGGGCGTCGTCGAAGAAGCAAAACGACCGCACAATCTCATCCCTGTGGGCGCCGGGAAGCCCGACACTGTTTTCACGATCCAGGGTCCAGCCTTGGCCGTTGGGGTCCTTGGCGAGGAAGACGAGCTCGAACATTTGGCGGCTTTTGGGGGAGTTTGTTAGCCATGTGTTCGTTCAAGTTTTGAGGATGTATCAGGGGCATCTTACTCTTGTGATCCGGCGCCGATGATGGCTCCGCTGCCGTCAACCTTGGGCGTTACGTCGGCGACGTACTGGCAATTCAAGATGGGCCTCAAGTCGCCAAAGTCATGGATAGCATCGCCGTTGGCGCGCTCCTCGGCGACGTCGTACAGGGCGCACCGCTCGTCGTGCGACAGGGCGGCAATCTCGGTGGCCGACAGCCAGGCGGCGCGGTGGACCGAGGCGTCGTGATTACACGTCTGCACCGTCAGGTCGTCCTCGTCGGCGATGCGCGTGTCGTGGACGCTAACGAGGCCGTCGGTCGAGCCAGAGAGTAGTAGTGCTGGGTTGGAAGGGTTGAAGGCCAGGTCGGTTACGTCGTCACTGTGCACTTCTTGGTAGTGCGCCTTGGCCGAGGGGGTTGAACGGACGTCCCTTGATAGTTAGTAGGCACTCATGAGTATAAGATGGTGGTGATGTTGAGATATGGTGTTGAGGGACGCTGATGCTGGGACATGGTGTTGGGGGTGAAGACGACACTGAACTCGACATACCAGAGCAGAATAGACGCCGTGTGGTTCTGCAACTCGGTGCCAACAGCAATCGTCTTGGTATCGGCGCTACAGGCCATAGATAGGATAGGCGATTCACTGGCTATTATTCGCAACCGCATCAGCCAACCCGTGATCCATCACAACCAGCCTCACTTACACCAACTCACCTTGAAACCGCGCCACGCAGCTGGTCTGCTGCCTCAGATCCCAGACCGCCACCGTGCCGCCCTCGCCAGCCGTGCACACTATCGCGGCATCGGCGTCGAAGACGCGCAGGGCCGTCAGGTTGCCGTGGTCCGTCGGCAGGCGCCGGGCCGGACCGCCCGCCAGCCGGGACGGGTCGAGCAGCGAGAGGCACTGGTCCGATGCGATGGCCGCGAGGCCGGCTGCTGTCCGGTGCACATCGAGCACGTATACGTCGCGGCCAAAGTGCACGCCGTCGGCACACGTGAGCGAATACATTGTGCTTCTCGTTTATCTCTGAGCAACTTTCAGGTTGTCTCTTTTGCTAGTGTTTCGTGAAAAGTTGCTGGGGGAGGGTGTGAGCGAAAAGTTTGAAATGGTAGAAACTACATGCCCCGATATTTAGCACCCAGCTCGGTGGCTAACACGGGATACGGCTGACGAGAAATAATAGAAAACACCAAGAACTTACACCAAATGTCTTGTCTACACCGATCCTTGTCGCCCTCACGCCCTAATTTTATGCTGATTGCTGAGTCTTGGTACGCAAAATTGAACCTGGGTTTCCCCCCACTTGGAGACCGGCCTCGATAACTGAATACCCTCAGCTATCTTACTGACCTCAACTCTCGACAACTCACATACAGCACCGTCACACAATCTCACATAAGCGCAATCACTACTCGTATACAAAACATAGGCTGTAGTCGTTGAGTTGATTGTTCTCTCATATTGTTACATATTATTTTGTGTCTATCGGAGGTATACGGTACCATACGCCTGGTCTAACGCTCACAACAGTAAAGGGGCAGTAAAGAAGAGAGTCGCCCACGCCACCGAACCTCGAATGTGGGTTCCCTCGAAACGCCAGGTTATATGCAATTCCATTCCGCCTTTGCCACCTTGTTTTCCTTTTCATCATTTTTTCTGTTTCCGTTTTGTACTTCGTTTTGTTGTTCAAGTCATCACTGATCTTCTTGTCGAAGTCGCTTGCGCTCGTTGACACCACGGAATGCTCGCTTGCCGACTTCGTAGCTGCTGATCATGATGGCACATGCAGGAGCTACCTTGAGCGTCCGGGGAATCCATCCCTTCCACAGTCCGGGGACACCCTCGGTCTTGAAAATGTGCCACAGGAGTCGGGCCATGTTGCGCTCCTCGGGCACCACCGCCGCGCCTGCCGGAGCTTCGTTTTGGTAAATCTGTGTTCTGGTTTTGCCAACGTCGAAAGGTGTTGTTACAATGGAGGCAAAGGCACCAGAGAGGGCACCAGCGGTGAAACTATCCACAAATGTTTCGGTATGGTTTTCGTGGCTTTGCGACCTTCGTCTTGCCTCCATGAGGTCATCCCCAACCGAGAGCACATGTCCCTGACTCTTTTCTCTCAGATCGGTGAGCCTGGATCGTATCGACTCGTATCCTAACCAGTACAGGCCCGAAAAGGGCACGTCTCGCCATAGGGTCAACGTCAAACCCCTCCACATGGCGGTATATCCCTGGGTGCCCACCATCTCCTTGATGCCTTTGAAAGTCTCGATTAAGTGGTTCGAGGTCCCTGTGCCTGAGGCTGCCTGCATCCGCGTGCGAACCAACTCGATGGGACCTACGGCTGTTGCTGCTAGGACACGAGCGGCCGATCCGGCAGTGAGGGGGGCAGTAGAATCGGAGAATCGTGTAAATGGGCTCTTGGGGTTGTATCGAAGCCAGTCGTAGCCGGTAAAGTAGATGATGTTGGCGGGGATGGCCATGGCAAGAGTGGGCGAGAGACCCCTCCAAAGAGTGGCGACACCCTCATTGCGGGCAATCTTGCGCATGCCATCCAGGGTGGTGTTGAAGGTGCGCCGTTGCACTTCCTCGACGGCACATTCGGCAGGCGGGGGAGCTGCCGAGATGCCCTCGATTCGGGGGGCGGCGAGGCAGAAGTCAGCGTTGCTACCGGCGAAGAAGACTTCTCGGCAGCACGATGTGACTCCGAGCTCGGCGGTCTGGGCGGGCGTGAGGGAAGTCGTCGTCATTGCCAGCTTGGTGAAGTCGACGGCCGGTCGGGGGGTGGCAGATTGAGATTGGAGGCGAACGCGGACGACGTCGAGAGGTGTGACTGCGAGGGAGAATGTTAATTATGGCTGAATGCATGGTGAGGGTTACTTTGCGACGTACCAAGCAGTGAGGTCACCAGGCTGCCCGACATGGCCGAAATCATCTTCTGGGGAGCCGTGATTTCGACGATATCATCGTTGACGGGGAGCGGGGTATTAGCTTTGCTGCTGTTGCCGCTGCCGCTGCCGCTGCTGGGCTGTTGCGTGCCGACCATGTTGGCGATTGTGAAGTCGTGGTCGGCGTTGGGGAAGTTGTGGTGGTTGCGATCAAGGCCACCAGGTCGATGTGCGTCAGGCCTCATGGTAGTCTTCGATTGCGATGGAGGAGCAAAGGTCGAGGCTCAGAACATGACTCTTTCCCGAGGGCAGCCACGCGAAAGCCGACGGATACGTAGCGTTGGAGGGGTTCGAGCGTGGAGGAGCTTGGGCGCGGAGAAGATAGTGTCGGGGTCGATGACGGTGACAAAAACAGTTGGCGGCGATCCCAGAGCTTGCGAGTCACAGCTTCACTTTTGACGGACCCCGAAGCGCGGATGGATGGGGTTTTGATGTGCAGGTCGATCGTTGGGAGGTTGGAAGGGTTGGAGGTTGGGGGGTTGTCTGAGCTACGTTTTCGGTTTCGATGCCTTTTGGCCTCTTCGTCTCCGTCGCGTTTTCCAGCCAAAGCACCGAGGCCGGTGGGAATCGGGCGATCGGTCAGTCGGCTAGTATCGTCTTTTTGTGGGTTGGGGAGACCAGATGGCCTCGAGATTGAATTGAAGGCTCCCCAATAACTATTCACTTGCAGAGATCCACAAATCCCAAGTCCGATCTGGACGACGACGGGTATCTCAATGTGGGTTCTGATTCAGGTGCCGCGTCTTCGCATGCGGCATTGAGGCTGCTTTTTGTTGCAACTTCGGCTTTTTGGTGGTTCATATTTTTTTTGCGCATGGCAATTTCAGCGACAATAACCCGGCGCCCGGCGTCGGAGCATCGGCGGCAAAGTTCGTTGGTTGCTTTGCGGTAGGGCAGGTGGAGTGGCGTTTTGGGGAGGCGAATCGAAGCCGTGCCTACCAAATGGAGCATTCGAGCTTGTGCCAGAGCCGCTCTTTTCCGGCATGATGTCAGAGACTGCGCTAATTGGCTGTACTGGCTGCACTGAGACCCACCGCTGGAATTGGTCCTGGCGCACTGACGCTTTCGATGCTTGGGAGCAGATTATGCAGCCGCATCGGGAGCTGATAACGGAGGCCAGAAACGGGCCAAGCTGGGTTTTGTACGGAGATAAATCCGCCGCCCGTTTACTACGGTTTTCTCTGACTCTGACTCTTACCGGCGAGGATTGCGACATGCATTGGACTCTCCGGATCAAACACCCGCCGCAACTGGAGGGGTCCCTTATCCTGGCTTCTTATCCATCAGCCAATCCCCGCCATCCATCTCCAACCTCGCGACACCACTTCCATACTTGATCATTGTTAGCTGCCACCTCATCTGACTCGAACGGCAACGTCCCTAATTCGCTTTCCCGCCTGAATATCCTGCATCGCGCAACCACTTAGAAACAGACAAAGACATATTACCTCTCCTACCTATCTACCCAGTTTTTGCGTAATCATGAATTCGCTGTAGATATTCGTCATCGCCCACCGCCAACACATTTGACCTTGAACCCTTTCGGACCTATCGGACATAGCCCAATCTCTCTCCTCACAATGTCTTCGTCGCCTTCATCCTCCACCAACGGGCTCAACTCGGAACTCGAGTCATTCCGCCGGAAATGGATCTCAGACCTCCGACACCAGACTCATGATGAGCAGCCGGCGCCCCAGTCGCAGAGTCGTCATGATGGACCCCGGCTTGCACCGTCAACAGCTGGCTCGGGTCGCCGCCGCCGCCCATCTGTATCTCATTCCTCAGCTTCGAAGCCGGTGCACTCTGTCGACGAAAATGAGGACAATTATATTCAAAGCCAGTCCTTCGATGAGCCCGCGTCCGCGTCTCAGCCGGCCCACGATGCACACGGCGTACACGGTGTCTCGGCTCGCAAGAAGCTCGTCTCAGCTCTCGACCACTACGAAGAGGCCATGGCCAAGGAGGCCCAGGGAAACATGGGCGACAGCTTGAAGCTCTACCGCAAGGCCTACCGAGTATGAATCCTTCTTCTATTTGTTGGACCTGTGCTGACATTGCTCTGGCAGCTGGACAATGGCGTTGATAGACGCTTCCGCGAGAAGCACTTCCCCAAGGCAAAGCCGGCAACTCATCCCAGCAGCTCGTCCGCGCTCACTAACACGGCACCTGTGACTACCTCAACATCATCCCAGGCCGCTCCAGGCGTCGCAGATGAGCCCCAGCAGCCTCAGTCCATCGGCGAGCTCATCGCGAGCTTCGCCGGCCTCAAGATCGAGCCGTGCGGCCCGGCCATCGAGGGCACGCCGCCGCCGCCGTCGCCGCTGGCCGAACTCCCCGAGGAGATCCTCGTCCACATCATGCACGACGTGGCCGTCCTCGACGTGGCCGACTTTGCCCGCCTCGCCCACGTGTGCAAGCGCCTGGCCTACCTCGTGTCGACCGAGCAGCGCATCTGGCGCCGCGTCGCGCTGGGTAGTAAGGTCGGCTTCCCCGCGATGTTGTATCGCTTCGAGAGGGGCATTGAGTGGGATGACTTGCCCGAGGAGGAGCGGGAGGCCCCCGAGATCATCGACGGCTTCGTCGTCAGCCCGACTGAGCTGGCCCGGCGGCGGCGCTCCGAGAGCATCGCCCTCACCGAGTCCCTCACGCCGTCCGTCTACCCGTCATGGCAGGACCTCTTCCGGTCGCGGCCGCGCATCCGCTTCAACGGCTGCTACATCTCGACGGTCAACTACGTGCGCAGCGGCCAGGCGTCAACCAACCAGACCACCTGGGGCAGTCCCATCCTCATCGTCACCTACTACCGCTACCTGCGCTTCTTCCGCGACGGCTCCCTCATCAGCCTGCTCACCACCAACGAGCCCGCCGCCGTCGTCCACCACCTGACGCGCGACGACCTCGCCGCCCAGCGCAAAGCCCCCCACCCGCACCTGCCCAATGCCGTCATGGCCCTCGCCCTGCGCGGCCGCTGGCGCCTGTCCTCGGCCGACGACGTCGCCGACCCGGACGCCCCGGCCCCGTCCGTCCCGCGCGGGCCCCGCCGCGACGACCCAGAGGGCGACGTCTTCATCGAGACTGAGGGTGTCGGCGCAAAGTACATTTACCGCATGGACCTGTCGCTACGCAGCGCCGGCAAGGGCGCCCGCAACAACAAGCTCACTTGGCGGGGCTACTACAACTACAACAAGCTGACCGACGACTGGGGCGAGTTTGGCCTGAAAAACGACAAGCCGTTCTTCTTCAGCCGCGTCAAGAGTTATGGATCGGGAGAGTGATTGCGCTCAGAGAGACTCCTCCATCAGTTTAGCTAGACACGCAGTATCACAAGGCTCCCGGAATAGCCTTGGATTGATGACACCAAGAATGCAAGAGAAGCATCTTGGGGTATTTGGATCACTTGCTTATATATATGGAACATCTTAGAGAGACGCCTATACAAGTCTACAATCCAAATATATCCGCACTTTATCTCACCAAGACTATGTCTGTTCCTAAGGACTACAAAGACGAATAATTTCGAGTTTGAACTATCAACTCTTTTAGAACATTGCACAACTATAAGACCCTTGGGCATAGTACCAATGTATCATTTCTGGCAAGCTCTTTGCATCTCAGACTGGGATTCAACCGACATTACATTTCTGCATAATCATATCATTAAATGTCGCCAAACTTTACTCTTCTATGCCAACCTTCTCCTCAACCGTCCCTCTCATATCCCCCTCTTGAACCACTTATCGTACAGGGCAACCCTTCCCAATGCTCTACTTCTCGTCGCTGAAATCCCAAGCTCCTTGAAACTCCCATTGTTTTGACTACCCAAAACAGTATGCTGAATAGGTACAGGCAGTTTAGTCGTAAATGTGCATGCTTGTATGTGATGATTAAGTATACCAGCAGGCTTGACAGCATGCTGGTGGTCTCGAAAAGGTCTTCCAAGTCGTAGGCCTAATTATGTTTATGGTATTGGGCAGTATTACCCGTGGGTCGTCGATAATAATGCATTGGCAGGATGCAGTCGTTGGTGCCCCAAATCAGGAGATTTAGTTCGCCGGGTATCATTTCGCACAAACGACTCATTCACGCAAAGAATCGGAAGCAAAGCCCTCCGCTTCAAAGATCCGGGGATCCAAAGGAAAAAATATCATCCTAGACCGGCCACGCGCTGTAACCTCATCTGAGCCGTTTTCCGTCCAGAAACTTGGGGCTTGTGGTCTCAAAGTACTGTTGGGGGTTGTACTGAGCGTTGTACTGCATCGCCTTACGTGCTTGATACTCTGCTCGCTCATCGTCGTCCATGCTGAAAGCCTTCTTAAGCCAACCAAGAGCGCTCTTCTTTTTCTTGAGCCGCTTTCCTCCGGCTTGGGTGGTCGCTCGAGAGGCCATGGTAGCTGTATCATCGTACGTCGCCGAGGTCACGCTGCTGAGAGTGCTCATGCCGCCCATGCGAGATGGTTGTTGGCGCACATGACCTGGAAAGTATCCGGATGGTCGGTATTGAGCATCCCTGGGGTCGGCAGTGTGGGGTCGTTGTTGGAGAGGAGAGTGGGGTGATGCTCGGACGGGATGGTAGAACTGTTGCTGCTCGGAATGGGGTGTAGCCATGACTAAGGGGTGTCCGGGAACGCTGAAATCGGCATGGGAGGTTGCACGAGGGAGGCGGTGCGGCTGATAGACTTCTAGATCGGAGGTGTAGGTATTGTCGGGGGCCTGAGACATGCGTGGTTGTTGCATAGTATTACTGGTTGATGGCCGAGCCGAAACTGACATGGCCTCTGCAGCGTTCCTTGGAGGGATATGAATCGACTCGGGCGGCGTTGCGCGCTGGCGTAAAGATGTCTTCTTCTGCAGAAAGTTTTGAGTCTGTGCCATCTGCGGCGGTGACTGTGCCTGACTTTGAGATCTAGATTGCGGTCTCGGCGGTGCTTTGGCTTGTGATCGAGACTGGGGCCTCATCTGCGGATCTCGAGACTGAGGCCTCATCTGAAGCTGTGGATCTCGAGACTGTGGTCTCAATTGAGGATCTCGGGACTGGGGCCTCATCTGAGGATCTCGAGACTGGGGCCTAGATTGGGGTCTCATTTGAGACTCTCGGGGCTGTGGTGTTAGCTGAGGGTCCTTGGACTGGGGCCTCGTTTCTGATGGGCTCTGGATTCTAAATTCTGGCGGACTGTTCTTGACCATTGGCGAAGGGAGCGGCTCAGGGAGTCCAGGTGTATATGTCCGCGGCTGAAGAATAAACAACATTCCATCGTCAAAGGGAGACGCCATGGTGTCAGGTTCCTCATGCTTAACTTCCTCTCGTTTGGGCTCGCTCGGCATGACCTTGGGCTTGCCGTCATACACAGTTGGTGACAAGGTGGGTTGTCCGTCGTATACAGTTGGCGACAAGGTGGGCAAGCCATCATAGACAGTGGGAGACAACGTGGTCATGACCGGTGGAGGCGCAGCTGCAGCGTGGAAGCTCATACGAGGGGGAAGTAGAGGGGTGGATCCAGGAAGAGGAAAGTCACTGAGAGTGTCAACGTCAGGGTCTTCGGTTCTCTTGGGAGCTTGGACAGTGGACGCAGAATCTCGGCTTCGTACGCTGGCTGGGGGGGACGTCGAGTGGGCGCGTGAAGAAGGTGATGACGTTGTTGAAGCGTCCTCAGTTTGCGGGGCATTCACAGGAAGAGTGAAGGGAGGAATTGTTGCCTGAAGGTGGTTAGCTTCGCCCTTCTGAGACTGAGACATGAGGTGGTGACTTACCCAAGTCTTTCGGCTCACCTCACCGGCCGTCTTCTCCATCTCAGCCACGATGGTCATCAGCTTAATGATCAAGCCATTCAGGTCCTGCGCTTGGTTGTTGAGGTCGTCAAAGGCGTTGAGCCAGCCATCAGCATTGCCCTTCATGGCCCGATAAATCTTGCCTAGGTCTGGCGAGGCTTCGGACCACCCATTGTCCTTGCACTCGTTCAGCCAGTCCATGAAAGCTTCGCTGGACCGGAGACCGGCATCGATGTCGTCGTCCCACTGCTTCATAGCAGCGTTGGTCCGGGCCAGAATGTGATCAATCTTTTCATTTCCTGCAAGAATCTGGGCGCGAAAGTTGCGGTCCTCAAGCATCCCTTCAAAGGCATTTCTATTGCCCATAGGTAGTTGGAGGTGGGCAATTCGCTCGGTGAGATCCTGATGGGCTTGTGCAAAGTCTTCCAGCATCACCTCCAGAAACTCATCCACCTCGTTGATGTGGCCTTGAAGAATGCTGACCACCTGAGAGTCGTCTGCAGCCAAGCCGTTGAGTAAAAGGTAGACGCCAAATGTGATCTGGGCAATCAACTTGTACACCTCGTGCTGTTCCTGGCCCGGACGGTAGCGCCAAGCTGTATCGAAAGGCTCATCCTGGGCGCCTTGCTCAATAAGTTTCTCCCTGCGGCCCTTGGCGTCAAGTTCCCTCAACTGGGGTTTGCCGGGAGCCCCTTGACTGCTGGTTACTTCATGAAGGGACTCGGCGAAGGCCTCTTGCATGGACGGAACGGGATGGACCGGGATGTTCTGATCAGTAGGCGCGTGCATTTCGGAGAATTGGCTTTCATCGTCGTCGTCAAGCTCTGATCGTAGGTTGTCTGAGAGGATTGTGTTGGCGGCGGCGTCTTCGGGGGTTGGGACGAGAACGATACGAAGGTCGCTAGGCTTGTCGAAGGTCAACGGGGCGAGGGTGGTGGGAGGCATTGTGGCCGTGACAGCATTGAGGGAGAGTTTCGAAACAGGACGAAGGGTTGGTAACATTGTGGCAGTTACAGAAAGCTGGTAGGAATGGATAGGATCGAGGGGCTGCGGGGAGCCGTGCCGCGGTTGGACAGGCAGTCAAGCAGATGTGGTTGCTGCTGTTGTGTTACGGTGACGAGAGATGGTGGCGTCTCTGCGTCTATGGGCGCGGCGGAGCTGCGTCAAGACGATAAAACGAGTGGAAGGTGTTGGACCGGAGAGAGGGCTGCTATCGCATCTCGGGAGCCGCGATGAGCCAGAGTTCAGACGGCGACGACCGCCATGATACTGCCAAGGTAGTCACAGGGCGGTCAACTGAAACTGGGGGCGGCAGCACAGTGTCGAAGCTGGCTCACGATGGTTGCGATACCGACTGAGTTGGGTTGGGCTGAGATGAGGCTCGATGAGGCTCGACGGAGGGAGATCGGTCGGAGGTAGCTAGAGCTGCGAGGCGTGTAGTCGAGTAGAGTGTATTTAATGCTCGGCTGCAAAGGGGAGGATCATCAGCTGATCAGGGACCTAATAAGGTCCCAAGCAGGAGGAGTCTCGGTTGGTTCGCGACAATCCGGGGTAGGTGCAGACCACGAGGAGGATCCGCCGAGCTGCAAGGGGAGTTGTCAAGCAAACGGAGACGGCAGAGATGGCGAGTGAGAGGAGATGAAACCCAACAAAGCGCAAGCAGTGAGAAAGATGAGGGTTGGTCAGGTAGAGATACAATAGAGGTCGAGAAGAGAGGGGGGAGGCGTGGGTTGTGATGGGACGGCATCCGAGTCAATGAGTGGTCAAGTGGCCTAGGGCGCTCCAGGGCCTCGGAGGCGTTCCTTCCTTGGGCTTTTTGGTCTTTCTTCGTCCTACAGGCTACTTCGTACAGGCTACTTCGTCCAGGCAGGCAGGCAGTCCACAGGCTACTGACCACCCTACCACCCTAACATAACCGTTCACCCTCATCCCCGTCCGCTCCTTCCGCCACTGGCCCGTGAGCTCCCCCCCGTCGTGCATGTGTGACTGCCACGTCTGGAGAACGTGCGCTGCCTCCCTGTTACATTCTCGTTCAGTGAGTGAGTGGTTGGCGAGTGGCTCACTAAAACTCGCCATGTCCCCTGGGCGCCAACTGCGCCAGCGACTGGCTCATCAAAGACACTAAGGTAGGCTCTAACAGGGGTTCAAGTGCTGCCTCCTGGCCCTGTGGCGGCCCCTCCGACCATGCAAACTCCCTGCCACCACCCCCGCCAAAATGGCAGCGAAAGCCACTGCAGACCACCCACGGAAAACGAAGTTGAAAAAGAAACGACTTCTGCAGCCCAGTGAAGCCACTGTAGACCACTGCAGGCCACAGTGGGCCAGCGGGTTGCTACTGGGGCCACATGAGCCACTTGAGCCACTTGCAAGTTGCACTGGCCACTGGAGCGCCAATGCGACCCGACCTTGTCCCGTCCAACGATGCTAATAAGTTGCGCCCCCCCAATGGCTGGCCCCCCCGATGCTGCTTAATATCAATCCCAGGGACGGTACCCATTCTTGACGGGATGCCACTGCCCAACGAGTGGGGTCGGACGAGCACCAGTGGGCAGTCCATCCATACTACGCACATGGATGATGGATGATGGCACTGATGATGGGCGATGCCACTGGCACGGACTGGGCTGTCCCGCAGATGCGTGCCTGAGCCCTGAGCGGCTTCAAGCTCGATCATTGATGGGCGGATTGCTAAAATTGGGATCCTGGGCGCCCCCGCCTGCTGGTCAGTACTTCATAGAGCTTGCCATGGAGGCCCGGGGCGGCCCCGGCATGCAGGCCTCGCGTGCGTCCGCGTGGGTATCCTGCACTGTACGTAGTAGAGAGTACGGAGTAAAGAAGTTTGATTATCAACTTTATTACTCCGTACTTACTCTCTCCTTCTGTGCCTACATCACGCAGTGTTCAGGGGCAAATTGATTAGAGATGGGGAATGACCTAAAGATGGGAAATGGATGAGTAAATGACAAACTCGGAGACGGGATTGGATGAATGAGCAACATTGTCCCCCCTCCCTTTGGTGGCGATGGTTGCTGATGATCCAGAGATGGGGAATAACAACAAAAATCAATAATGCAAAACGAAACACCAGTCAACGACGAGAAACATGGATCTCGATCTCCAGTACCGAGGTTTCTTCAGTCTTGCGTGTGGTGGGTGCGGAGGGAGCCTCGAAGTGCGTGTGGGTTTTGCGGGCATCCACGTTGAACTGGCCCGACTGATGAGCAACAGTGTGCCACACCAACGGGATGGGCTCACTGTTAGACATGCTCCGTCAAAAACAACATATCCCTTCTAGGTTCTGTTTGGGTCGCACAGCGGAAGTGCAATACGACAAAGGCAAATTAGAGCTGGCCCAGACTTTGGCTTTTTCGCTGATCACCCGCTATCACGCGCTGTATTCCTTTTAGCTTCGGGTTCTCAACTCGCTGCAATGCAGGGCAACCTGCCGCATCTGGCTGAGGCTTGCCCACCAACACAACCCCCTCGGCCCAACAAGCTGCAACAACAACAACAACAAACGTCAGCACTATCGTATTATTGATATTATTCTCATCCCGATTCGTCTCGGTTGAGTCGATTCGACAGGCCACGCCCGGTGCTCAATCAAATGGATATCGAAGCCAAGCCAGGACGCGCGCAACCTTCAACTCTTTCCCGCGTACCCTTTATTACGCACGCTTGATTCCTTGAGAGCCCTTCTGCTAGCTCAGGGGCCTGCAGATGCACAACCTGATCTTGGACGGCCCCCATGTCGAGGTCCGGCCTTGCCTGGCCTCGGGTTCCCCTCCCCCTGGGCCAATCTTCTGCTGGCCTCGGCGTCCCTTGAACGCAGTTCACTCCCCAGTGAACATAGTCCGGGGTGGCTTGTAGACGGTCTCTTGGGTCCAGCCATATCGAGGACCCCTACTGGGCCTACTGTACCTGCAACGGAGTCGGCACTACGCCCTAGAAAGCTCGATATTGAACTAAAAAAGGCCCAGCCGGTTCGCGGATCGGGCACCTGGCGCTTGTCAAATGGGAAAGGGGCTTTCATCGATCGGGACTTGACAGTCCAACTCGAGGACCTCATTTGGCATCGCCCCGTTATCCGTCATCCGTCATCTGCAAATTGCCCACTTCGGGATGCATCGGCTGCTATTGACTGACGCCTCTCTGCTTGGCATCCGGGCCTCGAGATGGGCCAGCTGGGGCGATGCGGAGACCGAAATGGAGACGGCAAAATGGAAGTCCAGGTAAGTTAGGGGAGAGGCCGTGGCCCATTTTGGGGCTCCTTTTGAGTGACAGGTCGAGACACCCGCTAGGATACGATGCGATTGGGTCAACATGGGATACTGGTCCATTCGGTCATTGACAGGGCCATGGCGATGGAGTCAAATGGCACGGTTCACTCCGCTCGGGAGAACCCTCGTCGGTCCAAACTGCGCACAGAAGCTCTGGGTCTCAAAGCCGGATTCCTTTGCAACAATTTGTGTCAGGGGGCGACAGCGACTGAGCCTTCTGGCAGTCCGTCCTCGACGAAGATGTGAGAGGTCTCGTTTCCACCTCAGACCTGGATCCGCCGCTCCATATGCGAAGAAGGGAGATGCTTCAGGTTTCGACCACTTCGTACCTCATATTTGCCGCTGGTTGGAGATTCGGCGGACAAGTGATCCGCCTTCCAAGCTAAAAGCCGACAAAGAGGCCTCTCAACGAAGGTGAGAACGGGGCCATGGCCATTGTCAAGACAAGAACCGGAGGACGAATACGTAGCGTCCCCCCGGTCGCGCGTATCCACCCTCTGAAAAGGTCATGTCCACGAATCTGCCATGGGACCAGATGATGGGACAATTCTTTTTTGGGCTGGGCCGCGCAAGCCAACGGCGTCAACGGCGGCGCCATGTTGCCTCTTGGGCATTAGCAAGAATTGAATGTTGACGCGAAAGCCAGCCCGACACATGCGGTGGGCCGTGAGACATGCAGCAACGGGGATGGAAAGCAAGAAAGTGAAGAGTCGAGAAACAAGGCGAGAGAGACTGAGAGAGGACCCCGGGTGGCCATGTGCCGATGCCAAGGCCAGAAAACCGCAGGGTTGAGTGTATTGATGAGGCCAATGAGGCTACTCCTCCCTAGCTCTCCATCATCATTAGCCACGTCAAACAGCAACAAGAAACGAAAAAGAGGTCAACAAGCTGCGGCCGCCATCATCAATGCCACCTTGAGCCGGCGCAGCTTTGAACGGGGCCCTGCGGATTGAAACAAGGAAGCCAAGGCCGCAACGAGGTCGACGTCCGGCCATGGCTTTTATTCTTCCGTTTGTCCAACTCGACGCTTCATTTCCAACCCAATCCCTTCATTTCCAACTCGATCCCTTCATTTCCAACTTGCCTTCGTTTCCTACCAACCAGACTAACAAATCGTTGGCGTGACCATTCGTTTCCTCGCCGCCGATTTACGCCCCTCGAGTGTTCGGCGCTCAGCAGGCCAAGCCACGTCGAACCGGCCAGCCCCGTCTCAGCGCGCCAACGCACACGATTCAGCCAGCACACCACCATCGTCGCTACTAGTGGTACTAACCGATCACCTAACCCACTTCCCCGGTATCAATCGTCATTGGGCTTTTTTCTTCTCTATCTCCTCCGGTCATTTCCCACTGCAAGACGGCTCTTCGAGAGCTCGTTGCAATCTTCAACTCGCTGCAATGGCTCCCAAGAACCCCTTCAAGTTCGGGTCCGACCTCTGGGACACTTCCAATCGCTTTGAAACCTCGTGGTTGTTAAGTCCGTGGTTGCTGTTCGCCTGCCGCGCTCTTATTGTAAGTTGGGTTGTCTTCGAGGCTTCAACCACCAACGCGACGCGTTTATACAACGAGCAACTATTCGCTGATACGAAATACCAAACAGGCTCTCTACGCTTTCGTCACCCGCTTCTTCATCATCGGCTGGACCTGTACCCACGACTCACTGGGCGGTTGCGCCGCCGTCCGCCTTTCCTTCTCCTACTTC
Organism: Dactylonectria estremocensis; assembly: GCA_020744375.1. Classification (NCBI taxonomy): domain Eukaryota; kingdom Fungi; phylum Ascomycota; class Sordariomycetes; order Hypocreales; family Nectriaceae; genus Dactylonectria; species Dactylonectria estremocensis. The sequence continues at coordinate 3,100,887 of JAGMUU010000004.1, forward strand.
ACCATCCTCACCTATTGGGGCATCGCCTTCTACTTCCTCGTCGCCGCCGTCCACACCTTGACGTACGCCATCCGCGGCCGGCCGCTCCTCGACAGCTTCCCGCGTCCGCTGCAGGCCCTCCACGCACTCTTCTACTCGACCATCGTCACCTACCCCTTCCTCGTCACCATCGTCTACTGGGTCGTCCTCTACGACGGCCCTTGGTTCACCGTCGAGTTCACCGCCTGGTCCAACGTCAGCCAGCACGGCCTCAACAGCCTCTTCGCCCTCTTCGAGATCTTCGTCCCGCGCACGAACCCGCCGCTTTGGGTGCACATCCCCTGGCTGATCCTGATCCTCGCGCTCTACCTCGCCCTTGCCTTCGTCACATATGCTACACAAGGCGTCTACGTCTACAACTTCCTCGACTACAAGGAGGTCAACGGCCGGGGCATCGTCGCCGCCTACGTCTTCGGCATCGCCGTGGGCATTGTCATCATCTTCTGTATTGTCTGGGGCCTCATCCGCTTGCGCAAGTGGGTCACCGAGACAAAGCTAGGCATGGAAGGCAAGTTCGCGGGACAACCCGTAACCGACGACTCCGAGATGAATGCCATTGGAAACAAGTATGCCACGGGGCCGAGCTCCGAGACGCCGGATCGGCTGTATTAGAATCTCATGGGTTCCCCAAGTTCTGGGCATACACGATATTGGACGTTTTGGTGGGTTTTCTTTCTGGATACATCAATTTAATAATGCGCCATGTATGAAGTGCGAATTGGATAGAACGGAATCAACGATATACCCGACACTATGACTTCTGGCTTGGGTTGGTATTTGGATAAACATAATACATAATTACTGGCAGGATATCCTAATCGTCGTAAATTGAAATCCACCCTCAGCCTTGTCGTACATCTCTCATTGCTATATAACGTCGGTCCTTGTCATACAATTACAATTATATCGTCCCAGCGCACCAGGGACTGGCGACCATGTCGCGGTGGTAAGTAATACACATATTCTAGCACTTTATCATGATTCCTCGCCGACGCTCCGATTCGCGAACCTCGAACATGACTTGAACGGCGACGAATAGAGTTGTGCAAGCGGCAAGAAGGAAAAGAAGGCCTACACGAGAAGGGTTAATTGCTACTATACAAGCACTTAGAGAGACAAAAGGTTAGACGTACCAGACCAGTCGTGCAGGATGCTTTGCAGAATATCGATGAGGCCCTCCAGACCAACCGCAAAGCCAACGAGGTTGGCAGAAATCATCATGAGGACATTGCCCACGCTCCCCACGCAGCACAGCATGCGGTACGCGGTAGGCCGGTGCTCCCAGTCCCGCTTGGGGAACAGATATGCGGCGGTCCACTCGGGGATCATGAAGAGGACAATGAGCCATCCCCAAATGAGGAGCCGCAGCTTGATGTCGTGCCACAGGGCCACGAATGTGAAGACGGCCAGGTACGTCACGATGGACTTGGCCATGTTCCACCAGGTGCGGAACGAGGAGCCTCCGAGGGGCGCGTAGATGTATCGTACCAACCACCGGTTGTATGAGCGATGCCACGCACGCCAAAACATCTGGGTGCTAAAGTTGTTGCTCACGCATCGGACCATGTTCTCTGGCGGGTCGATGCCGTCAATGAGCGCCCATAATCGGAACAGTCGCCAAGGGAGCAGAAGCTTCAGCCAGATTATGTGCAGGTTGAAAAAGGACAGGAGGCTCAGCTGAGCGGCAGTGTAGGAGCGCCATTCCGGCCCTGCCTTGCTGATTGCGCCAACATAGTCAAAGTGAAGAACAATCTCCATGGCAATGAATACCATCAGGAAACGGATGCCGTATCGGATGGTACGTGGGGTTTCAATAGTGGCAGAACGGTACTTTTGCTGTGAGATGTAATCATTAAAAGTGAGAATGGGGCCTGTCAAGTATAGCGGCGCGTAAATGACATAGCCGATATAATTGCGGAAAGAAAAGTCCCTGATATCGGCTGGGATAGCGACGCGATCTCTCTCAGAAAGATTGGCGGGGTCCAACTGCTTCTTCTTTGACTCATTAGAACATGTTCAGACGGACAGGGTCTTCGACTTTTGGTCAACTCACCTCTAGAGCATTGGAGTTGCTTCGGTCTCGACTCCAGTAATAGTCGAGGTTGAAGCTGATGAGGCGCAGAATCGTGATGTTGAAGAGAATTTCCCACCGGACCAAGATGCCATGGAAGCTATCAAGCCAATTGCCAAACTGCATGAGCTCCGAGTCCACTGTCTTAATTCCGTTGCCGACGATAGCCATGACTGGTGGGGAGATATAGCTGGCCATGTTCCTAAACTGATATCCATTCGAGAGCTCGTTTGCGAACAAGACACAGATGTTAAAGATCCAGGTTGCCGCAGGGACATGCTTCCTGGGTAGTTTCGTCGCCACCTGATAGTTGAGGTAGAGAATGAGTAGGACCTTCAAGGCCGAGATGCCGTGCAAGGCTGTCAGGAAGATGAATGCGAAAACAAAGTCAAACGTGGCGCGCTGGTCGAGGCGGCTCTGGGGGGTTGGGGGTCGGCCTTTGGTCGGATACACGGCATCCCATGCCCTTCGGAGGAGTGGATGGACGAAGAGGAGCGACGACATGTAGGGAAGGTTCTTTCGGAAGACGTAGTACTGGTTATCGGAGGCGTCGATTTTGTGCCCGGGGATCCAACCCGGGCTTAGATATCTGCTGAACTTGTAGTATCGCGGATCAGATGCTAAAGACCTGTCAGTATCCCATGTCGCAGAGCGTCGTACGGAGGAGGAAACGCACGCCTCGAAACATCGTATGCGATCCAGAACATATACGGAATTATGAAGGCTAGGAAGCCGCAGTAAAAGACGAATTCGGGGGTCCTCCATTTCGACGGCTGGCCTCGGGCTCGTGACTTGTCTGCGTCGTCGTCATCCTTTTTGAAGTCGGCATCGGCTCGCGCATCGACGACGGTCTGGTAGGGAACGGACGAGGCGTTGGTGAAGCGAGTGTCTAGGGTGTCGAGGTCGTAGACACTGCCAAGGAAGGACAGGAACCCCATGGCTGCGGGATTCGAATCAAAGGGCGAACGAAAGGAGGGTCGCTAGGCTCAGCTCATGGTCGGTTAGGAAGAGACGGAAATGAGTTCGGGAGACACCTGGAAGCGAGAGACAGGTGCGCCGAAATGTTGTACACGACAAGAGGCGGCGGGGCGTTGAAGCTGCGAAAGCCGTCGAGTTTCTGGTGGAGGAGGAGGGGAAGAAAGATGATATCGTGGCCTTGCCGAGGGGTGGCTTCAGTGGGTTTGCTCCAGTGGGTTTTTGGTCGTAGCTGAGGCCCGGAGAAATAGGGAAATGGGGAAGATCGACCCTCCCCGGTGAGCACTGAGCGCCGGCTAATAAAATCAGGGGTCGGTGCTGCGCCGGTGGCTTTTAGGCATGTGAGACCCCTGAAGCCAGTGGTCAGGGGGATGATTTAGCGGCATTGTTACTCGTCCATCCGCCCTCAGCCGCGGTTGAGCTAAAGGAGTCCCTTGTCCATCACAAGCACATGCGAATTGGGCTTACCCTAGAGCCGAGTGATGTTAACATTTAATCATGCAATGATGTATTGAATGGGCAACAAAGTTCATTTCTTTACTCGAAAATGAATTCAAGATTTATAGACGCGCGCTAATTATTTGATTACCCAGGCGACCGGGTAGATTTACAGGGATTGCTGCAGCCCTTGTTTTTGGTGCACAACACTGCCGGACACAGGCCTCTCAGGGAGGAAAAATATTATAAGTCAATCTGCCCAGCCCCAACCAATGAATAGTAGAATAAGAATGAACCAAGAGTTGCAAATATTCTTCTAAACTGGTTCATACTACATATGGTTTATAACCTAATATCATATATGAGGTTAAAAAGTAAGTTAATGCTTTGTCACATATAGTAGTTTTCTTCCCCTTGAAGTCGGGTGAACGCTAACTCAATGCTTTACACGATCCTATCTATCTCTTGGAAATCCTCAACAAACCCTGGGTATTTCATACACTTTTCTCACTTTCAACTGATTTTTAGTCACGCTTCTTGCTGATTACACCGCCTTCGAACCTCCGCATTGAGATTCTGCATTGCCCGAACCAACGGGAAAATATCGCTCTGCCCCTTTGCCAGCAATTCGGCCTGGTTACCAAGCTGCTCCAGCGCCTTAACATCTACCATGTGCTGTCGGAGATCCGAGGCACGCAAGAGGGTGTTGGCCAGGTACGAATATGCAACGTAGCTGCGGTACGCTCCGAACAATGTCACCAGAGTTTCCACATAAGGGACCTTGAACATCAGCCGGCACATGATCTTGATAGTGCTGCGGGCTGCGTGCGTGACGACTGGAGATTCGGGAATGTCGAGCTCGGTGGTTACGGGCTCGGGCGAGTTGGAGTCTAGGACGGCCATTTTGCGAAACATGTAGATGATGGCGGTGTAACCCGTGAGCAGTACGTCGGCAACCTCCCAGAGGTCTGCCTCTTGATCAGGGGCATTGTCCATCCACTCATTCTACAGTACGGTCAGTTGAGTTTTGATAAGAGGCAAGACGAGGACTTGCCAGTTGCCATTCCGCAAATATCTGCAATATCTCGTGACCAAGATCTTCCGTCTTGGTCATGGTCTCTGCTTTGGTGTCAATGTCCGGATCATCGAGCAACGCGAAGAACCGAATTATGACGAGAGTGACGCGAGAACTGGCGATGAACGCCGTGGCCCGAATGCCCTCGGGTGGAGGTTGCGAATTTGCGTCCAACCAGGGTAGATTGACACTCCACGTGTCTCTGCTTAGAATCGGAGGCTTATTCAATATCAGCCGAAAGTAGAGGTCGGCCTGGAGCACTTCCCAGAATCCTTTTCGATCACTGTCGCAGTCGCAACTGGAATTCTGGTTGTTCTCAGGGTAGTCTGCGCTGTCGAGTTTGTGCAGGTTGAGGGCGTGGCAGTACTCGCAGGCATGCCTGAACATTTTCCAGGCGAGCTCCTCATCAAAGAATTGATGGGCTATACGGGTCTGATGCGTGTTAGCCTGGTTTTGTCCATCGAAACAACGTCTGGGGAGTTTTACCAAGAAAAGGGCTGCTATGAGATCGGTCAGGGTCCCGGTTGCTTCTCGCTGCCATCCTGGAATAGCTCGCATGCAGGCCAAGTAAGTCAGCCGAGCGTAGGATATGCTCGCATTGGAAGATTCATTGCTGGCTCTCAAGGTGCACCCATAGTAGAGGATGCAATAGTAGATGACTAAAATGCCGGGGTCGATGTGGATGTGTGGAAGGCCAAGAACGTCAGGTATGAGTTGGATGGTCCGCTTGTCGACAAAACTGAGGAACATGCACACGGGCATGTGATCGAGATAGTCTGCATGGAGTTGAGTCAGCTCAGATGTAACATAATGAACAAATCGAAAACTTCTTACTACGGATCCAATACTTGGCAAGATCAACTGGAATGTCAATCCCGTCGGTGATGACGGCTGTTGCAAGCCCCCGCAACCTCAAGTCCCGGACCTGATCGACAGCATTTTTGAGAATGGCTGTCGCATCAATGCCAACTCGAGGTGGAGCGTCGCAAGGATCGTGATATCCCGGCGTATACAAAGCAGCTGGAGAGGAAGAAGCCGGGGAGCAATTGGCTGTCGACGGCAGTGTCTGGGACGAGGGTTGTGCAGGATACTGAGCTTCGAGGCGGTTGAGTCGGTCCAGGATGATGACCAATGCATCCTCGGCGTTTGTAGGCCTTGTGACATGATTAGAAAGCAGTACACTCACCCGGAGGGATGTGAGAAATAAGCTGATTATTACATTGACTGGTGCACTGCCAAGGGCCGAGTTGATCTCCTCTTCGCCCGCACGGGGTAGACGCATTCTGCATCGTGAGCCTTGCACCGACTGCAATGGGGCATGACTCGATTGCATCGTACCTAACATGATGCGTTAGTCAAACCCATGTTGGTTTGAGGCGCTCGGGAACAAAACGGACTTTTCGCTCTTTGCATCTCGAACACTGCAAACACCGAGTTAGCGGCCGGACCAGATCAGACCAGAGCACAGGTTCGGGTAGGACAAAAGGGCAGGGGACGGCCCGCGTACCGAGAGGCGATTAAGCTGCTCGCGATCTGCCATTGCGTCTGTGTAGCAGATCTTCTACTTCTCTAGCAGGTACCAATGCGCTGGCACTAACCGGGTCCACGGTTGCAGAGATAGCAGTCTGGCTGCGGCCTTGCGAGAGGGGGGATTCACCGACCGACTAAATCCCTGATTCATATTCGCATTGAGAGCCCGGACTAAGACGGACTTTCGGCGAAAGAATATCCGTGTGAAGACATCTGTCAACCGCTGATCTTGATGGCGTCCTCCTATGCCTCGGTTTACAAATGGTTTTATTGTCATCGTCCGCTGTACTGAATGTAACTGCCGAGAGCTTCTACGAAAGAGTCATCTTCCAGAAAAGTGGTCGGTGGCTGCATCATCCAAGTCAGAGCTGGGATGAGGTGCAGTAACCAGCCACGGGCATGATTGACATGAGCCAAAGGCAGACGAACACCTCAGAAGCTTGTTTATTTCAGCGCTAACGGGGCTTGGCAAATCCGTCAAACCCCGAACACGACCTGCAGAACCGAATTGTCGAGGGTTAGGGTTACTAACTGAACAGCCCTTTGGCGAGATGACAACACTGGAGCCTCGGGCATTCGGACTCTGCATCACCGAAAGCCCGGCTTCCTTTGGATCCACTGACCCTCACCAGCTCCACATCCATGACTGGCAAATGTCGTCGGCTGGCACTTGTTCGCTTTTTGGCATGGATTCATACCGAGTTACGTACCGTATTGCTTTTTGTTCGGACGAAGAAATGCCATCTTCCAACCGCTGTGGGACCGTTCTTATTAATATTTTTGTGTGACTTTACGTTTCTTGAACTTTGCTCGTTATATAAGACGAAACCATAACCCAATTACCCCTGACCGACACTTTTTAAGCCCATTTTATCATTTGCAGTTAATTGTCTTCCAAAAGTGAAGCACCATTTCGGCTGAGTTCGTGAACATGGTGACTGGCGAGCAGGGTGGACGCGAGTCTGCTGCGACTTACACGACTCCGAACGCTGAACAACCAACCCGTCGCCACCATCAGTCTCCAGTCGGCGATTCCTGCTCAACCTCAATAACGGCACCCTGCGAGGAGAAATGGCCTGCAACCAGCGAGTCCGAGGACCAGGATGCCGACAAGCATGACGAGATCCTCGAGCTCGCACGCAGACTCACAACCCAGTCGCATGCCGCTCCGGGCACCCTCTTCCCACTGCCATCAGACGGACCCCTCAATCCAAACAGCCCGGATTTCAATGCGAGGAAATGGGCCAAGGCGTTTTACGAACTGCGAACTGATACCTCTGAAGGGAACCCGCCTCGGACAACGGGTGTTGCGTTCAAGAACCTCAACGTGCACGGTTTCGGCACAGACACCGACTTTCAAAAGAGCGTGGGCAACATCTTCCTGGAGACTGGAACCATGCTCAAGAAATTGCTCTACGAATCACAGAAAAGAGTAGACATCTTGCGAGATGTTGAAGGCGTGCTTCATAGCGGAGAGATGCTCGCTGTTCTGGGACCTCCAGGATCCGGCTGTTCGACTTTTTTGAAGACACTTGCCGGCGACACCCACGGCTTTCATATTGACGAAGCTGCAGAGCTTAACTACTCAGGAATTCACCCCAAGGAAATCCGAACTGCTTTTCGGGGGGAGGCCATCTATACCGCCGAGGTCGATCAGCATTTTGCTCATCTGACTGTGGGAGAAACGCTCTATTTCGCAGCACGAGCCAGATGTCCCAAGAACATCCCCACAGGGATCACTCCAAAAGAGTACGCAGAACATCTCCGTGATGTTACAATGGCCATGTTCGGCATCTCGCATACGAAAAACACCCGTGTCGGAGACGACTTTGTGCGAGGCGTTTCAGGAGGTGAACGCAAACGTGTGACGATTGCCGAAGCAGCGCTGAGCTACTCGCCACTACAATGTTGGGATAACAGCACAAGAGGGCTAGATAGCGCAAATGCGCTTGAGTTTTGTCGAACGCTTAGGACGCAGGCTGATGTAATTGGGTGTACCTCTGCGGTTGCTATCTATCAAGCTTCTCAGGATGCCTACGATGTAAGTTGAGCCTGTCAAATCTGATATTCTTACAAGTGTTGACGTGAGAATAGATCTTTGACAAGGTCTTGGTTCTATATCAGGGCCGACAGATCTTTTTCGGCAAGACCAGTGACGCCCAGGCTTACTTCGAAGACCTGGGTTTCGTTTGCCCTGAACAGCAAACGACTGCCGATTTCCTCACGTCGATGACTAGCCACCAGGAGCGCATCATCCGACCAGGGTGGGAAAGTAAGACTCCCAGATCTCCCGACGAGTTTGCTCAGGCGTGGAAGGACAGTGCCCGCCGACAACGTCTCCTGACTGAGATGGACGACTATCTCGAGCGCCATCCGCTCGGCGGCGACAACTACCAGGACTTTGTCAAGTCTCGCAAGATGGACCAGTCAAAGTTCCAACGCGCAAAGTCGCCGTTTACTCTTTCGTATCTGGAGCAGATGAAGCTGACGCTGGGGCGAAGCTGGTCGATGCTCAAGGCGGACCCCAGCGTTACGATTACCATGCTTTGCTGCAACCTCACGGAGTCACTGGTCATTGCCAGCATCTTTTACAACCTACCGGAGAACACTGGTACTTTCTTCAAGCGGGCCTTGTTGATTTTGTTCATCATGCTGATGAATGTGTTTAACAATGTCCTAGAGATTCTAACACTCTACGCCAAGAGGAACATTGTCGAAAAACATTCCCGGTACGCTCTCTACCACCCAAGTGCAGAAGCTCTGTCATCGATGATCGTGGATCTTCCCTACAAGGTGTTCAATGCGATCATGATGAACACAATCCTATACTTTATGGGAAACCTGCGTCGAGACGCCGGGGCGTTCTTCTTCTTCTTTCTGGTGTCATTTGCGATTACAATAAGCATGTCCATGACGTTTCGCCTCATCGCATCGCTCACGAGGACCATTGCCCAAGCTCTCGCTCGCGCCTCGATCATCCTACTTGCGATCGCCTTGTACGCCGGGTTTGCGATACCACCTCAGTACATGCCAGCGTGGATTGGATGGATCCGGTGGATCAACCCTGCCTACTACGCCCAGGAAACCCTCATGATCAACGAATTTGCAGGTCAAAGCTTCCAATGCTCAGTGTTCGTGCCCGAAGGTCCTGGATATGAGTCTGTCGCAGGACTTGCAAGAGCATGCGCTATCCAAGGATCAATTCCAGGAGAGGACTTTGTGGATGGGTCGGCGTACATCAAGTCTGCATTTGGATATGACGACTCGCACAAGTGGCGGAATTTTGGCGTCATCATTGCCTTTACGGTACTCTTTATGGGATTGCACTTGGTTGCTACCGAGTACATTACCTCCGAACGGTCCAAGGGAGAGGTGCTGGTCTTTACTCGCAACGCTCTGAGGAAACATTTCCAACGAGGTGGCAACGACGAGGAGTCAGGGGATACCAGCAAAGCACAACATGATTGCAGAGATGACTCAGGAGAAGTTTCCGATGTTGAGAAGCAAACTTCGGTGTTTCACTGGAGAAACGTGTGCTACGATGTCAAAATCAAGGGAGAAAATCGCAGAATCCTTGATCACGTTGACGGCTGGGTGAAACCAGGAACACTGACTGCTCTAATGGTATGTACTAATATGAACGTGATAAGCCTGCTCTGACAGTTACTTTAGGGAGCATCGGGTGCTGGCAAGACCACCCTTCTTGATGTTCTCGCTAGCCGAGTGACCACGGGCGTTGTCACCGGCGACATGTTAGTCGACGGAAAACTGCGCGACGACTCGTTCCAACGGAAAACGGGCTACGTTCAGCAGCAAGACCTCCACGTCCATACCTCAACAGTTCGCGAGGCCCTCAACTTCAGCGCCCTTCTGCGCCAACCCTCGCGTTACTCTCGAGAGGAAAAGCTCGAATATGTCGACACCGTCATCAGCCTGCTTGACATGAAGGAGTATTCAGACGCTATCATCGGAGTGCCAGGCGAGGGTCTCAATGTGGAACAGCGCAAGAGACTGACTATTGGCGTCGAGCTTGCTGCCAGGCCGCAGCTTCTCCTTTTTCTCGACGAGCCAACGTCAGGGCTCGACAGCCAGACGTCTTGGTCAATCTGCAATCTGATGGAGAAATTGACCAAGAATGGGCAGGCTATTCTATGTACGATCCATCAGCCTTCCGCAATGTTGTTCCAGCGGTTTGACCGGCTACTGCTACTGTCACGAGGAAGAACTATCTACTTCGGAGATGTTGGAAAGAACTCCAACATATTGGTCGACTACTTTGTCCGCAACGGGGCTCCCAAGTGTCCGCCTGGATCCAATCCAGCCGAGTACATGCTTGATGTCATCGGTGCAGCCCCCGGGTCTCATACGGAAGTTGACTGGCCCAAGGTGTGGCAGACATCTCCAGAGCGTGACCACGTTCAAGCTGAGCTGGCGAGACTGGTCTCAGATGGTGTCGGAGGACAAGGCACAGAAATACATGGCGAGTTTGCTGCGTCTCCGAGAGAGCAATTTGTGGAGGTCACCAAGCGCCTCTTCCAGCAGTACTGGCGCAGTCCGTCTTACATTTATTCCAAAATGACACTGTCGGGCGGTGCTGTAAGTATCCTATCCACGCCTCGATACCGCATCTGGAAAGCTAACCTTTTCTTCTAGTCCTTATTCATTGGTCTTTCATTCCTCAATGGAAAGAACACGCAGCGTGGCCTCCAAAACCAGATGTTTGGCGTCCTCATGTTCCTCACAATCTTTACACAAATCGTCAATCAAATGCTACCTGCATTTGTTGCCCAGCGCACGATGTACGAGGCTCGTGAACGTCCCTCAAAGACGTATTCCTGGAAGGCATTCATGGTTTCGAGTATACTTGTAGAGGCTGTGTGGAACTCGGTAAGTCGCCACGCTTTGTGGCATCTAACCCAGGCTGTGACCCAGTCCGCTGACCCTCAATTAGCTCATGGCCGTGCTGTGCTTCGTCTGCTGGTACTTTCCTACCGGCCTGTACCGCAACGCCTACGCCACTGACTCGACTGACTCACGAGGGGTCACTGTGTTTCTCTTTGTTTGGCTCTTTCTCATGTTTACGAGCACCTTTGCAAACATGATAATTGCGGGATTCGATAGCGACGAAGTGGCCGGAGGCGTCGTGACTCTTATCATGGTTATGATATTCTCATTTTGCGGGTATGATTCCATCATCTAGTTTTTCCCAGTCTCTTTGATTCCGTTCTAACAGTAGTATTAGCATCCTGGCGCCCCCTCAAGACCTGCCGGGCTTCTGGACCTTCATGTACCGAGTTAGTCCGTTCACCTATGTTGTGGAGGGTCTTCTCAGCACATCGATGGCAAACGCTCAAGCCTATTGCGAACCGAATGAGTTTATCAAATTCAATGCGCCCAACGACATGAGCTGTGGTGATTATCTGAAGTCCTACATCGAGAGAGCGGGCGGCTACGTGAATAATCCCACCTCTGGGAATGGCTCCGAGTGCCACTACTGCACCATTTCTGACTCGAACAGCTTCTTGGATAGTATTCAAGTCAGCTTTGTCAACCGTTGGAGAGATTTTGGGATTTTGTGGGTGTTTATTCTCTTCAATATTGCGGCGGCACTGGGCATTTACTGGTTGGCGCGAGTGCCTAAGAAAAGCAAGTTCATGGCCTAGAGGCTAGAGAGCGGAAGAGCATTTCATTTCGCCGTGTTGTGGAGTCTCCAGGCCTAGGAGTTTTGGGTTAGATATTGTTCCAATTTATGGCAGTGCTACATACAACAGACGTTGTTGAGCATGGTATTTTTTTAGACGACGATCAAGCGCTGTAGTTCAAAAACAAGATTATGCAATGGGCTTCTTTTTACAGTCAAGGGCTATACTAGTAAAGATGCGTGTGCTAAGATCTGACGGTAAGGACGTTCATTAAGGAACGTGGATTACTAGAAAGGCGAAAGATGGTAAGCTACCCCCATACTTGGAGTAGATGCGTTAGGCAGTCTGTGACGTTGTTTCTCCTTTCAAAATATTGGATATGTGTAGTGTTCCACTCTACGATCGCTTGTGCTGAGTGCTGGTGCTGGCAGCTTGAAAATGGATAGTTACAGGATTGGTGCAATGAGAATACTTTCCGTGTAGTGGGATGACTAAAGGATTTAAAGGAAATAGCCACCGCTACGGCTGTACTAAGGACAAGAATCCCCTTATGTGATCGATCTAACTGGGTTCCAACAGTGATTCCCTTGAACAAAGTCAAGGTTGCACACTATGATCGATCAAGCATTTTTGAGTCCGCAGAGTAACTTTTGCTTACAACGTACACTTTCAATGTACCTAGCCAGCGAATGACTGAAGTCATTTTATTCATACAAGTGTAGATTTCATAAGGCCATCAAGAGTTTCTGTCCTAAACATCCATGGGGCAATGGGTCAGAAGCTGTGCTCGAATGTGCGGGGGGTAGGTCGGGCTGGGGGTGGGGATCAGTCTGAATGTGCCACAGTATGCGTGGCCGGGTCATTTCGGGACTTGAGAGTCATGGCTATGACTTAAATAGCTTAGCCAATAACCTACGGAAAGCTAAGAAGCGCCTTGACTGATATGCGCAGCAAACTAGCCAGTCACATCATTGAGTTAGCCGGTTTCGGTGTCTCGGTGTCTCGGAATTGGCTAGGCATTGATGGAATCTGTTGAGCTTGTCCAGGCCATCTAGAGAGCAATTTTATGAAGGAAATATGGGTTTTGGGTGGGTTTGGTGTGCGGATTCTGCAGCGAGAGGCCTAGTCATTCGTGAATTGGAAGTCGTGTAGAACGATGACGCAGAATATTGCAGCGTACAAACTTGGTCCTGTGGATTTTGATTCTAAAGCAAACGCATCTCATAGTTCTCAAAAGACTCGAGCCGACATTGAAGTCCTGCAACTAGTATTCACCACGCTCCCAATCCCAAACCCAGGTATAATCCGTATCATTCTCAAGGGCGTAGCAACACAAAAATGCTGCCGGATGGCGCTGATGCGTTCACGGATCGGGAGTCTATACTGTCTGGTGCTCAGGTCCAAGCCCAGCAGATGAAGCGGTGTGGTGACTAGCTGAGCTGCTGCTGGCATCATGATCTGCGCCGCCCTCAATCTCGATTCCTCCGAGCCGAAGATGGACGCGAATGGGGCAAAGCTTGGGAACTGCACTTGGGCCAATTTCGGGGCAATCAGGGTTGGCAAGTTGAACGAGGCATAGACCGTGACAGCATCGCGAGCCGTGAAAAGCAGATAAGTCATGAGTGGTGCTGGGGATCTACTCGCCAGGCCGGCATAGTATCCATCCTTGTAGACACACAGCCCGGTGCTGACGGCGGCGGTAGCAAAGAACTTGGATGAAGTGGCTGAGACGGAGGAAGGGTCCGAGCAATTGTTTTCGGCATTTATAGAATCGAACATGTTTGCGGTCGCGTAGGTGCCAAAGTAGACGAGGAAGGGAAGCCAGAAGGAACTCAAGGACGGCTTGGGTGAGGCTAGCCATGATCGGACACTGGATGTCAGTGAGGCGTTGTATGCAGCTCGATAGTAGACCATTCTGTGAAAATGCAACGTTAGCATACAGTAGGTACATCAACAGGAATGAAGCTGGATAGGGAGATAATGCAATCAAATTCATTCCACATACGAGAAATGGAAACATACTTATCGATTGCCGTCACCCATGGAGCAACAAAAGCAGAAGCAACAGCCGCCGAAACGAGGTCTGCAACGCACTGCCAAGTACAGCGCCGCTGCGCGTCTTCACTCATGAATTCAGTCATTTTGGAGAAATGGTGAGGAATAATCAGCTGGGGAATCAATGACTGACGGCCATTTGGTCTATTTAAAGCAAAGCTCTGTCTCAATTTCAACCATCAAGTACCGTATACTAAAACAGTATGCCTCTAGCATTGACATGGGGGAATGGAATGGGTGGGGGACTAGTCCCGAGGATAACCGAGTACTGTTTTGAGTCACTCTCGCGTCCATCTAGCGGCCGAAAGAACCCGATTTCACCAGCCATGAGGAAGTATATGCTCCTCAACACAAGCCATGATTTCGTAATGGTCTATGAGTACACGCAGCAGCCTAACTGTTAACCGTGGGCTTTGGCTCGGCGACTGTGGGGGCTGAGTTTAAGTGTTGGCCGCTGGTTGGACGTAGAGCGGTTGCGCTAGCCTCACCACAACTTGTGCACACCGAAAGGGGTGATGAGATGCGGGGAGCTCAACACGCCGATTTAGCTGGTCAGGGATGATTCCCCCATATCTAGGCAAGGTCCACGTCTCGCATGTATCGAATGAACTGGGAGAATGCTGGTTTTTGTTACTAAAAGATGACAAGGGCGTGGCTAGTTTCCATCGACTGTCTTGACCGCCAGGATGTAACACAACAGGCTCGCAATATTGGTTTTATGCATTTCTCAACCGATGTCGCAAACTTAGTCTAATGCAGATGGAATTATCAACCAACCACCTCTTCCCTGTTTATCAGGCCCCAAGGGTAGTGCTTCATGTTTTGATGCTGACGCAACTTGCTACTTAACTGTTGCCTGACTTCACTCAAGTCTTGCTAGTGTCTGCTTGCATAACTGTACTCAGCATAAATTTCCTGGTGGATTACATATTTAGTTCTATTGTTTGGAAAATGCGCTGGTCGATTCGTTTTAGCATCATCGATGGCTGCTCTGATCTGGGAATCCGCAAACGATAAAACTGGTATGAAGCAACGTGTTTCAAAATTGGCTGGCTTAAGTGCCATGCCTCATCTTTGCACCATGTCAACCCCTCTGACCCAAAAGTCTCACCCATTCTTATCAAAGTCTTAGGTTAAGATACTGGAGAAGACACAGTGGGTTGTCTCGCTTTGAGGGACGTGATAATATGTATAAACGTGAGACGCGAGGGCACACCAACACCTGACCCGAGTTATAGTCTCGACAATAAGGTCTATTCAACATAAATATTGCTAACACGATTCGTGAACTGTTACATGGATATTTCTTAAATCCTATCCAAGTTATGCGATGCTTGATAGTCTGATCGTTTCGCGGCGGGTAAATTATTCACAGAACGTTGCGAGGGCCTGCAAACCACGGCCCCAGCAACCGTGCAAGCCAGTTAAGGAGGCCGACTATGATTGAACTGGCTTTGTATCTTGCATCATGATGTGAGAAGTGGCCATCCTCCTAGGTCTGAACCAAAGGTCCCAATCTGAGCCGGCAAAAAGCAACCAAAAAAACAACGACAGAATCCGCGCCCTGCAGCCCTCGTCGAAGCGAGACTTGGGTCCAATTTTCTATATATTTTCGGGCGACAGGCATGTCGTGATTTTAAAAACTACCTGGCTCATGTCTACAGTTTGCTTACGAAACGGTCGAGGTATGCTGTGGCTTGGGCTCACCCTCTGACGTCAGGAATGAAGCCAATAGACAGACTGGTCATGTGAGGTCGGAGTGCAATATCTAGAGAAATTGGCGTTTCCCTCTTCATTTCTAGGAGTCGGAGTAGACATCGCTCTTTTTCTTATCCCGTAGTTCGTGGCAAAGTGCTAGCCTAGATAGATCCGTCTACCAATTTCAGGGTGAGTTGCAGCTCTTAGCGACGAGCATGACGCTAACCCATGTGGCAACATCCATTTCATCTCACCCCGCATCTAACAGGTGGCATGATTGTCGTCATTCATCCAGCATCATCATATAAACCAGCCCTGATTTCATCATTTTCTCTCACAATGTTACCACTGCATTTCATTTAGCTTCTTCAGCATTTTCCCACCCTCGGCCAGTCCTTTTTCGTTCAGCAATCATGCCATCTCAAAGCGCACGTTCGCTCACTTCCTTCACGGCCTTGTCCTTCGATGTTTACGCAACGCTCATCGACTGGGAAAGTGGAATTTATCTCGCCTTGGAGCCAATCAATTCTCGTCTCCCGGCAAGCCATTCCCTTAAGGGCAACAAGCGAGGGCTTCTTGGGGTGTTCACCCAGCAGGAGGAGACATTGCAAGAGAAATATCCGGACATGAACTACGCAGAGCTGCTCGGTAGAGTTTATGCCGAGGTGGCCACGGAACTGGGAGTGACAATAGAGCCTGAGAGTGCGGAGCAAGAGATGGCAACATTTGGAGGCTCTGTTGGTATCTGGCCAGCCTTCCCTGACAGCGTGGAGGCGTTGAAGAGACTACAAAAGCGTTACAAACTGATAGTCTTGTCAAACGTTGATGGCGAGTCCTTTTCTCGCACTCTCAATGGCCCACTTAGCGGAGCGCATTTCGACGCTGTGTACACGGCCCAGCAGATCGGCACATACAAACCTGACTTGCGAAATTTTGAGTACATGGTTGAGCACGCCGAGAAGGACTTGGGCATCAAGAGAGACGGGTTCCTACACACCGCACAAGCTCTGAAGCATGACCATGTCCCGGCTCACAAATCCGGTCTCAAGTGTTGCTGGATTGAGAGGGCGGGCAAGGATGCGGCCATTGGGGGCAGTCCGGAGGATTTTGGCGATAGCCTGGATTTGTCCTTTAGATTCAAGACGCTGGGAGACATGGCAGATGCGGTCGATGAGGCATTTGCGAACTTGTAATTTGTCGTTTGAAAGAAAGCATCAGCATTGCCATGGCATCTCGAGTAATCATGAACAAATTCTGCAGGTTAGCTGTGTCCCACATGTCCATCTACTCGCCTTGATAGACCCGCATTCAGTAGTTCGGCGGCACAATCTCTCGTTATCTGCTGTTCTTTTTCCAGATCGTTCAGGTAGAACACATGCATGCCAAGCTGATCATCTACTAGACGTAACCACTGTCCATTTGCAAAAGTCCTCACAGTGTCCCATTCGTGCCCCTCTAGCTGAGGCTCCAGTTCAGGGCGCTAACATTTGCGCGGAGATAAGCCTAGACACCGCACACTCATATCCGGATTGGGAACGGATGGCAGTTCATGCCGACCTGCCGAATGACTCCTCCCCACACTCAGCCCTCCAGAGTCCAGACTAGCACAGATAACGCAGGCTAAGTTCATCCCCGCTTAGATCCACCTATATATCTCCCCAGCACACATTAACCGCAGCCTCTATTGCCTAAAAGATCCAACTTGTCACCCTTCGCCGAGCTGAAGATTCAACTAGAAGCCCATGGCACGTCGGCGCGATAGAACGTTTACTGTGGGTAGCCTCCTGGACAGGGCTCTCGGAGTGGTGGTCTCGATGCCCTCATTCCCGAACGTTTGGAATCTGCAAGATTTCGGACTCGGCTGACGTGTGAACTGTGAGCTAGGGTTGCTGGAAATGCAGAACTAGAAAAGTAAAGGTGTGTCAGATCGCCGTATTCTTCGGCATTTCGGCTTCTTCGGCGTTGCCCTGCCTCGCAAGAGCTCGAGCTTACCTTTGTTGTATGTCTAGTGCGATGAAACGAAACCAGCATGCTTAGCGTGTCGACGCATCGGCGTCCGTTGCACCGGCTACGACGCCAAGTTCATTTGGGTCGAGGATGATGGCCAGATCGTTGCATCACAGGGTCGTCGTATCCTTCCATGTGGTACGTATTTGGAAAGCTGCCCGAGAACCCGAGGATGCCGAACACAAGTCGCTTTCAACGCTTACACCCTTCCTGTCAGCGTCGACCTGGAAGGGCGTCGAAGTATTGCCTTCAGATGTGGTGGACCTCCTGATATCCGAATGCGATGTGGATGGAGATGGCAGCGTAGAACTATCCGTGGACCAATCGTTCTCGACATCATCTTGGAAGACCATCACGCACAATCCCTTCTCGATGTTTCAAGGCACTCGGTCAATGCCGCCTCAACCTCAGTCGGCGCAAGCCCCGTTATCCCTTCTGCCAACCTCAATACCCCAGGCCATGGAAAGCTTCCCAGACTCAACCTGGGATGAGATCTTTTTGTTTCACCATTATGTGACACACGCGGCTGTGATAATGATGCCTTACGAACACCCGCGTAACCCGTGGCAGAGCCAGTACCCCGCTACAGCCCTGGCGTTACTCTCTTCCGGGCACAAGTCTATGTACAGTGCCATGCTATCACATGCTGCATTCAATGTGGCTCATCTGCGTGGTCTCGATACAAGAATGGTGCGACTAGGCTCAAAGTATTATGGAGAAGCCATCCAAGAGTTGCTCCACACTATAGCGGGCGACAATCTGGACTTTCCTACTACTATGGCATCAATGATGTCTCTTATGTTTGCTGAGGTATGAGGATATCTCGATTTTACGGTTTCAGACCTAACGTAGACTTTATGCTAACAAAAGAAGCTCTACAGTGGTTCATCTGGCTCGTGGAGGCATCACTTCGAAGGAGCATGGGCTTGGCTGAAGACTCACTTTCACTCGGAGCCCTGGAGGTCTAACGATCTGGCCTGTGTATCCTTACAGAGCCTTAATATCATCAAAATTATCGGGGACACTTCACACAAGCGTGTGGAAGAGATCATAGAACCCCTCAATGGCCCCAACGCCGCGGACTCTACAGCGGTTGCTCCTATCGTGTCCATGTCCGAGTTTGGATTCACGATAGGCGCACCTAGGAACGTGCTGGAGTGTATAGAGCGTATTACTGAGTTTCGGAACAAGCCCACAGTCGAGCATCCAGAAGGCGAGGTTGACTGTCTGCTACAGGATCTTCTTTCACGGCTCGACATCAGTGGCCACGAGGAAAACTCGTCTTGCAACTTCGAGACTGAGTCAACAACAGAAACGCTTTCTACCGAAAGTACCATCATTCAACGAAGCCCCCTAGCAGCCCAGGATCAGGTCGACGCATTTGTCAACGCAACATACATATACATGTACCGTTCCTTGCTCAATGTTCCACCCAAGACAGTCAGGTCATATGTCAAAAGAACCTTTTCGCACGTGTCCGCCTTTTTTGCGGTAAGTGGAGGCAATTTTTCTATCTGGCCGGCCTTTATCGCTGCTGTCGAGGCGTACACCGAAGAAGATTTGGTTGCAGCGAGGGGATGGCTCAGTCGTGCGACGTCGTTTGGAGTCGGGAGTCGAAACTCGATAACACTCGTCGTAGAAGAGGTGTGGCGCCAGCGAGAAGATATCTCAAGGGCTTCTGGCATGGAATTGGGGCTCATCATCATTGACTGGAGGAGTGTGATGCAAGAGCTCGACTGCGATCTGTTACTAGTCTAGTAGAAGCGCAAATAATGCTATGTCCAGTGCAAGAACCCCCCCAGAAATGCAGTACTAATTTACATGAGCTGTGTCATTTCAGCGGACCATTTTGGCTGGATAAACAATGCTTTAGCCTTGACCAGATCACGTCCGTCAAGGTCAGACATGGTCGCCTCAACAGAAGCCTTGCGGCCTTCAACTTCTATCGTGTCAGCCCGAACTATGACGACACTATTGACAGGTATCGGCCTCTTGTAGTCCACTTCAAGTTTCGCCGTCACGGCAATCTTGTTAGGCAATCGTGGAAAGCAGGCCCTGCCCATGCATTCATCGAGAAGCGTGGCAGCAACACCTCCATGCACGATTCCTGAGTGGCCGGCTAGCCTCTGGCCAAGATGGTAAAAGGCAAGAAGGGAGCCCGCATCGTCGTCAGTGAAGACATACGGCTCGACGATCTTGTCAGCACCAGCCAGCGAGCCCTGGACTAAGTGGAAAGGGCGGTCCTCTGGCTTGAGGGCCAGCGGGGAGCGGGTTTGGTTTATAGTAGACTCCCGCTGCTGAAAGTCGAGAGCCGCTTCGTGCGTGGCGACTATGTCAAGCAGACGCTGGGCTGGGTCTTCGAATTCGACAGCTGGAATGCCGTTTGAATCAGGCGTAATGCTTGAGGTTGACATGGTATTGGGTGTGTTGACTCGATGGTGTAGAATGTGAATGATTGAAAATTTAAATGGCGCTTTCTGGATACGCTGGGGTGCAGATGTCCTTCAATCCAGCGTGTAGGCCGCCCGTGGTTATATTTCAGCCACGAAATGATGTCCCAGATATGATGTCCCAAATATTCTGCCATCTTCTGTGGCACGGCTTAGATCGGTTGCCTATGGCTTGTATTTTTCTCGGTATGAGTTGCCAACGATTTCTCGGTATACGCTGCCAACCAATGCTCGGTATAGATTGCCACAGCGTGCGAATTAGGCTAGGATGGTGGGCCCGTCGATGGCCTCATGCCTTTCGGCTACTCTGTACCTTGGATGTTTTTCAGAGTTAGACTGAGTAAATCGTGCGCTTGATTTGTGTTGTCAAGCGTGTAATCGGACTCCGTTTTGGTGTTGTGTGAACTCGTCAATCCGGATGAACCACAACGGGTCGGCCGTCGAAACCGGCAATCGTCCTCACACAATATGCTATAAGTAGATTCCATTTGGCACCGCATACTGCAATTTGATGCAGCATCTCAGAACTTCAACATACTTTAATACCTTTACAACCAGCTTTACCCATCAACATGACTTCAAACTCAGTCCTGGTAGAGCACCCGGCCTCTGGAGTCGTCAAGATCGTTCTCAACCGACCCAAAGCCCTAAACGCTCTCAACGCCGATCTCCTTGATAACCTTGTGCGAGCACTCCGTGAGAATGCTCAAGCCCGCATCATCATCCTCGAAGGCGCCGGGGAGCGATCCTTTTGCGCCGGGGAAGATCTCAAACAGACGCTTGCTCCGGTGACGGGCTCTGCCGAGGAGCTACGCGAGGCTTTCAACAAGCTGCAGGATCTCACTCGCCTCACTTGCTCCTCCTCGGCCGTTGTGATCTCCGCTGTCCAAGGCTTTGCCATCGGAGGCGGTGCGGAGCTGGCACTGTCTGCTGACTTCGTCATTGGAGGGTCAGCTACCAAGTTTCGCTTCCCTGAGGTGCCCATCGGCCACGCAGTCACGGGCGGCATTTCTCTCCGCCTTGGTCATCTGGTCGGCCTACTGAAAGCGAAAGAACTTCTCTTGACTGGACGTTGGGTTGAGTCTTCCGAAGCTCTGAAGATTGGCCTACTTAGCGAGATCAGCGAGGATCCCAAAAGCCGTGCGTTGGAACTGGCGGTTCAGCTGGCGGGACTTCCAGCCGTCTCATTGGCGTCTTCGAAAGCTTCTTTGGAGCGAGCTTTGTTTCCCAACATGGAGGTTTGTCTGGGGGACGAAGTCAATGTCGCGAGTTACTGTTTTGCCCAAAGTGATGCCTCTAAGGCCTTTACGGATTTTGCCGCCCGGAAGACACGCGAGAATGGCACAGAAGCCGGAGCGGGTACTAATGGTGCCGAAACGAAGACAGATGTCCCCAAGTTGGATGCGACACCGAAGTCTGAAGTCCAGACTGGGCAGCCTGTCAGAGACATCAACACCGCTCTGAAACTGGCCGTGGAGAAGTTCCCGGACCGGCCGTTCCTCCGCTTCACTGGCAGGGATGTGACATTCCGCGAGTTTGATGCCGCAGTCGCAAAGCTATCTGGAGGGTTGAAGCTGGCGGGCATCACGGCAGGCGACAGGGTACTGGTGATGATGGCAAACAGCGTGGAAATGGTTTATTCCTGGATGGCCGCCAACCGATTGGGAGCTGTGTGGGTTCCTGTCAACACAGAACTGAAGTCTGTCACCCTGAAGCATGTCATCCAAGCTGCTCAGCCAAAACTCGCCATTGTCGATGCAAAACTGTGGCCGGAACTCAAGGCACTGGACGTGTTGGATGCCAGCTACGTGGTCATCAATGGCGATCACGATGGTTCTATGGCCCATCTCTCAGCCCTCTTGGAGTCAGACACATGCGTGGATGACAGTGTCGAAGTTACTCCGGCTACCACATCTGCATTCCTCTACACGAGTGGCACAACCGGAAAGTCGAAGCCTTGCGTTCTGTCTCACGAATACTTCATCCTCCAGGCGCAGGTGTTGATTGAGGGCTGTGGACTGCAAGAAGATGATGTTCTCTTCTGTCCGTTCCCACTTTTCCATGCCGATGCCACTGCCCTCACCGTCATTCCAGCAATCTTGCTCGGTGCCGTTGCTGCTCTCTCCGTCCGCTTCAGCGCGAGCCGATTTTGGGACGAGATTCGCGCCGCCAAGGCCACAATCTACGACTTCATGGGCGCCACGCTGGCATTGACGTATAAGCAGGCGCCCAGCGACCGGGACCGCGATCACAGTGTGCGTCTTGCCTGGGGAGTCCCAATCCCTCAGTTCGCTAAGGACTACGAAGAGAGGTTCGGACACCCGCTTGTGACCCTCTACGGAAGTGTCGAAGCTAGCCTGCCTATCTTACAGGATCGCAGCCGAAAGCTGCCTCTTGGTTCTTGTGGACGGCCCAGAAAAGGCATCCAGCTTCGCATCGCCAACGACATGGACGAGGAGTTATCGCCCAATACGCCAGGTCATTTGCTATTGAGGAGCGACGTGCCCAACGCCTTTCTTCAGGGATACTTCAATGACCCAGAGAACACAGCACATGCTTTTCGCGGTCTGTGGCTTCACACTGGAGACATTGCAAAGGTAGACGAAGACGGAAATGTGTATTTCATAGGCCGTGCCAAGGACGTCATACGCCGGCGGGGCGAGAACGTCAACGCATCCGAGGTCGAAGAGGAATTTCTGCAACATCCAGATGTCGTCATCGCGGCGGCGTATTCCATCCCTTCACAGCTGGGGCCTGGGGCTGAAGAGGATGTCAAAGTCGCAGTGCAGATGCGGGTAGGCAGCACCGTGGATGAGGAAAGGCTTTGGGAGTGGGCAACACAGCACATGGCGAGATTTCAAGTACCAAGTGTGATTGAATTCGTGAATGAGATCAAGAAGACGCCAACGGGGAAGATTGAGAAGGGCGCGTTGATAGCGGAGGGTGGTAAGCGATTTGACCTTCGGTCTTGTGGAAAATAGGATGATTGCTGAATGAAGACGGTATGAGCACATCTAGTTTGTTTGAGTAAGTAGGTAATAAAGGGTTCATCTTCTCCTTTCCTTATCATGAAAGGGTGCAGTTGTAACTTGCAGCCAACTGCTGATCTGGCGACAAAGGAAAGCGAGCAGAATTCTTGAGTCCACAAAAACTACCAAAAGTTCCGCTCTCCATAATCCATATTCAGTTTCGCGCCAGCTTACCAAGATAGAGTGACGTTGATCTTTCCCCAACACGCATGTAAATCCGAGGCTCCCGAACCTGTCCACATTTGGAAGCTCGATAACTCCGTGACTCACTCGGGGAAGAAACACGAGAGTGGAGCCTGTACAACCCAAGCGTCGCCTAGCATGATATTGTTGATTCTAGGTGGAGTATAAAAGACCGAATTTGGAGTTGTAGATACGATAAAACAAACCTTGCGATTTCATCTGATTGTTCGAAGCCATCTAGCATTACTTTCCCCTTCAACACAACAATGCCGAAACCTACATTCACCATATCTCGTGCCTCGATTCATGATGTACCACGCATCGGTGAAATATCCACCCGTGCCTTCGACAGAGATAGTCATTCACAGATGAAGATCATGGGCCAAAGGCCTGGCGCGTTTGCCAAAGGAATGGCCATGGGCGCAAGCCCGTGGATCGAGACGCAGCGCGGGGTCTTGCTGAAAGCGACAGATGACCGCGACGGCACCACTGTGGGCTCTATAGCTTGGGGTTTCAGGGGTATTGAGCTGGACGCTTCACAGAGTGATGATGGAGGTGATACGAAGGGAGAAGAAGAGAATCGTGAGGAGGATGTTGGTGATGGCGAGGAAGCAGGACCTATACCGGGCGAAGAAAGGATCAAAGAACTCGAAGCGATGACGTCCAAGCATCTATCCGACTTCTCAGACCGGATAATGCCGGAGGGTACGAAGTGCATGTTCATTGGAGGTGTTTCTGTCGATGCAAAATATGAAGGCCAAGGCATCGGATCACAGCTCATACGATGGGGCACTGAGCACGCAGATCGGCACGGAGTTTTCTGCTGGGTGCACTCCTCTGAGGCGGGTCGTCATCTGTTTGAGAAGAACGGATTCAAGGAGGTTGAGCGGTTGACGATTGACATGGACCAATGGGCAGTTGGGCCGCCACCAAAGAACGGTGTCTTTGGGGACAGGGAGAAATGGGGAGAGTATACGTTCCGGTATATGGTGCGTCAACCCATGTAGGTCGGAACCGATACTCGGTTTTGGCACAGTTTGACAAAGGCTTCAAGCATGCTGTCTTGGATCAAAGCAAGCCTTCAATATTGCACATCCAACGAGTCTAGATTTCTTGGAGACCATTCAATGTTATTTCAAATCAGGACACTACTTGCAAGAACGTTGACGTGAATCACCATACTTTAGCTGTTACATACAAGCAGCGGCAATTGAAATCAGTCAAAGTAGCCACGAAGGAAAACAAAACAAAAGCTGCCGCTGATCTCATTTCTCATTATGCGCGTAAGTCTGCCTCTGCCATCGACATGAACCTTCTGCATGCCTATTCCAATCATGCTGGAAAGGACAAATGCTCAAACATTATCTCTGCGAACTCGCGACATAGAAGCTGATTCCCTGCCATCCAAAGGGTCTTTAAATACCACCGTGATCCAGAAACCTGATACAGTCTTTGTATGATTGTCGGCAATAATCTTTCGGTCTTGTGTCAACTCCCAGTGTCCCATCGGTCCCAAAGCTGCCTCAAGACTGTTGCCGGTGGAGCCTTCGAGCTGAAGGCTGAGCCCCGGTTGGGCTGATTAGTGGTGACGTAAGAGATGGCGATGCCGTAGATGCCATCGATGGCCACACATAGTGTTCTCTTTTGTCACCACTCGGAGTAGGGTGGAGGGGACTCGTAGGAATCACTGCACCCACGGTAGCCGTCGTGACCACCATCATTGTAGCTATCATACCCGTCATGACCATCGTCTAATTCCACATAGCCACCATGATAGTCGTCGTAAGTGGGAGAGGGCTCAGGGACTGGAACGCGGCCCCGTGCCATAAAGGCGCCGCCGCGTCGTGCAGTTTGTTTTTGAGGAGATGGTGCCGCAGATGGATTGTTGGGTGTGCTCCGGCTTGGTCCGCGGGCTGCAGATGATCCACCTCGTCGAGCAGTTCCAGGGGAGAGCTTTGGGGCCTTGGGCGTCGTTGTCTTGGCTGACTTTGCGGCTGGTTTCGCCTTCGCCTTGGCTGTATCGGGAGTGGCTTTGGCCGTAGCCTTCCTTTTGGGTGTTGTCGCCTTAGATGTTGTCGCCTTAGATGCTGTCGCCTTTGCCTTGGTTATCGCGGCCTTCGTCTTAGTTGGTGTGGCTTTAGATGCTGTGGCTTTGGATGCTGTCACCTTTGCCTTTTTGGTGGGAGGCTTTGGGGAATCACTACCCGAGACAGCGAGATTGACCGTCACACTGACATTGCCCCCAGCCTTTCTCTTGACTCCAGCGACCTTGACGTCGGCAGAATTGGCGCCCTTGACGTTTTTCTTGGCATCTCTATCGTTCTTCGTCCACTGCTTCTTCAACTCGGTCTCCAGCTTGGTGATATTGGCCGGCACCGTCAAATCCCCAGTCATGGTGGCGTCTAACAGCCGCATGCGGGCCACGGCCTTGCTCTTGGATGGCTTTAAGCCATAGTGGACGAGCTGGGCTTCAAACCAATGCGCAGGGTAGTCTCTATCGTTGCCCGAGGTGAAGTGTTCCTTGATCTCAGCAATCGTCGCGCGTCGATGCCGGTTTTCACCTGACGCCTCGACAAAGAAGTCGCGGTTGACAAACGAGAAGCCGTCTTTCGACACCGGCGGGGCCCCGTTCCAGGAGGGAGCGGCGGTTGCCTTGGGCGGCATGTCGTCTGATTCAGTGGTTGGCCAAAGGCGGCAGAAGAATATGTCGCGCCAAAGCGATGTCGCCCAGGATGGGATCTGTGTGCATTTGGACTGGAGCGATGAATTGCAGCACATTCCGGCTGCAGCCTGAGCGTGAAGGTGTCACAGAATACTTCACGTGACACTCTGTTATGACTGGCGTTTGGTTGGACGAAGGGATGTGGCGCCTGCCACCTGGTGACAGTGGTGAAGCGCCAACCATGCTCAGCTTGCTCATGCAACCCCTCAAGGTATTTGTTTACCTCACGTTCAGAATGCGAATTGGGTTTTTCTTCACGTCATGCTGTCCTAGGATGCCAAAGACGGGTGAAATCTGGAGATATGCCGTTCAATTCCTCGTCCTTAGTTATTTCTTATTTTTGTTGTTTGCAACTTAGGTTCTACAGAAGAAGGATGTTTCGGGGCTGTGTAAAAGCCCTCCCTGGATTACGTGGCGAGCCACTCTCGGACATGCCTGTATGCCTTATCAAATCACCATAGAATATTCATGCCCAGGTGACACGAGAAGTGCATAAGACGGTTGTGCTTGAGCTCGGTCATGTCTGGTAGCTAGTTAGGTGCCCGCAATCGCTTATGAGCAATGATCATGGGTAGGAAAGGCCGAGACTGAGCGGAGGTGGCTTAGGGCGCACGATCCGGTGTCAATAGCCAGCGGCCACCATCAAAAGCTTCCGTCGCAAGGTTGTTTGAACGACGGAATTTGGTTGGTGGGCGTTCTCTTAGCAAGGCTCCATCGCAAGCCCCTTTTAGCCATCCGTCTGCATCATCATCGATCGACTTGTAATCCCGCTGATCTCCGCTCATCAGGACCTCGTGTTGAGAAGAATGTATATGACAAAGACTGTCCTCAAAAATCGTCTCAAGAATGCTTCTTCAATTTGTAGATCAGGATTGTTGATCTGACGTCATCATAGTTATTCCACTCATTCGCTGGCAAGGTGCGAGAGCCTGTCCAGTCTCAACATCCAGCCGATTCAACCTCCACTCAAGCGAGTGCCACCACGGACAGGAATGCAAATACCCTTCGCACTTGCCAGCGTTGGCAAACTAAAAGCTCCAGACCGTTGTTTTTATATAGTTGGCAAACTTTATTTGGCCGACTTTATCGTTTAAGTCAACCTTAACGGTGAGGGGTAAGCTCAGCGTTTTGACGGGTGGCTGAAAGAATCTCGATTCCTATGGCCGATCCACCGCAATGAGCTTGCACTGGAATGCGGAACCTTTAATATCTGTCCACTTAGTTGTGGAGGAATGTGCCATCGAGGTTCCTGGCTGTGGCTTGGCAGAACAGTTCGTGATGTATTTAAGCCTCAGCCCATTCATCCAGGGTTGGTAGCTTTCTTCTGGACACCAACGTACCAGCTCAGATTTTGACGTCGCAGCTCCCTCAATCTCCAACACACATCATCAAATCATTTCGATAATCACCATGAAGCTCTCCGGTTCTATTGTGCTGCTCTTTATTGCTGGGGTTATTGCCAGTCCTGTGGCAATTAGAGCACCGAAATGTCCGGTATGTGAAAGCCTTTTGGCAGTTTGACGGAGTCGTAATGTACATGCGCTAATCCACTCTTTTCACGTAGAAAAACGAAGTGTGGTCGGATTGCGGAACAGCATGCCCTGCTTACTGTGGCCAGCCGGCTGACACAATGTGCATAGCATTATGTCAGTCAGGTTGCTTCTGCAAAAGCGGTTACGTTCGAAGTGTACGTTGCAACACAATCTCACATCCTTGGCAAGTACTGATTCAACATAGAAAGCTACTGGGGGTACTTGCATCCGTCCATCACAGTGCTCAAAATAGGGGAGCGGGATCGCAGGCAAGGGTTCATGAGAAAACCATCAAGTAGCAAAAAGTAATACCAGGGAGCATGTCCCAAGACAGAACACGGAAAAAAAATTACTATACGATTTCATCGCGATATCATACGTCCCATAGAAAATTGAAATGTTGTGTCTGTAGAGCGGGCCTCCCCCAGAATCCAGACATAGCCACCGCTTCGTTGCTATAATTAACCAAGATGCTGAATAGGAAAGAACGGTGCGTAGCAACGATGCCAATTTGTGGATTCGGGGGGCTCTCGACCCCTGAGCATCGCGGCGAAACCAACCTCTTCACGAACCGCCCAACAAAGAGGGGTCGAGTCTGAGTCTCATGACGACATCCCATATCTGGATTGCTTTGAGCAACCAATTGGCTAACATGATAAGGAGACGGACAGCTCCTACTCTATTTTTGACTCCAGGTTACGAGAAGTGTGCTCATTTTGTGAGTACGGCTGCCTCGGCCCGCCCGCATCATTCCAGGGAGTGTCGCACAATGGGTGAGACAGCGTTGCTCGTATCTTTTCAATCTTTATTTTAGAGGACAAGATCTGCACTTGCGCCGAAAATTCTATCTCACGAAAAGTGCCTGCATATTTGCCATGGTATGGTACGTTCAAAAGTGGATTTCCAAGATACGAGCCAGTTCTAAACAAGTCAATCGTAAGCAAAACGAGAAACGACCATCTGAAGCATGCATTGAGAATAAACATGGTTTGAACTGACTGTCAATTGTGGACTGTGATTGGTTTCCATATTGGAAAATGGACTCCGAAGAACGCAGCTTCAGCTTTCATCCATGTTGTTGAGTGAGGGGTCTTCGGCGATGGAATTTAGAGAATAGCAAAGGGGTAAGATAAATATCTTCTAGTTAGGCGGCCCAATAGCTCATCATGGAATATTGGCTGGTATTCACACATATTGAGCAAGGGCGTGACGGACTGGAATGGGTTAATGGCCACCCAATCGTATCTGGTCACCACGAACATTGATATGTACCAGCCTCGCTATATGAAGAAATAAACTGTAAATTTAGTGAAGCACCTGGACTAATCAAGATATAGAGCTGTTTGATGCTCGTTTCGTTGTTTAACAAACAAGGATATGAACCTGAAGCCCTCCGCCAGTCGTGTTCTGCTAACAAACCATACATCTGTTCTCGGCTCTTTGCTGTCTCTCGATGTTACATGTATAGTACCTCCATGAATCCCCCAAACATGTTCAACTACTCGACACACGGCCCTATTAGATTGCCCCTTTTAGATGTAGCAGACCGTCTTGGAAAAACACGCGAAGTCTTCCGCTACTCCATTCTCGTTCACCCGTCTCGATGACCATGCGGAAGCCGATGTTTGGAAGCTCAAAAGTCATGCAAGATCCATCACAGCTCTGGACATCGGCGTTTTCATTGCCACATGCCTTCGCAATACTTTCTAGGTCCCAGGGCGCGTCATAAAGGTCTGCGTCCCATCCATCCGCGTTTGAGATTGACCCTGTACCAGCTGCATCTTTATGATGCTCGCAACGCCATGGAGAACCCTTCAGTCTAGGTCGCCGCAATTTCTCCCAATTTTCGTCCAATAACGCAGAATTTTCGCCGCCGACCCCAAAGGCTAGGGTCACACCTATGAAGACGGCGCGATCAAGCTGAGTCGGCACAAATTCCTTATGCTCAAGAGAAGGGAAAAGGTTGCGGTACGCATGCCTTAGACACCAGCCACTATGGAGGGTATGTAGCGCATTCATGATCATATGCATGGCGTCGAAGACTTGAAGTGTAACGTCCGCAAGCTCACTGTGCCTTTTTGACGTTTTGTTATCATCGCGATATAACTCCAAAACGTCGATATTGCACTCAGTGTAGTCAAGCAAGACTTTTGCCACACCCTCGTACAGATACAACGGCGGCTGTGATTCGAATACGGCATCGAGCATCACGTCGCAAAGAGGCTTGTCATAATCGACGTGGATGTGATCAACAGGCGATGTTCCATCGACATTGTTTGCTACCAGTCCGAGGAGCCCGTATAGCCGGTCATTGGGTTTCGTGCTTTCGTATGAGTCAAAGCCTCTAAGTATTTCCCACAGCGGATGCTTCTTGCGGTTACAGAGGTTGTAGAGTTTGTTGATGTCGGGAGCCGAAGGATCGACAAAAAAACTACCGACATGTTCCCTAAACTCTTCGAATTTGAACGGAGGGATAGTTTTCATCATGATAGTGGCACGTTTCGCCAGAACAACTTCTTGCAGAATCCAGACTCGCCTCCAGTATTCGTCGTTCGCCACAGAATGTGTTACCTTCTCCATTCCCGCGGGCAGGTAGCCTCTTCTGGACTCGAATGAAAACGAACCAACATTGGTCCGATCGCGAAGGCCCTGAACTTTCTGCTCTACCCATTCGGGCAAATCGAGCCAGATTGCGACTTCTTGGGCGCTTGAGTAGATCTCTCCCATCCGAGGGATTTGCTGACTCATTTCGTTGCTGTCTTTCTGGTGAAGACAGATGCAGTCGGTCCACCAATGCTGATGAGGTAACTTCTGTCGCCACACGTGATGCAAAAACCGCCAGAGGTTTTCATGGATGGAAAACTGACACCATTCGCCTCTCGTGTCGACATCTGTGAGATAAATACGTCTGGTGGGTTTTGGGTCACCCCAAAGGTATGACAACGCCTTGAACTCGATTTTGTTGAGCTCTGGGAGATCAAAATGGCGAATTTCGCAGGCGACGCAGCCATCGATAAGATCGGGCATCACTCTGGCAAGTCTGATGCTTGTTGCAGCATCGAGCTTTCGGTGAGCATAGGGTTGGTAAACCTGAGACATAACGAGGGGGAAGCGGTAACGCACGAACCAATATTCAGCAGGGCGAGATTCCAGGATTGTATGAAGGAGAGCGATTTTTCGGGGTGTCGGCGGGATTTTCGAGATTATCAAGGGTGTGGCTTAGACCGAGACTTGCACCCAAAATTTAAGACTAACAGAGAGCGTAACGCAGACTCGCCATGGATTATGGTAGTACAACATTCACACGATCACGATTGAAGTAGTGAATCGGAAGATAGTGGGTCAATGATATTGTGTTCGTAAAGGTGTGTCCTTCATTCCTGCGCCTTGAATTCCCCCTCGACTTGTAGCTCCCAAGTCTCACAAGTTGCATGTCATTATTAAATCCGTCGTCAAATCTCGTTTCTTTGGCCCAAGTCGACCCTCCTACACGAAAGTCGACTCCAGAACCAAAGTGAAATACTTTGATCGAGCCTCGGGGCCACTCGATGCAATATTTGGTGTTTGTACAGGCTCGACCTGCTCAGTGTTTCGTTGGCTGTAGGGTCGATCAAAGGCGCGGGGTAGGGAGCGAGCGTAGCCAGCAACTGTGCCACCTCCGAAGGCCAGAACAACGGGAAGAACCCTGATGTTTGTTAGAATCACTAAAGAGGGCCAAGAGCAATTTTATCCTTACTTGGGACCGAAGTGTGTAGCGTTGGCGATGGGGATCATTTTGATGTGAGTGTGAGTGTGGTTGAAGTACCTCGAGTAACGTTCAATGTTGGTATGGTTTAGATCAATGAATGCGATTATAAGCGGTGATGAATAGACTAGATACTCAGGGGGTGATGGAATATCTTATGCGGAAAGAACAACATTGAAATATCCTCGGTTGTTGATATAATCGCACGTTTATGATTACTGGTGGTGTGATTATCCTTGAGTATCCGTGACAAGAGCCAGAGCGTCGACCGATGTCACCCCCATGTTCTGGCCCAACCACAACCACCACTGCCTCAATGGTTCGGCTATTCTACATTCAATCCCTCCAATGCGATGCCAGAGATCCATCCATAAAGTTACTTTGTTCGGTCGCATTCAGAAACAATGAAACGACCTGCCTTTCGGCTTCCGGGATATTCTCGCCTGGTTCGTGGCCGACCACAAGCCGGCGTTTTCGTTGGCCGTGTACAACTGACTTGTATCCAAATGCTACATTGCATCTCTCGACTTCCCCGCGTTTGGCTGGCTGTACTTATGCTAACATGTGAGAGTCAAGACTGCAGATGCGGTCCACATGAACCTCTTGGCTGGGTCCTCTGCCAATACCAAGATGAGGCAGTTGGACAGCACCGACAGACCGAAGGTTGCGTCGTGCACTCGCACTCTCGTAAACAAATGGTTTAGTCTCGCCTTCTGCTAGCCATTTCTTCCTAAACCATATTCAGCAGCACGACCTAATTTAGGCGTATTACCTTATCTTTTGAAGGACAGCATCATGTCGTCACTCATGATTATCCTGGTATTTCCACTGACCAACTCCGCTAATTACCCCGCGGAAGACCCCAAACCCCACAGCGAATACAGTGGAAACTTGGCACCCTTGTCTTCTTCTAACACTACACTCTGACACTCATCTTACCAACATTGCCCTCTTCGAACTCATCATTAAGCCCCTATCGTTGTTTTTCCTCATTTACTATGTCTATCACGCAAGTATCTAGGTACTTTCGTCGTTCCACGTGATGCCGCCCAAACAGAGAACGAGAATAATCTCGTTTTCACGCAGGCAGTCTTGCAGCTTTGGGAGGTTCTCCCCGTTTGGGAAAACCACCACCTGACAATTGAACTTGGCATTGTTTCATCATTCGAGGCCGTAATGGGCAACGACGATTACGGAAATACCCGCCGAGCGTACTCCAGATTTCTAGAGCAAGGCTCCCTGGAAGCTGGCCTAGTTGATCTACACTTGAAGTACTTGAGGCGCTTTCAAGAGCTTCCTACTGATCCATACTGGCTGGATGTGTGGGCCTGGCAGAAGCGGAGATTCTTGGCAACAACGCCCCTCGAATCTAGCTGTGGTAGACTTCCGGATGGAGAAGACCAAGACGTTCTCGATCATCCCGGCGCCGAGGTTATCACCCGCCTCCTCATTCGCCAGCGATAATTTTTTGGAATACTATTGCGAAGAGTCTCTCTCAGATGTTCAAAGCTGCACCCAGTATTGAAGCCATTCACCTTGAGCGATGGTGTTGCGGCCGGATAAAGTACGATAAACAATGCGATAAGCGCATGGTACTCCTCACTCCCGGAAGGGATCTTGCCCACTGACACTGAATGGACTCCCATTCCGCGGGCATCAATTACCGCATTCCCTAAAGCAATTTAGCTTGTATGAAGAGTACAATACCACGTACCATTAGCATCTACGGTCGATGACACTACCACGATCAAACCTCAGACTACACAAGGCGATAGTTGAAACCAGCCGCCATCAGGAGAGTCTCTATCTCTTTTGCGATCGACGCTTGGGACTTATTATTGATCAACAAACAACTCAAATGGGAGCTTTTGACAAAAATCGCACTGACGTCTGATTTGACGGTATCTCGTTCAAGTGCCATGGTCAACGGACTGTTCAGGTGCATGGCTGAGGCGGCGAAGAAAATGCCCAAACTCAAGTCACTTGAGATTTGGCACTGCAAGGCTGGAGAGGTTGGCGTTTTCCGGTATGAGAAATCGGATAGAGATAGGTCCTGCAGCATCACTTGGCAGGGCACTTGGAGCTTTAACATGTCCACGCAGGTCGTGCAGGCGTGGCACGAGGTAGCTGCCGCACATCATGCCCTTTGTGAACTTGGCGTGACGGCCATCAACCTCCCATAACTCGCGTGTTTCGGATTCGCCTTCTCATACCTAAAGCTTAAGAAGCATATCCTGCATGATGTGCCATTGACACAGGTTTAGGTTCATTTTAAGCTGATGATGAATGCTTATATGAACGAAATTATGAAATAAACCTACATCATGAGGAGCAGAGGTTCTACTGAATTAGGCTATGAAGTCCATAACTTATCAATGTATTATGAAAAACATGCCCTAATACAATCACCAGAACGCTCGCCATATGGCGCTACCCGGGCAGGCAGCTGATCGCGGGCTGGGCTGCCTCAGGCAATTGCGATGCCGCAACGGCAGCAGGTGCGTCTTGCTCATCCATCTTCTCTCAGCACGCCCGTCATTCCTTGCTTCTGCCTCCTTTCTCTCCAGCTGCTCCAGACTTGAGATTTGTACGTGTCGACTACGACAGAATCCCCCTTTGTACAGCTCGCTTTTTCGTGCCAAGTCACAAACAGTATGGATAATTTTATTGAGCATCTTCTCTTCTCCGTACGCTGTCCTCCCCGCTTGTCTTTTTTTTCTAGGAACTAAAATCGTCCAGAATCAAGTCTTCTGTCTTCGTCTCTTCGCCCGTCGCCCCGGCCAACTTCATCCACGGTATGTTTCTATCCAACACTTGATTGATGGCCCGCTAATGGCGATTAATAGATGCCCTACCGATCTCGCCGTCTCGACCATTTCCGGTGCGGTGCCGCCCGATGCCGGCGCTTAGCTGCCTAGCGACAGTTGTTGGGGCCATGTAAAGCTACAGAGCCCTCCAGAGTCCTATAGATCCGCGCAAGGCAAGATGGCACCGAAGAAGGAGGACTTATGGCCATGAGGAGACACTACCATGAGGCAAACTCCCGAAAAGCGCAAACATGCAATTCTACCTAAAAGGCGCCGCCAAATTCATCGATAGTCTACTCATCCTCATCAAATTCACCGTCATCCGATTCGCCCTCCTCTTCCATGGCTCTCGCCCAGCTTTCCCTATTCTCCCGTGTATGCCGCTCAGAAGGCCGCTCCGACCATGGGCCCAAGTACGATGCGTTCTCGACGGCGTAATCGAGGTAACCCCAAATCCGGTTCACGCTCACATCCGCCAGCAGCTCCTCGGCCGTGCGACGCGAGCCGGCCTCCTTCCTTTCCGCCTCCATATCCATCATGCCCCCAATCTCGTCCTCCGAGTCCCGCGCTCCGCACGCGCGCGCGTCGGTTAGCAGGTCTAGGACGCCTTCCGTCTCCCAGAATGCGGCGTACGAGTTCTGCATCGCCAGAGCCATTTCTTCCCAGGAGCCGAGTGAGTATGCCTCGGGTTTCTCGCAGAGTGCTTCGTCCGGCTCGAAGAGGCAGAACATGAAGCTTTGGTTGGCTTCGCGTATGGCCGCGCCGAGCAGGCGGATCTGGTTTAGGAGGGTTGTCTCAGTTCTGGAAAGGGACTCTGGGGATTGTTTCCTAAGTTTGGCGGAGAGGGGACTCCGGACCACGGCCGGCTCGATCAACTCCCCAAGGTCGAAGGGGAGGCGGCGTAAAGCGAGGATCTTACGGGTGACCTTGAGGTTGCGAATGTCAACGAGCAACTTCAGCTTCAGCAGCAGAATGGCAACAAGATGATTCAACTTTGGATATATTCCGAAAAAATCCGGCTCCTCAAGGACATCAGCCCCGCGGAGGTTGAGATGCGGCAAAGTCATGTCGCCGAAGTCATAATGGCCGTCTGGATCACATGTCGCCCACCACTTGACGAAATCATAGCACTCCTGGTCGAGATCCAGTCGCAGCATCATGGCCGGCACGATGTCCCGTAGCCCCATGTTGTCGCTCCGGCAGAGTCTCATCATATCTTGCATGTGCTCGAGGGCCTCGTGGACGCCATCCAACGTACCCAGCAAGAGCAGATTTTTCCCTGCTAGATCAAACCGCGCTCGCATGTAATCGCGGGTGTTAAGGAGGCCCCAGAAGTGGCCGGTCTCCGTCTCAAAGGCGTTGGCAGGTGTCATGAAGTCCGGCGTGGCGTTGCGGACGCCGTCGTCTTCTTTAGCGAGTTTGGTACGTGCTTTCTTCACCTTGGTACAGGCAAGTTTGTGCTGGGGACGGTCAGCGGCCTGGTGTTCACGGCTACAATAGCGAACAGCGCGACAGCCGCTACATCGAAGGAGTTGAGGGCCTGTTGAAGAGCATTGCGGGCAGCGATGGCGCAGTGGCCCGACTGGGCCTCTGTATGCGCTTGCGCTGTTTAAAACGCTGGCCATATTGTCTGCCCCAGGCGACCTAGAGCGCGATATAAGTTTGTACTTAGTGGCCGAATTGTTGAGTGGCAGGGAGATATAAGAGCACAGAAGAGCAGCGTGAATAGGGACAGGTGGTGACTTGAGGTTGCACCACAGGAGTCACGTGCGTACTTACCCACACAGGCAGTGTAGCTTCGCCCAATAGCCACAGCCTTGGGCTGCTTGCCTCAGGAGCCCAACCATACCTCACCCCCACTTTGGCTGATCCAAACAAGCCTACGAAGTAATACGCTTGATCTCGGGGTGGACGTGACACCCCACCGGTCCTTTCTTCTAGCTGGGTTCATCGAATCTGGGTATGAGACGTGGGTGCTTCTTGCGGTTCACGCAGTCCCCTACTTCGCAGATTCTTCTAAATCATTTTCTCCAAAAGCGTGATGCCTTCAGCTTCGACCTTAGCTGGAAGGGCATCACACATCGCCCGACTTAAGGCGCTAATGCGCCCATGTTGCTGAAAGGTGGGATTCTATCGAGCACCAGTTGCGGGGGCAATCCCACATGTGAGTCCAACCGCTTTAGACATGTCTGAGTACGCATTAGGATCGCCAAAGAGTTCAAGAGTGGATGTGATCGTGTTCTATCCATGTTTGAGTTACTACAGGGTTAGATATCGATGAGCGTCACGCATGCAGTATTTACCTGGGAACTATCATCCCATTCCACCAAGAACTTATGCTGCAGCATCACCAAGTCATGCCGTCTTTCAGCCAGGGCTTATCCTCTGTGTCGATCAATCCAGTGTCGATAAGGGCCTTGACCAAGGCAGGATTACCTTCGCATCGGAGCAATCCCCGAATGACAGTGTGAGCCTCTGGGACCCCATAGGGTTCGCGAAATGGTAGCGAATCCCTATTTGGATACGCGACGAAGGAATAGCCATCCATAACATGATATGGCTGCGCCTTGCCCATGAGATCCTTGTTCGAGATGTTGACAACCTTTCCGTCTTGCAGGAAGGTGGCAGAGTTGTGCTGGGAAAGCAAGGTACCGCGGTAACCACAAGAACTGGCAGGCAAGGTTAGATGGGCTGATGGAAGCGGAAATCTTGTTGAATAATACCTTGAACCGGAGAGGATTGTCGGTTTGTCCGGGAGCAGGCAGGCTGCCACAGTACGACAAGAATTCCTTGGTCAAGGTGGATGGTGAGGAACAAATACTCCTCAAAAAGAGTGTCTTGCAAGAATAAAACTTACCTTTCCTTCTTTGTCGTGGACGTCTCCAATAATCTTGATGGCAAAGAGGTGGTCAATGCCTGGATCGACGCCAGCTTCGTTCAAGATGGTGATGCTAGCCTCTTTAGCCTCCTCGTCAAGTTCTCGCATGGCAGAAGACACGTAACTTGCAGTTACGACGTGCGTCTTGGCCTTGGTCGCCGCGCGAATGACAAGGGCATGGTGGACGAAGGGTATAAGAGAGATGACGAAACCATGGGCTGCGATGTGGCTGTCAAGATCTGGAGATGTGACATCGAGGGCAATGGCTGTTGCACGGGGTCGCCCGTCCACTATCTTCTCAGCGGTGGATTGTGTACGACAGGCAAGACCAGAGGCATTCAGTATGGCCGAGAGCAAACAAGAAGGGTCAATCTACCCCCGACGGTAAGAATGTTGCTGTCATTCCGGAGCAGGTAGTCAAGGCATGGCTTGGCAACCATGCCACTCCCAAGAATTAGGATTTTCTCTGTCATTTTAGCACAGCGCAATTACGGAGCATTGCTAGTTTGTGTGTTGGGGTGGGTAGTGACCGGAGCTTGATAGAAATGATGAGGACTGAGTGATGCTCTATGCAATGTCGGCGAGTCATCAATCAAATCAGTGATGTGCGGGGTCCTCCCTTATGGCGGAGAAGGACTTCCTACAGTTCCAATATAATTTGTTTCACAATGTCAGAAATTGTTGAGGCTCGCCTCAAGTTGTGTTTCGAAAATCGCAATGAGTCAGAAGATGCCAATGCAAAGACTGGTTGCTTCTTTGCTCCTTAATAATGCAAGATCGGCTCTTCACCACCAGCGAGTGCGACGACTGAGCAAATCGGACACAATAGCGGATTATATTTGCTACCATTCGCTTTTTAGAATGTGTATCAGTTTGGCCATGAGGAGTCTGACAAATTTGACTCCAGGTTGACAGACAAATGAGATAAGCCCCTGCAACAATGCACACAAATATATCAACATAGCTTGCACATGTGTTTCTGTTGTAATTCTCTCTCACTTTAAGTGTTTCTGTCACTAAACTATGTGTGCTTCATGCATTGGAGAGTATGTTCTCAAGCACGCAAACCTGAAGCACCTCAGCCTCGGGCACATTTGATAACCACCACCACCAATCGATTACTTATGGGTCAATGAAAGGCGCTTGCTCTGAAGGGTTTTCATTCAGCTTGATACGTATTCTTATGATATTTCCTCATTTAGCAGTTAGTACCCGTAGCTTGTGTTAGTTTTGTGCGGTAATTTCACAGCGTTTGTCTAGCATGATTCATCTCATGAGTGTTACCTGGTAAATGTCAAGCAACCTTCACCGGTAGTATTGTGATATGA
Source organism: Dactylonectria estremocensis (assembly GCA_020744375.1). Classification (NCBI taxonomy): domain Eukaryota; kingdom Fungi; phylum Ascomycota; class Sordariomycetes; order Hypocreales; family Nectriaceae; genus Dactylonectria; species Dactylonectria estremocensis. The sequence goes on from JAGMUU010000004.1 coordinate 3,139,091, forward strand.
GAACCACGCCAGCCAATACGTCGCAAGTAAGTTCAGTTTCTTGCCTAGAGAGCAAAGAATATAAAGCAAGTCCAATGATGTATGTAGGAAACCCTACAATGCCACATTGATTGGTAGAATGTACTTGCTGTTGGGTTGTATTCGTCGGTTGGTCTCGTATCTGTCAACTTTTGGTGACAAACGAATTGGCGAGCCAAAAGGGAAAGATGAATGGATTCACAAATTGGCATAGGAAACATGAAAGCAAAATCGTTTGTTGCTGTTATAAATAGGGCGTTCAACGCGCTGGTTCTCAGAGCTCATCTTCATCCTGTTCTCCAACGCATGTTGCGAACCTCGGCGCCTTCTGCTAAACCACCTTCATCCCGACCGCCTATCGGGAGTTCCAAACATTCGCCCTGTGCCTTGATTCAAGGAGACTCTCAAAATCTCAGCCATGGAGCCAAAAAAACAGGTTGGAATCGGACAAAGTCCTCCTTGATGACCTGAACATTTCGTTCATGTGCACCGTGAAGGTGCCAGACAATCAGCAATTGTCTAAACTCCCTCCTAGCATGGGCAGGTTCCCTCTCTTTTGAGTCAAAGACTATGCAGACAAGATGCCCCAGGAGATGGCTGACAAGGGTGGATTGTTCATGCCTATGTACCGTAAGTGGCAACTATCACGGAGTAGCCTGCAAACTGGTTCCACGCTATTATGACTCTAGAGCGAGAGGCAATGTGGATCAGCTTCGAATCCGAAAAGCTATATGCGATTAAGGTCTACATCGGTGGGATCAACGCAATTCCTGGGGAGGCTGCCATCGAAAATGCAGCCACGGGGTTGCGAAGAAGGCAGGTGTTCAGTCAGGACAAGTCAATTCAGGATTACATGGTTGTGCCCGATCAACATTAGCTGGATGGAATCTGCAACGACGCTGGGCAAGTCAGTCAATTCGTCGCCATATCGATGGGGTCAGGATACCCAGTGGAGGCTCAGAAAACAGGGCAGGATACCGTTGGCGGCATTCAGACTGAGATCACCCCCGAAAAACAAGGTATAATCACTGTTAACATGCCGGACAAAAGTACCTGCACTCTCTCCGTGGATCTGGGCGGCACTGCACATGACTTGCTCGTGACGCTGGGCCGACGAGACCCAAGCCTCCGCCTGCCGACCTGTTGGACGATCAGATCTAGGGGGAAAGATCTGGTCGGGAGACATGTGCTAAGAGAGAGAGGCATCCGAGATGTGAGTGGGTTATTTGTTGGCTAGGGCTCACTTACTGACCATCTTGGCAGGGCTCAACTGTCGATCTTGTTCCCTATATCCAAAACAGATTTCTGATTTATGTCAAGACCCTGAAAGGCAAGACACTTGCCACACAAACAGAGCGCGACGATCTTATTGTTGATATCAAGTCCAAGATTCAGGACATTGAAGGGACCCCTACTGTCGATCAACGGTTGTTGTTTCAGGGACGTCAACTCGAGGCTGGTCAAACAGTCAAGAAATACGGTATCAAGAAGGTGTGTCGCGGTCTCCCCATTTGTCATGGCTCATTATCTAATTCTGCTTCTTGTCTCTAGCAAGCTTGTCTGCACTTGATCAAGAGACTCCGTGGTGGGGGTGATGGGACAAAGCGGGACAACTATGTCACGACTGAAATGAACTTGGCACCAGGCGGTATCATTAAGCAGAACATTGTCGAAGATCCGTTGAGGGGTGGCGAGGGCAGTTGGGACGCCACCAAGACGGTGACTTTCAACGTCCAGATTCTCACACAGCCTCGTTTTCCCAAATTACTGAACAAGCGGCCCCTGATATACCGCAACTTACATCGAGATGGGTCTTCCTTTTTTCTCCATGGACGAGGACAAGACCACGATGTCCGGGAGGTTTGGTGGCATCAAATCAGTTGCAAATATTGACAGTCAACCTAATCCTATCATCGAGCCGCCCGTGATGCAAATCAGCCAGCAACCCAAGCCTACCGGGTCTCCTTCGAGTAGTGCTACTCCACCAGCGCAGCGTGCCCCTTACACACCCACCGATGCTACCCTAGGGTTTGGGTTCTTCAACACTACTGGGCCACGAGCGCCATTTCGATCGGTGGTTGATCTGACAGCAGAGATGGGCCAGGTTTCTATACTGTCTTTCGAATAGACCAGTGCTCGATGGGCTCCTGGTTAAGCGAGCTTACGTGTGGCGCGAATGGGAGAGAGTCGTGGTGATGCGAGTCGATGGGCGGGAGGTGGTAGCATTCGAGAGGCTTACGGGCTTGTCCCCAAGTTTCGGTTCGGAGGTCCCAGGGCAGCATGCACTGGAAATCATCGATCCCTGTCATGAGTTCGCAGGAATAGTGCTTATTCTGTTCTTCAAAATTGCTTGGGATTGGATTCCCCGCAGTCGCATCCTGGCTTGCGGGCAGTTCAGATGCTCGCTTAAGAACTGGGACACACGTGTTAAGGGCAGCTTTGATGATGCGAAATGGAGACCAACGAGAATCAGGAAAGAGGGAAAGATCGTACGATTCTCCAATTAAGGAGTCGCAAGGGTTCCTGGTTGACTAGTTGCTCTTTGTGGCTGGAATGAATGTCATGCTTCCGGACGATTCCACTTTGGCTCTAGAGCTCAAACTGTCCAACTCTGATAGGGGCTACGTACGTTGTTGCTGGGCAAAGGTGGCGATGGTGGCAATTGTGGGTGAGAAACCCTGTTCGTAATAGGGCTAGTAAGACAGGTATTCCCTGCAAAGTCCGTGCATGGTCGCAAGACCATCCCATCGTAGCCTCGTAGGTACACGCAAGCGTTGCCGGGAAGCTACTGCTTGGTGTGCAACCGTCTACCAAATGAAACAGCCGAGACTGACTAGCTGATAAGTATTTCCGCTTGGGAGAACTCGCTAGATGAATTTGTCTTTTTGGTATTCAGAGCATTGCTAAATGAGACATAATAGGCGCAAGCGAAATTCTGGGTATTCTCGTACTAAAACCGTGAGACCACTCACTGGCGGACCAACAGGCCTCCTGTTCCTCCCTGACTTATGGACACCTTTCATAACGGCTCCTTATGACACTGTCCATCCATGCTTCGTGTTAATTCAGTCGAATCGCTGTTGCCAACCGACGACGTCTCGGTATCGCGTGTTGACGTAGAGCCTCCCCTCCTCCCAGTCTCAAGGAGGATCTTGGCATCCTCCAACGCTTCCCGTCTGGCAAACTCATCCAGGAGCTTATGCGCCGTCTCTAGCGGCAGATCGGCGATCATGGCGCTCAAATGCTGTTGAAACGCGAGTCAGTCAATGAGTGTGTCTATCATAGTTGCCCCCCCCCCAAAAAAAAAAACGGCAGCTAGGGGTAGCACTAATGATGCCACTTACTGGTGGGAACACATTTGAAGGGTGGTACTTGAACTCCTCCATCATTCGATTCAAACGGAGCACCTGCTTCCATGGCACTATGGTGTCGCCGATCAAGAAGGTAGGGAAGCGCGAAAAGGCAATCTCCTCGAGGATCCAGCGGCGCTGGAAGTACTGCCGGGTCATGAAGTCGTTGCAGCCTACCCAATGCGGCATCAGGAAGGGGATCTCGCCATTCTGCCCCGCAGACCAGATGTGAGTGATGGACTCTGCCCACTTGTGGGTTGGCGAGTAGTCCTCTGGGTTCAGCTCTCGATCACCTGGATCTCCCCAGGACGTAGGCATTGCATCCTCAATCTCGGCCAGGGTCTCCATGGCGACATCTGTATGTTCAGACTTCTCGCCCAGCCAGCCGATGACGAGCTCGGCGGACGCGTAGATCTGCCTCATCTCGACAAGTTGCTTGGACTTCTCATAGTCATCGTGCTGGTTGACGCAGATGAGGTCGACCCACACGCGCAGGGCTTTCGTTCGGTCGATTCGGTCGGATCGGTCGCTTTCGTGTCCGTTCTTGGACGGGCTGAGGCCGAATAGCTGTCTTAGCCATCGCGGCGCGCCGTGAGGTCGTCTGGCTGGCGTGCGTTGGTACCGCTGCGAGATGGTCGGATAGAAGACGGCCCGCACATGCTTCAGCGCCTGCGAGAGATGAGTTGGGATGGTGACTGAGCGGCCGTTGACGACGATTCTTTCCGTGTCGGAAGCGTCTCCATAGAGTGATGAAAGGGCGATATACTCCAGGTCTTCGGTTCGCTTGAGGGTGACTAAACGACAGTCGATGGGGTCGTCGCTGTTGCGGGCCGATCTGATCTCGAGCAGACGAATCTCGCTTCGCAAGGGATCCAGGCGCCTGTATGCGATAACCATCTTCCAGTGCTACGATCGTTTCCGAGGGTGATAACGTCGATAGCAGAGGCGCGGTCTTCGGAGTTCAGATGTACAAACAGGGTCACTTGGCACTTAGACAAGGGAAGGGCAACCGGAATTCGGGGTCGCCTTGTTTACATACCGTTTCCATATTGGCGCCCGAGAAGGGGGCACAATACGAACTACCGGGCCATACGTAGTAGATGCCCAACATACCGGCACTTGAGTCTTCACGAGCAGGCATATTTCGCTATCGGGTGCGCTAGGACTACATCCGAGGCATTCCAGAGGTGTCACAGGCCACAGGGATGCCAAACTCTGCTGTCTAGAATGAGTGACGCCGGCTTAGGTATTACGAGGGCCTACCCGCATGCCTACCCTACCCGCATGCGTGGGCTATCAGCGACGGCGTCTGCTCACTAACGCCTGCGAGGTTAGGCAAGGCTCTCGCGCCAAAGCAAATTGCGGATGGATCCTCGTTTTGCCTCCCCAAGGTCCCAACCCGCTGCAACTTCAGAGTATGATTGTGCTGTCACTTGGTATACTCTAGTCCGGTTCTTAGCGCTGGATGAGCGACAGCCCAGACACGGTTCAAGACTAGCTTGAAATGCCCCCTTCAGCCATCTTCTGCTTCGAACATGGCCGCTTCGGGCCTGGAACTTTAATGGTTCTGGCGTCTTGGAAACAGGGGCACCGATCAATGCAACTCGGACGGCCCTCAAGAAGAACAATGCGAAATCTATTTCCAACGACTGCGTTTGATGATGAAGTCTAGATCTCAGTTCCAGGCAGTGACACACACGTGATGCATTAGAAGCCCATTATAGTTTCCAAGGAACAGTTCTAGTCCATCCACCGATCACTAGCTAGTTGCCGTGCTATCCTATATTAGGCTGGCATCCCGTTTCCCCGTCCCTTAAGCAGCACACACTCACCGGCAAGACGCGTACTATCTTTCTCTGTTCCCGAGTCGAGACTGAATTAGTGTCTTGATGGTCACTCCCGTATTCTACTGCCAGCCGTCTGGTGCAACGGCGTCCCAGCCACAGGTGGTTCACAACGCCGTATGCTGTGTGGTCATCATGCGGTTCTCGTCTCCGACAAACCGCACGTATAGAGTACATTATGCATCCAACACAGACGTTGAAACTGATGGAATGAGCATCAAACTCGCATCGGAAGCATCGGCCACGGGGCCATGTAGGAGAAGAGTCTATTGGTTATCCACTCACTTGTCGTAGTTCGACTGTACCCTGAGCCCGCTTTCGCACCTCCTTTCGCGATCCATCCTGGTCACCAGCGAAAGCAAGGCATGCCCCCTGTCCAATACGTTTCACGCAGCCATTGGCCGTTGGCCCGTTGGTATTTGGTACATAGAATTGCTCATCGCCACGCATTTGGAAGGCTACGAGGCAGGAAGGGGTCTTGACATGGGGGTCCTTCATCTTCTTCCCACCTCCGCCTCAGCAAGCGCTCTTTACTTCCTTCATCTGCACTACAATGTAAGTTGATCATATGACATCATGTCTGCTACATCTAGCCACTGGAAGATATGTCGAGATGACCGTCAATAAGGCCCCTAACACAGTGAAAGATGTAGAAATCAAGACCTTCACATATATCCCAACATCCTCATAAGATCAACACTTCTTTCATCAAACAAGATAATCATCACCGAACCAGATCAACGCTATTGTTAGCAACGCAGCAACCCCGCATTAACATCTTCCTGCTTCCATTATTCCTCTCGTTCCCGAGCTAATTTACCGCTGAACCACAATGTTTTACACCCAGACCGGCACTCGTGCCATGTGGCAAAGGCTCTTCAGTTCCTTGAATGGGCTTTTCCAAAAACGAATCAGACTAGAGGATGACTTGGCTGACCAGCCAAAGCGCCTGGCGTCTCTCGTCGGCCCCATCTGCACGGAAATGCTGGCACAGTTGAACTATCCGGGTGCCCCACAGCTGAAAGGCGAAGCTGTTGAGGCACTTTTGGAGTACATGTATCAGAGGGCTGTTGAGATTGGAGTTCCTCTGGATACTCCCATTTCTGCGAAGGGGTTCCGGTTGGGCTATGCTGAAGGATTGGTGTGTTATGCTCCTTTATCCCTCTTGCAAGTGATGTGATTCTAACGCCAGTCAGCTTGCTCACCCTGGCCATCCAGTTGAGGTCCAGGGTTACGTCGGCCTGTTCACCTGGCTCGTTGTCCAGTATGATGACATTGTGGGGCAAAGCAACGAGATGGTAGAGGAGGCGCTCCTATTCCATGACCGATTATTCCGAGGCGAGCCCCAACCAAACAACCTGCTAGAGGGAATTGCCGGCATGATTCGCGAAGCCCATGACCACTTCGACGCTGTGTTGGCAAACATGTTGCAGATCTCGGTGCTCAAGTTCCTAACAAGCAACTTGTTGGAACGACACAGCGGTTTCCAAAACATGCCCGTCACAAGAGCAGGGCAGAAGTTCCCAGATTTTTATCGAGACATGTCGGGTATGGATCAGGCTTATGCCGTGTTCTGCTATCCCAAAGCGCTATACCCAGACGTTGGGGCTTTCCTGGAGGCAATCCCAGACATGGCTAATTTTATAAACATTTCTAACGACGTCTTGTCGTAAGCACGCTTGTCTTAGATCTTGAAGAAGTTGCTAACACTTTGTAGTTTCTACAAAGAGGAGCTAGGCGGAGACACGAGAAACTATATTCACAACCGCGCCACATGTACCGGCAAGCCGGTACTTACCGTGGTAGCGGAAGTAAACAGGGAGACGATAGCATCAGCAAGACGAGTCGAGCAGATCCTTAAGGGTAGAGGCATCTACGAGCAGTCCTGGAACGACAGTGTCAGGGGCTACATGGCGATGCACACGACGAATCCTCGATACAAGCTGAAGGACCTAGGAATCGGCGAGGAGCACCCCCTTGCTCCGTTCGAACACAGGATCGGCCAACTGTTTGAGCAAATGAGCAAAAAGGAATAAGTATGCCGTACCGTGAGAAAGAATATTGCATTTTGAGACGGCCAAGGTTTTCAGGCCTGGGCATCCGGGGCTTGGTTGAGCCCATCCACAATCATTTAGAATAGATGCCAGAAACTCTCTACTTCGAGGATGTTTTCTAGAGACATCTCTATATATACGCACACGAGAAGCCTGCGTTTGCTTTAATTAACGAGAATCATGTTTTCTAGATATGAATAACGTATATGATAAGCTTGCGTGACAAATAAGCTTGCGTGACACTTATACTGTGCATCTAAAAGTGTAAACTTTAAAATTTCTAAAACAGACTATATAACTCTGAGATTTTTAGGAAATTAATTTTAGATATTTAACTAAAAAGTTAATATGCTAGTCTTTTTTTATATTTTTAAATAAATTATTAAGCTAGTTATAAATAAATATAGTAAAAAAAACAGTGCGAATTTAATACTACTAGCGCTATATGTATATATAATTTAAAAAAATTCACAAAAATAATATATATTATAAATAAGTTAAAGTTAAAGTTTTAGCTATTTTAGGCTCAATTTAAATTTTTAAGAATTATTTTAAAACTGCAGTTTAAGGTGGAAATCAGAATGTCACGCTTACTTGTTTGTCACGCAAGCTTATCATATACGTTATACCACTCGTATCACTACTACTTCCCTGCTACAAATTCTCTGACTTATCAACTTACACTTGATCAGCCATGACATTGACCAGGGGGGGATGAAACGTCCTTCTGTGAACTATTGACCGTCTTCCTGCTTCAAAAGCTGGAGGCATTTGTCTAAGTCGAGCGAAACCGCGTTAGCAAAGACATGTTTCAACCAACCTGGCAGGTTTCATTATTGGCGACTTCTTACCTGCAAGCCCCCACCGCTGAGCAAGCAGATTCAACGCTCCCATAAGTAGCCTCAGGGTCGACGCTGCTCCTTCAACAACGTCGCCTTCTTTAAGAAACCACTGGCATTCGGTTGCGGCATCGTAAAGGCATTGAATGACGAGCGGGCTTGATCTCTCTAGGTTCTCAGCACCTTGCCGAAGGACACACTGGGCGAGGGCCGGACTCCGCGTAGAAATAATATGTTTGATCCCAGCTATCGAGGCGGCCTGCATGATGCTTTCTTCGGCTCGCCGTGGCGCCGAGACATCAGGCTCATTACATGCGTACAGGTGGTACAGCGCTAGGCGAGCGCAAGTGCACAGGGCAACGTCAATTGTGGAAACCCATTCGCCACCTTGCTGTGACTCCATGGGTTGAGAGACATAGCTGTCCAGGGCAGTCAGGGTTGTGTTCAATTGGATGGCCTCGTCGAGTATGAAGCCCCAGTTCTCTGAGTCTTTTCGATAGTTTCTATGGTTGATAACGCGTCCGAGAATGTGCGAAGTCTGACAAACGCGGGAGAAGGGGCCGATTGTTGAGTCGGGAGAAAAGCCGGTCATGAACAGGGCCTGGTTGGGTCCTATCTCGCCCCGGAACCATTCTGTGTCTGCTGTAGGTAATAAAGTACCTTGTGCCGGCTCCGGGATGGCAAGATGAAAGCCCTTGGGGCCGAGATTGACGGCACTACGGTGAGTCAGTCACTTATGAACGCTCATTCTAAGAGGACGGCACCGTGACAGGAATTCAGTTTACCATTCAAGTATCGACGTGGCCCACCATGTACGGCGCTCTTCCTCACTGTAGGTCCAGGTGGGAGGGCCGACAAAGAGCTGTGTAGAGTTCCTTCGGTCATGAATGCCCCTCAAGATACCGAGCCTTGCAGCGCGCCCTACAGTTAGGTAGGCCGTGGGGAAGATGCCGTGACCGAGCTCATACAAAGCGAGGAGCACAAGCGACTGAAACACCGGGAGAGCAGCCGGTGAGACATCTTCGACTGTGTTCAGGTAGTTCTTCGCTGACTTGTACAAGGTGGAATCCACCGCCGACGTGTGATAGGGCTCAGGAGATGTAGAAACTAGCTTCATGCAGAGAAGCAGTAATGCCAACCCAGGCGCCTCATCGGGAACATTGGCTTGGATACTCAGTTTCAAGCCTTTCTTGCTGATGAAAGGAAACCACGTGTCAAATGAGCTGAAAAACGGCTCGCAAACTGCGTTTGCATCCAGACCAAGCAGTTGTGAGACATACGACGGGACGGGGCAGGCATTCCTTAGTGTGGAATGAGAGACAGAGCGGAAGAGTTCAGTATCAATAAAAAAGGCATCGGGGAATGGACATGGAGTGATTGTGGCGTCAATACCGCCTGAAGAAACAGATGCGGCTGACGAGCTAGACTGGCCCTCATGTGAGGTTCGAGAACCGTAGGGTTTACGGCGCGTAGGATAGTCGCAGGTCTTGCGCAAACGAACACACTGGGGGTGTATTGGTTAGGCTGTGTTGGTGCTAGAACAGGGAAAGAGGCATACCAAAGAGCAGTATGGGAGCTCTCGTTGACATTTTCTCTTCAGTCCACTGTAATAGAGCCAGGTCAGCACGCAGCAATCCCGAGCTAATGATGATGACGTAGAAAAGGAAGCATTTATTACCTGCATTGTCGACAGGCTTGGGGCGCGCGCTCAAAACTCTCACCGGCCCCCGGCCCCGGAGTTAAGACTCCAAGAGAGAACATTGTGCCGTCGGGATGACGCGATGCCGTCTTCCGTCTTGTTGCCCCGATCGCCGGAACTAATTGGGAGACAGTAAAGCGGTGGGAACTGCGAAGAGCGGACAAGAGCGGACAAGGAGCGGTAATTCTTTGAGACGAGCGGGGGCTCAAAGGAGTTGGCATTTCGACAACCCCCATGTCATTTTCAAGCGTTGAAATATATCCGATGATTGGCCAGTCGAGACAGTGGGGCAAGACGTTATCAGTCTCGTCTCCTCAGGTGGAGGGTATGAAACGCCTTCGTCACTTAGATCATCACGGAAGATGACATTCAATAAATCTTGTAGTGGAATATCTGCTTGTAACTTTGCTACTGATGATATTCACGGGGATTTCGGAGAGTTTTGCTTTTTGTTATCAAAAGACATGGCAGCCCACGAGTTCGGGATTGGTGCAACGTGTATTGATGTTGTGGGTATGCATGGGTAGGAAAACATTGGAGGCTCTATTGCTCTAGATGAAAAAGCCTGCCGAATTTCTAAAGAAACTTTTCTTCTGAACATGCATGAAGAGCCTTGCAGCCCAGTCTTGAGATATTACTCATCGTCCTATAAAGGACGATGAGTTTCATGCTCCTTTGGGTTGATGACCCCTGGGTAGCGGCAGTTGCGCCGCGTGCAGCGCGCGAAGCCGTAGAGCCTGGCGGGGGTGGCCATGGAAACGATGTCGGCCTTGAAGAGTGAGCCCGTCGGGGCATCTGAAAGTAGGGGTAACGGACGGAGACCCCCTGGATGAAAATGGGTCGAGGCTAGGTGAGTTCCGTCATTGAAGACGTGGACTAGAGACTTATTTTGTTGTGTTGCTGTTGCTGGGGTTGGGGCTGGTGTCAGTCTTGTGTAGTAACTGTGTAGTAACTGTGTAGTAACTGTGTAGTAACTGTGTAGTAATTGTGTAGTTGTTGTGCTAGTGGTTGTGTGGTATTTTGGATCCTTGCAACTGAACAAGGCGGAGGAGCATGGGCGGGCAATCGCTGGGAGGCCCGCTCGAATATCCCGCTCGAATATCCCGCTCCAAAATCCCGCTCTACTGAGCGGCCCCACCCAACTGCTCACAGGACAACCCGCTCGAGTTGCAGCTCGTTCTACGGTACGCTCTAGAGCGGATATTATAATCTCAAGGAGACGGACTCGCTGAAACACACGTCCGTTATGGACTTTAGCTACATGGGTCTCGCCAACATGGCCATGACTGTCATTGTCTATAAATGGAGGCATCCGTCATCACATTGTTGAGTCCATCTTCCATTATCAATCCAGTCTACAAGCAAACAAAGCTCACTCTCACACTTTTCCAATCAACTCACCCTCAACTCTCCAACAAATTCCACCCATGTCTGACTCCTTCAAACCTTACGCCGCGCTGTTTGCCGAGCCCCAGGGACCGGGCGACGCACGTCCTACCGCCCTTCAGATCATCCGTGACAACGAACTCGCCAACAAGTGGACCGACAAGGTTGTCCTCATCACTGGAGGCACTTCTGGACTTGGAACTGAGACGGCCAGAGCTCTCGTGGCCACCGGCGCCCGTGTCTTCATCACGGCCCGTGACCTCAAGAAGGCACAGGGCGTAGTTGACGGAATCCTAAAGTCGACCGAAGGAGATGGCAAGCTCGAAGTCATTGAGATGGACATGAACTCGCTCGAGTCCGTGAAAATGGCCGCGCAGTCCTTCCTCTCCAAGTCTACCACGCTGAACATCCTTGTCACTAACGCTGGTAAGAGCACCCACACGAATTTACTTCGATGAAGTCGCGAGTCATGAAACTAACGGGTCGATTGTATAGGAATCATGGCAACACCGGAAGGAAGCAAGACTGCCGACGGCTTCGAGCAGCAGTTTGGAGTGAACCACTTGGCTCATTTCGCGCTCACGACCTTGTTGCTCCCGGTCCTCGTCGACAGCAGCACGCCTACTTTCAACTCGCGGGTCATTGCTCTCACATCCGCTGCGCACCGATATTCTAGCATCAACTGGGACGACGTCAACATGACCAAGAGTTACGACCCATGGGTTAGCTACGGGCAGTCTAAGACGGCTGTCATCTGGATGGCCAACTACATCGATCGGGTGTACGGCCCCCGAGGCGTCCACGCATTGTCTGTTCACCCAGGCGGTTCCCTCACGGCACTGCATCAAAATGTGACGCCCGAAATGCTGGCAGAATGGCAAAAGGATACGAAGATGATGGCTAGCATGGTGAGCCCGGAGCAGGGTGCCGCGACAAGCACGTGGGCTGCCACGGCAAATGTCTGGGAGGGCCGGGGCGGCAAGTATCTGAGCGACTGCAGTGTCGTGGGCCCGGCACAAGATATCATGTCGATCTTGGAACCTGGATATGGGCCACATGTTTATGATGAAGAAGGAGAGAACAGGCTCTGGGCTCTGAGCTGTGAGCTCACTGGTGTGAAGACTGTGGAGTAAAGAGGTTGAGCGAGTGATGTGGACACGGTGCTTGCTGCAAGCTGCGGAACGAGATCTCGAGACATTGATTGCTGACAATATTTGGACGGGGTTAGACGAGTGAGATGATCAGGTAGATTTCTTGAATTATCTGCTATTGATTCATGCCAGATGGCCCGAGTTGTTCCTCTAATGTTGCTCTATCGCTCATTGCGACCCTTGCGAACTTGGGATTGGAGTTCGACTGCTTGGCGATCGATTCTTAGCAATCTGCCAGCAGGTCCTCGCCAGATCCTCAATCAACTCCTCTAAAAATGGTTAGACAGCCATTCCCAGCAAATATTCCACCGTTCCCAATTGCAACACACCCAAAACAGGCTCGTCATCCTCCGAGCGACAAGCGTGGCAATGACCCATGCTGATCGGGGCTTTGTGAAAGACGAGGTTGTTGCAGCCAGGGCTCGGGCTCCAACAAAATTGCTTCACATGAAAAACCGCAGTGGCGGTAAAACCGGGGTGTTTGTCGAGGAGGCCGCGACAGCGATGGATTCGAACCATATGGAGGCCTTGGCAGGACGTGCAGTTGACTTGGCCCAAAACACACATCTTGGCTGGATTCTCTTTGCATGTTTCTGAAAGTGAGAATTCTCAATGGAAGCAAAGACGGCAGCTTCTTTTGAGCAAGCCGTGTTTGCTTGCACGTTGCACGGCATTCTGTCCTCCGCTGTCCAGGTTTCCTCAAGGCCTTGTACAGTGTTAGGAATTCCTCACCTGAGGATATAACTGGCCTCGTTACTGTGAAACGTATATCTAGTCATCGAATTTCATTTGATCATTCGCTGTACAGTGCCACAAGCAGTGTCGTAGCCGTTTTGTTGTCAGGCTCAACTTCTAGTGTGACTTCGGTAGAGTACGCCTGGTGGCGTGACATTGCACCTGGTTTTTGCTCATGGTTAAAATAGAATGCGCACGTGGAAACCACAAAAAAGGGCCCTGCTTTTCATGTGATTGATCTCGTCGATGAGACGATGGCAGGAGACGGGTTCAGCAATGCCCCGTCTCTGTTGTATTCAGCCGTCGCGCGTCAACGTGTCTCACCCTCAACGTGCAAGCTGCCCGAGTTCTGAACTACCTGTCCACGAAACTCTAACCCAGCACCGGACTCGTTCGACCTGCGGCGTGCGTCGCCGGATACCTAGCTACTATTGTGTGGAGAATGATGTTCTGACCTTTCAAAATCAGCGGTTTACATGTCGCATCATGAATGGAAAATCACTCGCCCAATTCATTGCTCAATAACCGTATCGATACGTAGCTTCATTTTTTTATGTGTTTTGGGTATTTTACAGAAAGAATAGCTCGCCTCCATTGACAAAATGTTAAGTTATGTCTAGATTATCTTGATATTCGGTTGACATGTTACGAACATAGCATCCCTTACTCCATGCAACACCCGATCCTCCTTTCAACGCGAACCCCAGCCAATTCAACTTAGTTGGGTCCAAATCACCACGAGGCTCACTGGTGGTCCAGGTGAACCCTTCTGGTCCAATCCTCTCCGCCCCTTTCGAGGCAAGACGAAAGGCAGCTAATTACTAAAATGCACCATTAGGCCAGTGTGGCTGAGGGAAACTGGGCGTCCTCCTTTTGGGGCACCAATTATCCGCGGCTGTCAGAACTGAAGTGGAGGTACGATCGGAATATGAGGTTTTAGGTCAGTCCAAGAATTAACGCCAACTGCATGTACGTAGTGGATGACCGAGCGTGCCTGGTGGAACCGAGGCCGTCAAACCCTAGCCGATTCATACCCGCAACTGATAGACGCCATGCAGCCGATTTGTCGGTCGATGCACATTTCCTATTCGGAGAGAAAGAGATAAATGGAAAGATGTACCTAGCCCCTGAGATCTATATTGGCCTGCAACTGGCTTAGACATGTAACACTGGTCCTCGATGTAAAGCATCTGGGCGGTCAGACGGAACAACTGTCTAACAGGGCCCGGCTGAGTCGCTGGTTCCTACGATACCGCAAGGTCTGTCATGGCTTCTCAAGGGCCTAACAGCTAAGAAACATAGCCTCTTTAGGCCCATTATAGTAACAAGTCAAGAACTTCCATCGTCCCAAGCTGAACTTTCTATACTTCAATGACTACGGCGGTGCTACAATGCATCAATACTTACCACGCCAGGTTGTGAAGATTGAAATTACACCTGAGCATGAATGGGCGTCTTGTTAAATGTTTCAGCATTAAAGACAGCAGCTATTACTTCACTCTAACATTTGTGGTTTATGTCTACAAGTCCCTAAGTCTATATGTACTTGAGCGAAATGGTTTCATCACAGGAGATCCCAGAGTTCATCAAACAACTTCAAAAGCAGTTAAAACGGTTTTTCTTGTTGTTGTTCGAATGAACCTTGCGTGGAAGGTTCACAATTGGCAGCCGAGATAGACTCCCAAGACCACTCCTGGCGGCCGTGCTACGAGAAAAATCCCGGGAACGTCTTCTCAAGACAGTTGAAAAGAGCGGTCCTTTAAGTATTCAAGCGTCGTCATAAGCCCTATCGGAGCAAGCCCTTCAGGCCTTAATGGCCCTCTTAAAAGATCCGGATTCGAATGTTTGCTCCCCTGCGGTGGCGGCCTTATGTCGACTGTCGGCCGTGCCAGATAAAGATTCTATTCTTTTCTTCTCACAATGGACAGCCAATCTTTTAACCACGTATATGGCATTTGGTTACGGAGTAGTTTCTTGGACCACCGAACATGGCATGTTGAGGGTCAACATTGTAGAATCAATACGCCAGAGGGAAACGGGGACGTGCTTTTTGATCAGCTGACGAGCACAGTTCAAGAAGCGCAAGTATCATCAGTGCACGTTAGATATAAGCTTCTCATAGATTTCAATATAGAGATGTCATTAATGGAGTCCTTCCTTGACTCAAAAATCTTTCACCTGAGCTATGACTATTATTTCGAACCGAAGATGTTGCTGCGTTCGAAAATTTAAGAACCACATACACGACGTGTTGAAGAGGCATAGGACCTTGATTGCACACATAGAGGGGGACCAAAGTTAGATAGGAAGAAACAGAAAAAAATTAAGAACAACAGTATAATGGACCCAACCCCAAGAAGTCCTTGATTATTAGAGTCTTGGTCGTGAAATTGAGATGTCAATACACTACCATCTAATAAGTTGACCCGACAGTTCTGGTCTTGGTTCCCGGAGACTTCGATGGTGGCTGGTTGAATATTGAGGGAATATCAGGGCTTGGGACTTTGTTCACCAAGCGAGTTTCCTCCTCGTTGCACTGTCGGAGTATTGCTTGAAGTTCTCTGTGAAGTTCAGCAGCCGTCAAGCGTTCCTCCTTATCAATCCTGAGCAACTTCGAATCCACAAGGTTGACAAGATCCTCCAACGCTGTGTTTTTGCACCGTGCATCGTCTCTCAAGTATTGGATTGCCTCATCAACTTTGGGATGTCTTTCCATAGCGTCTTGCCACTCAATATCGTCACCTTGAGCACTAGACTTGAGACGGTAGTATTCGTGCAGCTCTGAATTTCGTGTCGTCTTAAAACTCTCGAGCGCGCGAGAGTCGTAGAGCAACCAGACAACAAATTCCAGTATTATGCACCCCATTGACCAGCAGTCGTACTTCCGCGACCTGGGCGTCCTGGACTTCTTGTGATGGTTAGCCTCTGGGGCTTCGTACGCCCGAGTTGAGGCCGTTGTGATGGTCACGCCAACTCTCAAATCCGTGTCTTGTTTGTGTTCTTTAGATACGCCCATGTCTGCAATCTTGAGAGTACCGGTGCCATTTTCAATGAAGAGAAAAATGTTGGATGGCTTGATGTCCCCATGACGAAAACCAATGCTGTGGAGTTGCTGAAGCGCATGTGCAAGGCCAACAAGCTGTTTGAGAGACCAGGAGAAGAGGTCTATGGTTCGCTCGTTTGGGGATTCTCTTTCCCACAACTGGCCCAGGTCTCCACCTTCGGCCCACGGAAATATGATGCATTTAAACTGATCACAGACCGCTAGATGCTTGATGAGATGAGGGTTATCAATGCTTTTGATTTTCTCCAGGTTTTTCTTTTCCTTGTCGTAGTCTTGTTCCCTGCCCTTGTTGAACTTTTTGACAGCAATGCAACCAATATCAGACTCTAACAAATTTTCCTTCGGGCGAGTATCAGTAAGGGGCGCAAAAAAATTAGGGTACTGGCTCACGCTGGAAGGTATGTCGGCGCGGTAGACTGTACTGAAATCAGTGCTTCCAACCTCCTTGCACTTTGAGAATTGAAATGCGCAGTTCTCAGGGAGATCAATATTGTCGATACAACCAGCTATGAAGGTCAACTCGTGGGCCAAGACTGTCCATTGATTGTCCTGGAACTGTTCAAGGCCATCCGCACTCCAAGCTGGGAAGCTGAACTCTTTTCCCAGGCGGTGAGACTTCAAACGGTCGCCGATTTTGTAAAGGGGCAGGTATTTATCGGTGAGTCCGTTTGTGCTCAAGTTCTTCACCGATCCCTCATCCAGTTTGGCCAAGAGGGCGAGGATTGCAAGGACTTTCCTCGCGCGGTCAACCAGTTTATCCAAGCGGCGGTCGCGACATGGCCAGCGTAGCCAACCTTTCTTCGAATTCAGACTCCCTTTGACGTTCTCCACTGTGATTGCTTCATCTATTTTCCTAGACGATATGTACTTCCTGTCGGTAATGGGACAGGTCCGCGTAGCCAAGTTGAGCTCCTTGTAGAGAGTCGGATTACTTAGTTTCCGAGGGGTTTGAGTGCTCATGGTGAGTTCAATCGTGTGTGTTAGTAGCGAGAGTGCGATATCGATGTCATCTGGGTGTTTTGAGCCTTGCTTGCGGTTACCAATTTATGTTTGTACGAGCGCCTGTCCCTCAAACCCTTCGGTTCACAAGGCAGAGCCTCACTGTCGGGCTGTTGCCTCTCATGCAGACATAACGGCTTAATCATTGGCCCATGGTCATACAAGGCGTCTATTGGGACACCCTCCAGACGGGCGATGGGGGATCAAGTACCATCCACACTTTATGCTGCTCACTTTGGATGTGATAAGGCTGGGCTGTGGACCTGTGGTGATGTGACGGGTCATGCATGAAAGCTGTGATTCAACACCAAAACACCCAATCGTGTCTCGTCAAAATGCTGGGTCGGGGCTGGTGGTGGCAACCAGCATAGGACCGAGTCATCCGAATCCTGGCGTTTCAGCAAGGCAAACAAGCTCCTACTTGTCGTTCGCGAGCCAGCTCGCTGTGAGAACCACTGGCAGGTCGGCTCAAGCTACTGATGCAGATCGTAGCCTGGCACTTGACAACACCTCGGCTGACGATTACTAGATCTTGCAGCTTCAAATTCCCTCGGCGCTAGATCATCAACCCATGCAAATCTGGGCCGAACATGTTGTCAATGAGTGAGCGCTTGATCGGGACTGGCGCATGGTTCCAAGAACGGTTGCATCTTGTGAACTCACATGAAATGTTTTTATCCTTTAAAACTCCCTAGCTTTACTATTGTGCAAGCAGGGCCGGAGATAGCGTGGATTCTACTTCTCAAGCATCCAAGTTTCCCTGAAACTTGAAAGATATACCTAGAACTGTCACAGAGAGTGAAGAGCTACGTCTCGGTTTTCTACATAGCATTGACCTCGCCTGACGTGGTTTTGTGGCTGCGTGATGCTTGGGACTAAACCATGGCCGCTTCCACCCACGCCAGATTATACTTCCAGAGGGATGCAGTAGAAAACCGCTGAGCCAGAACGTCGTATGTCACGTTAGGCAACCTCGACTAGTTTGTGTCGAGTGATCCGGCTGACAGCCGGTTAGGTCAAAATCCCTCATCTTGGTGTTGCCCATGCAGTCCGACTGCCATTCTTCAACTGCCTGTACCTTTGGTGTGGACCAAGCTGCACAAGTTGTCATCAGACCTCAGTTTGAGGGCTGTATGCAGGCGTTCAGCCGGCGAAAACCTGGCGCATGAACCCTGTTTCTCGCGTCCCAGGCACACTTTATTGGCCCTACCGTACCCTTGTCACCTTGGCAAGGCAACTGTGCGCGCACTCAAGTTACAAATGAACATCCAACTTGGCCCTCCATACCAAAGTTCAAAGAGGGCTGGTTGTGTTTCTCTCCAATCGACTCTGCGTTGTTTATGCATGCGTTGTCAATGGCCGACATACATGTGCAGGCTTGAAGTGAAGCTGAGGAATGCTGGCGAATGCGTCAAATGACGAATTCGTCAGCTGCCGGCTGCTTAAAAGAGGCGTTATCAACATGCAGGTAGTGCATGCTCACGATAGGGCGTTTCCGGGTAAATTTTACCGCGTGCTTGGTCTGGACATAAGTATTGTGAGCAGTCTGCAGATGATTATGCCACCACTGCCTAGACGCATACAGTCCCGAGGCTCAGAGATGGCTCGTAGCTCTTGGTTCTGCTCCTGGCTTTGCGCAGGGCTGGTCCGAGAACGAGAACATAAGCAAGCCACACAAATAGACGACCTCGGAGTACCCCGCAGTTCTATGCAAGACAAAACAGCCCTCAAAGGTGTATCCATCGACAACACCAGCGGTCAAACGCTAGAAGAGCATCAAGTACCGGCCTCCCCCAGTCTGTCATTCGGATCGACCGTGGGGTCAAGGATGAAAAAGAAGACGAAAACTCTCACAAAGAGTGTGAGCGTGTCTAGCAGCATCGATATGGCTGGTGCTCTAAGAACGAAGTTCAGGGACATACTTCAGTCCTCTGGCATTGAAAGGCAGAGATTCGTGTCCGAGACTAAGCTGAAGACCCTGTTGAACAAGCCAGATGTGGAGGCAATTATCCAGACGTGCGAGCAACTACGAAACACAGCAATGATTCCAGACCTGGCTGAATTTGTCGTCACAAAGGCGTACAAGATTTTTGCGATTCTAATCATGATTGGCGAACCTCACCTGATCAGTCAGTTCTACGAAAAGAAGTTCTCACAGGAAATGCTTCCCATTAAGAATCCCCTAGCGACTGAAGATGGTATCTGGAAGCTCGAGCCGTACAACAAAGAGCACTCTGGCCGGCCTTTCATTTGCAGAGAGGATTCCTTGTGGAATGATGTTACTGCCAACCACTTCTACTCCCAGCAATGGGCGTTCATAGCTCCCAAATTTGTAAAGAACCAGTTCAGGTACAAATTTGAGACGGAAAGGCACCTTCCCTTCACGAATATCGAGAAGGAGGGTAATGGAGGCTCTGCGTACAGCTGGGTTGAGGAGAGGAGTGTCCATGTCGACCACATCGAGCTTCGATCCGACCAAGTGAGTCATCTCAGCCCAAATTCAACCCAGCCCAGGCAATTAGCTGACAACTCTGTAGGAACCAGCCCTAGATGGAGACGAAAATCCTCGAGTCGCCCTCAAGATGCTGAAGAATCCAGACAGGAAGATTGCAGAGCAGGAGGCCACCGTGCTTGAAATGATGAGAGGGCTCAAAAGTGAACATTTGATCAAGGCCATCGCCTACTATCAGCAAGAGAACGATCATTATTTCATGTTCCCTTGGGCTCAGCAAGGAAATCTTTGGGAGTTTTGGACGAACAAACAGTACACACCGAGCACAGACAGACGCTTCCTTACATGGGCTTTCACGCAGCTCACGGGACTTGCTTTTGCCATTGAGGAGCTGCATACGCAAACCCAGTCTCAGGGCGGCTGTCGCCATGGCGATTTAAAACCGGAAAACATCCTTTGTTTTCAATCAAGAGTTCACCGTGGAGACGAGTCCATGTTCAATGTCAGACTGGTCATCACAGATGTTGGGCTGGCCAAGGTCCACGACCAAGCGACCAAGCTACGCGCTACTACCGGAACCACGGTCTCGACCGATAGGTACAAAGCTCCTGAGATGGAGATAAATCCTGAGGGAACTTTGTCCCGTCGGTTCGACATTTGGTCCATGGGGTGCATCTTTCTCGAGTTCACCATTTGGATTCTCTATGGGGCTGACGAGCTCGAACAATGCACCAGAGACCTCACAAAGTGGTTCTTCGAGATAAAGGAAGCCGGTAACAAGACCAACAGCCTCAGAGTTCCAAACTCAAGAACAGACAAAAAAAGTTTGAAAACTGCTGAAGTCCATCCTACAGTTAAAGAGTGGGTGACATACATCAAAGAGGACTGGCGTTGCTCCAAGGGGACTGCTCTGAGGCGCCTAGTTGAACTGATTGTTGACAGACTCTTGGTTGAAAGAGTCGAAGATCCTGATGGGGATACTAATAATAACAAGCACTCAAATATACCACCTCAATTTTCGGGTAGCATGAAGCGGACGAAGACCTGGGCGACAGCCGATCCTCCCGCGACCGATTCTCCCACGACCGATTATTCGAAACTGCGTACATGTCGCAGCTATGCTACAAAGATGAGAGAGGAGTTGGCAGAAATCCTTGCGGGGTTGAAGGACGGAACAATTGAACCAACAGCGAAGAGGAAGTCAGAGGAGACAGAAATACCGAAAGGGCCGTCACATCAACGGTTGGCGACGCAGAATGGGACTACTAATCGGGTAGGATAGCCAGTGCCTGCGCGCCTCTTCGAGTTGCGTGCTAACTCTGAATGCGATACCTCAGAATGTGAGTCTTTCAGTAAATTCCCAACGAAATGTTCGCGAAGACTAACACGAAGAGGAACAGGACGTAAGTTTGACCTCATGGCGGAAGTCTCTGAAAAATAATGATTAGGTTTCTAACAACTTCCTTCAGTACGTAAGTACTCAACGCTAGATCTTCTCAACACGGCAGGGAAAGGACTAGGCTAACGTCACTTCCGTCCCTCTGTTGTGGCCGAACAGAGAGTGAGTCGATATAGTTATGTCTCTGCTGTCTGTAAAGCCCAACTTTACTAATTGACTTTCTTCGCAAGTTTGTAAGTGCGCCTAGGGACATTTCGAGTTTCGCATCTAATTATTCCTGTCAGACCGTATGTTCATACTCATGCCTATGTTGTGCTAGTTCGAGGGAAGAACTGGTGACTTGTGGACTCAAACTAACACCCTAGTTTCTCTCTGCAGCCGGTACGTGACATTCTTGCTATGGTACGCTTTCCGCGAAACAGGACTAAACCTATATAGCTAAACGACAACTGGGACTACACTCCCGATGATGCGATTGCAAAAGGCTTCTCACATGTTGGTTTCGTCACGCCTGCACCACAGAAGACCAGTTTTTGCAGCCGTTGTCGTGCCTTGGAGCCTTGCTCCCTTGGGTGTCAATTTACGGATTCGCCAGCAGGTCTTGATGGAAAGGCCAGAGATGATGGATGTGCACTTTGCCAGCTTTTATCACACTGCATCAGAGGCCGAGCAGTCCATCCCCAGGAAATGGTCAACTTCGCCCGTGTCGGTTCTTATCTAACAATTGACGACGGTCGCGAGCAGCCAGTAGCGAATCTCTACATGATTCCAGGTTTGTGTTGATTCCGTTTGCAGAGTCATGCTACTTTTTGACAGCTCTCTAACAACTGGTTGTTTGCAGAGCCACAAACTTGCTCCTTGCAGAACATCCAGATTGGGCTCCCGAATCTGCCAGACGCTGGCAGTGCGGCCCATTTTAGAACACTAAGAGAATGGCTCGACAGCTGTGACAGTGCGCACCAATGCTTTCCAGAACAAGTCGATTTCACCCCAACACGCCTCCTTGACGTCAGCTACAATGACTACGGGACAGTCAAGCTGTTAGACCGTGGACACGACCAAGTTAAATCGAAGAAGTACGTTGCTCTATCCCACCGTTGGGGTTCTCCCAAACATCACGCCAAATTTTGCGCATCAAAATCCAATATCGACATACTCAGGGGTGGAATCAAAGTCTCGGCTCTTCCAAAGACTTTCCAGGATGCTGTTGACGTGACCCGCGGCCTCGGCTTATGCCGCTTGTGGATTGACTCGGTCTGCATCATTCAGGATGACATGAAGGACTGGGACACTGAGTCCAAGCTGATGGAGCGAGTTTTCAGCTCGGCATACTGCACCATCGCCGCCAGCTGCGCTTCTGGAAACAGCGACGGGTTTCTTAAGCCACGGCTCGAGAGACGGTATGTCCCAATGCAGGCTCATACCAACATCGATACAACCTACTACGTGTGTGAAGCCATTGATGACTTTCACGCCCACGTCGACCTGAGCGAACTCAACCAGAGGGGCTGGGTCATGCAAGAGCGAGCCCTGTCCCGACGTACAATCTTCTTCACGGAGACTCAGTCGTATTGGGAATGCGGCGGAGGCGTGCGGTGCGAGACTATGACCAGAATGAAGAAGTACGCACCCCATTGCATCAATCGTTCCTGACCTTGAGTACTGACCCTAGCACTTCCCTACTACAGCCGCAAAGCCTCCTTCCTTGGTGACTCTGATTTTCCACGTTCAGCCGACAAGTATGTCAAAGGAATGAAGATAGAGCTCTTCCAGGACCTGTACGAGCGGTACTCCAAGCTGGGTCTCTCTTTTGTCTCCGACCGGTCCGTCGCCATCAAAGGGCTCGAGACTCGCCTCCTCACCACGTTCGGCACAACAGGTGGGTATGGAATTTTCGACATTTACCTGCACCGGTGTTTACTCTGGCAGCGAGCTGGCGACAACTTGAAGCACATCACTTCAACCCGCGGCAGTCCAGTTCCTTCTTGGTCTTGGATGGCATACGATGGTGCCATTTGCTATTTACCTGTTCCCTTTGGAAAGGCTCTGTGGTGCAATGATATTGAGTCGCCTTTCACCAAGGCAACGGAGCAACACGCCCTAGGTGAGAACAAACGCGATAACAACGGCGTTGGTGGGCAATCTCTTGAGTTAAAAGCACCGGTCTGGGATCTTGTTAATGATCCAGCTGGATCCATCGTATTGGATATACCCAGCCAGGCATCCATCCAGCCCCTAAAATGTGTCGTGGTGGGAAAGAGCAAGCCAGAGATCTTTGGCGAGCGACAAACACACTGGGTTTTGTTGGTGCGTTGTGTCGAGGACAGTGGGAATGACGCCAACGGCCAAGTGTACGAGAGGATTGGTGTTGGTGTTCTGGATCGACGCGATATTGCCTTTCATGGATCGGGGAGTATAATCAGGTTTCGATGAGCTGGTTTTGTTAAAAGGAGGGAACAGTAGGCGCAGCGCATCCTTTCCTTGCATCATACTGTTGTACTTTCACCATTCAATCTTCATACGCCATATTGCCGTCTCCATACGCAATGATGTCCTATTCCCGGCTAGTTCTTAATTAGTGATGAGAGCGACTCGACATGGTCTTGCAGGCGAATACGATGGCAGGAGTCTAGTGGCAAGAAACGAAAAATGAGATGACATTCCCAAGGGTGTTTCGGCAGCCAGGCACGACAAGGCATATCACGATCTAATGGAAACGAGAGGATAAGCCAAATGGCCATAAATTTCATTGAAGGTCGGGAATTTGTACTAATATATCAAATGAGCTTCATAGTCAATACCATGTGATGAATGAGAAACTCGAGGGAGTCGGGGCGAGACTCTGTGTGACCGATTATTAGGTAGGATTCATAGTATACAATTTCAAACCGGATTTCAACCATTAAAGCAATTTGGCGCAGTGGAAGCGCGGTATGTTTACACCATCAATCAGTTCAAATCGAGCGATGACTAACTCATTCCAGCCGGGCTCATAACCCGGAGGTCGCACGATCGAAACGTGCAATTGCTATCACAACTCACCTCTTGAGATCTTTTTTTTGCCATTTTTTTCTTTTTTGTGTCGTTGTGTTAGTTTGATCTGCCGTATTTCCGTGGCTTTGCCAAGCATGGCGAGCTCATACATTGATATGCAGGGTGCATGAGTTAACAGCCAACCTCAGTACTGGGAGTCATAGCTGTCTCGCTCGGCATTGTAATTCTTCATGCGTGTAGCACGAATATGGTCTAATGTTTTACTAATGCTCCAAAGCACCTCCTTCTAGAAGGATGGAAAGATGCAAATCAAAGACATAGTTGACACTCAACCCAACGTCCGTCGATAATAAATCTGTTTTATCAATTTCCCGTTGTGTCGCCAAGTGAAGGCAAATTGGATACGGTACATGGACCGTCTCCCTTCCATGATCGGAGAAAACGGTCAATTAATTGTCTCCCTGTCCCAAATCTTGAGCAAGCTATTGGTAGTCAAAGCCACTGTCTTGCCCTCCATGTGTCCCATTTCTTGTCATGCAAAAAGCTCAATTACCTTAAAATCCCACCATTCCTATCCAAGCGGAGTGGATCAACGACTACTTGAAGACTGAAGATGAGGGTGTGATGGCGTGCTGGGGGGACTCCGCATCTCGGAGGGCAGGCCAACGAATGTTAAGATGTCCATCAATATTCGAAAAATGTAGATTGATTTACCTAAATAGTTCTACATTCTACGTTTAGAATTTGGTCAGGCTAGTTTTTTCTGATAATCAGTACTCACATCACGATGAGCAGTGACGACACAACTCCATCATCCAAGAAATGGATTCTCAACGCATTCTTCATGAGCAATCCGGCTTTTGTGGCACCTGGTACTTGGTTCACATTCTCTGTTACACCTCAGTGATCAATTTGCCGTAAGTTTTCTCAACTGACATCATTTCACGCAGGGCTATGGCGACATCCTCGGAACCAAAACAAACGCTATAATGACATTAACTATTGGATTGAGTTGGCCAAGATTCTGGAGGGAAACTTTCAGGCAATATTTCTAGCCGATGTTCTCGGTCCTTATGATGTGTACAAAGGACCGAGAAATATCCAACCAACGCTGCCAGGCGCAGCTCAATTTCCTGTCTCGGATCCATCGTAAGTAAGGAGCTCATGATTTGCAACGGGTCAAAGCGCATCACTGATAAACCAAGATTGCCTATTGCTGCGATGGCTGCAGTGACAAAGACTCTTTCTTTCGGCCTTACAGCCTCCACTACATACGAGAAGCCCTACCTGTTGGCGCGAAAGTTTGCTACCCTTGACCACCTGACAAATGGCCGCATCGCGTGGAACATTGTTACGAGTTACCTCGAAAGTGCAGCTAGAAGCATGGGTCTTCAAGAGCAAATACCACATGATGAAAGATATGCTATTGCAGAGGAGTTTTTAGAGGTTGTCTACAAGCTGCTTGAGGGCTCATGGAGGGATGACGCGGTTGTTGTTGACGAAGTCAGCAAACAATATACCCATCCGGATCGGGTGAGAAACATTGATCACGAAGGGTAGAAAATTGTGTTATCTCAAGTGAGACTGCATGCTAATTCGCGACAGGAAATTCTTTCAAGTGGCAGGCCCGTCACTGGTCGAACCATCGCGGCAGCGAACCCCTTTCATATTCCAAGCTGGTGCAAGCAAGGCGGGCAAGGCTTTTGCTGCCAAGCATGCCGAAGCCATTTTCTTGCCTGGAATGGAATTCTCCACCGTACGACGAACGGTCGACGAGTTGCGACAGCTGGCTGTCGAGCAAGGCCGTGATCCGCGAGGCCTCAAGCTCATTGCGGGAATCCATATCGTACTTGCCGAGACAGACGAATTGGCCCTGGAGAAATACGAGGAGTACCTTTCCTATGCTGATTTGGAGGGATCACTTGCCCTGTTTGGAGGTTGGAGCGGCACCGACCTCGGCCAGTTCGCCGATGACGACGACTTGAAGTTCACTGGGCCGCCAGCGATGCAGAGTATGGTAGAGAACTGGAGTGCGACGATTCCAGGAAGCGCAAACATCAAGTGGACTAAAGCCCGCGTTGCACAGGAACTTGCTCTAGGAGGTCCTCACGCAAGGGCAGTAGGAACTGCCAAAACCGTGGCTGATATCTTGGAGAGTTGGGTCAAGGAGGCTGACATTGATGGCTTCAATATCTCATACGCTATTACCCCGGGCGATTTCGAAGATCATGCCAAGTACTTGGTGCCAGAACTAAAAGCTAGAGGTGTGTTTCGGGATGCAGTTGCGGCTGAGGGTCGAACCACGCGAGAGAATTACCTTGGTGTCGACTTTGCACTTGGGGGCAGACTCAGTAGTGACCACCCTGGATCTCGGTATAAGTGGCGGGCTGGTGAGGCATAGAAATCGGTATCGGGCGTACAGAAAGATCCTGCGCTTGTCGCGCGTGACGCCCAAAGCGAAACGGATATGTTTGCTGGGGTTCACAAAAACGATAACAGTTTGGACGGCTTAAGCGATAATTGAAGCAGTTTGAATCAATAGACTGACTTTATTTCGTGACCATATACCCAGATGCGCCTCTGAGAAACGACCAGTTCAGGACTGCTAGACAGAAGTAGAGAATCCGGAGAGAACAACAACGGCAATTCTGCGAAGGAGAAATCTCACTCTTCCTTCAGCAGCCAGAATGATACTAGCCACGCGTCTAAGAAATTGAAGAGTCACATATTTTGAAGCAAACCAGGAGCTAGACGAGTTCAAGATTGGCAGCAATATCTCTAAAGCCGCAGATCAATAGTCCGGATGGCGTGCGTGCGGAACCTGCGGATTGTTACCTCTTCATGGCAAAGTCTCGGCCACCAGGGACCCGGTTCAAGGGCATGTTACACCGTAGTGTCGGTACTCCCAGGCGGGAATTCAAGGAAATCGCCGAAATGGCCGGTGAAGGGGGGTTGAATGCGGGTATATATCCAAATGGGACACTGGCATGAGGCTGTTCGAGGTTAGGAGATCTGATGCCAAGGCACTTTGGCCGGAGCACGCCTTTTGCAAGATAATTCAGTCATACCAACTGCGGGGCTTGTAATCTGTCAATCGCTGCAGTGATTGTGTTACTGGCCCCTCGTGGGCATGTTTGATTGCCGGGGATCTATTGCGTGATCGCTCCGAGCTAAGATACTGGTGAAGGCGGGTCTCATGGCCGATCACTGTGTATAATTATCAGCGCGCCAGCTCTGAAATATCACATCCATATCGAGGCATATTGAAGTGTTTAAAATACGGGCGAGGTATCTGAGCTCGGTTATCAGTTTGCCCTGTGCCCTCTCTGTTCTTCTGCAGATCACTCCACCAAGGCATTCGAGGTTGAGCTTCTTCATCAACCGCGACGATGGCCGACGATAAAGATGCCCCACACGACGAGACAAGGGTCGCTGAGCACGAAAATCATCCCGGTGAGTACCGATAGGGGGTCTATGTTTGATGGCTGAATACTGACTATCCTGATAGTGAAATGGTATCGTTCACCAACGTACAATGCCACCATCCTTGGAATGTGTAGTTTTGCTGCACCTGGCCTCTGGGGAGCCATGAACTCCCTTGGTGCAGGAGGTGCGCAAAAGCCGTATCTCGTCAACACCGGCAACGCACTCACGTTCTGTATGATGGTGCTATCTTGTTGGTCCACCAGCGCCATCGTCAAGTACATCGGTATCAAGGGCGCTCTCATCGTCGGAACAATCGGCTTCGCACCCTACAGCGCGGGTCTGTACTTGAACAACCGGTACGGGGTTGAGTGGCTAGTCATCTTGGGTGCTGCGCTTTGTGGTATTTCGGCCGGCATCTTCTGGGCCTCTGAAGCTGCCATTGGAATCAGTTACCCAGAGCCCAAGAACAGAGGCAGATTGGTGGCTTACTGGCTGACCTGGACTCGACTCGGACAGATTCTCGGCGGTGCCATCAACTTGGGGATGAACGTGGATCGTAACGAGGCTGGAAAGGTTTCGTACAACGTTTACCTGATCTTCATCGCTCTTCAATGCTGTGGCCCTTTCGCCGCGTTGCTGCTCAACCACCCGTCCAAGGTCCAACGGTCAGACGGCAAGAAGGTCGACCTTACCATCTTTGACCACCCATGGACAGAGTTCAAAGCAACCACAAAGACTTTCTTGAGGAAAGAATTCCTCCTGCTCATTCTCTGGATTGGTCAGGCCGTATACTCAGAAGCCGTCTTTTTCACCTACATCGCGCTGTTTTTCAGCGTTCGGGCAAGAGCTCTCGGTTCGTTCATCTCAGGAATCGTCGCCGTCATCGCCGGAAACTTGCTTGGTGTATGGCTGGATCAACATCGAGTCGCCTTGAAGAAGCGGGCTCGCTGGGCGTTCGCGGTCATCATGACGCTCCAGGGTGCGTGGTGGATTTGGCTCACCATCAACGTCACGGAATTCCGCCGCACGCAGCCAATCTACGACTGGAGCGATCCTGGATTCGGACGGGCCTTTGGAGTGTTTGTATTCCTGGTTTCGGGATTCCAACTCAACTACAACTTCGCATTTTTCATCATCGGAGAACTATCGTCAAGCCCCCAAGAGACGATTCGCTTGTCGGCTCTGCTGAGAGGTACCGAGTCAGCGTGGCAGGCCGTAAGCTATGGATTGAACGCAATCCCAATTTTCGCGGCTGTCGGAAGCACATACATCAACTTTGGAATCTGGGGATTATCTCTGGTGCCAGCCTGGCTGGTTGTTCGGAAATTCGGCACAAGCGAGTCCTCAAACAGTGACGCTGAAGCGCAAGGAGATTCTTCGGATAAGACCCAGCTGGATGTCAAAAATTAGATGCTTGACTACCACCTAGTCTAAAGCTTACGTACTTGTTGATCATGGTCGAAAATCGTCGAGAGTTGAACCCTTGAAACGGGCTCTCAATCTTTCAAGATAGAATACAACTAGTACCTTAATTTGAGTAATCAAACTCTCTCAAAATCCAACATATATCTCTCCTGTGTCGGGTTTGATCACCCCTGACTGAGATGATGCAAGACTTACCGATTCCGTGGTACGTTCCCCAGCTCGTCGCTTCCAGAACCACATATACTGAATGAGCGCAGGTTCACATACGCAATGAAATATGAGAAGGAATATCTGGGACTCGCGGCACCGGTATTCTCTATTGTGCATGTGTAGTTATTTAGTGCATCGGTAGTTGGGCTGGGTGTCAAGAAACGCCAACCCATGTCAAGTTCACCGGACAAAGCCGAGACACCGGGTCGGTGCCAACATGAAACGCTCTGCTACCGTCTCAAACACGAGACAGGGGTTACGTGTACAGAGCAACAATTTCGTTTGATTTCTGTCTAGGGCATCCATCGCGAATCGAAGATCAGAACGCCCATGTCCTCTGGCAGCCAAGACACAGGGAGGAAAGACCAGGCCCGCAAAAGTACCTCAGCCGCCCGGCGAGACTAACAAACTTCCGTGCTCATAAAATGGAGCCGGACGCTGCGGACGAGGTGCATTGACTAGGTACACAGCCTCTCCGCGTCTGGTCAAGCGGCAATGTGATGTTTATGCAACTAAGAGAGTTCCCAAAATCAACCGACCTCGTGTTGATATAAGGGCTCCTCGAAGTGTCCAAAAATCTCACAGGAGGTCACCGATCAGACGTTGATGATGATCATGACTACTGAAAAAGAAAAGCCGACAAAATGGACCCGGGCAAAGGCGCCTAGGGTTCGGACTGGTTGTGTTACATGGTATGCAACTCCAGCCCTTACTATCTAGCAAGCGGAGTCGCTAACTTCGTCTGCAGCAAGTTCGTTTACCTTGGACAAGACCTCGAGATTTGCTTTCACTCATCATGTTTTCATCACTAGAATCCGGCATCTCAAATGCGACGAGGAAAAGCCAACGTGCCGCAGGTGCACAAAAGACGGTCACGTATGCGACGGCTATGAAGTCGTCTTTGGCCGCAAACCTAAGTGTAGGACCAAGGAGGCTAAGACAAAAGACTTGCCGCCTCAAAATGCGCAACTCGCGCTGCGAAACAAACAACCACTCACACAGATTTCCCTGTCTCCGGGATTGTCATTTGATATCTCTCGAATACCCACGGAAGTCGACCTCTTTCATCACGTTCGAACCAGCACCATCCAAGACCTTGCATCTGCCTTGACGCCAATAGACTTCTGGCACATCCATGCTCTACCTCTCGGCCACGCCGTCGAACCGATAAAGTATGCGCTTTGCGCCCTCGGAGGCGCTCACAGGCACTTCAAAACCCGAGCCTTGA
This sequence comes from Dactylonectria estremocensis, assembly GCA_020744375.1. Lineage (NCBI taxonomy): Eukaryota > Fungi > Ascomycota > Sordariomycetes > Hypocreales > Nectriaceae > Dactylonectria > Dactylonectria estremocensis. The sequence goes on from JAGMUU010000004.1 coordinate 3,169,364, forward strand.
GAAACTCAACGGGAGGGCTACCCCGGTTCGGCTTGGAGGAGATCTCTATTCAACAGTACAACCGAGCCATACAACACATCAAATCGTTTACACGAACACCTTCTAAGCAAAATATGGAGGTGATTCTTACGTGTTGCGTAGTTTTCATCTGCATTGAGAATCTTCTGGGCCGTTACTCCGAGTCCTTACGCCATTTGCAAGCCGGATGCGCACTTCTCTCAACCGTTCGAAAACTGTCCATTCCTGACTCTCCGGGACTCCGTGTTTCTGTGCAGCAGGATGAACAGACGGGAAACTACACATTCTTCGATGATATTGCTGCCATGTTCTCACGACTCGGCCAAGACATGTCAATGTACGTTGGCAACGATGTCATCCCTGAGCTGTATTTTTATGCGGAGCCCCCAACTGGTTTCCCGGACCCCGTGAGACCATTCGATTCTTCTATTTCAGCAGCGAGGTTGCTTTTCAACATCGAAACAGAGTACAGCGCAAGGCTGTACATCGCCGAGCGGGAGTGGCTAAATTCTCCAGAATACGACGGGCGTGAAATCCCCCCCTACTGGGATGACGATTCCAAGCTCCCAGAGGACGACAAATTTCAGGTGCTAGCTCTGGAAAAGGTCTACGGCGACTGGAGCGTCCGTTTCGATCTCTACAAGAGCCATGCTGATAGGCAAAGCATGGCGAAACAAGAACTACACCAGATGGCAATGTTGTCAATCGGGCAGGCACTCTGGTCAGCGTTCGTTACAATGAAGTCAACTGATGATGAGATTGGTCGAGACGTTTGCGCGAGGATATTGCAGAGTGTTGAGGATCTGATTCGCTCCGATCATTTTGAGCAACAGCCAGTCTTTTCCTTCGACGCCAATGTGATCCCAGCACTAACATTTGTCTGCACATCATGCAACGACTTTGAAATTCAATGGAGGTGCGTTCGTATGCTGCGCTCAATATGGAGAAGAGAGGGCATATGGGACAGCCAGGAAATTGCCGATATCCTCGAGTCGATGGTGATGGCAAGGGAGAGGGATCTGATATCCTGGAAAGGGCTTCCTTGGCAGGTTCCCCAACTAGCTAGACTAGTCTCAACCTTTGGCCTGACTCCAAACAGAATTTCTAGCGGGGCCTTGGGATTGGCAGCCCAAGTTGCAGAGGATGTCGGAACAGCTGAAGAACTTGCTATCTGACCGACTTGAATAAAGCAACGAAATCATATTACACAAGAACTATTCTCATACGACCTACTATAATTCGATCGCGTTCATCTTCAATTTCATCCTCTATTGACTGGATATGTTGTTGCAATACTAGAGTCATCTGCCTTTCTACCTTATTTAAGTCAATATTGAACATGTGCTGGTTGGTTGTTCCTATTGGTCAAACTAATATCGGGGTAAGACTCATACTCCTCATCAACAGCACTAGTAAGACTAGGCAATATGAATGAACTTATTGCAACACTTGGTCGGCCGTTTCGTTATTTCGACAGCGCCCTGGAGATGCTTTCCGACCCCCTACGTATTCCGTCATCCAGAGTCTGAAATACCCCCACCATTTACGGTACCATCTAGACTGACTTCTAGAAGATAGCTTTATGTGGTGAATATGATCTAAACCATTTCTATGCATGACAATGCTGTACATAGGTCGTCTCAAAGCTCCATGATGTAGTCTCTAGGCATGAGCCTCGAAGGCTACCATTACTTCGAAGGCGCAGCTGAAACAAGTGATCAAAATAGATATAATAAAGGCATTTTCTAGGGCTCGGTGACAAGACATGTATGTCCCGGGAACGATTCAGACAATGTCACTCGTTCCAAGCCCTGTCCGTCATCGGTGGCCGCGGAATCCGGGTCAGTCTGACGGCTCATCAATATTGCATTTCCGCTGGCTGGTGGAGTCTCCCGTTATTACGATGCACCCAATAACTGATATTCACTCAACGCACGTTGCCCCCGTTTTGGCTGTCACCGTCCGCTAAAGCATTTGTGGCTGCAGCTCGACCGACCAGGGCCTTATTCATATGCCGGCTCTGATTGGCTCTATCGTAACTATGAATAAGCTATCCCATTTAGGAAGCAAATGGGAGAAAGTGTGGATCAGAGTCATGCCAAACACCTCAAGCTTATTGGCTCCATCGTAATAAACATGCTTATGCCCATGCCGACATCCGACCCTTCAGTTCGCCTGTCCTAGGCATTCGACGAGGCGCGTGCGGTGATTTCTCGTTTCGGAGTTTTCGTATCATCGTGGCGTACATGACTAACTGGATGCCTCCCGTTGAACGGGAAATACGAAAAATAAGATTGAGCTGAGGCCGGCGGTGACTCAACTCAGGAGTCTGACGGCTGAGCATGCAAAGGTGCATGAACTGACAATGAGGAGTTCATCCTCGGCCAATGCTCATGAGGCATTCTTGTGAGAAGTCCTTGGCTCAGCTAGAAAAAGGATGAGTGGAGTATCGTCTTGCATTCTTGTCCAAGCTCTACGAATTGGGTGACGGTCACATGCTGGTCGGCCCCCTCCGCGAGCCGCGATACAGTTTGACGCCCTTGACTTCACGTGTAAATGGCAAAATTTGGATTTTGCGGGGCGTTCAGGAACGGCGTGATTCTACCCACTTGTGCACACGGGAATGAACGACAGTAGTTGGGGATTGGCGATTGTCTGCAAGGCTGTGTCATCTGCAAGTGGACTGTTGTTAGCCGTAGAGACATTTTGGAAAGTTAGTAGCAATTAAATCGGTAGAGACTTCTTTTGTGACGCATGGTGTTCAATGTTGTTTGTACCGCACACTCTTCTGTCGTCACATCTTGAAAGTCATATGCTCCCTGACTCCGTAGAGTGAAGGATGAGAAAAAATGGGCTTCCTTCTCGCCGTGAGTACTGTTGGAGAGGCATAGTTCATTCCCAACCCGGGGCCACTATTATGTCAAGGACCAGCCTCTTGTTTGCCAATCCATCATAGTCGATGCTGACGCTATCTCGGTCGAAGTCAGTCTGCGCAGACCACGCCACCGCATCAACAGTGATTTGCTTAGATACAGTATCAATCTACTGAAAACGATAGACTGAAAGATCAAGTTACTATGTTAGTTGCTCTCCTCCCCATCAAGGGCGAGTTGGCGGCGCAAAGACAAAAAATAACGGGCTGTTCTTTTTCCTTTTCTCGCAATTTTAGCATTTTCAACACCCAATATCTCCATAGTTGCGTGAAAGACTATGTTAAACTCAAATGCAATCCTTATCTCCCCCTCAGCCGCGCTGGGCTTTTTGAGCGTTGTTGTGGGTCGCAATGTATTGGCCTTCCATGACCCGTTAAAACCCTGCGCAAGTCTTTGGGTTTTATTAGATCATATCTGAACTAGATGAGGGGAATATCTTTTCAGTTCAAGTCTCCTCCCCAGCCTGTCAACAACTGGAGTTGTCCGACAGGGGGGGCTCATTGTCATGGTCGCAATTGAGCAGCTAAGAGAGTGCTGCACTTAACATCGAGAGACGATGATCTCGTAGCTCTGTCTTGCCAGCTTTCGTAGTCTACTCTTTTTGCTCTTTTCTCTAAAACTACTTTCGTTGTGGTAGTTCAACGATGCGCCCGTATTGCCATCAGGAAGGTGCTTTGTCAGGACCCACTACAGACCATGGCAAGGGATATACCGCACCTATCAGAGATGGGCAACATCGCCGCATGACTGCTTACACATGTAGGCAGTAGTGCAAGATGTGCAATTCCGAATGTCTTGTAGTCTCTACGCTTATTCTAGTCTTCAAAAACTTCAACTCTATTCAATTCCTATTTGCTTTTTTAACCACTCGTCAACCACTACCGATTTCTGCATCACTCAGAGAGCTAGAACTATGGATGTTGACGGACTATCAAAGACATTCCAGTCCCAGCGTCTGTCATATCGCGCACTGGAAAACAATGAGGCGGATAGGGAATTTCTCCATACTCAAATCAAGAACGACCCGGTCAACGCTGCCCTCTCCGATCCTGGTTGGATCCAGCCCAAAAGCAGGAAGCACACCGAGGGTCTAGCAGAGGAGCTCACTAAAGCGACGCTGGCTGTCATTGTCTACCTACCGGAAGCGACGACAACTGAAACAGCCTTCGGTGGAACCAAGACGAAAACAACGCCAGCGACGCCCATTGGCTTTGTTGTCCTAGGCTGGGGAGGTAGGAGGGATGACCAAGTTCACCACCGCTCAATCAGTATCGGCATCTCGCTGGCAGCGCCTTTCCAGAACAAAGGCTACGGTGCGGAAGCCATCAACTGGGCTCTGGACTGGGCATTCCGTTTTGGGGGGTTCCACCGTGTCACGATCGATACCGTTAACTACAACGAGCGGGCGAAGCATCTCTACCAGCGGTTGGGGTTTGTGGAAGAGGGTCGCAGCCGTCAGGCGCATTGGTTTGATCGGAAATGGTATGACATTATTCATTTTGCGATGCTGGAAGAAGAGTGGATTTCTCTGAGAAAAGTATCATCAGAATCGTGAAGTAAGGTCTTGGTCTTTTCTGGCACTGCTTCGAGTAGCGAAACACAGTGAGCTAGTGTTATCTTGCGGTTGATTTCACACCCACACTCCATACTTGAGCCAACAACCCAGAATTCTCAGGAAGGAAGCAGAAGGAGGAACAGTGATGTGATCTCTTGATTGTGTCTGTATATGGCCGCACTTCTCGTATCTGTACCATACATTCAAATCGTAGAAAGCGAAGAGGTTGCTACTCGTACGAGCCGTCGCCGAGTTTTCATGAGCGGGTGCAAATATTGACAAGCGGTGGGCTATCCAACCTCTTTCGGCCGAAACTCCGCACAAGTATCACCCACCAATCATTCACACATACTGGTACTCCGTAGACAGTCCATACATGGGTCATCAACCCAGGCAGCAGTTGATGGGCTTTATCCAGAATAACCTGTGCCAATCCGGCCGTATTACGGGGCGCGGGTAGATCTCTGGCTAACGTGAGGTATTTTCGCTGCAACGCTGCCATCGTCCGCAAACGCTCTTGGCGATTGACGACAGTGAGATGAAACCACTCTTCCGTCCGCCTAGGGCGCCGGCATATAAGTATACTTCTCTTGATTCGCGGCCCCGCGCATTCCGGCTCGTCCGGCTGCTCCCGCCCATCCATGCCGTCTTTGGCGACACGCTTCGCATCGAGCTCATCACCGTCGACGACGCCAGCGAGTGCTTGTTCGACGCCCTCTCGTACACATGGGGCGTCACCAGTGGCGACATCCCGGATCGTCGGGTTCTCGTCGAGACACACGAGGGGACGCGCGAGCTGGGCATCTATCGGCCCCTGGAGCTTGCGCTGCTTAACATCAAGGCGAATCGCCCGATATTTGTCGACCAGATCTGCATCAACCAGCGCGATGACGACGAAAAGGTCTGCCAGGTCCAGCTCATGCATGACATCTACGCAAAGTGCGCGCAGTTGCTGGTATGGCTGGGCCCAGAAACCAAAGCGTCAACTTCCTGGCTCACTTACATGCGCCGGGTAAGCCAGGAGGGCGTCATGAGTCGAATCATCGGCCCAAACAAGGGTCATTTCATGCAAGTGTTTGATGCAGTCATGAACCCAACGGCCCAAGTCACGGGGGCAGCGCTCGAGGACCGAGATGACCTCCTCATGCTCTTGTCGAAGTACGGGGAGTATTATCCGATAGCTGGCCTAGAAGATATCCTGCGGCGACCCTGGTTCAACCGTCTCTGGATCATCCAGGAGGTCTGCCTTGCGCCCAACGTATTGTTCATATGCGGCTCCGAAAGCTTGTGCTTCGAATGCTTCCAGGGGGGTCTCCTATTCTACACCATCTACAACACGCATTGGTTGGAAAATCTCGACCATCCCGTGTCGCGCACCGAGCTTTTCCAGCGCTCAAACATCTACGACCTCAACACGAGCCCGACTCGCATGATCCAAGAGCGCAAGGCGATTCACCTTCGGAGAGAGAAACATTCCCTGTACAGCCTTATCATTAAATACAACACGAACGGAAACTTGCCCAAGATTGGATCCTCTTTGGCTGAGGATCGAGTGTTTGGCATCATGGGGCTGGCAGAAAAGCAGAGCTTGAGTGGGATGAAGGTGCGCTACGGAGACTTGCCTGGTGTTTTCACCGAGATTGCAGCGCTCTTGGTTTCCCACAGCGTCGACACTTTGTTCTTCTCGCAGTTTCCCAAAAACATCCCGAACCTGCCGTCGTGGGCGCCCGATTGGTCCATGAATCTCCAGCCGCCGACTAGCTATCTCTCATTGACAGACCCAGGCCACAAGGCAGGGGGTGAAGTTACTCTTCAACCACGCGTCGATTTAAACTCAAGATGTTTGATTGCTCGAGGTGTCGCTATTGGTAAAATCACGAGAGTTGGTCAACACGCCATGGTGATCGACCTAGAAAAGACACCAGAAATCGAGGTGGACTATCGTTCTATGAAGCACTATTTTGACGAAATCGATACCTTTCTTTCAGAGTCTCGCGTCACAGAAGACCTCGAAATGGCTGCCGTCCGCGTGGCGGGTTTCGGTTTGTCAAAGGCGCACATGGAAGCAAAATATCCCAACAATACGGACGAATTGTTGAAGAAGCTCAAGGCGCAAGGCTCGAAATTCGGCCAGAGGCTGATTTACACCGATAATCTGTTGCAGTCTTATCACATCAGCCGCATCGTCAAGACCATTGGCGTTCTTCCGTGGTACTGGATCCCCGCGGGCGAAACGGATACACTGCAGCTCTGGGCCACAGACCCCATAGCAGCTTTCACCCAATGGATGCAAGTCGCTGGGCTATTCATCGCCGATGTGGTGATGATATCCATCGCCTCAGCAAGGGTAGTGCTGACTTCCAAGTATATTGCCTTGCGACGGAAATTTTCCCGCGTCGACTTCCGTGCACTGGATCATGATGTGGCGCTGAGGAGGATTGGCCTCGACCCCGAACTGAACCTAGCCTTTGGCACATATTCCAATAGCTTGAACAATCTCATTGGCCAGAAGGTGTATCTAACCGAGGAGGGCTATGTCGGTACCGGCCCCAACAACATGGCGGAGGACGACGTGGTCGCTGTCCTATTTGGGGCGTCTTCCCCTCTTCTCTTGAGGAGGCAAGGTTCTGTTGATGGCGTAGACACTTGGTCGTACGTTGGCGAGGCATACTGTGATGGCGTTATGAATGGAGAAGCTTTGGGAGGTGAAGGTACTGATTTCCACATTGTTTAAGGCTTGCGAGTACGAGAGGCGTCTTGAGGTTGATCGATGATATGATGAAACCGGGTTGGCCATTTTGGACGGGCAGTTTGGCGTTGGTCTATCAGTATTCATACTTTCCTGTTCCAACGCATGTTCTCGAGGTTCAGTCATTCTTATCCATCACCTTTCATTGTTTTAGTAGCGTTCTCCTCCATATTCCCCTACATCGAATATTTCTAGTGGCGTCCTCCACTATATGGATGAGCTTCTAAAAATGAACGGGCAGCGATATCGCAAGCAAGAGATGTAGTCCCTCCCAATCAATTTGAACAGCGATGTTGTGATGTAGGGATCCAATGAGCTCAAGTTCCCACCCGTTCTTCTGTACTCTATTCCAACCACTAACCTTCTAAAGTCTTGGCCTAGATTCTCCTTGCTCATTCTTTACAGCATCGTATTTCTCCACTGCATCATGAAATGCGCCATCAACGTCGTGCTCACTAATCCACCACGGATCCATCCGTTGCAAAACCCGCTGCCGCAGCTGCTCATCCGTCTCCGTTTTTCCCCTCTCCAAGTTGATCTTCGATCCCGCAAGCGATTTGTGCACGACATCAAGGAGCTTGTTCATGTGCGGTTTCCGTGTCGCTTCGTAGATCTTGAAAATCTCTGAGATCTGGTCCTTTGTAGGCTTGTCTGTTTGGGCGGACGACGCGGGCCAGACATGGTCGAGAGCGAGATGAAGGGCGTACGCATCATCTATTGCGAGAGAGCCTCCAGCGGCAAACGCGCCGCCATGAGTATGCGCCGCGTCACCAACAAGTACAACGCGGTTGTCAAATGACCATGTTTCCAGAGCTTTGCCAGCGAAGTTTGGAAACAGTCTGACATATGGAGACGCTTCAATGAATGCTCGCACTGTCGGGTTCCAGTCCTATAGTAATTACCGTCAGCTCACGGCAACTGATGTGCAGATGCTACGGTAATTCTCACCTTGTACAGTTCTTTAAACTCTTCCAAGCTTCCAAGATCATCCCACTTGACATCCTGGCCTTGGGCTTTTGGGTCTGAAGGATCCGCGTGGAAGCCGCCGACAGTTGTGAAGAGTCCCTTTCCTGAACTCCAGCGTTAGTGATGTTGGGTACTTTAGCCTCATAGGTTGTAAGCGTACCTAGATGGGAATGAAAGAAGTTTCTATCATGACCGATCTATTTTGATTAAATTGTTAACATGTTGTCTTCCGGTCTTTTCTACGCTTGAGGCAGAGCACCCGACTCACCCAATGCGCAGCGTCCGAAGGAAAATCCAGATCCTTGAGTCGGGAAGCCTCGAATGTTGCACGTAGCGCCACCCAACCAGTCCAGTGAAGCGTGTGCGTCGGCACAAACGTCTTGCGAACGTTCTAAACTTGTAGTTAGCGATGAATCCGCATTGTTGCGGGAGTTCATCATACCGAGTGAATACCATCGGCCCCAACGCAGATGTCTGCTTCTGCTGTCGTCCCGTCCTCGAAGTAGAGCGTCGCGCCTTTATCTGGATCTGCTTTGACGTCGACTGTTTTCTTGTTGAGATGGATGATGCTTTCGGGGATATTTTCCAGCAGAGCTTGGTGCAGATGCGCACGGTGGAATCGGGCTGTAAAGTGCTTCTTTGTCTGGACCGTCTTGTGCTCGTCATGACCAATGACCTCCCCCGTCTTCCAGTGTCGATAGATCATAGGCCACGCTGACTCCTGCCGCGCGCAGACATCCTCGGAGAGAGCATTCTCTACACCAAGTTTCTCTAGAGATCGCAGCCCATTTGGACCAAGACCAATGCTAGCACCAATCTCTTTGAATTCTTTGGCGCGCTCATAGATCTGGACGCTTACGCCGGGGTGTTTGAGCAGAGCGATCGCTGTAATGAGTCCGGCGATTCCTCCTCCGGCGATTGCTACCTCAAACTTGGGTGACGTAGCAGAGTCATTTTCGGCTATTGTCGTGTGCTGTGCCATTGCGCCGATGTTGCTGAATCAAGCAAACAAATGCAGGGTGGTCTTCTATGACCAGGAAAAGGTGTGCAACATAACGCTAAGAATAAACTCCGCATGCAAAGGGTTGTCTAACTTAAATAGCCAATGCCATTCAATCACGATTTCGTTATCGGACCATTGCGATCCCGGACCGGCGCCGGCGGGATGAAAGTCGCATCCCAATAATAAGCCCGATTGCATCGCCAATCCCTCTCAGTCCCCGCTCCAAAGCAACGGTCGGGATTTTGTCTCCAAATCACGCAATCAAGCCAGAAAATAGCGCTGGTCAATGTTTGCAGACCCCCGGTTCTCCTGCCATTGTGTGAACGAGTTGCCGCATGATGCCGCCTTAGTTTGTCGTCACACCCAGAGGTCTTCGACGTAGTAGTATTGAGCAACAGCATTCTGAGGGAAGGACACACATCCGATTCTGAGAGTACATGGCACCATCTATACCACTCGTGGCAGCCTAGCTTTGCAACCTCCTCTCACATAGTGGTATCCAACCTTTAGGCATTAGCACGCTCTGCATGCTCAAAATCCCCAGCGCTACGATTCCACAGCCTACTTGTTGTGTCTGAATGCAGGGTTGCTATCACTCAAACTTAATCAGCTGTACTTGTAATCGGGTATCGATGTAGAGGTCAAAGCGATACCAACTGAACTGTAAAAGAATTCTTGCCATTGTCGAAATGGAATTGGTCACGTGTGGCTCATCTTCATTTCGCAGAAGAAAACGAAGTCACGGCTCTCACACTTCTTGTGAACTCCTGTCCTCCTCAGGATTCTTTTTCTTCTTTTTTTTTTGGCAGCAAATTTACGAGGTTGTAGGCTGTGTTGCCCAAACTCTCATCAGCAAGTGTTGAAGATTCTCCCGAGTTTCTCTTTAGGTCATCCCCCTCATTAACGTTGTCTATAGGTAGACATTGTAGGTGTAACGATCTCCCGCCATGCGCACTTCTTTCTCAGTCAGCTTTGCTTGTATCAACGTTATCATTTCTAACGACGACTGAATGATAGTTCTGAACATGACTCAATCTTGGATCTTGGGGCGTTGTTGGTGTGGTTTTTTTTTCAGGTTCAAGCCTTGGGCTGGAGCGTTCAACGAGCCTCTGTCTTAGCTAGACCATTTGCTCTGTCGTTTATTTACCCCTCCAGCAAGTTCGTCTCAGAAAACCAGCAGTCCCACAGTCATAACTGTGACAATTCCCACTCGCAGGAGGTTTCAAAGCTCCTGTCAAGCTGTCAGTGTGATGCAACATCCGAGTACCATGTAAGGGCTCCCTTGCTAGATGGCGGCCTAATCATTGAGAAGCCATCCCTCTCTCGTGATTGACTTCATTGGCCTCAAAATTAGGTAGATAGCATGATGAGCCACTCCGTACTCTTTATGAGGCATGCTAGAACCCAAAAAACATGCAGGAGAGATTCGTTGGAAGAAGCATGGCTCTGCAGGATCCACCCACTAGCAGAACTCTGTCTAATCCATTGTAGAATACCCTCCACTTAATAGTTAAAGGCACAGTAAAGTGTCAAAAGGGAAAGAACGAGAAAATGATCATCGAAAGTTCCAGATTGGATTGAAGAGTACCCTTGGTGTATCTACATATCCAGTTCGAGTACTTGTAGGGTTTTACTAAGTGGGCAAGCCACTTATGGGGTTTTAACTTTTACTTTTTGGGAACTCACCCGCGTCCTACATTCCATACCAAACATTGAGGTATCGAAGACTACTCATGGGTACCCAAAAAAGTAAAAAGTAAAACCCTATAAGTGGCTTACCCACTTAGTAAGACCCTACGGACGGCTCCTTGCCGCCAATGGGCGAAGGAATTCCTTGTCAGTCGATCAACCAACATTCACAACACGCGTTCCGTCGTCTTCGCACAAGCATTCTTTCGGGGGCGTCCCGGTCTCCTCTTGTGTGTCGAATTGTGGTGAGACTGTAGGGCGGACAGCGTCTCGAACGGCGTGCCACAGAAACAACTGAACAGACTCGCAGCTTCAGGCTCCTTGATACCGGCACATCGCCTCTGGTGACGCATGAACCGATCCCAGCCCCTGACTTCCTCTTTGCAACAGCACTCAAAGGGATTCAGGAGCTTCCCAGCTTTCGAGCAAACTTGTTCCCAATGGCGTTGTTGATCTTTCTTGTGCCTAAATACCAGGTGGCATCCTGAGTCATTGCCATCTTTGCAAGAGAAGTTGAGATTACAGGCTGTTCTTTGGTGTTTCTTGAGGCGCTGTGAAGACATTTTGCTACCACAGTCAGGGCAAGTTTGGAGTGACGGTGTCAGAGTATTGGCCGAGTCACTACTTGATGTCGAAGATTGGGCGTTGGAATCAGCAGGCGAAGCCTCAAACCCTGGTGGAAAATGGAGAGAGAATAGCTGATTGATATTCTGCTGGACGGCAGAATGGGTGTAATCGTGAAGTTGCGTCTCGAGATAAGGAATTTCTTGGTCGAGCTCGAACTGGAAAGGTAGATCCCAAGCCTGATTAGACCAGGGGTACTCCTCAATCCAATCCGTATCTAAACGAAGATCATTGTGGTTTTTTTGAATAGCGAGCGCGCGGAATCTTGATCCCGCGCGGCGCTAATAGCGTGAAGGCGGTCTTGGGGGTGTTAGCTACGGAGTGAACAAAGTGACTGGGGTAGAGGAACTGGAACCTTTTGACTCTCACGACAGCAGGTTCTGAGTTTCACCAACATTGGTGTGTGAGATACGGGCGGAGAACTCAATGTCACGACAAAGGTCTCCGAGGTATTTCCCACGTTGGTGTGGAATGTAGGTGTAACATTGATGGTCCTCGCAGATACAGAGTCCTGAGGCAGGGACACAATATATCAAGGTAGCAATCAAACGGCGGAGCAGTCACGAGACGAGACTTACCAGGGCCAAATTTGACAGCCACATGTACGCCTGGTTTGCCCCGCTCGTCTATTGACTTGCTATAGACGGGGCATATTTAAGGAGGGCCAATTGCATCAACATAAGCAACTGCGAGGGGGAACGAGCCGCAATCAAGCAACCAATAGAGAAGCAAGAGGTCAAACAGTGTGGGAGGATCACCTGGGGGCCGATTTCTAGCGCCAGACGATTCCAAGACACGGCGCCACCAATCAATTTCAGGGCCCATTTTACCAGCCTACAGTGTTTAGCTGTGCCAATCTGAGCATCGCTGGGCCAATTCTTTCACCGTATTGTTGCAGCAACCATATCCCTAGGATCTGGGCCTTTCCTTACGTCTGGCAGAAATGAAACAGCGCGTTGTGGGTCCAACCACCTCAGTCACTCTCGCCGAGGTTCCTATACGGGTAACTTAGTGCCTCAGGGGGCAGCACCATTTGATTGTGAGAACACTTGGTGGCACATTTAGCACAGCTTTCAGGCTAATTCATTGAGGACAATTGTATATCTAGCATGGTCTAACGGTTTTAGCTATCCCTCCATGACAAACGCCAGACATTTCTAAACTCATGTGCTTAAGAACATCTCAGTTGTCCAGGAACAACTCGTATTCGTAGCTGGCGAAGAGGAACGGAGCCACTCCCTTGAGATCGTTCTCGAACAACGGCATGCTAGCATAGTACTGTTCCCAATGTTAGCCTCGGAACAACCATCGCGTTTATCGCGCAGCTTACCTCAAAAGTTCCATTGGAACTCAAGCTTCCAGTCTGCACAGTCCACTCGTATGCCAAAGATCCGTCGTGTTTCCGTGGCGAAGCAAAAGTGCTCGTCATCAACTCGTAACCATCAAGGGCTGACCGAAGGTAGCGTTTGCCCTTAATGTATCCCAGTCGGTGGGCCTTGAGCAGTCCGTAGACGAACATGCTTGATCCAGAGCTCTCGATGTAGTTGCCAGATCGACCCTCCAGACCGGGGTCCATGACGAGCCACCAACCCTTGGTATCGTCATCCTGGGCCTTCACGATGGCCTTGGCGAGGGATTGCAGGTATCCGAGAAGGCGCTTTCGTCCAGGGTGGCTCTTGGGGAAGTATTCCAGGGTGTCCACGAGAGCCATGATGTACCATCCAACTGCACGTCCCCAGACGTGAGGCGAGGCGCCAGTAACGGGATCAGCCCAGATCTGCTTCTTGCTAACGTCGAACCCGTGGAGCGGCAGGCCATTGGTGCGCGGATCAACCCTAGTTCCGGCATCAATGAGATCAAACTGCAACGCAATGTCGTCCCAGGCGGTCTTGTTGTTGGGCTCGAACTCGTGAGTCCATCGAGCGTAGTATACATCGAGCATGTAGATGCCATCCAGCCACATCTGGTCGATGTAGGCAGGGAATCGATGATAGAAGCCGCCAGCAGGAGTGCGCCCAGTGCGGTCGATCTGGCTGCGGAGAGTCTTTGCAGCCGTCTTGTAAATCTCTTCCCCGGTGGCCTTGTAGATGTCGAGAAAGGTGTGGCCAATACGGATATCATCAATAGAGTTGCTCTTGTTGTACATCAAAATTGTTCCATCCTGCTCGGGATACAAGAGGATATCCGTACCATACTTGACATAATCCAAGTATCTCCTGTTTCCGGTTCGCTCATAGGCCCGCAAGACACCAGAATAATAAGACGACACGGTGTATGCAATAGTGGGCTCTACGCCATGTTGGATCTGCGAGTCGGCCATCCACGTGAGGTATCTCGGCTTTCCGTTGAGGTTTCCCGACTCGATCTTCGCCGTCGGAGGAATCGAAAACCAGCCATTGGGCAGTGTAACGCCGGCGGCCAAAGTTCCGCCGGCCATGGCCAGAGTATTGAAGAGTGATGCCTTCATGATGCACACTATTGAACTTATAGGCGATGGCGAATGATGATTTCCCAGGTAGTGTGGCGATTCTTTCAAACACGGTAGGCCCAGATGAGCATTATATACTTACCCAGTTCTTAGAGACGTGGTTGCGATTACCATCCATCACAACCTCCTTCGGAAGATTAACAAGTCAATTCATCCAGTCTCTATTTCCATTTCCACCAATTGCAACCACTCAATGGCAAATAAACTTTAAGTTTGAATACTCAATCGGAAAAAGAAACGTCGTAGTGTCGCAGGCGATCTGTTTCTGGCCCTCGTTTGCGGGGTTGCATGTCACTGTCCGTCAGAGTGGAGATATCTCGAAAATCTATCTGCAAAGGACTGCGTCCCTACTAGTGGGAAAATACATTCATTCATTTCTCGTGGTTAAAGCTTATTAAGATCATCCTATATTATTCCGTTCTACCCTGGCTTTTCCGTTGCGGTGCGACTTATCCGTGGGATTTTTCCGATGGAGTAGCATCTGGTGAGGCCATTATGCCACATTCGTGTTCATGCCAAGAGTTTTCGACATGGCAATACGACTTCCCCGCATGGAACACCTCGGTATGCGATTTTGGTGTAAGTCGACAGACGGGAAAAGGTTATTTCTACGTCAAGCGGTGAATCGGAAGATGGCGAGGCCGGTATGTTACACTCGACTTGTGGCCATTAATTGTCCGACTATTCGGACAATCTTTGCCGAAGGTGTCCCACGAAAGGCTATGTTCACGATGACTGGAATCTGTCCGTTTCGATGCACTTGTTTCGGTGTCAATATGTACGAATGATGAATTATAGCATGAGTCAAACAATCACATCAAACGGTTGAATAGCTAGAGGTCAGTGGCTGGTTCTCTGACTTTGTCATCTTTGTGCTGCATTGTGCTGAATATCGCAAACGATTATAAGCATGCGCATAAGTAACGAGTATCGTTAGAGAGTCAGCAAACAAGGGTTGCACTGATCTCGTCGGTCTTCGCAATTTTCGTCATACTCTAGACTTTGCGTACACATGACCTCCAAACTTGCCGTACTTTTTCGCGACATCGTGATATCAACCATAGCCAATCTTTTCTGGTTTCAACGTTATTGGTAGCATGGCATTATCATTTCTCGCCGTAGCAGCAGCCAAATGGTACAAAGTTTACATGCTCTGCGAGTATGCAAAGGATGGATTTGCTCAACCTGCAATTACCAAACACCGAACCTCGAAATTGAGAGACAGCTGACAAACGCGGAAACGGATAGCCAATGTCACAATTTCTTAGCCGATATACAAACTTTTATTTTATTTTATTTTTAAATTAGGTGCCTTTTCCGGCCAGTCTCCTTACTCTCATAGCAGGACAAATCTTCCTACTGAAACGAGCAAAGGTGACAGCTTGAGGAGCAGAACACTACAAAACACATAACATGGGAATGATGTAGTTTACCAGCAATGGGAACTGCTATTAGACTGCATGGACATGCGCAACTTATCGGGAGACTTCAGGCGAAAAAGACCACCTTCCCAGCCAAATTACTTGTAGCAGTCTCACTACTCTCCCCATACCGTTCAAATTGATCAGGAGCAATCTTCGCGCTGGAGTGTGCAAATCGCGTAACTGGTGAACACTCGCCTGAGAACCTTTCTCACGCGCCCTGGGGGTAGTCAGTGGCTGTTGGCGACACAATTGCAAATATGTCAATCTAGAAACACTAGAGCTCTATAAGAAATCTTAGAAACCCGCGATATGAACGCAAGCTGTTTCTGGGACTGGAATTTCGTGGGGACGGAGATGTGAGGACCGATTATCCAACCAAGGAGTATCGCACATCACCCAATTCAAGCAGGCGCATTCGATAATGGACTCTCAGTCAATCGCTAGAATAGTGTCGCCATAGAAAATACAACAAAAAGCACCTGAAAGCTCGTGCTGGCATCGTGCCTACTCAGAGTCGACGGGTCAAGTACCATCTTGACCTTGATGGCAATATGTGAATCCCTCTCCGAACCATTGGCTTTCATAAATGGCCCGCAGCGTACCAAGGAGCACCTACAAGCTGCTCGGACAGATTCACGTCATTCTTTTGTTGTGCAATAGTACCATCAGAAAAGGATCCGGACGGCACTTTAGTGTAGCCCAGCAGACGTGTCCAACCGTGTGGCGCTCCCAGACCGGAGACTGCGGGCTGACGTGAGTTAGGCCACCGCGAGGGACAACAGCTGCGGACAGCTGCGGCAGTGCAAAGAACTTGAGTTCAAAGTAGAGATTCCATAGCAAGGCATATAGGGTGCCCATATCCGTAGCCGCCATGTGTATCTTACACTTTTGTGAAGCTGACACCAGGAATTCTAATTTGCTACGGAATACATGAGAAAGCCATTTGAGTTCCAAAATCCACCACAGGGCCAATTTCGAAGAGCACCACTAATACAGGCTGTGCACTTTGACAAGGCAACGGCGATCATGTTCGTGAACCGCAACCTTGCAAGGTGTTCGCAAGGCGACCGCGAGGCGGCCGTGTTTCGGGCGTCCACATGGTGAACCGATCACGTGAAGCATGGCATATCATTCAGCCCAACATGAAGCCTTCGGAATAGAATGGGTCAATGGATATCAAAGCGCACGGTGATGGATCGATAGTTTTCGGTGAGTACTGCATCTGTATGGAGCTGCAGTGCATAGCCCTTTGATGTTGAATGTGGCCTAGCACGTACAGCATGTCATTCCAATGGAGCAGGGATTCTGGGAGGCCGCCAAAACGCCAAAAACTGTGACAGCACGGTTGACGAGAGTCCTCGGGCCGAGAATGCGGAGGGACCTAGAGCTAAAGAAATGGGCTTCGTATCTCGTACGAGCGACGGGAATCGATACGGAGCCTGAGACGGGGTTGAGACGGAGATCCGGGAGAGGGGTAAAATGGAGTTGCATGCATCGCCGCACAAGGCTGATTGCTTGGCAGATTTTGAAAGAGTTCTCGATGAAAGAACAAGCTTCCGTTCGCCAAACTGGTCCGAAGAGGGAAGAGCCATTTCAACAAGTGTGGCCACGGCTGCTAGAAAAATGGACAGGCTGGGCGTATGATGTGCACAGCCTCGCAAGTCCCCCACACCAAGATCCATTGAGGGAAGCTGGTTATTCGTCTGAACCCCAGCAGGATTAGGAATCATGTTCTTTCCGACACGCCGGGTTTGCTTTCTCATTTGTTTGATTCATCCGGCTAATGTGTCACCCATACAGCCCAGCCCAATATTGACCGATTGTTCTTGTCATGTAAACAAACCTAACCCCCTGAAGCGGATAGCCCGAGCTGTCCGTAAGCAGAAGTCGCCGGCCAGCAACGGCGAGCGGATGCAGCTACAGCTACAGACCGCAAGCGAATATAGGACACAGCCACTCGAACGGTGAAGCTTCGAAGCTGCGTTTGATCGGGCTTCACATGGTGCCCAGGCTGCAAAAGACGTGTTTCTCCGGGGGTGCCAGCGCAGGGTTGCCAGCGAAGCAGCCCGTGTTTGTCATGCAAAATTGCTGTAGCAGCTGATTTGGGATTTTGTGAGGGTCCCTTTTGTTAGCGGGTGCACAGCACAGCAATCCAGGCCAACAGAGGGCTGTGGATTCAAAACCACGGTCCCCAATTTCATTTGGACGACAAATCAGCCCCAGGAAGCTGGAACAATCTACAGCGATCCAGCGCTTCTGAGACCCTGTAAAGCCCCAGCAACCAATGGGCCATCAGCAAGCGGGCCATGCCTGAGCTTGACGGCTTTAAGCTTGTGTGCGCCTCGGCTTGGCGCCATGCTCAATTGGGAGCAAAGCTGCAACCCCATGGAATTGCTCAGTTCAACCCAACCAAAGCTGCGACAAAGGGACCCAGAGGGCTTTGATGTCGCGCCGAAACCAAAGGGGGGCGCGTCAGAGGAAAATTCGCATTCATTCGCCGATGGAAAGGCAAGGTGGGATTGGACGCAGCCGGGGGTGGCCGAGTCTCATCGCCCCTCGCTAGTCGCTACCATCTATCTCACCGACGAAAAAGATCTTTTGCGGGCGACCATCGCGAGCAAAAGACGAGGTTGTCGTCGCGCCATGTGAGAAGAAAACAGAGGGAAATCAGACGTGCGCCACTACAGCTACATCCGGGGCTAGCGGCTTCAGCCGACGCAGCTTGCACTGGGCTAAGGTCCCACCAAATATCCCCGACGATGCTTCCAACCCGCCCTTGTTTGGGTGCGTCTGCGTCTTTGACCGAGTTCAAAGGGACGGGTGAGATGGCAATAAAACACAGACCTAGTTTGGCGCGTCGAGCCGTCGCTGGAATCTGCTATTGGCGACAATGACTGGCAAAAGGGGTGGCCAGCGTAGTATAGGTTGGAGTACTAAGACGAGGATTCGCCTCCTCTTCTTCAATGACGGTTTCTTTCAGAACACTTTTGGAAATCCCATCCCTTGGCACCGTGTGGACATTGAACTTCGTTCAAAAGCACACAAACGGAGTAGGGAGTACACGTTGAAAGGAAAGCCTCTCGGACAACCAGCATCTCCGTCTGATCGCCAACGACACACACCCCACACACCCCAGTGTGACCTCATTGACCCGGGCTTGTTCCACTTCTCAGGCTATTGTGCCCGACCAGCCGATCGCCCACGGCTCGTCCACCTTGATTGATTCCAGCAGCCAGTCGTGAGATCATCGAGTTTGGATTCACGTGGCCCATTGCAGAATCTCGCCATCATCTTGGAGGCAGTGAAGAGCCAACGTTGCAGCCAGCAAGCAGCAGCAACTACTTCGCACCTGCAACTTTGAACAGCCCCAGTCCGGTCGGCGCACCAACCTTTCTGCAACAAGCGAACGCAACTTCCCACACAGCCCCCTGTCGCCTTCCCTGCCACCCCTGTGCATCACCATCGCCTAGGAAGGCACTGCTGGGTTCAATTGTTATAAAACCCGGATCCCGCTCTTCCGTCAGTGACAAGCCCCCTGTCAGCAACCCACGAAACTCGGCGATTCACTCCCAGCACTGCATCATTGTTACGTGCATCCGGAATCAACAAATAGCAGCTCTTTTGCCACTGCCTACCACGTTCTAGCCTCTCCATTCATTGCCGTACAGAGGCGCGCATCCTTGCTTGGCGTTGCTTGTCTTTGGTCGCCAAGACACGGCCCTCCGACCTCATCCTCCGACCTCCTCTCCACACCTTTCTCTCCACCACAGCAACACAACCTCGAAAGCAGCCATGAGATTCGATCTCGCAGTTCTGGTCCTCTCGGCCATGGGCTCGGCCGCGGCCTCGGTCGTCAACGCGCCCGGACACGCCCAAGTCAAGCGCATCGACACAACGCCTCAGGGCGACGAACAGGATCTATACAAACGTCGCGGCGGTGGCGGCGGCGGAAGTCGCGGTGGAGGCAGCGGTGGCAGCGGCGGAGGTGGGCGATCCGGCAGCGGACGTTCTAGCAAGTCCAGTAGCTCATCAAAAACAGGCAAATCATCCGGCTCATCGGGAGGTTCTTCTGGCAGCAGTACCAGCAAGTGAGTAGCCCTCATCCCAAGACGACTCCTCGAGCTTCTCTCCCCAAGTTCTTCAATTTAGTCAGTGTCGCATCCACTAACCTTCCCTTTCTCCAGATCCTCCAACTCGGGCGGCACTTCATCTAAGGGCTCTGGTGTCTCGCCAGCCTACGGCGGCGGTCGATATTACGCCGGAGGAGCTTCAGTTCCCTATCGCGCCGGTGCCGTAACCGCCTTCGGCATCGTTCCCTTCCTGCTGGTCGGTTCTGCCATCGCCTTCTGGCCTGGCACCTGGCACCACGGCGCGTACATGTACCAATATGACAACCCCTACCGCTACCACAACGCAACCACCAACAAGAACGAGACTCGCGAAGTCATCTGCGGTTGCGCTCAATACTCGGTATGCGGATGTGAGGAGAACAACAGCACCGCCTATTACGACGATCTCGTCGGAAACGGCTCCTATGCCGCTCTCAACAAGTCTGTAATAAACGTCGCCAGGGTTAACGGCACCATGAGCCTTCTTATCAACGGCACCCTCGACAACGGCACCACCGCTATAGGTGAAGATGAAGACTCCGCCGCACCTGGCAGCATGCAGGGTCTGGCCGAGGCCCTCGGACTCTGGCCCGTGGTGGCTGCCGTACTGGCCACCGTCTTCCTGGCTTAAGCCATGCGAGATTCCCTTCTTTCACTGTACATTCTTTTACCTCTTATATAATTTCTCACGACCTTTGTTACGACTGCTTTGACATTCTCTGGGTCTGGGGGTGGACCAAAATGGGACTTGATGAGCCCCAGCCTGGCTTGCATGGCGTTCTCATCCCAATGGGAGAGGACAGATATCCAGGGCTCTCGGACGGCGCTTTGTTTATTAGATTATCGTTGTCTCATTGATCACTCATGAAATGGAACAAGTCTCCAAGTTGCGCTGAGAGAACTCGCTTAGTGATACAGTGACGAACCCTTCACCACCCGTTCCAACGCGGCCACACATCGACAATCTCGTCCTCCCTGCCTTTTACACGGCTGTCCACCACGAAGTACTCGTTAAATCCGGCTCCCGCAATGCAAGCATGGTTTGGCCAGATTCTCAGCCTCTGCCCAATCTTCAAGGGAATTTCTCTCTCTGCCTTGCTCTGCCATCGCAAGATGCCATGCTCCTGACTCACCTTGCCAACCTGCCAGCCGCCGTGCTCCGCCGGAAAGCCCTCGCCCGGGGCGGGGTTCCGAAGCCCCCAAGGCGCAACGATGCCCCAGCCGGCGTAGTGCTGACCCTTTTCGGCGCCCAGGTCGGCGCAGGGCTCACGGCCCAGCGCGAGGCATCCCGCGTTGATGAGAGCCTCGATCGTCCCGTTGGGACCGCGGCCTGCGTACAGCGAGGCTACTTCGGCGAGGATGCTTATGCCGATGGAGGATGCGGACAGGAGCGACTGGTCGCGGGCGTGCGTTGCGAGCTGTTGCAGGTCGAGTGTGGGATACACGCCCGCGTGCACTTCGAGCTTGTAGCCTTGTGCTTTGAGGTCCCGCAGGAAGACGTTGATGGATGACACGGAAGTTGGCGAACCGATCGATGTCTTGCCGTCAACGTCTGGATGCTGCAGACTGGTCGCAGTCGGCGATGCTCCAACGGATAGAGTCAGGGCATGGCCCGGCCGTTTCGAGATGATCATCTTAGCTACTTCTTCAAGAGCCTTGAACTCGGCCGCCAGATGGTCCAGCGCCTTCCAGTCCTCGCGCGTCTCGTACGAGTGCCCCGCGTGAGCGTAGATGCCGTGCAACACGCACTTGCCCGCGCCGTCGCTCGCGAGCAGATGTTCCACGAGGGTCTCGCATTCCTTCGTTCCCGGGGCCACGCCTGCGCGCCGGTAACCCATGTCGACTTTCATAAAGACCAGGGGCACGAATCCCGTGTTGGCCTGGATTGCTGCGACGTGTGGGATTTGGTCCGGGTGGTCGATCATCAGCGACAGGCCGCCGGCGCCTAGGTGTGTGGAGATGGTGCTGAGGCGGGCGATGGCTGATGGGAAGAGGGGGAAGGAGAAAAGCACCTGTGGTAGTTAGTTGTCGACTTTTAAGAGATAACGTTTTGAAAAGTTCGTACATTTACTTCCCGGCCTCGTTGCTGGTACTCCTGCAACAGAGGCACGACCTTTTCTGCTTCAAGTATAGTCGAGACGACGATGTTGGCCGGCGAGGAGCTGCTGTCGCCCACTTGCAGTCTTGTCAGTTCAATCGTCTAGTTGTTCGTTAATCAATTGAATCTTCGTCCCAATTCACCGTAAAACTTGCTTTGTGAGTCTTGATATGCGGTCGCCATCCAAGATCCAATCGCTCTACTGCGTGTAGCATCCGCTTGCAATTGACCTCGACCTTGGCCAGGTCCAGCACCGCGGAAGGTGTCGGTACATCGTGAAGAGTTTTTCCGACAAACTGCGCCTTTAGCTCGTCCTTGGAAGCCATTTTTGTAATTTTGTTGTGTTGTTCCGATTGTTCGTTGTTGTCTGAGTCGCGGTGGTTGAGCAGTAATGTACTTGAGCGCGGGTGATTGATTGGCCGCTAGGATTGACTCACAGAAGCTTCGGCTGAAGAATACCCGACGGTGTTCATCATGCGACAGTTCGCGTGCATGATTTCTCGCCGGTTTACTAAATATCCTTGTCTCTTGAATGAAACCTGGCATGTGCTTTCCTGGAAGATGTTTGGCCGTGAAAAGCGTGTCGCCAGATTAGCTCCAACGTGTCCACCTGGTGGAATTCCACATCAGATGTTGGATTGAGTCACTCTGCCATTTTGCGATGCATACCAGTCCATCCATCGCCAGTGTTTCTTCCTACTCTAAACATTCTGCAGTTACTTTCGATCCTTGTTTTGCGTTCGCTCAGAATGGCTTATTGAACACTCTCAGAAGGATTTATTTCAATGCTCGCCTACCCTATGCCAAATGGTCGAGCATCAACTGGACGAAAAACTTACATAAAATTCTAATATACCCTAAACTGGGGTCGAATTGATACCGAAAGGTTGTTCTGCAATCTTATGAACGCCATCTTAGTTTCCCTAAATTATCGTGCTTGCTAAGCTCCTTTTTGCTTGCCTGGTCAGTAGCTGTTGAATGTGAATCAGGAATTAATTCCTCACCTTTCGTCTCCTGTTCACACTCGTATTTCCTTTCCATCTCCTTTGTGTAAATCCTGGCTTCATTCTGAGTCTCTACCTAATGGATGTTTGTTCTCTTTGTCCGCAGTTTCGAACATCACCCAAACGCACTTTCCCGATCCTCTTCAACCATACGAACAGTACTGCAAAACCGTCACGGCAAATTGCATTCTGAGCGGGGACCAGTACAAAGACGAGGTCTGTTGATGAATATATCTCTCGGCCAGCGCACTTGTAGCAAAGCCATAACACTGCACTTATTCAAGTACCTTTTGATCCTCCTGTCTCCTAAAAGCGGCGTCAGACATTGAGCGGTTTGCGCCACATCTCAAAACCGACCCGCTCAGGCTATGCCACTGGTGCACGGACCATCTCGATTTCCAACTGCCATTGACTCCTGTTGGCTGACTCATCATCGCCAGGCCGCCGCAATTCCTCAACCCGCGACCGTGAGCGCAACCGCGACATCATCACTTCGCCGTTCACGCTTCAGTCACGCCTCCCACGACCTTGCACCCGCACCTCATTCTTACGCTTGACCGACGCGTAAGAACGCCCCTGCGAAGCGAAGCATGATATAAACCGCGCCATCCTGTTGCGCCTTCGGCCGTCGAGAAGGGAGATTACGATTTCACAACCATGTCTGAGGACCGCGAGTTCTCGTCCTTGGACGACGATGCCTGGAAGGCCCAGGCCGCTGCCGACAGCCGCGAGATTTCCCGCCTGCTTGAACAGAGTCAAGAGGGCGGCTCAAGTGGCGGGCTGAAGCTCGACGATACACCATTCGACCAAACCAACAAAGCCGACGATGCGGAGGATTTCGAGGACATCAGCGATGATGACCTGCCCGAAGAGGAGGAGCCCAGTGCTGGCGCCTCCATGGAGCTGCCGGGACTGACTGATGATGGCGGAACTAGCAACGATGCCGACGACCTATTTGGCGAAGGAGCATCGTCTCCTATCGACCCTATCCTTGGACCATCCTCTCCCGCGCCTCACGTCCACGATGCCGATGCTGGCGAAGACACCCAGCCGATGGATGCGGGACTTAGCTTCCCCGGAATCAACTTCGACCCCGAACCTCACCTCAACGGCGCGAACCAAGACCCTGATATCCCCGCACCCGCCGAGACGGTCGAAGATCTTCTGAAAGCTACCTGGCCCGCCTTCAAGAAAGGACACGTCCTGACTTGGAGCGAGCTTTTACCCGCGAAGAAGGCCACCTGGAAGGAAAAGAAGCCTACCAAGAAACCCAAGCACCTCGTAACAAGCAAACTCAACCTCGACCTTGCCCCCGACCAAGAGAAACTATTCCGAATTCCCGGCGCCGCAACATCTGCTCGTAAGAGAGCGCAAGAAGCAGAGGCTAGAGGGCTCGTACCGTGCGGGCAGAGCGAGGCCGAAAAGGCTGAGGATACTGTTCAGTTCGATGTTGATCAGGAATCTGATACCGAGACCATCGCCGGGTTTACCCTTCGTGACATCGAGCTGGCCTGCGAGGACTGGAGTGTACACATCAACACCGTGGAGGCAGACTTCAAGGCCCTACAAGCTGCTGAGCAGGAGAAGCTGCAGTCGAAGAATCGTCACGTTGAGGAGCAAGATGATGAGTGGGACGCCGAGTTTTTGATGGACATAGATGATGCGCAGCAGCGCCCCGCGAAGAAGCGCAAGACCATCAAGCTTGGTCTCCCCGAGATTCCCCGATACGCGGCCCCCAGCTTCGACAACTTTGAAGATGCGACTCGCCGAGGTGCGAAGCGAGTTCATTTGGACATGAACGACCCTTACCTTCTCTTGGAGAACCAGGACCTCCAGCGCGCCGCGAAGAGGCCCCGCCAGGAGACCAAGCTCAAGCGCATGGCTAACGGCAATCTGGGCCGGGATGTCTCCCAACGATTCAACATTTCCAACGATGAAGCGTACGAGGCTCTGAAGGAGAACCACCAGAGCAAGGTCCGCGCGACGCTTGGCAACATCTCTGTCGAACACAGTATGCCTGCCATCAAGCTTTCATGGCCTTACTACAAGGTCAAGCTTGGTGGGACGACTGACGAGTACCATCGCCCTCGCTTCAGGTACAAGAAGTTTGCCGGTCACGTCATCAAGTTCGAGAAGCCCAACCATCACAAGCGGAAGTTGATGAAGGGCAAGGCTCACGAGGTCTTCCTGAAGTCCAAGGATCTCAGTGTCAATGATAACTCTACCGCCGTTTTGTTCGAGTACTGTGAACAGCGACCACGAGTACTTAGCAACTTCGGCATGGGCAACCGGCTGATCAACTACTACCGAAGAAAGGACACCACCGACGACGACCAACTGCCGAAGCAGGAATTGGGCGAGTACCGCATGCTGCTTCCCGAGGATCGGTCTCCGTTTTCTTTGTTCGGAACAGTTGATAGTGGCGAGACTGTGCCCACCTTGCACAACGAGATGTACCGCGCACCTGTTTTCAAGCACACCCCACGCAACAGCGATTTCCTGGTTGTCCGCAGCAGCACGGGCGAGTATGGTTCCAAATGGTTCCTTCACAAGATTGACCACATCCATGTGGTAGGCCAACAGTTCCCCTCAGTCGAGGTTCCCGGACCTCATTCCAGAAAAGTTACGAACGCTTCGAAGAACCGAATGAAGATGCTGGCATTCCGCATGATTCGACACAGCGCGACGGACAACTGTCAACTGTCGGACATTACTAAGCATATTGCCGAATCTACTGACACCCAGAATCGCCAGAAGTTGAAGGAATTTCTTCAGTATGACCGAGAAAGTGGTGAGAAGGGCATGTGGCGATTAAAGGCCGGCGAAGTTCTCCCCGACGAGAGTTCGGTTCGATCCATGATTAAGCCAGAGGAAGTCTCTCTGCTTGATGCCATGCAACTTGGCATCAAAGAACTGGAAGACGCTGGCTACGACCCTCGAAACGCGAACATCGAGGACGACGTCCAGGTCCAGGAACAGGATGGCGAAGAGGACGACGGCGAAGACGATGGCAGCCGGGTTGCCAAGGGACCTAAGAAAGCGCCAGAGAAACAGGAAGAGACTCTCGCTGACAAGATGGCCCCTTGGAAGACCACGAAAGCGTTCATTGACGCTTGTGCTCAGAAGGCCATGCTTCAACTTCATGGAGAAGGAGACCCCACTGGCCATGGTCTCGGATTTAGTTTCATTCGGACTTCGATGAAGGGCGGATACATTGAAGCAGTCCAGGGCCCGCTGGCTACCTCTGCAGATGCCATGGAACGCGAGAAGAGGGCGAATGGTGGACACGCTTACAACGTCAAGAAGCAACAGGCAATGTACGAAGAGGGCATTCGCGAGATTTGGGAGAAGCAAAAAGCAACCCTGTCCGACCACCAGGAACATGACGACAAGGACGTCGCAGTGACAGAGGACGAAGATGATAGGTTCAACGTTCAATCCGTCGCAACACCCGCCCAGTTCGATGACGGCACCAGCCAGATTAGTGGTTTGACTTCGTCCAGCCGCCACCCCAAGCGCGCTATTCGCATCACCCGAGACTTCCGAATGGCAGATGGCACAATCCAAAGTCGACCCGAACTCGTTTACGATCCCGTCGTGATTTCGCAGTATATGAAGCGGCGAACAGAGGCGGACATTGAGTCAAAAGAGTATGTGCACCCTATGCCCAACCAAGTCACGACCCTGCGACAACCAAGGGGGCAATCATTGAAGGAGCTGTCGCAATCGTATGGAGTCGGCCATCCCGGCTCCGAAATGGATATTATTGGACTAGAGTTCAGAGCGTCGGCTTACGTTTATCTTACCACAGCATCTACGCGTCCCGGCCTACGGGCAATGCCGACCACGACCGTCTTGCAAACATTAGGTACGTTTACTGGATAGATGACACGACGCAGACTACGAGACTAACAGTGAATTAGAATCCGAAAGGAGCTCGAGAGACTGGAGAAGAACAAGGCCCGACGACAAGCCCGAGAGCAGCAGAAAGAGCTGCATCACAAAGCCAGTGCCGGCGACGCCGGGTCCCCCAAGGTTTCCGGGGCGGACAAGATCCCCACCGGGACGACCCGAAAGTGTGCCAATTGTGGACAAGTTGGTCACATCAAGACCAATAAAAAGTATGAACTCCCCTTTTTCACCACCCCCTCGCTTGTCTTTTGATTGGTGGAGTTCTCAAGTGGGAGATGAGCCAAAAAGTGGAAGAAAGCGTAAGAGCCGTCTACATCAAAGTCTAGAGAAGAGCGATGTAGAATCTCGCATGAAGGCGCGGTTGTTAGCGAAGGAGGAGGAAGCTGCAGCTCGAGAGAAGGCCAAAGCCATCAAGGCGGCAAAACAGCGAGAAGAAGAAGAGCGCCGTGCTGCTGAGGCCGAAAAAAAGCGAGCAGAAAAAGTCGCGGAAAAGCAGCAGAGAGAAGAGCAAAAAGAAGACCTGAAGCGGCAAAGAGCAGAGATGAAGCAGCAAGCTCGAGAAAAGAAGCAGCGGGAGGAACAAATGAAGCGGGATCTTCGAGAGCTGGAACGACTCCGGCGGGAAAGAGCAAAACCCAAGTTCAGCTACGGAGCTCTCCGGCGCTGACAAGCGTCAGCCTTTGCACTCTTTCATAACTTTACCCCTTTGCAGAACCGTATACTAACTATGTGGCGCAAGGTTATGTCCTCTGCTCAACGGGACAATGAAAGCGGACAACGGGGCGGCGGAGCATGGCGGTTTTGGTAACTACAACGCACCGTCTGCGAATGCCGGGTCCCCGATTTGAACGAGACCAGACGTGGTCAACGTATGCGCGCGAACCGAAGTGAAGTGAACGGCCGAGCAGAATGGCCAGATTCACTTCGGTTATCACAAAAAAGGAGCTGGATGTTGACGGAAAGACGGATTCCATTGGCTATGGCGGTTTGAGCGAGAGCAGAGGAGGATAAGAGTTGCTGCATCCCGGGGGACTGAACATTCTAGGACACGGACTCTGAAATCTGGGAGAAGGGGAACGGAGGGATGTGTGAATGCATTGTATCTGGAGTTACGGCACTATGGGTGTGGATTGAGCCTGGATATTCCAGAAGAAAGGACCCGGGCAGGCAAGGCAAGGCATTGCAGAGGCCGGGAAAATGGACTTTCGGTTTGTTGACAACAATACCCCACATAAATATAATGCAGCTTTGGCAAAATTGCGCACCGATGAAGTGAATGTTCAAGGCGATGCTGGGATGAGATGGGCTAGTTCGACTCTGTCACAGAGTTGAGTGCCACAGGAAGGATGGCGGCCTAGACGTCCGGCTTACTGAGTGAGAGTGAGAACAGGCAGTAGGAATAGGCAGTAGGACACGGCCGCAATGACGAAATAGGATCTGCATCCTCAACCCAAGACACGTAGAGGACTTCGGGGATGTCTGGTCATGGAAGATGCAAGCGGACAAGACTGAAGACGGACGCGGGACGCGGACACGGACACGGGGACAGGCGTGTCGGGCGGAAGAACGGGGCAGTGCCTGGTGAGAGAGTGACGTGATAAAATGCGGTATAGTAGAAATGCGAGGAGTGTAGTATACCTAGCGAGAGGCTTGGGATGCGGTGAAGGGGCCGTGTGATGTGTATGATGTGTGAATTGTATGATGCGTGCGTGTTGAGTGTGGGTGGATGTTGGTGACGGTGGTGAGGTTCCAGGTCAGCTCGGGGAGCTACAGCGGTGCTAATGCAACAAATTAGCCCCATTTCCTGCAGGTTTCGAAACGAGGCCGACTCGGCCGACGAGTCAGAGCGCAGAAGAACGGGGTGTGAGATGGTGAGTTGGGCTGGCAAAAGCGGGCTAATTGGCCCGGATCGGTGGGTTGCATGACGGTTCCTCGGCGTGTGAAAGGAAGGCGTGTTTATGGGCCACGAGGGGCATGTGGGAGTGGATGCTGCACATGTGGATATCTACAGGCGTGGATAATGCGGTATTCCTTTGGTTCTGGGGCCGGGATTTTTAAGGGAGGGGCGCGGAATTATTTTTAGAAACGGGAGCGAGGTACAGACGGGACAAGTCAAACGGGAACACAGGCCACCCATCCCCAAGACAGGACCGGCTCTGTCGATCAGGATGGGAAAAAGGCTGAGGCTTTGGGCTCTGACTGTCCGCGTTCCACTGGATGGGGGCTTCTGACTGGCAGAGTACGCGCCCGACCCGCGGCGGTTGGTTTGTTGGGGGAAGGAAGAGGCTGTGGGAAGGGCTGGGGGGTTCTGGTTGACGACGGGGTTGTTATCCTGCGAGGCTGGGGCTGATGAAGTGAGAGATGACTGATGGTATCTCGAGAGGGGGCTGGAGAGAATTGATATCCCCGGCTTCGAATTGTGAAGGACAATAACGTGAGAAAAAGGATCATCACTGAGGTTGTTGACAGACGATTCAGGACGGACGCAGTGTGGCTCGACGGTTCTGGGAATACGAGCATTTACACATGCGGAATGAGTGCTTGCAGTGGTAGCTGGGATGGCCCAACTCATGCATACTGGCCGCATTCTGGCGGCCTAACGAACAGGTAAGCCAGAAGAAGCAGCCAGCTAGCTAGCAAGACGGCATGCACCATGGATGTTGGCATCGCGCAGCGAAGAGCGGGGGACACGGCAGTGAGGCTCAGCGATGTCGGAACAGGGGTCGAGACAAGACATGTCGGATTGTATTTCCACCGTCAGAGTGAGTGTCTGCCTAGGGTATAGCTGTCCATTTTTCTGCTTTGCTCCCGTACCCGGCGTTGCAATGGGAGGAAACGCTCCCGTGGGCCGTGGTTGCGTCGTTCTGCGAGCCGACGGTGGGATCGACAGCACAAGCGAGAAGACACCAATGCCGCTTAACGAGGGGGGCTTGCATTTGTCGCCTGCTAAGCGCAAAGCCGCGCGTGAGAGGGGGATGCGACCCCCTTTACACGTTTGCGCGCGAATCTTCCTTGGCTAGCTAGCCTCTGTTTCCGCGTACGAGGTGGGGAATTATTAGCTTTCAAAGGGGAATAAATCGGCACTCGAGCCAGGTCTTGGCCAGAGCGCTCTTTTTCTGGACAAGCCATGCGGTGTTGGGTTTAGAGGATGAGGGGGATGAGAGGAGTTGTGTTGTTGTAAGTCAGAACGGGTGATGGGAGATGGGAAGAGTGACCGACACACAGTGAGAAGATGATGAGGGGGAGAGGAGAAATTGAGATTGGATGGGTGTGACGGTGTGATTGTGAGAATGAAACAGAGCCGAGCAGAGGGCTTCAGGCATTTCATCATCGCCAACAACACCAGGCCCACGCAGTCAACGTGAAGGAGCCTGAGCACGCAGGGAACGTCCCTGCGCGTTTAACAGCGGAACCCCTGGATGGAGGTTGGGAATTATCGTTTTCTCTTCTCGACGGAAGAGGGAAGCGTTCTACACTGTCACACGAGGATAAACCCCGTCTCTTCTCTTCTCGCTGTGATTGTTGGTGATATACCGGCTCTGGGCGTCAGAGAAGAGGCTGGTGGCTGGGTGGCTGGGCTGTGCACTGCAGTAGTCTGGCAGGGAGCCTCCAGCGGCCGTTGGGGGAGAGGGTATAGTCTAGGTAGACCAAGGGTCCAAGGGTCTCGTGTGCAGGGACGCTGTGACGGAATACACACTGGATGGGACGCTGTCTGGCTGTGAAGGATGCTGGGATGGACAAGTTCCATGTGTCTGCACCAAAGCCTAGAACCCTTCTTCAGTCCGTCAACAGTCCCCGCTAGCTGGCGTGTTAGCACAGCAGCATCCACTAGCAGCATCCACTAACAGCCCCGACATCCCAGCATCCACAGTGGAGGTCCCTAACACGTCCGTCTCTCTTTTTTTTCCCTCCCTCCGCTTCCATACCGACTTCTTTTCCATCCCACTTCCCATCGCCCCCCCAAAACCCAAATCCCAAGTGAACACGATCTGTCTATTATTAGAACCCATCCCCCCTCCCCTCCCACCCCCAAAAAAGTCCAAACGTCAGATTCAGCCCCATTTCGCATCGCATTTCGCAGGTTTGCAGGCGCATCGCATCGCATCGCGCATATCGCTTCCACCCCGTCGCGGAGTCGCCCGCTGGAGACGTCCATCGCCGTCGTGCTGCGGGAAGGAAGCTTTTTGGACCGAGGGTGTCGAAACTCAGTATCAAGACGGAACGGGAAGGGCTAAACACTCTTCGGACGCTTGGGTTTCTGGCAGCGAAGCATACGGACAAGACGTCTTCTTTGTTTGTGCTTGCTGCTTGCCAGTCGCGTCGAGACGACACCCCAAGGCGCACACGGGAGCAAGACGGAAGGCGAGCTCTAGAAGAGTCGAACTGTCAAAGTGTCATCCGGAACCGATTCCCATTCAGGGCTGCCGAACACACACGCACACACACGCACACACACACACACTCACACACACACACACACGCATAATCACACACACTCACTCTCACTAACGCTACCTACGTCGTCTGCAGCCGTTCATTCTGCCTGAAGAGCTGAGAGGACGGGGAGGTCCCTCAAGTACATGTACTCGGCCTAGCTTGGCCCGCGTCCTAGAGGTACCCTCGCCGCGCTAAGCCCCCAGGTACCGCCCACAGCCTTTAGCCGCCTGAGGGTGACTGTTCTCTGCAACGGCTGCTGGGTCCCAATTTCCCGCCGCCCACGTCGTGCCTCGTCCCCGTCCCGTTCCCGTTGGTCGCTTTTTCCCTTGGGTCGTTCCCGTTCCGCCTCTTCGCTCATCTCGCATCCTCGACCTTTTTGTTCCCTCGGCCATCCTTCATCCTGGTCTCTTCTCCCCGTTTCTCTTGTTTCGTCTCTCCCTCCACCTTGGAAATTCTCCACGCCATCGTCGCTGCCGTCCCTTGTCTATCGACGACGCCGCATCCTCTTTCTGTCTGGTTCTCGTCGCTGTCGCCTTTGCGTCTCATCTCACCTTTGCCGCCTTCGCATCTCGCCTCTGCCGAACCCGTCGCTTTGCCCCCCCGTTTCTGCCGAGCGTCCTTCGATAGCCGCGATCCCCAGCCCACACAAACTCGACGTCCGCTTGTCCCGTCCACGTCGCTTACGTTGCCAACCCTGGATCCTCAAAAGAGACGACGGTCGAGTCAACCCGTGTTGTGGCGCGACGCCCAACTGCACTCGACGACGCTGCCTTCGACGCTGCCATCATCGCCTGAACCTGTGCCGCGTCCTTGACAACCTCAAGACGCTGTAGACTGCCATTCCGCCGCGTCTTCGTCTCCTCCGCCGCTACGCCGTCCATCGAGCCCCGCGTGCAGACGCGACAGCTAGCAGCACCCGGCTGATTCACGACACGCACAAGCCGTCACCATGGGGCGAAGAAAGATTGAGATCAAAGCCATCAAGGATGACAGAAATCGTTCAGTGTATGCCCTCATTCCCTTTTCCCTCGCCGTCTCCTCCCTTGCGACCCCCAACTAATTTTGCGCGCCCACAGCACTTTCTTGAAGCGAAAGGGCGGTTTGTTCAAAAAGGCTCATGAGTTGTCCGTTCTCTGCTCCGTCGATGTCGCCGTCATCATCTTTGGCAACAACAAGAAGCTCTATGAGTACTCGTCCTCTGACATGCGAGATCTCATCACTCGATACCAATACGTGAGTCTTTCGCGCGCGTCGTACTGCATCCACATTATGCGCTCATCGTCCCCCAATACCGCTCAAAACGCGAAATTCTGACAGTTTGATAGCATGGCGGCCCCAACGAGCACAAAGGTCCCTCCGACTTTAACGGCGGAAACGACGATGAGGAGGAAGAGGAAGCCGACGGCACACCGCCCCATGCTCCCGACGACATGAACAATCAAATGATGCCTCCCCATTTCCACGGTCCTCAACCGCCCTTCCCACAGATCCGACACCACACGCCTTCAGCATCACCGCCAATTGGCACCAACGGCGGCCACTTCCAAGCACATCCAGGCCACCCAGGCCATCCGGGTATCCCCGCCCAGCGCGGCCACACCCCGCAACCCTCAATCGGCTCGCGACCGGGCTCCCGAAACGATATGCGCCGGATGGGTCCCGGCCCCGGCATGGCCTCGCAGCCCGGACCCCCACCCGGCCCGCCGCATCCAGGCATCAGCTACATGCCCACTCCGCCCATCTACAACCCTCCTCCTCCTTTGATGGCTCAGCAGCAAGCTCCGCCGTATGCATACGGACAACAGCAACACGCGCAGCAACATCAGCAGCAACAGCAACAACAACATCAGCAGCAGCAGCAACACGCGCAGCAGCAGCAGCAACAACAACAACATCAGCAGCAACAACAACATCAGCAGCAACAACAACATCAGCAGCAACAGCAACACGCGCAGCAACAGCAGCAGCAACATCAGCAACAGCCTCAGCAACCTCAGCAGCAGCCTTACCCGGATGACCGACGCTCGCCGATGCCCCCCGCCTATCACTCGCAACCGCCTCCGCATGAGTTCCAAGCACCCTCGCGCCCTGAACCGTCTCCTCAGCCGAATCATCAGCAGCTGCCTCTCAACCCTCCTGTACCGCAAATCTCACCTCCGCCGCCACAGCCGCCACAACATCCGCATGAGCGCCGTTTGCATGACCCTCCGCCTCCTCCGCCGGTGATACCGAAGCATGAATCCATGGAACGCCCGCAGCCACCACTACTCAACACCGATTCGGCCATTAAGAAGCTACCGCAGCGTAAGTCGCACAGCATCTTCACGCCCATTGAAGAAAACCGGTCCATCCTATCTCAGCACTTGGCCTCATTTGCTTCTGAACCTATCAAGACAGAGTCGGGAGCGGCTGCTGCGGCAGCCAACGCTGCAAGCAGGGCACAGTCGGTCGATGTAGGTGCAATAAACCGCGCCAACCACAACACTTCTTCCCCTCCGATCCCACCGCCCCGCGCCAACACCAACACGACGGACAAGACGCGAACTGTCTCCATGTCGTCGATCCCAGAGACGACTCTCACTCCCCCGTCAAGGTCAAACAGTTTGCAAGTGGCCGGAGGAGCTCGCCCGCGAGGCCCGCGCCTAACTGTACAAATTCCAGCTGGTGCCTCGGAAGCTGGCGGGAGCGAGACTGCCGAGTCTAATTCGCCGCGAAATCCCGCCGAAACCACGGCCCATCCGCCCCAACGGCATAATTCTCAATCGTCTCTTGTGTTGCCGCCTCCGTCTCCGTCTGCATCAGCGCTGCTCTCTGCGGGAGCAACGGGTCCTCCAAATCCATTCGCTCGGCCGCCTCCTCAACAAACTGTTAATGGCGGAGATAACACCCCGGTTTCAGCCCTGCCGTCACGGTTCCTGAACAACGAGTTTCTTCCTAGTCCTAGCAGCTTCTACCCAGATTGGAACTTTAGGGGAGGTGACAGCAACACACTGCCGAGCCCACTGAATTTTGCTACACCGGTGGTTGGATCAGGACCGAGCTTTTTGAGAGACGACGGCCCCATTGCAAATATCAACCCCCCCAACAACTCGAATCTGAGCGTCAGCACGAGCAACACTGCAGCAACAAAGCGGAAGACTCCCGAGTATGGCGCCACACACCATAGCGAGGCTGCTGAGGCGGCGGATGCAAAACGGGTCAAGGTTGAATGATCCACAGCCTTGTCTTCATTTGACATTATATGCTTGATGTTGCAGCTCAACGCTCAAATGTCACTTTCCCAGCGTTCGGTGCCTCTTTGCTCTCAACTTGGCTGCATATACGAGGGGCTGGTCTCTGCTTGACATGCTGCTAGTTTTAGCATAGACGCTCTCGATTCGCATTTTCAACCTTTTCAGTTTTATATTCGGTATCAGGGTCACCCTTTCGCTTCTCTCAGCCTCCCAGCTCCGAGGTGGGTTGCCCACTTCGTTTTCGGATCTCTTTTCACCTCGAGGAGGTGTCCTGAATTGTCTGTTTTTGCTTCCTCCTTTTTTTGGATTCTGATACCTGGATGTTTTTTGAAGAAGCCTGGAGGGCTCGTTTTGGAAGACTTGGGTTCGCGGCCGCTCCGCAGTGTGCATGGTGTATCTGTGACAGGATATGGGAAATCGTTCGTGTAGGGGACATGAGTGACGCTAGGTCTGGTTGTTATTTTTTCTGGTGTTGGGACGGACTTGGTTAGATCATACCGGCGACGTTGATAAGTTTTATACATTTGCTGAGAAAAAGATTGGTTCCACTTCATGTTTGCCCAAGTTGCTTGCAAGTTGATGTGTGTTTATGTGCACCTTATCTTGGTTTTATATCCTAGTATTGCACATGTCTCGATACAACTGACTAGGCGTATCCAAGGATGGTGATACAGGGTTCACACCTCTTTGGGGGTGGAATGCTGAGCTCCAGAGTCGGCGGCTAGCAGCGCAGAAGACACTGGTAGGTAGCCTGGCTTGATAGGTTACGCCCCCCTGGCTGATCCAATCATCGACCGACTCGTCGATACCATCAATAACACAGTAGATATCGGACCTGATGAGAAGCAATGCTTTGTGAATAATACTCAGGACGTTGCCCTCATTGAGGCCGAGCTTCGTAGCCACTGGTGTAGACAGCTGCTGAACGCTGTTGTCTGGAAGGTAGTTGAATAGTTGCCATAGGATTGTGCGTAAGAGGTCCAGTAGTTTCCGCAGGATTTCGCTCTCAGCCTAGGAGGAGAAATGCAAAGTAATTCTCCTCGATCTTTTTAGCTTTTCGGCAATGGACCAAGACCGATTTGCCGCATCCTTTGATCCCGTAGAGGCACAGCATGCGCTGAAGATGATTCGGTGATGCTGGCGTTGATTTGCCTACCCACGAGCCGAACACCTCTTGTGACTAGACCCACTCACAAGTTTGGTCAACCTTTTTGGGGATAAAGCTGCCATTCGATGGCCGGAGAAGCGTGCGCAGTTTGAGCCTAAAGTCGGAATACGAGACTTCCAGTAGCTCTGGATAAGGGTTAGTGGGAACATAAACCTCGTGATGATGGATGATGATCAACGTCAGTGATGTCTTGGCCTGGGCTAGACGGGTAATCGACTCCCTGAGAGTCTTGTCGAGGCTGGTCGTCAAGAAAATCGCTCTTCAAAAGAACCTCGCGGATCCTCGGGGCTTTTAGAAGACTGTAGTGTGTCGTGCAGAGAGGAGAGCTCGGCCCGTAACTGAGCTACAGCAGGAGAGAGACTTTGCAGTTGAGACTGGCCTAGGGGACTTTGCCTCCATCTCGATTGAACATCTTCCAGAATTTGCTCGAGAGCTTTCAGCTGTAGAAGCAACTTCTCTGCTACCTTAGTAGCGACCTTTCTCTTGGCAAGCCCTTGAACGGCTGTGGTCAAGCCTTGGACGGTCTCGATGAGGCTGGAATGGCCGCGACAATGGCGACGACCTCCATGAAAGATATGGGCGCGGCGTGGCTTCAAGAAGTGTGGCTCCAAGTCAGTTGGGATTTTCTCAATATTCTTTCGGCCGATTTGGAAGGTAGACCGCGTTCGAGTGACGGGCGGTGCGGGGTTTCATCCTACATATCACCGGCGAGTTTGATTCTGCCCGACAAGTCTGGATGTCAGCCGTTAGTCTATTTTTAGTGAGGTAGATATGGATGCCTAGTGATAGCTCTTAACTTCTACATTTCTATGTATCAGCTTTAAAGCATTATCCATTGAGTAATCTTCAATATAGACTATATATTAACGGGGAATACAGCCAGCATCTACTATAGAGTAGAAGAGCTGCACTAATACAAGCGACCTGGGCACCTTCAATCTCGGGCTCTGTATCTTTAGGCCTTCCCTCATACACGAGCTCAACGAATCCAGTGCAATGGGTATTGATGGACAATCATGGCTTCAGGGTTTGTTCAAAATTGATGAGCTCTCATCATGACATCAACCTCGATCTGGCAGGGGAGGCGGGTAAAACAAAAGTCCTAGTCTTCAAGAGATGGGGAAATCTCATGTCTTGGGGGCAGATGTCTCTTTGACGTTGCTATCCATGCAGGTTCATTGTCAGGGGCGTGAGTATCAGGCGCCCTGCTTGCGGTTGATACCCCTGGCAATGCTTCTTCCGACGTCAGTGTTCCAACTAGTGCAGTAATTTATATGATAAATTAGTGTAAACTTCACAGTCAGGTTTAGGAATAAGCATTCAAAAAGAGTCATAATATGTATCCTCAACTAGGATCTACAAAGAATATGAATATGCACCAGTACGGCCCGTAATTGTTTCCAAAAATGGACCACTCATCCATCACTCCTCGACTCCTCAACATGCCGCCTATTTCTCTCAGCCTGTCTGTCACCGTGCTCAAGTTGAGCTTTCGTTGACAGGTGTCAGTTGACCATTTACTGGTAGCTGGCACGGTAGCTGGACCAGTAGCTGTAGATGCGGTCCTCTTGGCCATCGGTGAAACCGGTGAAGCAGGCACTGTAGATAAGTTAGTTTAACCATAATTTAATGATGCAAAGACCATAGTTTATGATGCAAAGAAGGGTTACTTACTCGTCGGAGTAGTCCATGTAGTTGGTGACGGGGTCAAGTCCGGAAACGCTGGGGCAAGTGTCACGGCCGATCTCGCAGTCATAAGCCTCCTCAGACTCGGCAGGGGTATCAGAAACGTAGTCACCGCTGCCGCTGCAGGAGTAGCCCTGGAAGGTGTGGTAAACTGCATACTGGATTAGCCTACATTCGATGTCTAATTTAGAGTGAACTTACGGCCGAGCCAGTGACCGATCTCGTGGGTGGCAGTGTGGCCCAGGTTGTACTTGGTCAGGCTGCCTCCGGGAACAGTGGTGGATAGAATGACAACACCGTCGTAGTAGAAAGCGTTGGAGGTGGTGGAAGTAATAGTCTGGGGGAAGTAGGCATATCCAAGGTACTGAGTTCCGGGCATGAAGTAGACGTTGAGGTCGGCGTAGGTGCCCTTGCGGAGCGCCTTCTTCATGGCCAGCTCAGATCGATCATTGGCATAGTTGGTGTTGATGGTCCAGTCGGCACCGGCCTGGACGAACGAGACAGAGTGAGGGGCAAAGGCAGCGTTAAGAACGTCGAGTTGCTTGGTCAGGGTGGCCTGGGTGAGGTAGCCACCGGAGACGGAGCTGGAGGTGGCGAGCACGTGCCAGTATACCTTGACCTGGATGGAGGAGACCTGGCGAGTGGTGATCTGCAACTTGCGGGCGACGGCCTCGCGTTGCATGAACTCGGCGGAGATCTCATCCTGCTCCTCCGAAGGCTCGGGGGCACCGCAAGTGCGCGCGGCAATGGCGCTGGACGCCGCCAAGAGCGTGAGGAAGAAGGACTTGAACAACATTGTGAGGACTTGGGCCAAGAGGAAGTATGTGCTACTCAAGAATGGGCTGAAGAGATGAGGAGTCTCGAGTAGTTGTGCGAGAATAATCTTCCAAAGACTAATACGGGCATCCTAGCTTTATAGTTATATTTTCCCTATTGCTCTCTATAGTACCCAGTCTTTGTTCGACAAACCCGGTTTCCTACGGAGTACTGGAGATTCATTTCAACAGCTCCAATCAGAGGCAACTATTCGACTCCTACACCAACCTTCCTAAAGAAGCTTCGTTTAGGCGCGTACACCC
Source organism: Dactylonectria estremocensis (assembly GCA_020744375.1). NCBI lineage: Eukaryota > Fungi > Ascomycota > Sordariomycetes > Hypocreales > Nectriaceae > Dactylonectria > Dactylonectria estremocensis. Next base: position 3,207,539 of record JAGMUU010000004.1, read on the forward strand.
ATAAAGTTGCTCCAATCAATGGCAACTGCTCGACGCTGCCAAGGATCGGCACTTTGTAGAGCGGGAGTAGGGGTCAAGGGGTGGACGAAAAACGGCGCACACCACAAAGTGTCAACTTGTTCTATGTCTTTGAGAGTAACTTGATGAATTAAATGATCTTCTTAGTATCTAAAACTAGCACATTATGAGACTTCCTAGACTAAACCGTCAAACTTGATGCTTTTCTTATGTATTCCCATCTCTCGATTTAGTGACAATAAGACTTGTTTTCTTAGCCAGCTCTACGTTGCTCCATTATTATTGTATGGTGTTTTTCTCCACCTGAAAGATCTAATCGGTGGACCCACTAGAACGACCTGCCTTGTTTGTTCCGGGGATGGTGCGGCTTTGGCCTATGTCGACGACGATCTTGGGGCCATGATTCCCCAAGGACTTTTGTTTTTCACCAGCGAGCGCCAAGACGGTGCTACGAGCTTTAAGAGGGAGCTCAGCAGCTGAAACGACCGACCTGCAGCGAGCGGATTGGGTCCGTCTCCGCGCCATCCCCTCGCTGCAAAGGCAGATAGGTCACAGTTTACAAGGGGCCAGTGTTGCATTATACCCCGTTTCCCATCGCCTCACCTGCCAGATCGGGCAACTATTTGCCGAGTCCGCACTTCCTTATTGCCGAGTGGGCCCATATATCTACTCACTCCTATAGCTCGACCCCCGGTTCTGCATACTCGAATGGGCAAGTAGCAGCGATAGAAACGATACTACTACCTTCCCAATGATAAGCTTAATTCCTAGGTTACTGCTAGCTGGCCTAGCTGGCCTAGCATACACTGGTTACGCGGAGAGAGGAAGAGAGTTCAGGTGGGTTCGTTCGCCCTACGTAACTCTGAACAGGTGATAAGGATCCTCGGCGATAGAGGGTCTCTCCCGGGCCGCAGCCCACATCACGGACGTTACACCAGTTTACCTGTTTTTGAATTATATAGTCCTAGAAGGAAACCCCCGCCAAATATGTCGGTCTGCACTAGCCGAAGGACTTTTGAAAACGCTATCAACCGCAACTGACCACCTCTGCGTGACACGTTCGCTGCAGGCAACGGGCACCCTTTCCGTTTGCATGCATTTCGCGACTTCTGATAAAGCAGGTCGCAAAAAAGGCCACGACCCTCCAGCTCTCTTTCCGTTTCCAAGTCTTAGCCCTCGTATCAGAGGGGAACCCACGCAGATCCTACACCTGGCCGTGCAGCGTCGGGTGCTCTGCGAGATTCGCCCAGAAGTCTATCTCGAACTCCCAGGGATCAAAGTTGATGCAGGGATCCCAGCGGTCAATGTAGGCAGTCGATGGGTCGACCTGGGTGCTGAGCGGCTCGGCCCGTGGCTGGCCCCATGTCATGATAGAGTCGAGGAGGCTCTGGATGGTGCTCGTGGCCCGAGTAAATAACGCAAAGTTGGGCTCGCCGGCCTGGATCACGGCACCGGTCCTGATCTCTGCGACCAACACGCTCAGGTCTTGGACCAGCCTGCATCGCGAGAACGATCCTGCCCCCGTACTGCCGGTGGGGTTGAGCAGCGCGAGCGAGATTATGCCTGCTGCAGGCAGACCAAACTGGGCAACCTGTTTTACCTCTCAGCGTCAGCTTTGATCAAGAAAGCAAGAATCATACGTTCATAAGTACCTTCCATATTAGTGACGTCCCAGAGTTGACGAGTCGGTCGCGGAGAATGATGATCTCAACTATATGGGACAGCATTTCGCCAGCCATCGTCAGGAGCGCCTCGTCCGGCTCGGAGATTTGTTTCAGAGAAGCGAGGTGCAAGAGGAAAAGAGTGTGCAAATAGTCGAGCCGGGTGCCCACGAGGAAGTCTTTGGTGAAGGGGTCAGAGGTGCAGTTTCTGAGGCTGGTGGTGAGCTTGAAATGGGCGGGTAGTTCTCGCCATTCATACTCGACTGCAGCCCTGATTGCACTGTTTGGAAGACCAGTCAACCACTTGAAACACATTCTTACTTGGTTGTGTTCAGACTGACCTTGCCTTTTCCACCTGGTCTGGGGACATACGTTGGCGGAACAGCCCCAGAATATCTTCTTTTAACCACGCAAAGCGGGCAGTACATCGTGTTTCCGCGGTATAGTTGATGGGCTCAAGACAATCTGATTCTGGGCCAACTGTAGCAGAGTCTTCTCCAATTGGCGAAGCCAAATACGTCCCGTAGTTGCTTGAAGCCGGCCCCGGAGTGTCCCATGCCCCCGGTTGGTTGGCTGGGATCTGGAACGTGCAATAGGCCTTGGTGATGCGCGGCGGGCGGCCAAGGAAAATGGCCAAGCCCTTATCGCCTTTGTAGACGCGGGCAAAGGCTCTTTTCCTCAGCTCGGCCACGAAAGGTGGAATGTTCGATATCGCGGCGTCAATCTTTTCGTGGTATCCGAGAGCGAAGAGGGAGCTCGTGAGGTCTCCCATCCTCCTCCACGAGTGATAGCCTGCGGTGAAGAGATTAATGAGATGGGGCAACGACTTTGAATTTTAAGCAGCCTACTTTGGTCTCCGTCAACCTGAGAGTGCAAGATGAAGTTCTCATATTGTAAGATGAGCTGCAGGTCATTCAAGCAGTCGAGTGCAAGACAAGTCTCTAAGCAGCAATCTCCAACGTATGTGAGCGCCCTGATGAGATCACGCCGTTGCCTATCGTTTGAATACAGCAACGGGAAGCTGACAATGTCGATGGCCGCTCTACACGCAGCGTGGAAGAAGATCCCAATCGTCTCCCAACGCAAGTTGTCGCCAAACATCTGGGCGTAGTACTCCTCGACGGTGGATTCTCTTCGAATAGTGAAGCGTCGCAGCGTATTACGGAGAAGAAGCTTTGCCTGCCGTGCCACCGACTCGCTGGGATCCTGAAGGCCGGCGACAGAGGGCGGCAGCAACGTGGCCAAGTCCCTCGCAGCCTCCGCGCAGCGAGCCACGAACGGCTCAGCCAGCGGGAGGTTGACGCCCTTGTCCAGCCATGTTTGGACGAGGCTCTTCAGTCCGGGGATGTCGGTCCGGATCAGCTGGTTCAGGGCATGCGCTGCGCGGTCGGCGATGCCTTGGCCGTTAAGCATGTTGCTTGAGGAAGAAGAGAATGGCTCTTGAGCCGCGCCATCATCGTTCAGACTTCCTGTGTCTGAAGTAGGCCACGAAGCCATCTCGTTGAAGATAGTGGAATGGCTAGACGATCCAAGATAGCCAGGATTGGGATAGAAATGTGGTTGCGGCGAAGTAGCCGGCGCACTCTCTGTCCTGGGCGAGCTCCTGGACCACGATGAGCCGTTGAACATGTGTCAACCCCCGAAGAAAGGCATAAACTCACTTTGATACATCGCTCCTTAGAGCCCTTCTCCTAAAAGGGCGGTCTCGGTACGTACAGCTCTCGCCTTGGCCGCGATCTCGGCAGCGGACGCATGCGGGCCGCTCATGGCCACACGCAAGCTTAGCGTGCCGACAAGACTCGCATGCGGCAAGTCGTACACTGGGTGTCCTTCGACTTGCCATGAGAGTGATAGATATGTGCAACTTCTCGAATATTACGTAGTAGACGACCAGAGAAGAACTTGAGAGTAGAACTCCGATTACTCCGATTACTCCGGTGCTCCACATGGCCCACATTTATACCTCAAGACGGAAACCTGTGAAGATAGTCTGAGCTAGGAGGCAAAGGCCGAGAAATCATGCTGACAACATTTGGTAGTCGAAAAAATTCTAGTTCAACAGAAATCTCACAGCTTAATGTGATTTGGAAGGAACTTGGTTTGAGATTCACGGCATCGGAGAGTGTGTAGGCCCCGTATAAACCGGTAGGAAGAAATTGAAGACAGATCAGACCAACACTAGTCAATTCATGAAACAATGAAGAGAGCTACCGAATATCATGTTCAGGTTCAACCTGGTCTGTACTGGTTGCAAGGCGTATAGCTCATGTTACCTCGAAACTTTATATACAATTCTCCGGAGATTGTCACCGATTACCTACAGGGTAGGCATGCGCCAAGTTCCGACCATTTCAACCATCTATGATTTCGTTCAGATTGTGGGGTTTGGTCCTATGTGTCTTAAAGGGACATCTAGTTTCAATTTATTTTACAATATCTTGGCATTCGAATCAATCACCCCAGCTTTCTTGAGAATGAGGCATACTGGCGCATGGATTGGAGGTTAAGTGAGTAAGTGGACAAGGACTAGGGGATGGGAACCTGCACGTAGAGAACAACAGTCGGGGATTGTTAATGATTACGAACATAAGCATAAATTTTTTGAGACTGTTACATTTCTTTGTTCAGTACGCTAATAAGAAGACATGCTCTGTGGCAGCTGATTGTTCAGTCTACTGTCTTGAAAATTGTCCTAATACAACGTATGACACCCCCTTCGTTGAGACAGTTACCAATCTTGCATTTCTAGATGATGCTGTGACTTGTGGTGTTGTGTCAAGTCGCTGGAGCTGAGATGTGCCTGGTTTCACTCTCGGTTATCACGGCACCGACCAGCAGCATCACATGTAATGCATAGCTACCTCTCAATTAGAACGAGGGAAAGTGAATAACAGAGGAATAAATGGATGCATCAGGTATGATGGTCTCAAATAAGAGTCTTCACACAGTTTCGCCGCGATGGGCACGAGCAACGGCCATGGCCGAACTTCAGGGTCGCCAATAGACAAGAACTTGGGGATTTCGTGAGTATCACGCCCACGGCTCTGGTTATCTCGCCGCTGTACTTGGATATAGCCTGAGTGGAAAGCTCAATACAGAAAAACACGCGAGATCTTGTTTTCTCGGATGTTTGAATGGGGACAGACAAGATGTCAAGATGACACAGACATTTCCCAACGACTTTGTCCGAGATGTATCGACGTCCACTGCCTGAATTCAACGGGTTCGTCTCAGGATTGTTCAATCGACTAATTTCGAGAAGTCGTCCTTGGGGACCTATCATTCAACCCTGCAGCGCTGAGCTTCGTGAATTGAACAGCCCGACCAAACAATCCATTCTGGACGTGAAAGAGCGCTTCACCTGGAGTAAGGAAACAGTGACTATAATCCTTCATTCTCACCGACTTCGAGACAATCGAATTAGTAGTGGCAAATCTGTTCGTTGATACAACCATGTCTCGCGAACCACGGGCTTTGCTGCAGATGAGGCGAGCCCTTTAGACAATTAGGGTCTCCGGCTTGGCGCCTTGTCAAGGAGAAAGTCGTGTTGTTATTCTCGAAGGAAACCTGCGAACGCTTGGGAACTATGATCCGGATGAGAACGTCCTGGCAGCTGTTACTTTGGGGGTGAGAGGATGTTGTGCCAAATGTCATCATCACCGGGACTTCTTGGCCAGTGAAACCGCCACTTCGGAAATCAACCTACAGAGAAGACACCGCAAGTACCCAGCCTGAACGAAAAGGAGACCGCAACTCAGCAAGTGACTTAACCATATCTAGTGATGTATGGCTGCTTATCAAACAATCCATCTGATTGATGGAGTAGCATCAATGCGACGAGGGCAATGTTCACAGTAAATCGGCGTCCTCCTTTCTTCTCAAGTCACGAAAAGACGAGTAGAGAGCTCTTACACTCAAAACTGTGCCCACGTTTTGTGAGAAAGGAGAGCAAGTGGAGGTACGAATGATGATAAAAATATACAAAAAATATAACTAATTTTGTTGCCGGGTATCCTTTCTTCATTCATCACATCATCTCATCATTCCACAACTATATACAATACCCACCTGCGTAAGCCCGCTGATTACTGAGGTGACTCATAGTTTAGAACGCCCTTTAGGATCCACTACACAGCACGGTTAGCATCATATAAATCGCTAACATGAAGACAACTTACGACTTCACCATTGGCAACTTGACTCGCCACACGTTCCACCTCCACCTCGTCCGGCATCACCAGCCTCTTGCCACCCTTTTCGACCCACCAGAGCTTCTTTCCGAGGACCGTCTCAGCCTTATCGTTCTCCGACCAGGGATTCCCAACGACAAGATGGGCCTCGACGAAATGTAGCAGATTTTGGCGGGCACGCTCCTGGCCGTCGTCGCCGGAGTATGCCTTAGGACCTAGACGGCTGTAATCGCGCGGGTCTTCCCACGGCTTCCGGGGCAGGGCTTCGATAGCGGAGTTTAGCGGCGCTAGAACGGTGGTGTTGACGTCGAAGTTGGCGAGGAGGCCCTCGGTGGAGGGGTGCAGGCGGGCAAAGGAGGAGAAGGTGGTGAGGGAGCGCTGAGTGCCGAGGACGTCGGCGATGGCGACGGAGGGCTGACCATCGTTGTTGGCATCTTTCTTGCCGGCGCTGTCGCTGCTGTCGGCCATGACAGGTAGGTGGCCGTTGAGGCGAGGACGATCGGGGCGCTGGTCTTTGAGGGGGGCTTGTTGCGCGGCGGAGAGGGCGATTAGTGTGCTGAGGAGTAAAAGAGGCTTCATCGCGAGGAGTCGAAGGTCACGGTGGATTCGAACATGAACTGGATGCAGAAACAGATGCACGGCGTTGACGATACGGTTGGTGGGCGGATGGTTGATACGTCATGAGTGGAGGGGTAGTCGGATGGACTCGGTGGGCTGATTGCGAGATGGAGGTCACGTGTGGATAACAGATTAGATAAGAGTTGGTGAGCTTAGACCTGTCTAGTCGGCTTGGCATTCGCCCAGAGCTGATGATATCATCAATCATGTTCGGAGAGTCGTAGACTGAACAGTCAACAGACATGCCATCTGCACGTGAAAGAAGCCAAAAGATGGGGGACGGCGGCCTTGGCTCCAAACGGAGAGGCCTGGCTTGGCGACAGATCAGATGATGCACGTGTGTAATCCGGGGAACGTTGTCTCCTGTGGCAGCCCGGCTGCGGAGTGAAGGCAAATGCCACCGCGGATGCGGCTATGCTGAGGCTTTCACGTGCTTGATGTGAGCCAAAGTTTTACTTTCCTGGTGCCCAGGTGACGACCAAGAAAGGTTCTTGCATGTGGGCGAGCAAGCCCCCTTACTCATGCGCCCGGGGGTTTTATTTCCTAGGTTCAACCACCGTTCAAGGTGGGATGGAACACGGCATGGCGGACAAGGGTCTAGATGCCTCGAAGGCCAACAAACCCGGGGTGGGCGAATGGGGAAGCGAAGTGCTGAAGATCCGGGGCGTCAGGAGACCCCCAAGGTAAGCGGGTAGGCTGGAGCAGGATGGTCATCATTGACATTGTCACTGGTGATGTGACTGGGTCGAAGGGGGCGAGCCAGGGAGCCGCCAGCGATTCATGTGCCAGCAGGATGGGGCAGATGGAGGAGCGGGCGTAGCCTTGTTCACATGTGAAAGCTATGAAATGTCGGGGTTTCATGCTCACTACTTCGTACCAGCCAGTCAGCAGAACTTATTAAGCTAGGAGCACGCTCTTTTGTATTGCATCCCACCCAATAACTGAGCACACATTGGATTTCCGGAGCACGGCGAATTGGGCGAGGCGGAAGCGCACAAGCGCACAGTAACGGTCTGGCCAGCCGATGGAAACGTCGAGAGGACGGACAGAGAGACTGAGAAAAGAGTGCTGGTCCGGCGACTTGTCCGGGCACGGCGACATGTCCGCCGAGGTAAAAATGGGGTGGAGGCGAGCGAGGAAAATGTGGGGAAAGTTGGGGAAGAAGGGATGATGGCGAGATGTTGGCCAGAGGGTATATGACAGATGTGCGGCGCGCGCGGAGGACGAAGCGGAGATGGAAGCATGAGCCTGATAATGTAGAGGTTTAGTTGAAGAACCACCCCCCCCATCCATCCCCTCATGACCTCCCATTTCGGGCCTCTTTCTCCTCTTGTTCGTCCTTCGGGAATGAGCAGCAGCGAGCGTTGGCCCCATCTCCGAGCACCCATGAGCAAGGGGACCCAGCGCAGCCAAAACGCTAGACAGACTTCCCCCATCTTCTGGCGTCTCTGCTCCCAGAAGCGGGGACCTCGGCACACGCTGCGAAAGACCAAAGAGGATCATCGGGTCGATGGCCGGGTCCGGGTGGGCATGGTGCCATGTCGGTATGGCGTAGTGGGCTTTCTAGGCAGTGGGACAACTGGGACTGTCTTTGGGCCAGTGGGACTCCCATTGATTGGGGTGAAGATGGGACGGCTTTTCGGCGTAGCTGGCCGCGAGACGGGAGCGTTGCAAGATGGATGCGCTGAACGGGGCACGAATCATGGAGGAAGCAGCATGTTTTTGAAGGATGGGATGGATGGACTATGTTGCATCTATGCGTGCTGCCCCTTCGGACCGTCCGCGTCGGAGAGCTTGCGTCTGTGTGGCCATCCCGGGCGTCATGACCCATTCCCAGTCCCTCGGACCGTTCCCTGATGAGAAGTTCTGGAGAAGCAGCTGCTTCGGACCGTGAGATCAGAAGGGGGGGCGCTGTTGCGGGGCGTGGGTTTTGGGCGGAACTAACAAGGCCCACCGCCTTCCGGGGAACGGAATACGTGCTGAGAAAACGCCGGCAGCTGATTTGTGCCTCCCCTGGGGCCTTAATCCCAGGCCGTTGGTTGGGCGCGAGCGTTGGGGACGCACGCTGCTGACCCCTCGATGGCTGGGCTGGCCTTGGGGGTTGTTGCTACAGCGAGGAGGCCCCCCTACAGTACAGGCAGGCTCGGGCTGACAGGGGACCGAGGGCCACTACAAGCTTCCAGGGCTCAGTGCGTAATGTACGTACCACCACCAGTAAAAAAAAAAACAAGGAGAGGACCTCGGCTCGTGTCCGTGATTTGAGCTCCCCAGAGCCCAGTGGCCCTCGGCCTTGTGGGCGTCGCATCGCATTCCACGTCGTCGGGGGGCCGTCACACGCCAAACTTAAGACTCGCTTTCCGCCCACTCCAATCTGCGCCACGCTCGAAACTCCCTTCTTCTTTTATTCTTGTGAACTATAATTCCTTCTCATCCTCTCATCCTCTCATCATCCTCATTCCCGCCTCCCGAGTCTAGTAGCCGCTGTCTCGGTCTGTCTCGTCTGCCCCACGCCACAGACGCCTATCATCCTCCCATCCTCACAAACACCACAAACACCACAAACAGAGCACCAGCAATGGCTCCCCGCATCATTGTCGTGGGCGGCGGTCGTACGTTTTGCCTTCATCTCTCCTTCTTGCGCACGTGATTATCAATTCTCCCGCTGCTCCCGCCGGCGTCTTTGCGACGACGGCCGGAGACAACGGGGGGAGTTTGAGCCGCATTGTCGCATTTCATCACCAGTCTGGACGTCACTAACTTTGTCTCAAACAGTATCCGGCCTGTCAGCTGCGCACACCATTTACCTGGCTGGCGGCAACGTTATTGTCCTGGACAAGCAGGGTGAGTTTGAATCCTTTTGAATCCTGTGTCTTTCACGTGAAGATTGCCCGTCAGCCATCGATCGAGTCGTCAGCCTTGCTCGCCACGAGTCAGCTCCTCACAACTCCACCGCTGCGCTGGCTGGCGCCCGTCTCTTCTCCGCACGCCTCGTTTCGGCGCCTCTTTTTGACATGTGCTCACATGCATCTTAAACAGGTTTCTTCGGCGGCAACTCCACAAAGGCCACCTCCGGCATCAACGGTGCCCTCACCCGCACCCAGGTCGAGCATGGCATCCCCGACAGCGTCCAGAAGTTCTACGACGACACCTTAAAGTCGGCCCGTGACAAGGCCCGTCCCGACCTCATCAAGGTCCTTACCTACAAGTCCGCTGCTGCCGTCGAGTGGCTCCAGGATGAGTTCAACCTCGACCTCACTCTCGTTTCTCGTCTCGGGTAGGTCTAATCCAGGTCTCATTTTTGTCCTCCTCGCTAACTTACCCCCCCTTCAGTGGTCACTCCGAGCCCCGAACCCACCGCGGCCATGACGCCAAGTTCCCTGGCATGGCCATCACCTACGCCCTCATGCAGCGCCTCGAGGAGCTCGCCGAAGCTGAGCCCGGCCGCGTCGAGATCGTCAAGAAGGCTCGCGTCACCAGCTTGAACAAGGAGGGCAATGCCGTCACCGGTGTCACCTACGAGTTTGACGGCGAGTCCCACACCGTCGACGGCCCCGTCGTCCTCGCCACCGGTGGCTACGCCGCCGACTTCACCGAGACCTCCCTGCTCAAGCAGCACCGTCCCGACACCTATGGCCTAGCCACCACCAACGGTACCCATGCCACTGGTGACGGTCAGAAGATGGTTATGGCCATTGGCGGCAACGGCATTGACATGGACAAGGTCCAGGTTCACCCCACTGGCCTCGTCGACCCCAAGGATCCCGGATCCAAGTGGAAGTTCCTGGCTGCCGAGGCCCTCCGTGGTGAGGGTGGTCTCCTGCTCAACGCTGATGGCGACCGATTCTGCGATGAGCTGGGTCACCGCGACTACGTCTCCGGCATGATGTGGAAGGAGAAGGAGAAGAGCAAATTCCCCATCCGTCTCGTTCTCAACTCCAAGGCCTCCAACACCCTCGACTTCCACACCCGCCACTACTCTGGCCGTGGCCTCATGAAGAAGATGACTGGCGCCGAGCTAGCCAAGGAGATTGGCTGCACCCCCGACCACCTCCAGAGCACCTTCAAGTCCTACAACTCCATCGCCGACGGCAAGGAGAAGGACCCCTGGGGCAAGAAGTTCTTCCCCAACCTGCCCCTCGACATCAACGACGACTTCCACGTTTCCCTCATGGAGCCCGTCCTCCACTTCACCATGGGTGGTATCGAGATCAACGACAAGGCCGAGGTCCTCAACCAGGACAAGAAGCCCTTCGATGGTCTCTACGCCTGCGGTGAGCTGGCTGGTGGTGTCCACGGTGCCAACCGTCTCGGTGGTTCTTCGCTGCTGGGTTGCGTCGTCTACGGCCGCGTTGCCGGTGACACCGCCAGCAACTTCCTCTTCCGCAAGGCCCTCCAGGGCAGCGCCGGCGGTTCTGCCGCTGCCCAGCGTGTCGGCCAAATCTCCCTCCACCTCGACCCCAATGCCCCCAACCGCGTCACCGTCGAGTGGAACACCTCCGGCGTTGCTGGCTCCGGCGGCTCCGGCCCCGCTGCCTTTGCCGAGCAGGCTACCGCCACCTCCACCCCCGCCGCTGCCAGCTCCGGGGGTACCAAGGCCGCCGCAAAAGCCCCCGAGCCCAAGGCGTTCGCGGTCCCCGAGACCGAGTACTCTATGGAGGAGGTTGCCAAGCACAACACCAAGGGCGACCTGTGGGTCGTTGTCAAGGGCGTCGTCATGGACCTCAGCAACTGGCTCGAAGAGCACCCCGGCGGCGTCCAGGCCATCCTCAACTTCATGGGCCGCGACGCCACCGAGGAGTTTGAGATGCTCCACGACGACGAGGTCATCCCCAAGTACGCCCCTTCGCAGGTCATTGGCCGCGTCAAGGGCCAGGAGGTTACCCTCGAGCTGTAAGCTTTTAGCTGCGAACTAGAGTTCTGGTACCCTGCCCACGAGGCTGGGGGGGTTCACGAATGATGTGATGAGATGCGTTGCGTTTGTAGCTCGTGCCCAAGAGAGGCCATGGTCCATGGGCCACCAAGGCGTAAAAGGACTTTTGTATTGATAGGTTGGGATGCATGCCAATTGTTGCGAATAGTACATTATTTTTACTTCTTCACAGCCACGTTCCATTGCCTGTCGTGATCTTACGTGATAGTGTCTGCAACTCGGTGTGTTGACCTGTGTTGGACGAAACGAGACTGAAGCATCTCATCGGAATCAGCATGCTCTCTCCACCCTTTGTGTCACAGCTAAGGACTGTTACCCAGGGCTGTGAACGGTTGGACAAGTTCATCGACTGTTAGGCCAACGTCGAACTTGAGTCTGGAAGGAAGACAGAGTTGTCAATTCCCAGGCTGGATGAGTGAGTTGTGAGGAATACTGGGTTACGGAAAGGAGGAAGGGCTTAGAACTGTCATGACATGCTGTTGACGAGGTGGCACAACGTGCGGATGAGAATACAACGCCAAGTAACTCATGTGCTTTTGGTCTTGTGTCTTAGTTGGCATGATGATGGTTGGTTGATGAGGAGGCACAACTCGCTTGGTGAATCCTAAATGAGCAGACGGCTGGGATCGGGGGAACTTGTGCGACTGTAGCTAATGTCCCAGACAACATGAACCTATGCTAGCCTCCTGATTCGGAAGCCAACAGTCTTCACCGCCGGCTTCAATGGGTGCTCATCCGGCTGCAGAGCGCCAAGCTGAATAGTTGTGATCTATCAAATATACGTCTGCCATCAAACGCTCGACTGCGTTCTCGACTACCGATAGAGACCTCAAAGGAAAGACATATCGTAGGTGAAACCCGGCGCGTAGCCCATGGGCGTGACACGTTGGAGCACAGAAGCTGGCGAGAAGGCCAGGCTGAGACACGATGACCAGGCGGCTTTGGGTTTTGCGAGCTGAGGGGGGGGGGGGGGGGGGGTATGTTTTTGACGTCGACCATACGAGTCAACGTATCTTCGATGTCTCTACGGAGTAGGTGTGAGACGGGTCGAGCCAGATCAGTTGGTTGAAGGCAGGGCGAAGTCTAAAAGACAAGTAGACGAAAGGAGTAAAAGACGTCGGACTAGACCTGGCGATGGGCGTTGTGAATCAACGGCTGGCAGCCAGCCACTGGGAGAATGACCAGGCTAGGTCCCTCGAGTTGATGGGCTTACTTTAAAGAATCCATTTCGGGAGAGTGGGTTCTGTGTTTTACTTTTTCGCGGTACGTGAGGGAGCCTTGTGGGGATTTGACGCACGGTAGATGGAGGCGGGCGTGTGGAGTTTTCGTGGATACTCGAATTCATTCTCGGATCATCGTCGCCGACGAAACAGGTTGGGCAGCATGCGTGGTCGAGAAAGACGGTCAGCAAGAGGAAGAAGAAAGGTGTCCAACCTGCATAATGTGGCTGGAGTGAAGATTTTGCATCAAGGACATGACGCGTCAGACAAATAGGCGGAATGAGCGCCTGAGTAACTCGAGCAGACCAAAGAAGGCTCTCTCTCATCTTCAACGTGCGTGGGCTGATAAACAACGGGCAGAAAAGGACCGCGAACGGCCGAGTTCCGAGCAGGTTACCCATTCACAATGCAGACCCAGAGTCCCGGACCCAAGAGCCCAGGGGGTTCGTTGTCCGGGGGTGGGGAGGAATGAAGGGGGGAACTTCAAGGGTCTTAATTTTTCTTCTTTTATTTGCTTTCTCTCAGCTGGGTTACTTGCACCGGGAAGAGGGAGACGCCCCCCGCTGTTTGCGAGCCGAACCGTCTCAGAAGTGCGGAATGCGGCATCTGGACTAGTTTCGGAGGGTTGGTCGGCGGCTCATGCTGAGTTGGAGGGGGAACCAGGGTGGCATGTATCTGGGTGCTGTATGAGATGACGACAAGCAGAAGTATGCCCAGTGTGAGGAAATTGTGATGGGTTTTCGGACGTGGGGGATTTGCAGGCCGAGAGACAGAGAGAGAAGGCTGGTGATGAAGACCGTGGTGGTGAGGAGGCTGAACATGACTTACACTGACGGATTTACTTTGCAGGATTACAACACACCGCAGTGTACACGACTACAACTCTACCTACGTGGGGTTTGTCAAAGTCAAGGGTCCCCACCTCGCATTCAAGCCGAGAAGTTCGAGTTCCTATCTAGCCTGACGTTGTAGCAGCACCCATCTCCCCCATCTCCCCCATCTCTCCATCATTCGCATCGCTTCCAAAACCAATCAGATCATCGTTCGGCGCATTTGGTCCCTCCCCCAGCCAACTTCATGCTAGTGGCCCACCCCGCAAATGGCCCATTCCCCCATGCATCCCGGGTCCACGACACCGTGTGCCAATGTAGGAAAGGTACTGTACCGGGGTAAGTCGACGACTTCAGGTTGTGCAAAGTACAGTGACCATGACAAAGCCACCCACACATCCCAAGCCCAACAGGCAACTTTGTCGCATGACCCGCCCATTTGGCTTTTTTTTCGTTGGCACGATTCCAAACGAACGGCCTTTCCTGTTCGTCATACGGTAATCGCCAGAGGCAGAGGGGAGGACTCGCCAAGGCGGCCCAAAGGAGGATTGAACAGGACCCCTCGAGGCTGCTTTGTCTCTGATGCTGTTTGCCCTGCTCTGCCTCGACTGGAGCTCTTGCCAGGGCGGGAACGGGAACATCCACCTTCGGGGCAATCATCCGACCTTGCAAGAAGCGGGATGATGTGAGAAGGGGAGAAGACAGAAAGAAAGAGACCAGTGGTACCCGCTGACGATGGCACGCCGTGTTTGTCCAGGCGCCGCGTGCGGAACTGCGGAGACAGTGGGATGGCTGACCGGGGGAACGGTTTGCCCTGCGGCTTTCCCCATCGCATGGCTTGTCGGATTTTCGAACCCTCTCACAATGAGGCTTGCTTGGTGTCTCGAGCTTGTCCGGCAAGCGAGATGGAGAGAAAATAGCTTTGTTCCGCGTCCTCGTCTCGAAGGCATCTGTGCGTTGCCGTGTCTCTTTGGTTGTGTGCGGTGGCGGGCGTCATCCAGTCATCCGCCATCTCGTCAGCATCGTGCTGGCGAGGAGAGGGTTCCCTCGATCCAGGATATTCGCACTTCGTACCTCTATCTGCCCAAGACAAACTTTCTTTCCCTTCTCTGACGCAAGAATTGGCGGCATCAGTCAGCTCGATCGCTAGCGAACACGGGACGAGCGGTATCGATACATCGCATGGGCGCCTACTTCCGCTCACACCAGAGGGAAGATGGGCCCTTCGCCCGCCCTCTCACAGGCCGCCTGTCTGCGTCGCGCGCCCTTTTCCCCTGTTCTGGTGTAGTCTGGGGGAGCAAGCAGCCAGTCCGGGAGAAGGGTGCTAGCCTGGGGGAGGAGGAGGAGGGCATCACCACGCGGCCCCAGAGTATTGGGTACTTTGCTGGTCGGCTAGGTTTTGATTAGAACTCAGGTCGTCGCTACGGAGGTGGGCACACAGTGTTCAAAGACCGAGTTCTAGCCCGGTGCCCGGGGTGGTGGCTGCGAGTTTCCCGGGGTAGCCGCTGTTCCATCAGGGTCGTGCTAACAGTGTGGGTTGTGCCGAGTCCAGACTGTGCCCTTCAACAGTGGTGTTCCCCATACCAGTCGATAAACGAACATGGAATAGAAATCAGAAACTCTGTTTTCTCAACACCCGCAGCCTCGCCTAATTTAGACCGTCGTCTGTCTGGGGGAAATGGACACCGATAAATCCACCGGGCCTGCGGCTACCGGCTGCAGGGATGGCCTCCTAGCCATGTTCAAACTGTCCTCTTCTCGCGACACGGCCGATACCTGCAACTGCTAGCCTAGTAACTTGCCTCATACATTCTGTTAATTCCCTCTTTCTTTAGTACTGCCCTGAACCTGTTCTCCTGGGACGTCTCTCCTACCGGACACGGAGGGAGAGCATTGTGAGTTGCGCTCTAGCGCTGATGTGAATCTGTCTCAGGATTGTTTGTGTCCCAGACTTACCAGCAGTCGTGAGTAAAACGAGAAAAAGAATGATTGCCAGAAGAGCAAAAGAATCTAGCTCAGCCGGGCGTAGTCAGCCATCAGCCACGGTGGTGCACGTTGGGTTGTACTCCATACACATGCCACGATATAGAGTCGCACATGTGAACTGTTGGATAGACTTGTATCTATCCAGCCGGACATGTAGCCAACCAACCACACGGTCAGGTTGGCGGATGCGAACCCAGGGCATTCGTGAATCACATTTGTCGACGCACTGTGCTTCTAGCAAGGGTCTGGTCCTCCTGCGTCAGGCAATCCCCTGATGGCTTTTTCCAACGGGCGAGCAGGGGTGAGGCAACATGCGGGATACTCTGGAGTCGGCATTGCTAGGACCCCGGACTGTCTGGGCATTGGTGACCACTGAGACCGCCACTGAGACCTCGATGAGCGGGCTGGGGTGGACCTTGGCTGCGCGTCGTCCTCGGGTCGTTCGGTACCCTTTTTGCCTGTCTGCCTGTCAACTGTGTTCAGTGGACGGCAGCTCAGTGGAGGATACTGGTCGTTTTTCCCTTTTTCTACATGTGTGGAAAGTGCCTCAGGGCCAGAAGCCCAGCGCCCACCAAGCCGTTCAGAGGTACAGAGAGTCACCAATCACCCAGAACTTGCCTTTGCCTCTGCCCCCTCATTGCCGATCCCTTCCGCTTTTCGCCTCCTGACTCGACCCAGCCCGTTTCTGTGCATTCGCCTCCGCCCGTTCCCAGCGAACAAGTAGCATTGTTTGGACACAAGGGCTTTCAACACACCTGCGCTCTAGTTCCGCTGACTGTGCAAAGCAGGCCAAGCGTGTGTTCATTCCACCCCTTGGCCGGTGGCCCGCCTCCTCGCTCGCGTTGACGCCATGGTGAAAGTCCCGTACCCTTGGCTCTTTTCTCTCTCTCTCTCTCTGCCTTTGAGACCAAGTGGGGAGACGGGCTCTCTCACTGGTGCAACCCCGTGCCGTGTGCCCCGGAGTTCCGCGACCGCCTTAGCGCACGTCCAGAGGTCCCAGAAAGCCTCCCTTCATGCCGACTTGCGAGCAACTGTGCGCACAGCTTGTTGTCCCAGCCCTTGCCAGCCCTGTAGGCCCTGTACGTTACATTACCCCTTCCGGCGGAGTGAAGCGGAGTGAAGAGGCGCAGAAGAGTGCTCTGCGGCGGAGTGGGCGGAGTGTAAAGTCGCGGAGTGCAGCTGTCGGTACTTTGTACATTGGGTGGTGGTACATGGAGGCTACCCACGGGTCTGGTACAGTGCAACACGCAGCCCTTCTAGCGCCTAGGCATCCGCTGGGCGTTCGCTGGGGCGGCCACTGGCGTTTCCCTGGGTGGACTATGGACAGCCCGGGCCCTCTAGGGAAGCTGGAGAGGTCTCAAGTGGGCTCCACTGCTGCCCTCGGAAGCAGAGCCAGTAGAGCGACCACTGGTCTGAGCCAAGTGTGACGCTCCCCATATTACCCACCTGGAATCGCCCAATGTCCATGTCCCCCGTCCCTCTCACTGTCAACCCTTCAACCTCCTCCACCAAAACTGGCCGACTCGGAGCCTCTCAGGCGACCCTCGCTGACCCTGGATTGACGTCGCAAACACCGACACCATGGCCATTGCCATGGGCTGGCAGAAACCCGACAATGTCGCGGGCTCGTCGGCGCCGGCCATCATGGTCGGCCTCTTCGTCGCCTCGGGCGGGTTGCTGTTCGGCTACGATACCGGGTAAGACCATTCCCTCTCACGTTCAAACATTTTGCGCCATCTCTGCGCGCCACCACCGAACTACCCCCGGATACCCGACGAATATGGCCAGCGACGACAGAAAATGATGGAAAATGACGGCGGAGATAACGACGGATGAGGCTGCGACAGACTCGGCGATGGTATCGATGGACAGGCGTGCCGTGGTCTCGACGCTGACCCGAGGGTTTCCATGGCTGGGATGACGATGACTTGGCTTGCCGCAATAGACCGACGGGCACCGGCTCGCAAGGAAATGCTGAATCGGAACCTACCGGATCGATGCACAACGATTGAAATACGCGGGAAGAGAAATCGACTTGTTTTTTCCTGCAGAGATGGCGCCAAACCAGTTGTTCCGGACATCTTCACTTCTTGCCCTCAATTCCACTACACATCGCGTCACGCTACCGACGACACACGAGGCTAACCGACGTTTTGTCGTCACTTTTTAGGGCCATCAACGGTATTCTCGTCATGAACGAATTCAAAGAGCAGTTCGGAACGACGTGCCGGGACACCAGCGGAAACCTCGAGATCTGCACCAAGGATTCGTCCATCATCGTCGCCATCCTCAGCGCTGGCACCGCCCTCGGCGCTCTGCTCGCCGCCCCGACCGGCGACTCCCTCGGCCGCCGCAAGACTCTCCTCCTCTCTGTGGGCATCTTCTGCCTCGGTTCCATCCTCCAGGTCTGCGCCCAGGCCACCGACATGCTGCTTGCCGGAAGGTATGTCGCGCTTCTCCACTCTTTCCGCTCTTCAAGACCCGCTCGGCTCACCACCATGTAGACTTCTCGCCGGCGTTGGTGTCGGAGGCGTGTCCGTTCTGGTGCCTCTTTATCAGTCTGAAATGGCGCCTAAATGGATAAGAGGCACCCTTGTCTGCGCCTATCAGCTATCCATCACCTTCGGCCTACTCGCCTCATCCATCGTCAACATCATCACCGCAAACCTTAAAAACACATCAGCGTACCGCATCCCTCTCGCTCTACAGCTTGTACCGGCTCTCATCCTAACCGCCGGTCTCCTCCTACTTCCGGAAACACCTCGCTTCCTCGTCAAAAAGGGCCGTCACGAAGAAGCCGGCCTCTCCCTCAGTCGACTCCGACGGCTTGACATCACACACCCAGCCTTGGTAGACGAGCTGCAAGAAATTGTAGCCAACCATCGATACGAACTTACCCTCGGCCCTGACAGTTACAAAGAGATCTTTGTCGGGGCTCCGCACCTTGGAAGACGCACCTTTACCGGCTGTGGCCTGCAGATGCTGCAGCAACTCACAGGTATAAACTTTATCATGTACTACAGTACATCATTCTTCGACGGCGCCGGCGTGGAAAGTCCGTACACCAAGTCTCTTATTATTAACGTCATCAATGTGGTATCCACAATTCCCGGGCTGCTCGTCATTGAGCATTGGGGCCGGCGGAGGCTTCTAATGATAGGTGCCCTCGGCATGGCCGCCTGTCAGCTTCTTATGGCGTCCTTCAACACTGCCACCGGAGACGACATGAAGAAGATATCCCAGACCATCCTGGTGACGTTCTGCTCGATCAACATCTTCTTCTTCGCTTCGACCTGGGGCCCTGTCGTGTGGGTCGTCACGTCCGAGATTTACCCTCTCAAAGTCCGAGCCAAGGCCATGTCTGTGTCGACGGCATCCAACTGGGTGCTCAACTTTGCCATTGCATACAGCTCTCCGTTCATGCTTGGCGAAGGCCCTGGGAACGCTGCATTTGGTCCCAAGATATTCTTCATCTGGGGTGCCTTTTGTATTCTGGCCGTCGCTTTTGTCTGGTGCATGGTGTACGAAACGAGCAAGATCAGCTTAGAACAGATTGACGAGATGTACGAGCGGGTGAATCACGCGTGGAACAGCAAGGCATTCCAGCCCAGTTGGAGCTTCCAGCAGATGTTGGACGAGGGATGGTCACCCAGTGCCCAACCGCCAATTAATCACGAGCTACAAACGACAACGACTGCGTCGAGCGCAGACACGACTCTTGGTGATGGTGATTCATCATCCATCACCGCGCACCACTCGAATCGGAACAACAGCACATCACCCAGCGAACAGAACAAGGCGCCGCCGGTCATGGCGAATGTCGACTTCAGTTACTAGGCCGTGCGGCACCTGCTCGAGTCTCTTTGTCATATATCATGTGTCTTCTGTCCATCGTGTCACATAGGGAAATTTAGCGATGGAGTTACGACGAGGTGGAGTTTCGAGGGGTTCAAAGTGTTTTTCCACGTCTTGTCACACGGTTTTGTTTCGTCACGCCTACTCTTATATCCTATACGTCTTTTTCTGTTTTTATATGGGGATCATTTCACCACCAATGGGGACGGGTTCAACTCATGGATACGGGTACTCGAGGGAAAGAGGATTGGATACCACCCTCAGGCTTTTTTCGAATTGAGGTTTACCGTCGTTTCAGGGATTTTGTTATGCCGTCGATGATTGGGAGCCCGGATACCCTGTGGGGCAGCGACTAATTGTCGGGGAAGAGGGACGTCGGCTTTCAGTAGGCATGGCCGACGAGTTCCTTCGGGTCAACAGACATGCAATGCCATCTGTAGTGTCTGAGTACATGTTTAAAAATACACACCATTCTTACCATGTTTCTGTGAGCCCCTATCGTGAACAGCGTTCAGCTTGACGCGTGTGCTTGTTTTTGATTTGAGATGGCTAGTGACAGGGCAAGCTTCGTGTAGATTGCACCTGGCTGATGTCTGTTGGGTTATAAATGACTTGGCTTCGCCTCGTCGCGGTCGCTCGAGGAGACTGGCGTTGCTGGTGACGGAACCTGGGCTATGTCCAACATGGACAAAGTTGTTCAGTGGTTCAAGCCATGGAGCTCGAGTCAAGGTGGGAGTTGCTAAATGACGCGTTGTTATGAGCGTCGACGCTGCTCAAGTTTGTGGAACCCGCATCGAGTGGCCAGTTGCCAGCTGACGCTGTTCCGAGTCGAATCGTGGCCGCCCACGAGTTGGCAACTTTCATTCACTCAAAAACTTCGTTTTTGTCTAGATTATAGATTGCCCAGCCCACGCAGCCGACTAGTTTCTTGTCTTGCCTTCCATCCACCGCTTTAGCAATACCTTCCCCTACGAAAGACGTTTCCCACGAAGCCGTCTTTCCCAAGGAGAGCATCCTCAATCACCCCTTTCCATTTCTTCTACCGATCCGCACTCTTGAGAGCTTTGGTAGCTTGCCCCCGACCTTTTAAAACTTTCCACGTCTTCTACGAAGCTACCGACCGTTCTTTGCCTCTGGCGCCCTTGGAGGGGGAAGGGTCGGCGCCCTCGCAACTCCCTGAGCGATGGGGGACCAACACGGCGGTCCTTTAGACCTGGTCCATCCGGACCTGAAAGCGCTCCTGAGAGAGCTAGACCTTTACCCCCGCGGCAACGTCGAGGAGCATGCCGTCTCCGAAGCCATTGGGCTGGCAATTTCGCTCTGTTCCAGTGGGTCATGTACGCGTCGTGTCATTAGCTGAAACGCTAACCCCAAGTTGAGGTATGCAGTCGTTAGAGTCGAACGACCACTGGATTACGGGGCAGGTATAGGAAATATATTTTAATATTAATTTACCTTAGCAACCTCACATACTGGATCTCGCGCAGGCACTCCTAAACCTCTCTTATTTAGCGAACGCAAATTTAGAAGTGGGACTGACTTTGTCATGTCTAAAATACGAGGTGTTCATGCTGCAGAGAGATGTAATGATAGGTATGAGATATCATTTAACAATAAATATATCCCTCTGAAGTTATTAATGCAAGAGAGAGGTGAGCCTTGTTTTATCGTTAACTGGGCCAGTGTTTACATTCGCTTGATCTCCATCCTGAGGAGGAAACAAATGCGGTGCAATAAATATCAACATAGGATCCGCGATCCATGCAAGAGATCTAAACTGGGGTGAATATCTAAGCCTATATCAAACAGCTCTAAGCTCGTGTGCGGCACGGACGGCGAAATGTGCCCATGTCGCAGTTCTCATGCGAGTCCTAGGCTGTGAAAAGATTCACTCAAAACCGCCTGGACATTGTTGATCTGCAGAGAGCCAGTTAGCTCGGTCTCGCAACACTCGAGGACACTCTTCACTACTCACAAGAGGGGCTTTCACGATGGAGAAATGATCGCCAGGGACACACCGGCACTCCACCTCCCTGCCCACGAGCTTGTCCCAGCCCGCGGGACCAAAGTCGCTTCTCTTGCCGACCAGCCAGTCCCTCGCGGCCCCAGCAATCTCCTCGTCGCTCAGCACAGCCCTCTTCTTGTTCTCGTCCACCACCCGATCGAGGACACCGTCCTTGGCCCATATGATGACGACCTTGCCTAGCGCGGCGTCCCAGGGCGTTTCCGCTGGGTGGAAGTGCTCCAGCGTCCGGACACTAGCGAGGAAGTGCTTCCGCGTGGCGGTCGGTACTCCCCTATCGGTCTTGTCCAGCCCGGAGAACAGCCCCGCCTTGTCCAAGATGTCGAGTGTCGGCGCCGGGAGAGGGGGCAGAGTCCGGGGGCAGGGGCTGTCGATCAGGCAAAGCAGCTCGATGACCTCGCCGGCAGCAAGCAGCTGGCGGCTGACCTCGTATGCGAAGATGCCGCCCATGGACCATCCTGCCAGGAGATACGGGCCATGCGGCTGGGTGCTTCGAATGCTTTTGATGAAAATCTCGGCGACGGCCTCAAAGGGGAGGGTGTAGCTGTCTGGGTCTCTGATGAAGGGTGAGTTGAGTGCGTAGACGGGCAGCGAGGTGGCCTTTTCCGTCAGGGGTGGAAGATCAATGTAAGAGAGTGCCGAGCCAGATCCATCAGGGAGAAGGAACAAAGACTGTCTGCCAGGCTTTGGCGTTCCCTGAAGAAGCACAGCCGTACTGGCGAATTCACGTTCCGGTACTCTGCCTAGAATCATCGGGTTCTTCTCCGGCTGAAGAGGCTTGAGCTCAGCCTCCTTCGTCCTGGCCTGGAATGGCCGCATCGCGACCTCAGCATCACGGAGAGTGGGGCAGTCGTTGAAGAAGGACGAGGGCAAACTCACGCCAGATTCCTCACGGAAGCTAGCCAGGACCGTGATAGTCAACAGCGAGTCCATGCCGAGGTCGGAAAATTGTGTGGTGGGCAGGATCTCCTCCCGACCAACACTCACCTCCCTGGCGATGATGGACGCGAGGACCTCGCAAAGCTTGTCCGATGCCCCATTGTCATTGTAGCTTATGGAGATGCCGCTGTCTGCAGTTGCGACCGATGCCAAAGTTGAGCTCCGACTTTTCGTCTTCTCGTTAAACGCAGGAGACGACTGCGACAGAGGAGAGCTGCGGTGCTGTCGAGGCGCCTGCGACACGCTGGGACTCCTGCTCATGCTACCTCCACTGCCGCGGAAGAATGTCCGTAAGGACTCAACCGTGGGGTAAGTGCTAAACAAAGAGCTGGGGAGGTCCATCCCGGTAGATTCGCGCAGCTGCTGCAAGATGGTGATGGTCAACAGGGAGTCGATCCCAAGATCAGACCATTCAGCCAGGCCATCAGAGAGATCGGCCATTCTCAGCCCGGCGGCCTCTAAAATTGTCGAGAGAGCTGCGTCTTCGACCCCGACCCTGCTCGATTTTGAGGACGCTCTAGATGCCGGGGGTGTCAACTGAGCCGAGACGCGGCCCCTGTGGACCGAGACAGAGGACGACGACGACCGCGAGCGCGACTTGGACATGGAAGCGACCGTGTTGGGCATGGCAGCCCCAAGAAGACTGAACAACACAGTCCGTCGCATCTGCTTGAACTTGAGGCCGGAACACATGGCAACGAGCTCCTCGTTAGTGAAAACGTAAACATCTCCAGACCAAACGCCACTCTCGTCCAGAGAAGGCTGCATGCAGACATACGCGGAGAGTTGCTCGGCGGCGATCAGACGGCGGAGAATGCGCATGCTCTGCCACCCGTGAGAGATGTACACGTCGTCCTGGCCTGATGGCGGGCTGACGTTGAGCGAGAAGCCTCCGAGCTGCGCCAGGTTGTCGATCCAGAACGGATTGTGGACAAAGTTTTCGGGGTCATCTGGAGATGGGAAGCTCAGCTTGGCGAAGGACTCGGGCCGCTCCGGATTCAGGTGCAGACTTTCCAGCGCCTGGTACGGCCTGGAATAGTCCACCACGGTCTTGAAAAGCTTGTACACGGTGCTCTTACTCAGCCGGTCGAGTTCTTCGGCCTGCTCCATGCGGCGCATGGTGGAGATACGGTCCCGGATGAGATAGAGGTTCTTGTTGGCCTCGGAAAACATCGACTCCGCGCCCCGTAAGACTGAGCATTTGGCGTGCTGGCGGTATGAATCCCCGTCAGGGCAGCTGGCGAAGATGAGCTCAACGGCGCCTGATGGCAAGGCCTGGATCGCCGTGATCGTGAACGGGTGGGACTCGGCGGCGGCGGAAACGATGCAGGGGCTGAATATCTCCATGTCAAAGATGTCCATGGGCGGAACAGAGGAGAGCGAGGCGTCCCTTCTCTGGAAGATGTAGAGCGCCGCCGAGTACGCCAGTGAGGAGTACAAGGAACTGGGGCAGAGACCAACGCCGCCGACCATGTGGCCGTGAGCCATGGCGTGGAGCTCTGGGTCGCTGAAGTCGCTCGTGAACTTGACGCGAGCCTCAGTGGGGGTAAATGACTCTTCTCCTATCTGCTGCCAGCAGCGAGACGTGAACGCAGGTGCTTCTTCGAGTGTAGGTTTCGAGGAGGCTGCCGAGCTGGGATGGTCCAGTCGACTCGTGTAGTCAAGCCAGTAGTTCTTCAGATCAAACGCGTACGTCGGCAGGCTGACCACGGAGAGAGAGTGTCTGTAAGCGTGATGGAATTCCGTCCACCGGATGTTGACTCCGTTAGTGTACGCAGCAGCCAGAGTGGACGAGGCCGTCTCCCATGTTCCCTTTTTCAGGTCAAGAGTAGGGAGGGTGCAAGACGGGCTGCATCCCAGCGTCTGTTTGACGAACGACAGGCAGGTAGTCCCTGGTCCAATTTCTAGCCATAGTGTCTTGTTGCCAATGAGCTCACTCGTGGAACAGGCGTCCAAGGCCTGGGTGTATCTCACAGGCTGTCTTGCCTGCCGGGCGAGGTAGGACGCAGAAAACACCCCGGGTTCCCGAACAATGGAGCCTAGGAGCGTGGAGGCAACTGGTATGGCAGGCGTTGCGAAATGGACTGATCTCGCTTCCTTCTCGTACGGTTCCAAGATGGGGTCCATCTGGGCAGAGTGGAAAGCATAAGGCACCTCGAGGAAGACAGCCGTGACACCCTGGTCCTCTTGCTGCAGCTTCTGGAATCTCAAAATGCTATCTGCCAGCCCGCTCACGACCGTTGATGTCGGCCCGTTGATGCATGCTACCTGAAGGGACGGGAAATCAGCAGACGACTGCCTCAGAGCAGCCTCGACATCCTCAACACCCAGCCGTAGTGACAGCATCTTTCGTGTCCCGGCAGCACATAGCGTCATCATGAGCTCTGCCCTTTTTGAAATCAGATAGACCATGTCCGAGGCGGATATCACGCCAGCCACGCACAGCGCTGCGTACTCTCCCAGGCTGTGGCCGATGACGAGGTCTGGCTTGACACCCCATGACTGCCAGAGCCTGGCGAGAACAACTTCAACGACGGCGAGGGTCAGTTGGTTCTCGAGAGGCGAGGGGTCGGACGTCTCTCCTAAAAGTGTTGGCAGGAATGACTGCACGCCTTGGGAAGCGCAGAGGGCATCCATTCTGTTGAACTCGCGGCGACAGGCGGGGGAAGTCTTGTACAGCTCGGCGCCGGCGCCGAGAATCTTGCTTCCTTGTCCAGGGAAGGCAAAAACTACCGTCGGGGGCTTGTTGGAGCCGGCGCTGATGCCTTCCCAGCTCGGCCGGTCTCGTTCCAGTGCAGCAGATAGCTCAGCTGGTGTCTTGGCCACGTATGCCTTCCTGAGGGGATGATGCATTCGTCGGGCCGTAGACGTGTACGCAATGCTAGAAATGGAGCATGATGTCGAGGCCACAAAGCCGGAGAGACGCTCAAGGTTTTGCTGAAGAGAAGCTGGGGTTTTCCCGGAGACTGTGATGACATGTGTGGTTCGAGGGTCCAAAGACTCGGGTACAGGCAATACAGATGGCGCATCTTCTATGAGGAGGCTTGTATTACCGCCCTTTAGAGAGGCATGTGTGAGCACTACGTAGTAAGTAAAAAGGGGCTATGGTGGAAAACATACCGCTGCACTGAAGTTGTTGATCATGATCTTCCTCGTTCTGCCCGACTCCTTGGCAAATGGACCAGATGTGGCAAGCTCGTAGTTGTTATCCTCAAAAGAGGGCAAGTTCGGGTTCAGCTGTGCTTTCACACCGATGTGAGGAGGAATAGCCTGATTCCGCATCATCAACAGGGTCTTGATGAGGGACGATACCCCCGCGGCCTAAGCAGAGCAAATGTTAGAGACTAACACTACAAGACGTGCTTTGGAGCACATGGTATCACTTACTGCTTCTCCGTGCCCAATGTTCGGCTTGAGTGATCCAATAACAAGCGGCCGTTCCCTGTTCCCCTGTGCCAGGACATTGACCACAGAGCTGGACTCTGCGGCGTCTCCTGCCTGGGTGCCGGTCCCATGACATTCAACATAATCGACTTGGGTAGGATTCACCCCTCCTTGTGCCAGGACGTCTCTAAACAGACGCTCTTGTGTCTCCACGTGAGGATGCGTAATCGACACGGCTTGTGCTGAGTGGTTTGTTGCAGCGGACTTGATCACTGCCAGAACAGGGTCTCGGTTGGCGAGGGCGTCGTCCAGCCTCTTGAGGACCACGACCCCTACACCCTCGCCGCGGCAGTACCCATCAGCGCCGCTGTCGAAAGTCTTGCACGAGCCGGTCTGCGACAGGAAGCTGCCGCGGCTCAGTCCTGAGTACATGTTGCAGCCGGTAAGAATGTTCGACCCCCCTGCCACAGCCATGTTGCACTCGCGACTTTGGAGGGAGCTGCATGCGAGCTGGATGGCGACAAGGCTCGACGAGCACGCGCTGTCCACGCTGTAGGACGGGCCGTCCCACTTGAAGTGATAGTTCACCCGCCCTGCGCTGAACGCCCTGATGCCTCCCGTGACGTAGTACATGTCAACCTTCTCTGCCGCGTTGTACTCCCGCCAGTCGTCGATGGTCTGGCCGAAAAAAGAGCCGACCTTGGTATCTCTCTCTGCCGCTTGCGGTTCTTGGGTATATCCCGCCATCTCCAGTGCCTCGTAGGTCGTCATCAGGAGCAGCCGCTGACCGGGGTCAGTTGAGGCTGCTTCTCGTGGGGACATGTTGAAAAGCCTCGCGTCGAACATGCCAGGGCGGTCGATGAAGCAACCGAATCGCGCCAGGGTTGTGTTGTCCTTCTTGCCGGTGGGGTCATGATGGGACTTGACATCGAACCGCTCTTGCGGAATCTCGCGGCAGAGATCAATACCGGCCTCCAGAACCCGCCAGAAGTCGTCGAGAGATTCTGCTCCTGGAAACCTCCCCGACATGCCCACTATGGCAACGGAGTTGGAGCTTGACGACGTAGACTCCGGCTTGGCAAATGGCTGAAAATCAACCGTGACACCATGCTCGCACAGGTGATCCTCCAGCTGCTTGGAGACCGCCGTGGCCACAATGGGTGTGATGCTGACATGGCTGTCGCCACATAGGAGTCGAATACCGGTGAATGCATCTTGCTGCCGGATTTGTTTCCAAAGAATGTCGTCAACGATCTGAGGCAACATCTCGTTTAGTGTCGTCCCAACGTACGTTCTGCCAGAGCTTGGCGAAATGATGGCAGCCTTGTCGCGTAGCATTGCAGCGTTGCCAAACTGCTTCTCCCATCTCCCACTGTCCCAGACGCCCAGGTCTGGGAGGTGGGATCCATGGAAGGGTGCCGAGAGAGGGAGCGAGACTGATGGAAATTGCCGGGAATTGGACAAAGTTGAACTGAAGAGGGTTTCAAGTGTTGAAGGGGGGCCACTGATGGTGCAGCTAGAAGATCCGACTGTGCTGATATATGCTGCCCTTGAAGCTGGCAGATTCTGGAGAAGCGTCAGTTATGATACCAGGGGTATGGTATGGGGCTGGGGTTCTAAATTCTGTTCAGAAGAGGCTGTCAGGCAACTACTCACGTTTGTCGCATTGAACTGGTTCAACATGGCCTCTAATTCGGTTTCCGGGCACCCCTTCACAACCCTTGCCCAACTTCCAGGGTGATCTTCGACTGCTGCGGCTTTGCCACGCGCATCCACGCCGATCTTGATCGAAAGCTCTACAACCCTCGGTGCAAGCTCCAATACTTGAACCATTGAGACCGCCGAAGCAGCGACTGCGGCCGGAAGCAAACCTGTGCACCAACCTACCATGATAGCGCTCTGCAGTAACTCCGGGCATTCCTCTAGTTGTCTGTTATCGTGAGCTTCCAGTCCCTGCTCGAGAACGGATACAGGCAACCCGGGCCTTGTCGTACATTACCAACGTGCCCAGCTGTGCTACACAGTGGAGCATGCTCTGGACGATGATGTCCGGGTGTTTCTGCTGAGCAGACTCGTCGGCAAGGCTCAGAAATGTGTCGAAATACCGCCTCTGGCTCTGGAGAGCAGATAGACTCTCGAAGTAGCGTCGAGCAACATCGTGAGAGACTTGGAGAAAGCGTCGTAGATATAGCGAGTTTGGGGCGTGCCTGTACAGCTCTTGGATGGCAGGCAGGATCTTCTCCGTCTGGTCCCCAAACACGAGAATACGAGTCTTGAAAGCAGGAGTTGACATGATACCAGCGTGTCAACGGGGAATTTAATCAAAGGTTCTACTGCCGTGTCGTCAAGACCAAGGCGTGCTGGTGCGATGTAAGACTTGATACGGCTATAGTTATCTATATACTATCCTGGGAGCCAGCCCACGCGACTCGCATCAAGCCGCATAGAGATCAAGTGCTCTATCTTTCCTTACTCGGTTGCTGGCGTGATGTGTTAATGCTTCTTTGATTGTTGCACCTAGTGCGTAACATGTTAGCCTCACAATTTGCCCCTTTCGCACAGATGAAAACCATGGCACTCTGATACATTGCGGATCGAGTCAGACAGCCGATCACACGTCGCGAAAACGGCGTTGGCAATTGACACAACTGTATCACGGGAGGATTTGATGCAAACTATCTACAGAATGTTCCGTAACCCATATTTTCCGCATGGACTGGGTAGGTACGTGCTCGAGGAGTGGCTGAAACAGGGGCGGTAGCTGGCGGCGGTATCGATCTGATACCACCCTAGGAGATCTCGATGTAAAGTAAACGAGATGACACATACTACATTTACTTATTAGAACTTGAACTACGTAGCTAGTTTGAGAATCTCTTGGCCTAATATGGGGACCTTCTTCTTACTGTCTCACCTCGCATAGACGACGATGGCCAGGGTGTCAAGCTCCAGGAGCACGTCGCCACGTTTTGCGTACAAAACGTGTTTGAGGCGCGATCTCGACCATGAACTAGGGCCACTACCATGTCCATCAACGCTAAACATGCATTGGCTGCTGCGAGGATGGCAGCTTATCATCTTTAAGATGGACGCTATCATCTAAGCTCCTCAGCTGTTTGTCTTGACTTCACAGCTGAGTTGCTCTATTGAGAGATTCCTCGCACGCGATGGCTGAAGATACACCAACTCCCACCATTGTATGTCAGAATTCCACATTCCCCCCTTCCTAACCCCTTTCCCACGCAATGAAAGCACCCAGCTGACTCTAGCTTAGAAAGTCATCATCGTAGGCGCCGGCCCTTCCGGCCTTCTCCTGGCTCTCAACCTCGCCCGGGAGGGTATTGTCGTCCGAGTCCTCGAGTCCGCCTCCAGCCCGGACACCCGGCCGCGAGCAACGCACTACGGCCCCGCTGGTGTGTATGAGCTCCGGCGGTCGGGTGTCCTTGACGCCATCATCCGCCGCGGAGGACTCAGACCCTCGGGCCTCACCTGGCGCTTCCCCAGCGGGGAGGTACTCGCCGAGCTGCCCAAGAACCCCATACCTACCGCAGATGGGGTAGTGAGCCTGCCACTCAACCTCGTGGTCGAGATATTACTTGAGAAGCTACGTGCGCAGCCGACTGCCGAGGTCAGTTTTGGACATCGCGTCCTGCAGGTATACCAAGACGACAACACAACTTGGGTAGAAATCGGGATGGACACTGGGCCGAATGGGGAGTGTGCAGTAGACAAGTCCACCCTCACGGCTGACTACGTCGTCGGATGTGACGGCGCCAGCAGCACGGTACGTCGTTGTCTCTTCGGAGATTCGTTCCCCGGCTTCACCTGGGACCTGTGGCTGGTGGCAGTCAACGTACGGCACCCGGGATTCGATGTTATGGGCTGGTCCGACATCAACTTCGTCATCCACCCGACCGAGTGGTGCATGGCCGCCCGCGTAGGCGGCCCGAACGGCCTTTGGCGGGTGACGTACGGGGAGGACGGCGGCCTGTCACAGGACGAGTGCGTAGCTCGCGTGGCCGAGCGCCTGCGGGCGGCTCTTCCTGGGCAGTCGACTGTCGAAGAACCTGACATCGTCAGCTTCAGTCCGTATCGCATCCATCAGCGTTGTGCCCCCCAGTTCCGCGTTGGCCGTATCCTCCTGGCGGCGGACGCGGCGCACTTGTGCAACCCAATGGGCGGGATGGGACTGACGAGCGGGATGGTCGACGTAGGCGGGCTATCAGACTGCCTCATCGGAATCTATCGTGGGGTTGCCACGGACGAGATTCTAGACAAGTACAACAGTGTCCGCCGAGGGATATACAAGAACGTGGTAGACCGGATCACGACAGCCAACCTCAAACGCTTGATGTCGGAAGCTGGTGCGGCTATTGAAAAGGACGAGTTTTTGAAGGCACTTCGGTCTGCGCCAGGTCCGGAGAGTGCTGCGATGCTCGCTAACGCCTTGAGGGTAAGACGCCCCGAATTCACTGTCTTTCATCGATGCTTGCAGACTAACTCGCGGTGTCCCGCATGACAGGCTCCGGGGCTGTTGAAACATGACTTTACGCAATATTATATAGGTCCAAAGGCGTCGATAAAGGATCTGGAGACGGCGGGAGTGCTGGGGATGTAACTGTATCTTCGAAAATATTGCAGAAGACGTAGACGCCGAGCGTTCTCTCTAACATGAGAGGACTGGCAGCTTACTGAAACTATCCAAGTATTACCGTACATTGCTTTCTTGCTAGGACTCTCTGAACCCTGTACTGGCAGCTAACAGTGCATTCGTTTGGAAGGAAGCACAGCTTTGTCGTGGTAGATGTTAGGTGTGGCAACAATACAAGCCAGCAGAATCGGACACAGCAGTGATGTGGTATGTGTTTGCGACGCCTGCGGACATTTTCGCTTTAACAAAATGCCTAGCAGTGCTCAAGGCTGGGCTTTCAAGAAGTAAGGTACCATCCGCCACAAGGTCGGTTCCTAATAAATCACTTTGCTTTGGTACGGGGCTCGGAACCAGTCCTGAGCCAAGGTCCTGGGGGTTCCACCGAGTCCGATGTCGATGAAGCGTCGTCCGGAAACGCTCCACGGGTATAAGCGACATGTGTCAGGTTCCAGGGGTGTGTTGTGTGTGCGGAGTCTTACAACATGGTCGTTGCGCTTTCTGAGCGAGATTCCCTTCGAGCGCGAGTCAGGGTCAGTCATGTGTGCCTTTCACTGCCTTTAACGCCTTTCAGCAACGAAACAATAACACGTGTTATAAGAGTTCTATTGAAAACCGTCTCATATCGATCAAGTTTCATAACGGCGCTTACCTTGTCTCGCGCCCGATGGGGTTCGTCTTGATCTGTCTGAGATGCGTTGCGCAGCACAGGGAGTTGGTCACGGCACCGAGAAGGTTGAGAGGCATGAAGAGGGCGAGGATGCTCGAGTTTCGTATTCTCGCCCTGTCTGAGGCATCTCTTGGAACGACGCAAACACGTCCTCGCCTCCTCGAGTCCTGGGCGTCCACTCCCCCAGGCACCACCGGCCCCTCAGTCCATGCCGCTCCCTGCCGTCATCACTTGCTCCCTATGGCCACCGCCGTGTCCTTTATCGCAGAATACAACCATTGTACAGACCCATTGGACCATGTCCTCAGCTGAGATCTTTCCGGCCTTCCATTTCTGATTGATGGAATCCTCTCCCACCGCCCTCGAAGGCGGCGACGAGGAGCCCAATGTACCGCACTGGCGCATCGTGCATGACCCGATCCTCTTGACACGGGCCGTTGTCAGTCACGACTGGATGGGCTCTGGGACGGAGGAAGACCCCTACTATATCGGCTTCATCCCCAACGACCAGCGCAATCCGCTCAACTTCGGCCTCGGCATCAGGTGGATGATCGCCGGCCTCAACGCCCTCGCCACCCTCGCCATGACCTTCTCCTCATCCGCCTACACAGGTGCCATCTCCGACATCTCCCAGCGCCTCTCCGTCGGTTCGGAAACAGCCCTCCTCGGCGTCTCCCTCTTCGTGCTCGGCTTCGCCCTAGGGCCCCTCCTCTGGGCGCCGCTCAGTGAGTCTCTCGGTCGCCGCGTAGTCTTCACGACCTCTTACGGTGCCTTTGTCGGTTGCAACCTTGTCGCCACCGTGGCTCCCAACATGCCCCTCCTGGCCACGAGCCGCCTCCTCGCCGGCGCCTTCGGGTCCTCGGCCCTCGTTCTGTCCGGCAGCATCGTGGTGGACCTCTTCTCGCCCGCCGACCGGGGCCGCGTCAGCGCCGTCTTCTCCGCCGCGCCTTTCCTGGGACCTGTCCTTGGCCCCATCGCAGGCGGGTTCCTGGGCGAGGCGGCTGGCTGGGCGGGCGTCGGCACCATGATCACAGCGGTCACGGGTCTGGTTTGGCTGCTGTATTATTTTCTCGTGCCGGAGACGTACGCCCCGGTGCTGCTCCGGCTGCGGGCGGCGGCGCTCACACGCGACAACCAGCAGCGCGGGACCGTGTTCCGCGCACAGATGGATCGAGTTCGGGCCGGCAGCGGTGAGGGGAAGAAATCCGCAGGTGCTGTGCTGCGGACGGCCATGACGAGGCCGTGGGCGCTGTTGTTCTCCGAGATCATCGTCATCGTCCTCTCGACGTACATGGCCGTTATCTTCGGGACCATGTACATGATGTTCGCGGCCTTCCCCATCGTGTTCCAGCGGGACTATGGCCTCCGACAGGGCGTGGCCGGGCTCGCGTTCCTCGGCATCGCGGCGGGCATGGTCGCCGCGCTCGTCTTCATGCTCTTCCAGAACCGAGCCTATGTGCGGGGGGCCCAGGCCTCGCCAACCGGACGTCTCGCACCGGAGATGCGGCTGAGGCCAGCGCAGTTCGGGGCCATCATGGCGCCACTGGGCCTGCTCTTATTTGCGCTGACCAACTCGCCCGAGTTCCACGTAGTACTTCCCGTCGCCGGGACGGCGCCGTTTGGGTTCGGCATGGTGGTCATCTTCCTCAGCCTGCTGAACTACATTATCGACACTTACACAGTCTACGCCGGGTCGGCTATTGCGGCCAGCACACTGCTTCGATCGCTCTTCGGGGCCGTCTTCCCCCTGTTCACAAAAGTCATGTTTGAGCGCCTGGGCGTGCACTACGGCGCCGGCGTCCCAGCGATCCTGGCGCTCCTGTGCGTGCCCTGTCCATTCGTCATGTGCCGGTATGGGAAGGGCATCCGAGAGCGGGCGAAATTCGCGCAGGAGGCGAGAGGGATCGCATTACGCATGGCTGGGGGGGCGGCCGACGAGAAGAAAGAGCAGCCATATTCTGAGACGTCAGGGCCGGCCGCTCCGGGTGAGATTCAGTGCTACGGCCGATACTGCCTCGGATGCGATGAGGATAATCTGTTCCATTGCCGGAATAAGGCGCTGTATTATAAGAAGGAGTCGGGGAATTTAGAAGACTAAGTATATTATATGACTAGGAACGGGACATGGATGTTATAGATAATGAGATAGCTGTTAAAACGACCACAGCGGACGAGAATAACCACACCCCAATTGGATAGCTAGCCCTCACGGATATCGGGGGCAAGTCGCAGAGGAAGGTGTCCAGCCTACTCCAACAGAGTAGGTAGCGGCTGCTAGTAGCACGACCGCGTTTGAGGTAGACAGTCTAAGGACTTCAGGATAGCTAGAAAAGTGTCTAATTAGACACTTTATCCAATGGGTCTTTGGCTGCGGAAGGTGGCAAGGCTTGAATGTCGGGTCGCAGCCTAAGAGTGCGGTGAGGGTTCGAGATGGACGGACATGCGACACCAGCAATGAGGGAAAAGAGGATTTCTGCAGCAGTGGGCAAGGAAATGAGGCATTGGAAGAGGATGTCATTAAAAAGGTTATTAATACAATGTTGAAGGAGAAGGGCATCACCATTACCTCACTGGAAGGTCTCGTTCCGTCACAGTGTTGATGATATCGATGTCTCTCCTGCATCGCCTGCTGCAACTAACTCCCCGTTTTAAAACTTCCCGGCCCGTAGCCCCCCCCGGCCTGATACTAAGGGCGGCCCCCGGCCCCCTTCCTAATCCACCGTCCAACCCGGCCCGCTTCACTATACCTATATAACATCAGCGACCAACCCCTCTTTCTAAAGCCTTTAAGCTTCAGTCTTAATATAAAGTTAGAGGCACCTTCTATACTGAAGCGGGCCGGGTTGGGCGGTGGATTAACAAGGGGGCCGGGAGCTGCCTTTGTCGTCTAATTAGGGGGCTACGGGCCGGGAAGTTTTAAAACGGGAGTTAGTCGCAGTAGGCGACGCAGTGTAACGGTTGTGCTAGACCGCTGTACCAGGGGGCAAAAGATTGGTCAATAATCGCTGTGGTGGCAATCATCTAGGCACATTACTGCACTATATAAGACCTCTATCGCTGTTCGGTGAACCAAGCCGTAACACTATAATACTAAAATGCTGCTTGAGGGTTTTAAATAATTTATTGTAATTTCTTAGTTCTAAGAGAGCAATCAGATTATAAGCCAAAAACAGGGATCAAAATAAGTGTTCCTAAAAGGTGTCTCTGTAAGATTATTTCTATTTTAGTTAGTAGCAACTTTCGCCAGGGTCCATGAATGGGGCCCACGTATCAGGCTCACCACGGCTCGCCATAACTCACCCACAGCTCAGGTTAAAGCAGCAACAGCTCAGGACTATAGATGACAATGGAAATTGTCAATGTCTAGATTCGTCTCAGATAATAAGCTGATGTATGAGAAAGCTGGGAAACGAACAACGAGGTGATGGCAATACATTCCAGACACTCTCCGTCGACGAGCCAACAGATTCCGCAACTGGGACCCACCACGATCATGGGTGGAAACTTGTTCGCTCGCTTCCCAAGAGATGCTGATTCGGACCTGGATGAATGGATTGGACGGGTGGGTTGGAGCAGAGGCAAACGGGGCTGAGGTTTGTGCACTGGATTTCTTGCATGAGCAAAAGTAATCGGAAACGCTTAATTTATAGTCCAACCATGACACCATTCAGAGGCGATTCACCAGGTGTCTTTGTCCTTTAAACAATGTTCCAATCTTATGAATTGATCCCTCGAACTCCGCAATGTGTATGAGTAGAACTGTCGACATCGGGGTAACAGTAGAACAAAGAGATCGACAATCAGTGACGTGCTTAGTGTCAGGAAGATGTCGTCTCCAACCCCAAGGAGTTAATTTTCTTGAAATCTCAACAGAGTCATTCTGTGCTAAAGTAGGGACAGTGCCATTCCCAAGGCCATTGCTCTAGGGTGGAGATGCTAAAAAGGGGGCTTCTGCACGTAGATTGTGTCGCGGATAAACCTGAAATTAGGAACTCCGCTGCTGAAGAAAAACATATTTCACCGATTTAAGAGCGACGGCAGTTCCGGGATCAAAAGAGCAGTATAATCAGAGACTCTCGATGTTAAGGCATGTCAATTTTATACACGTTTATACCCTGGATACTCCCGAACAATCTAGTCCTCCAAATGTACCATATTTCAACATATCACATCTCATCTCAGACAGTTCCTTGTTAGTCTACTGGACCGTCTTGACAAGGGTCTTCTTGACCTCAGCCACGACCGCAGCCGTCACCTCCTTAGTATTCGCAGAGCCGCCTAAGTCAGCCGAGAGGACGCCAGCGCCGCACACGCTTTCGACGCAGCGCATCAGCTTGGCCGCGGCATCGTCTTCGCCCAGCCAGGCCAGCATCTCGGCGGCCGTCCAGAAGGTTGCGACGGGGTTGGCGATACCCTTGCCGGTAATATCAAAGGCCGAGCCATGAATGGGTTCGAACATGGACGGGTTCTCGCGCGTTGGGTCTAGGTTGCTGGTCGGGGCGATGCCGATGGAGCCGGCGAGGGCGGCCGCGAGGTCGGAGAGGATATCGGCGTGCTGAATTTGAGTGTTAGGATATCGTCTTCCATGGGACGTTCTGTTTCGTTGACTGAGAAATAAAGCTTACCAGGTTGGTGGCGACGATGGTGTCCAGAGTCTCGGGTTTCAGTACCATGCGAGTCGTCATGGCATCAACGAGCATCTTGTCAACAGTAACATCGGGAAACTCCAGGGCAACCTCAGCGGCCACCTCATCCCACAGAACCATGCCATTCCGCTGAGCATTGCTCTTAGTAACAACAGTAATAAGCTTGCGGGGCCGCTTCTGGGCCGTCTCAAAGGCGAAGCGCATGAGGCGGGTGATGCCGTGGCGGGTGAAGATGGACACTTCGGTGGCCGTCTCCCAGGCCTGGCCGCGGTGCGAGCGGCCGCCATGGCCGGCGTACTCGCCCTCGCTATTCTCGCGGATGATGACCCAGTCCAGGTCGCCGGTTTTGCAGTTGCGCAGTGGCGACTGCGTGCCCTGGAGCACCCTGGTCGGACGCACGTTGGCGTACTGCTGGAAGGGCTGGCAGATGGCGAGGCGGAGGCCCCATAGGGAGATGTGATCAGGGACGTCTGTATTTGTGTAAGAAAATTATTTCAAAGGGAGACTAGGGGTTGCAGGGTTGAGGTTATCATATAAAACTTACCAGGGGCACCAACGGCGCCAAAGAGAATGGCGTCGTGCTTCTTCAGCTCCTCCAGGCCGCCGTCCGGAATATACTTTCCAGTCTTCTTGTAGGTGTCAGAGCTCCAGTCGTAGTGGGTAAAGTCGAGATCAAAGGTCTGCAGCGTCTCGGCCAGGGCCTTCAAGACCTCGATGCCAGCCTCGACGACCTCGGGGCCAATGCCATCAGCAGGAATGGAGGCGATGCTGTACGCCTTCTTGGAAGCCAGCGCGCTAGGAGACATTGTGGAGATTAAGTGTGTGAGTTGACTGGGGTTTGAGAGTGTGTGAGTGAGTGTTGCGGTGAGAAGTGATTGTTATGCAGACTCGTGATTGAACAAGCCGTCTTTTGTAATCGTTGCTTCTCCAAGACTTCTCCGACCGCGGACGTTGGATCCGGTCATTTCATGCTACGCCTCGTCTGGGGCAAACTGACGATGCTATGCAGAAGCGGACGAGTCATGGTCCGGCGGACATTTCATAGTCCGCTCGCCCATGTCATGTAGAACGCGTATCCACGTCACCGCATCAAATCATCAGATGTTAGTTTGAACCCTCATTTTTTTCAATGGTGCCGGCATCCGGACATGGTCCGTGGAGAAAGTGCGGGGAAAAGAAAAAAGACAATCTGAGATTTCTTGCTCAATGGTGAGATTTAGTTTGATGCTGTAGATGGAGGACCGAGATGGAGATGGAGATGCCGAGTGCGGGGAGGGCGCGGAGGTGCAAGGCCGCGGTTGCGACTTCTTGACGACTTGAGGTGTTTGCTGCACTTGACGAGTTCCAATTCAGCATTGATTCTTCTAACATCTCAATTAATCCCATCTCGAACCTCGACGCCATGATAGACCCCAAAGCCGTTGATGCCGTTCTGGCCATCTTTGTTCCCCTGATCCAGGCCCACCGTCAGACATCCCCATCGTCAAGCCCGTACGTATTGGGGCTGTCGGGCTTACAAGGCAGCGGCAAGTCGACATGGGCCGCCGCTTTGTCTGCGGCTCTGATTGCTCAGCACGGCCTCAAGACGCGGATCTTGTCCCTGGACGACCTGTACTCCGACCACGCTGAGCTTGTGGCCCTGCGCGAGGCAAACCCGGATAACGGGTTGCTGCAGACGCGAGGACAGCCTGGTACCCATGACGAGGCCCTCGCTCAGAAGTTTTTCAGCCAGGTCCTGTCGGTCAACTCGAACAAGAGCCCCGATGCCTTCATCAAGTGGCCGGCATACGACAAGAGTCTTCATAGCGGCCAAGGCGGCCGAGTTCCCGTTGAGCAGTGGGAAAAAGTCCCCGTGAGCGAGGGCCTCGACGTCCTCATCTTCGAAGGCTGGTGCCTCGGCTTCCAGCCCTTGTCCGCAGCCCAAGTCGAGGCCAAGTGGGAGGCGGACAAAGCTCACGGCGAGCCTCAAACCGAAGAGACAGCGCTGGTCCGCACGCTCGCCGGCCACGCCTTGAGT
The DNA here is from genome assembly GCA_020744375.1 of Dactylonectria estremocensis. Lineage (NCBI taxonomy): Eukaryota > Fungi > Ascomycota > Sordariomycetes > Hypocreales > Nectriaceae > Dactylonectria > Dactylonectria estremocensis. The sequence continues at coordinate 3,245,174 of JAGMUU010000004.1, forward strand.
CATCTACAGCTCATCAACGACAACCTCGCGCGCTACTGCGACTCGTTCGCGGGCCCGCGCTTCTTCGACGGCTTCCTGCACCTCAGCACGGACAGGCTGATGCACGTCTACGAGTGGCGGTTGGGCCAGGAGGAGGCGTTGCGGAGGCACAAGCCGGGCATGACGGACGAGCAGGTGGTTCGCTTCGTGCGGGGGTACATGCCCGCGTATGAACTATTCCTAAGCCGCCTTCAGACGGAGAGCTTCTTCAGGGGGCAGTCTGGGGACAAGAAGCATGTGCAGGTTGTACTCAATAAGGGGAGGGAGGTGGAGCAGGTCAAGGAGCTGGAGTAGACACTTTCGAATAGCTACATCTAAGAGTCTTGGGCTGCTGAGCGCACAATTGAATAGTCCGCGTTTGTACATCCAATGTCATAATCATGTCATGGCCACTCTACTAGTCCGCGGTCTCATCCGGTACTTGTCAAGTTGATCAACTCTGCATGGCAACATGACTCTTTTGCTTTGGCCACCTCCCCGGGATATTACTCCAACTCCCATCCATCCCACGTCCCCCATTTCTAAGCCCCCGCTCTTGCCTCCCCCCCGGCGGCTTATTCTTTGTCCGCCGCTAAAGCGCATCTAAGGTTGAGGTCTAGATCCGGTCTAATGGCAGTTGACTTTGGGGAAAATCTGGGGCCCCGGGGGGGTTTGGACGGACGGCGGAGAAGAAGGCACGGTCAGGCCATGACAAGGTAATAATATATGCGGGCAGCTTGTTCATGTTCGACCCCCTTCGTGAAATATAAGATGCCATTCCAGCCGTCTCTCGAAATTGAGATCACCCTCCCTAGCAACCACTCTCCTCAACCATCCTCTTCACTTCCTTTCTCCCCCCCCCGAGAACCCAACAACCATGACGGCAGACACCAAGCGAAGCAGCATCGAGCGGAAGCCCGATGACGCCTTTGTCGAGATGTCGGCCGACCCCATGGAGAAGGGCGGCGTGCTGGGCGAGGAGGCCGACTACTCGGGCGCCGTCAAGAAGACGAGCCCCGAGGAGATTCGCCTCGTCCGCAAGCTAGACTTTCGAATCATGCCTACGCTGTGGGCCATGTACTTTCTCAATTATGTATGTTCAACTCTGAGTTGTGGTTTGTTGATGTGTTCTCTTGCTAACTTGGACGTTTCTAGTTGGATCGAAATGCCATTGCTCAGGCGCGGCTGAACGACTTGGAGGAACATCTTGGCCTCGTCGGAACCCAGTACAACACTTGCATCTCGATTCTCTTCGTTGGGTAGGTCGTCCAGGACTTCGAGTCTCTAAATCCTCCTACTAACGAATCTTAGATACCTGCTCATGCAGATTCCTTCCAACATGCTCATCTCGTCCAAGCGCGTCCGTCCCTCGGTCTACATGTCCATCTGCATGATGACATGGGCTATCGTGTCCGCCTGCACCGCCCTGGCCAAGAACTACCACAGCCTCGTCGTCCTCCGTTTCTTCCTGGGTGTGACTGAGGCGCCCTTCTATCCTGGCGCTCTATACCTCCTGTCCATCTTCTACACTCGCAAGGAGATTGCCACGCGGCTATCGATTCTGTACTCGGGAAACATCTTTGCCACGTCTTTTTCCGGTCTCATTGCCGCGGCGACTTTCAACACCATCGACGGCGCCCAGGGCCTGCATGGCTGGCAGTGGCTGTTCATCATCGAGGGTATCCTGACCTTTGTTGTCGGAATCGTTGGCATCTTCACCTTGGCCGATAGCCCGCTGACCACTCGCTGGTTGACCGAGGACGAGCGCCAACTCGCCCACGGCCGCATGGTCAAGGACACGGTCGGCCTCGAGGAGAGCAAGGGAGCGCGAGCCGGCTTCTACCAGGCCATCCGCGACCCGCGCCTGTGGCTGCTCTGCTTCATCCAGAATATGCATCTGTCGGCCTGCTCCTTCAACAACTTCTTCCCCACCGTCGTCGGCTCCCTGGGCTTCAACCGCACTATCACCCTGGTTCTCACTTGCCCGCCCTACCTGGTCTCTGGTTTCTTTGGCTATCTCGCTGGCATGTCCTCGGGCAGATACAACGAGCGAACGTACCACATCACCGTGTGCATGGGTATCGCGCTGGTCGGATACATCATCTCGTGTGCGACGCTCAACACGCCCGCTCGCTACATTGCCTGCTTCTTGTTTGCTAGCGGTGCCTACGCCGTCAACTCGATGATTCTGGGCTGGGTGTCTGCAACGCTGGGATCGACGCCTGAGAAGAAGTCGGTCAGTTTGTCCATCGTCAACGTCGTGGCCAATGCGTCATACATCTACACGGCCTACCTGTACCCGTCGAGCAACGGACCCCGCTACTTGATTGGCATGTCCAGCAACGCCGCATTCGCCGTCATGTGTATTGCCGGAACCTGGGTCCTCCGAACTTGGCTCGTTCGGGAGAACAAGAAGCTTGACCGCGAGGGCGATACCCAGGCTGTTAGATATGCTTACTAGGCACGGAAGACTTGAGATACCGCCAAATTACAGATGTTCAGGGATTGTGGCAACACAATGGGCTATCTGCTACAACGGCAGGCTGATGATTGTTTATGGTTCAGGGGTTGTTGGTCAACCAGGGGGTTATTTCTTGTACAATTGCTCTCACAATTATTTGAAAACAATGCCATTTGAATTTGCATGGTAACTTCGGCCTTTCATCGTAAGACCCGTGACAAGTCTTTGTTAGCGAGTGAAGTTTTCGCAACGTAACTGTGGTGTTCAGCTAGGTAGAGTATTCCGACATTCAAGATGCATGAGGAATCGCCAGCGGCGTAAGAGCGCGAAACGAGTTTCCAAGAAATTGTACGCAGCTTACATGTTCAATGTGGCTGGATTGTTTCTCACTTAATTTTGCATTAGGCTTCAAGGATAAATTTGACCTGTTTCAGTAGTGAATTGTTCGCGTAGTTTACAGCACGTGGATCTAATCAATATCACAACAGGACGATTGATGAAAAAAATTATACAAGACCATAGCTCCTTATCGCGGTAAATACAGGATACCTTAACGCAACATTACCTTAGATAATTCCACGTTGGATCAATAGAAGCATCAAACTCCGCAGCGACGAGAAACGGATTATCGATGGCACTGAATGAACTAGCAAATAGTTGGTCATACCACATCATCGACTCTTGGCCCTCGACGGGTCCAGTGTCCATGGGAACATCAAGGGTATTGGCAGCCACGGGGAACGAAGAGGAAGGGTCTTGGGAACCTGGGAGACCTGGCTGGTTAGCAGGAATAGCTGAAGAGTCGACGCCATAATTGACGTCGGTGTTGCCAAACGACTGCGCTCGCAAATGGCGCTGTCGCAGAATCGCGTCCGGTTGCAGATACCCCGTCATTCTAGACGATGGGATCGTGTTTTGATGTTGCATGCTTGCTTCTGGGCCGCTGTTTACGATCTGTGTTATGGTTCCAGGCTCATTGAAAGGTCTCCCTGGAGCTGTATCAGCGTCGCCATTACCGGCAGCAGGACCCCACCCTGATACAGTCCCTCGGCGCTTGTTTTCTGTCGAGGTTGATTCGGGACCATCAGATGGTGCACTTTGAGATGTTACAGTCCTATATAATGCATGGGAACCGGACAGTGTGTCGGCCGAGTCTTGAGCAACGGGCAGGGTAGACGACAACTCTCGGACGGCGGAAATAAGTTCTTCGATAGCTTCAAGGCAGTACTCCGGCCACGCGGTGTCTCGAGCAGCTAGGTGACTGAGCATGTCCTTTCCAGCCATAACGTGCCTTTGAATAGACATTAGAATGATGAACAGAACTGAGTGGAAAGTGGATGGCATTACCTCAAAGCACTGTCCAGCGGGACCTGGCTCTCGAAAGCGGCGTGGACAAGAACAAAGGTGCTAATCCACATGGCCCAAGTGAATGATGGCCAGAGAAGCGGCACTGCCAATCTCCGCTCGGCTCGATCATTGCTAATGCGGTGGTGTTTGCGATGTCTCTTGAATATAATACAAATCGACTTTGCCGCAGAGATGCAGGCTTGGAAGGCCGAAGAGTAGGAGGGAGACGAGGCCTCGGACGCCAAACCAGGGCGGTTCAGGCAAATGGTGGACTCATGCTTGAGGTAAAGCAGCATTAGTCGGTGGCTGGAAGAGATCTTGGGTTGACTGGGTGTGTCGGTGTCGCTCAGATTGTCCCCTTCTTCCTCTTCTTCGACTACATCCTGAATTTCGTTTGACCATTTTGCCAGCTCCGTCTGAACAAACGCTGTCCGATCAGCAGTGTCCTGACGTTTGAGTATGGACTTGTTGCGGAGTTCCAGAATAAGCCCACGGATTCTAGCTTGTTTGGCGAGATACGTGAGCAATTGGAGCTTTCCAGCTCCGTCGGCGGTATCATTGGGTCCGCCATGATGCTCCTCGCCTGGGTAGCAGACATCCATGTCATCGTCTTGGATATCCAACGGCAATCCGAGGGATTGGCAGAGGAATCTCTCGAGAATATAGATGCACCAGAAGACACGGCGGCGAACGGATGCCTCTTCTGGGGTGAAGAAGGGAAATCGCGTCGGGCACCGATGGAGCCCCAGGTGAAAGGCCATGCGAACGATCAGCCCTCCCAAGCGAGACGCTGCGTTCAGACACAGCATAGAGGTCAAGAATAACTGGATGGCAAGGGCTGCCTGGGTCGCTCGAATTGAAGCCGGCTGGCTGAGTGCGAATTGGGAGCTTGCGACAGCTTCCTCGACACTTTGAAACACCAGGGCCAACGGGATGGGTTTAGCAAGAGGGTGACTTTGGCGGCTGTCGGCAAGCGAGATGGATAGTATCGATTTGAGAATGACAGAGTCCAAGGCGGGAATGGCTGATATTCCTCGCTTCGAAGCGTCTTCGAATATCCTTAGTGTGTCTGGACCATGGAGAAAAGGCAAGGCGGGATGCCAGGACTCAAAGAAACTCTTGGACCATTCGACCAGGTCTTCGAAGCTTGGTTCAAGTCTACCCACCTCTGGGTCAGTGAAGACTTCATCGGGCTTCCATAAGAGTTTCTGTCGGGCAGTCTTCGTAGAGGCCGATTGTCGAAGCTGATCGTCTTCTCCTGGTACAAGATTATTGATAGATGTCGCCTGGGTCGTCCTGGTGGCAGACCTTCTGGCCAACCTGAGATACACGGCCCGGATATAGTGAATGCCGCTGCCGCTGCCAACGAAGCGAGCCACATCATGCTCGCCGTTATCACGCATTAGCCCATACTCGCGAGCCGGCTGGGATCCAGATATCGATCGTTTCCGCTTGCGCGCTTCCGCCGAGTAGCCCGGCGTCGAGCATGAGGCCGTCTCGGAGGCGCTGAAGGGTGACTGGTGAGTGGCCATCACGCTGTGACTCCCCGCGGAGCCATGTGCCAGGGATGGATCAGGGTGAGGGTTCGTAGCCGAGGCGACTCTTTCGTGTCCACGGTGAGAAGAAGGCTGCATCTGAGAGCCGCGTCGCGTGTCAAGTAGACCTGACTCGAGCACTCCAGGAATGATGCTGAAGCGGACAAAGAAAGGTCCGAAGCGGGGTCATTATTGGAACTTCGTTTAGTCGAGGCGGTGGGGCCTCACTCTCAGCGACCTATGCTAACCTGGAGTCCTGGACCACCAAGGCCATTTGCATACAAACGATCGGCCATTGCGCAAGAGCAAATGGCCGATACTGAATTCGACGAGGGTGATGCAGGGCAGGTTCTGAATCCCATTGCCTGCAGTCACTGTCGGCAGAGAAAACGCAAGGTAAGCAGCCTCTTACACCAAAACGCAAGGCTCGGATGAAGTCGGGTTGCACAACAGAACTGAGAGATTAACAATGTTTGATAGTGTGATCGTCAACTGTTTGTTCCCCTTTTTACGAATCTTCATACTCTTAAACTGAACAATTCGTATCATAGTCCCCACTGCCTTCAATGCAGTCATGATCCTTCTAACTGTCACTATCCGGAGCAAAACAAACGGTCTGCTACTCCACCCTGGACGTGTTGTCTTATCAAGTGCTAACAATTTAACAGGGGGATTCCTATCGGCTTCATCAATCGATTAGAAGCAAGACTTCTTGAGACAGAGGATGCTCTCTTTCGAGTTCTGCAGTCCGTGGGCCAACACCCTGTAGATGAAACAAGTCCACTGCACCATTCGCGGCAAAGCAAAGCAGACCGCATAAAGGAATGGGACAATTTACCGTTACAATCCATTGAAGACATAAATAACTGGTACCAACAAAGAAACGGGGCCAGCCCTTCGAGCGCAGGTGATAGCCTGATAGACAACCCCCCGCCGCAACTCAGTACAGCTTGGCCCCCTCGTGCACCCAGTCAGATCACAGTGCCAGTACCAGCGCCAGCGCCAATTACCGAAATGCCCGAGGTAGTGGCGCACACAAATGAGCTTTTGAAGAGTGTACAACCTGCTTCAGCATCCAATGGAGCCAGCATGTTGGAAGAGTCATGGGAGGTGACCCCACAGCTGAGCGATAGTAAGGCTAAGGATCTGGGACTCAAACACCCCGATTTGTATTTTTAGGGACCTGAAGAATTAGTTAATGAACAACACTTGTTTATAGTTGACCCCTTTTATTCCAGTAATTTCACTATAATAACCACAGAGATGTAGGCGCCGTCGCTTTGAAAAGCGACTCAACTTCATTCCCAAACAACCGTCCTACTCCTATCCGTCGATAAGAGTTGAAGTTTTGCCTCTTAGCCGCCTTTAAAATGATGATTTCAAGAGATGACTGATATCCAAGCCAATTCCCATACGCGAGACCGCCTCGAGTATTTTCCGTTGTGAAAACTGGAAATGCATACAAGTCGCCACACTGCTCGACTGTCTCGTCTTGTTGGTACTCTGGATGCTCGATGGATGCCCAGTCGAGGATTACTTTTGGAATCGAAGGTAGCGCCGCCCTTCGCCACATGTCTCTTCCAAAGTTAGGCTCGTGGCCCGTCAAAGTCGCCGCGGTATTTAGTAGCCTTTCGACTGAGGTCGAGGCCCCTCCCTATGGACCTAGTTAACGCCAACAATTACATGTCTCATTGCTTTTTTCCCAGTCTCGCCGGGCTCCGGAATCGTGGCTAGCATGAGCAGGAGCGGCTGAACCGTTTGCTATTAGTATTACTAGTTGCCTGTCTCTCAAGTCAAATTACCACGTCGCACTCATCTTCCAACTGCCCCAAGGAATTATTTCTCTTCTTAACCATATTTTACACCCTCAACCTTCGGACCCACCTTCAGCTTCAACTGCCTCAGCAAGTTCATGTACCATCATCATCATGGCTTTTCATTTTGGGTTATTCGAGTGGAAAACGAACCGATCAAGAGGTAGCTCGAAGACCAGGAGGAAAACCCGACGGAATCTTCGGCATGACTTGCTTATACTCACCGGCGCAATCTCGTGCCTATCTTTCGTCATGAAATCTATACTCTGCATAGTCGAACTGGCAACGTCCTCAGTGAAAAATTACGATACTGCCGTTGGCTCTCAAAGAACGATCCTAACAATTATCTACGCGTTCCTTATCGCCACATTTGTCACATCTGTCGTCCAATTACTCAATTCTCTACTATTTTGGCATCGCAGAGATAAGGTCAACCTTCGATGTACCATTCTAATCGCCGCGGACGTTTTCAGTAGTATACTCACTTTCGTACCCGTGCAACTAAGCATGTCATTTCAAGACATCATAGATTTGGAAGGCATCGCAAAAACATTCGCAGATCTCTCATGACGATTTGGCATCTCTACAGGACAAATTTCTGAGATTGCGCAACTTTACACGAGCACTCTTTGTGGTCGATGGCCTTGAATTGGCTGTTCATCTTGTCGCCGTTTTATTTTATATATGGCTCTTGCCAGCACGATGGAGATTGCCTAATCGCTACCAGCCTACCTTTCGTCACTCTCAGAGTTGTGCAGCCGATTTGAGCAGCTCTGAGGTTGGCCGATCTTCCCTTCACTGTCAAAATCTCAGTTCTTCCCCTCTGGCAGCCCTTTACCGAGATCACGACGAGAAATGGACGCTGTCACATCGACAGAAGAGCAAAAAGGTGATCCCCAATCATGTATCATTCGGGACTCAGTCTGATCCTAACATCGCTATAGTTACCGGCTGTACTTCCCCTCCCCGCGCAAAGCCAGTCACAGTCTACCAGTCGGCTTTTAAGAGGACCACAGTTCCATCCAGTTACTGGATATTGGGGAAGGAGGGGAACATCCCCCGTCTATAGTTGGCTTACGGCACTTTATTTTCTAGTCGCTTCAGTATGCGCGGTACTTGAAACTATCAATTATAGAATCATACGAGGACGGAATTCCCAATTCCCTCTGTACGTACCCAATCGACCCTACCGCAGAGAAAGTCCCAAGACTAACTGAATTCGTTCGTGGAGCTACCCCCATCTTGGCCTCGCCTACATGTGGGGATATTTCCTGCTTGCTGCCAGTATTGTCGTGTCAATACGCTTTCGGATTGACATGAGCCGGAAGTTTTGACGTCGATGTTGTGTAGATTTATTTCTAATCACCACGCTTCTGGTCTATCATGTTGTTGGAGTTGTTTTTTACATCCTCCGATGGAAGGCTTTGGCATATGGTTTTGAGCTATCATATCCCCTCCTGGGATTTTTTAGCTTGGTGCCAACAGTGTGGGGTTTTCCTTTCTTCCTTTTTCTTTGTTACTTACTATTTGTAGTATGATGCTTTTGAACCAGATATCCGTGCTTCAACTCATTTGAGTGAACGCAAGAACGAACTTCTGGTCAAAGTTTCCTTAACCAAGTCCCAGACCTTCAGCACCGCTCAAGGGGGACAGTGCTCAGATCCTGAAGCTCAAGAGCAATGGGCGTAAAAGAATCTTGAACTTTTCTTGAAGCTGACTACATATTTGGAGGATAGAGGAGGCAGTCTACATCAAGCTGCTCCGCCAACTCCAGAAGTTCCCGTGGGGATAGCCCCGCCATTGCATTAGCTGCGAAGTTATCCCATCCCGTTTCATCAATAATCTCATGTTCCTCATGCTCCTGTTGCTCAGGTACATTGTGATGTACTTCGTCCTCTACGCGCGGGATTTCTGGCAAGTCGGGTTGCTCACTAACCGGAGTGAAAGCAGACAGTTTCTGCTCAAGTTGGCTAAGCTCCACCTTTCGGAGAGGTGCCACTAAACTGCCCTTTGATATCATTGTGTCGAGGATATAGTTGATGTCGTCACGCCAGCTTTCGTCATGGAGGAGATAAGGACAGATGACTGGTATCAAATGAAGTAGAAAAGCAGAGGAAGAAGCATATTCGACTTGGAAGGGCAGGAATGATTCTAAAAGCAACCGTTAGCCAATTGTGTCGTGGATTAGTCGGTTGTGAGAACCTGCCTAGTAAATCTTCATCAGCCAGCGCTCGAAGGGTACTTAAGACTGTCTGAGCAGAGTCTACGCATGATTGTATAAGCGACGCGACAGGGGGCGAAAGATTGATTCCGCGCGAGACCTGTGTCGTGGCCTGTTCGATATGCATATGGAGGGCGCACATGATTTGCGGTCTGGTCGTTAGAACCACACACTGAGCTGATATTAGAGTCTGGTCGCTAGGGGAACTGGCCATGCTGACTTACATAGTGGTAGCCCAAGATCAGACGTGTAGCAGTTTGTGACGCCTTGCTGATGGAGTCTTGGAAGTAGGTGCTGATGAGAGCATTAAGATCTCGGGACAGCTCCGCTAGATTTCTCAGGATCGACTGGGTGTCCGTGAGGAGGGTGCCATCAAAGTTCTTCCCAACACCATAGACAGCTAAGAATGCAGTAAGTAACATTTCCCCTCCCTCGAGGTCAAAGGCCAAACTTACTCGTCAATATTCGAGTCGTCAAGCGTGACAGCCGGACCTGGAGCGTCATTGTCAATGCATCAAGTGAGTTGTCCATCTGGGACGGGAGCTTTGTGGTGATGTCTTCATCTCGAATGGAGCTCGTTGCTCCGATGAGAGCCGCCCAGTCGAGGTCCAACATGTAGACAATCCAAAATACAATATGACACCGTTTGGAGTGCTCTACACCTACTACGTCCTCTCTCATATGCCGGTGCATCCCTGCAAGGACGCATATACGCAGGGCCTGCCCAATCTAGCGAATGGCAATGGCCATGGTCAGAACGCTTACTGCAATCAGGACTCCGACAGCACGTACATGTTGGAAAGCAGGCACCCTCATATCAACCGACTGGAAATAAATGGCCGCCAACGTAAGCGCTTGAGCTGCGACAACTGGATCGTTGTCAATTTCCGCCAGATCTGGGAGCAGTGACATGGCTCGAGAAGCATAATTGTAACCAGGCGGTTTATCGTTCTTCTTTCCGTTGCCCAAAAACGCCTTTCCAAATGCTAGCATAAGCAAAAATTGGGAGTACCAGTGCCTGCATCTCTTCGCCTTCGTAGGCGCGTCTGCGTACAACTCTTTCATGTTGCGGAAGAATCGTTGTTCGTCAAGAATTTTGGCCAGGGGACCGAGATAAAAAGTAGCAGTCTTCACCAAAAAGAGGGCATAGTCTGAAGGGGGCAAATTAGACACGTCGGGTATTTCATCGGGCCCTAGAGGTCGTCTTTGCATTTTAAAGGCAACACCATCAAGATGCCATGGAGGAGGTTCGCAACCGGCGTCAGAAAGATGCTTTCCAACAAGAGATAGGACGCGGCGACAGAACGCCCAGGATGACGAGGGACCCATGTACCCTGAGGAACGGTAATTAGTGTCTCGTATTCATAGGGGACGACTGGAAACTTGCAGTATCTTCCGTTTGCTGCTTGTGCAAAGGTGTAGTCATTGTCCACAAGGGGATTTTGCTGAAAGGCTGGCTCTACCCTGTCTAGGGTTGGTTCCGTGGCGCTTCTGGGACGAACACTTTCGGATTCATTCTCTTGAGATGTTCCAGGAGTCAAAGCTGTCGTGGATCAGCACAGAAGGGCTTGACTTGACTGGTGCGTCTTACCCGGGTCAACCATCTCGCCTTGACCAGATGTCATTGGAATCTCGTCAACGTCGGCCACCGTCGCTCCGACATCCGGTTTGCCCGAACGAAGATGCCGTCTTGACCATGCCTCATTCTCTAAGAAAGTGTCTGAAGAACTTCCTTCTTGGCGACTCTCCAGGGCTCGAAGATAGCTGGTGGTGGGGACGCGGGTTAGACTCATCCGGAAGCGGGGTGAAACAATTACAAGAGAACACCAAAGACTCACCTCTCCGGGACCGACACCCGCTTGTCTGTGGCGGGAAACTGACAAGGAACATGCTTTCTATCGCACCTTGTACAAGGCTGAGAGCCTGAGCACTTGACCTTCATGGACCGACATCGATTGCAACTGTAGCAAAGAGTGTCAGGGCTGCAAAAACGCCACCGAAGTGGAGACAATGAAAGCAGGAAACACGCACGCCTTTGTACATTTCTTGGCTACTCTGGAACGCTGTGTGGTATTTGGCATGTCGGCGTAGGATATGGACGATCGGGCGTGGCAGCGGTCTTAGTAGAGTGTCATCGGACAGGCTACAGATATGTTCGGGGGATGGTTCCGACTATAAGTAACATTCGGTGATGGAGAATGATAACGCTTATCTGCGGCCTGATTTGTCACTCGGGTGCCGGTGCCGACACCGGCGATATCAGAGGAAAATTCCGTGAACATTCCAGACAAACGCGTCAGGCTTCACAAATAACCTTTTCACATATGAAGGACGAGTTCATTTACCGTCTGTAGCAAATGCACCATCAAGAGTATGCGATATATCCCTCGAAACAAAGCTTCATCTCTACCAACTGCTGTACATGCATTCGCTGCGCTAAGAGCACTCCCCTCGTCTCTGAGAATGAAGTCTTCAAAAACTGCCACGGCGGCTGCTGCTCTGCCAAACGTGGCGAGCGGATACTCAGTTGTCCAACGTTTTGATAAATTCGAGCATGTAGTTGCTCAGCGACCTGATTTCGATCACTCCACCTCTCCAATCAAAGTTACTAAGTCACCCGACTCAACCTGGTCCTTCGGTGATGGTGTTCGGAACAACTCCCCATTAGCTATTGAGTCGACCGCAAAGGCTCACAGAGAAATCGACCCATACTCTGAAGATCGCTCTGTTGTTCAAAACTACAGGCTTTTGATCTCTGGAATTGCCCCTCGCCCGATAGGATTCATCAGTACACTCTCCGCCGATGGCAAAACCAAGAATCTCGCGCCTTTCAGTTACTTCCAACTTGTCGACCATGACCCGCCCATGTTCATCGTCAGCTTCTCATCAAGACTCGGCTCTGTCAAGGACACTTATCAGAATTTGAAAGACACCGGCGAATGTGTCATTAATACTGTTTCGGAGAACATGATTGAGGCTGTTAGCGCATCCTCCATCGATACGCCCTACGGGCTATCTGAGTGGGATGTCAGCGGTCTGCACGAGGCACCCACAACAACCGTGAGGCCATCACGTGTTAAAGAGTCTGTCTTTTCCGTTGAAGGCCATGTTGTCGATATTAAAGAGTTTGCTCCCCATGTGGCCGGTATGAGCAGTGCGGCTATAGTCTTGATCAAGGCAACGCGGTTCTGGGTTCAAGAGGATGCGGCGAACCATGACTTTAGCCACATTGAGCTGGAAAAGTTGCGGCCTATTGCGCAATTAGGCGGCATGTCCTATGGTCGTATCACTTCGACATTTGAGTTGCCCCGGATGCGGTGGATAGATGAACAACCCAAAAGCGAGCTGCTCACAAAGTTAGAAAAGAAGTAGGACGAATGATGCTGTCCATTCTTGCCTGTATAATTTTTCTGAGTGAATTAACTAGATGTACTGGACTTTCAATAAAGCTAGACACGATTTCTTAAAAGTTTGGTGTGAACGTGAGAGTGTACAGAGACTCTAGGCATAAGACCTACAACCTCTTTCCCTTTGGCTAACAAAAAAAAAACAGCCCACTGTCTGCCACGGATCTCATCGCCTACCGTAACGGTTTCTTCTAAACAATATTGTTCTACTACGTCTACCTAAAAATTCGCCGCCGAACTTCCTGTCTCATCGCTTCCGCCATGTGCTGAGTTCTCTCCACCGCCCCACGATTCTCTACTGCCCTGCGGTAAAGGTAACCCATGCATTCTCCAACCGAGCCCCAAGGAATACACTTCAGTATCCGAGGAGACTTATCCCCAATCTTGGGATCACCGACAGACTTCTCGTAGTCCTGCAGCAGCTTACAACTTAACTCATCTGCCATACCCAAGATTTGACCGCACTCCAAGAATGTCAATGGGAGACCAGCCCTAACCCTCTGCTTGTGAGTCTCGAGTCCCTTCTCCGCGCTTGCGGCGTTGTGCGTCGCCAGAAACAGGGCAGCGTCGGGAAACCCCATGCCCTTTGCTGCTTCTGGCATTCTTCGAGAGATGAACATGTCGACAATGTCGTTATAAGAACGGTCAGTGTCCTCCTTTGTGTCGTGGATAAGAGACCGGATTTCATTTTCGATGTAAGCACCTCGGACGAGCTTGACAGCCACAGTCCAGCCTTCCTGAGCAGCCAAAGTGATATGACGCTCAGCATTGGATCTAGCTCCCTTGAGATAGCCTTGAATCGTGTTGTACATTAGAGCTTGACCGCCGCGGTTATGCTTTCGCATCAGCGCGATAGCCCACTCATCGAGGACACGTTGCAAGGCTTGTTGCTCGGCGTCGAGCCAGACTCGGCATCCTCTCTTCCTTGCCTTGTCACAGATCTCACCTATGGCTATCTCAAGATACGCAGGCATTGGTTGGCTGTCTTGCATCGCATCTAAAGAGATCGGACCAGCACCTGTCAATCTGCAATCATGTTAGTTGAGCTTGTCTGCGGGGAAACTAGACGACTCACTTCAACGCGATAAAGTCCCCATCGTTAAGCATTTCCAACGTCTCCAAGTTTCCCCTCTTCCACTCATCGATGACTGCGTAATTTTTTGGCCCATAGGTGACATCTTGCGACTGAGCGTGATCAAGTGCCTCCACTGGATCAAGAACGACCTCTTTGGCGTAACCTAGGATAACACCATGGTATCCCAGCTTTCGAACCTCATCCACAGCCTTAGAGACCTCTTGTGAATTGGTCCCAGCGCAGAAATGGTTGTAAACCACCCACCTGAGCACTCGATTAAGAACAGGGTTTTTGTCTGCGTTCAGGAGGGTGGCATTTGAGTTGGTGAGAAGAGCCAAGAAGCCTAGAGACGGCCGAAGTAGCCAGCCCTTGGACATGACTGTGGTCAACACAGCAGAACGCAGGAGCATCTTGAAAGGCAGTTTTGAGAGTGCTGACGGCTCCTCCACATCTACCCGATTGGGCCTGATAGAGACATGAGTGAGACACCGTCTCCCGTGTTGCCGCCCAAAGACATGCACCAAAAGGGGCAGTAGTGGTCTGCGAGCATGCTTTGGATTGTAGAGTGACATCTTGTGATGAAGAAACTTGTATGGTGGAGAAACTAATATGATGGATGAGTCTATCAGCTTTCACGAGTCCACGGCCAAAGGAGGACAGCGACGGTGATATACTTGCCCATCTCATCTACCGAGCCTGATCTGTGTGACCCCTCATCGCACAACGCCAGGACACTCTCCGAGGGTATGCGAGATATGACGGAATGAAAACCCGACGCTGTTATCATTGCTCAGCTTACACTAAAGTCACTATTCAGGCAAGGTGGCTGCGAGCGGGGAAAGCACCGAGGTCACACGGACATGTGCATGCAGTAATGACGATCTACGTAAACATCAGATACGGATATGGACCAATAGCTCGATCAATCTTAGTGGCGTTAATGATACTTTGGATAGGCTACTATCGGTTCGACGAAAATGGTAGGTTGCATATGCCGACACAGTCGGAAAGGCGTTACCGAATGTCGGATGCCGATCCCGATGTACCGCCGACTAGTTAGCATAAGAGCAACTATTCGGCTCCAAGAAGAGCACTAACTTCGCGGACAAACGTTCGCTACATCGTTTCTGATTTAATTCTCGAAGACTCTTTATTCATGTCCGTCATGCAGAGGTCTCGCTTTGTTCGACGAGTCCAGTTGACCGACTTGCATGCTGTGAGCCGAACCAGCAACTCAGCTCCGGCTCTACGACGATACCTGAGCCTTCGTCCTCCTAAGTTCGAGAATGAAAAATTTGTACGAGCGTCTTGTCTTTTACTGGGTATGTGGCCTTTGCTAACTTCTATACTCTAGCTCGAGTATGCGAAAGGTTCGCCCGAGAGGGCGCAGTTGACTGAGACGCTGAAGAAGTTAAAGAGCACTTTCCCTGTCAAAATCCCGATTTCCATCAACGGTGCAGCAGCAAGTCAAATTTTTGAATCTTTTGTAACCCAGCTGACTTATCCATCAGGTTAAATCCGAGCACACACGGAAGCAGGAGAACCCGTCGTCCCACAAGGAGATTATTGCAGAATATGCAATCGCCACCCCTGACCAGGTCAACTCAGCTATCGATGCAGCCCTCAAAGCGAAACCTGCTTGGGAGGCAATGCCCTTTGAAGACCGAGCTGCCATTTTCTTACGTGCCTCGGAGTTGATTGCTGGCAAGTATCGCTCCGACATCGTTGCGGCCACGATGCTTGGCCAAGGCAAGAACATCTGGCAGGCCGAGATTGAGGCGCCCACCGAGACAGTGGACTTTTTCAGATTTTACATCCAAGAGGCCTGGT
The DNA here is from genome assembly GCA_020744375.1 of Dactylonectria estremocensis. Classification (NCBI taxonomy): domain Eukaryota; kingdom Fungi; phylum Ascomycota; class Sordariomycetes; order Hypocreales; family Nectriaceae; genus Dactylonectria; species Dactylonectria estremocensis. The sequence continues at coordinate 3,260,882 of JAGMUU010000004.1, forward strand.
CTTTGTTCGCCCAGCAACCGAAGATCCAGCCTGCAGGACAATGGAACAAGATGGAGTACCGACCGCTAGAGGGCTTTGTCTACTCAATCTCGCCGTTCAACTTTACGGCACTCGGCGCGACGCTCGTTGGTCCTGCTGCACTCCTGGGTAACGTTGTGATATGGAAACCGTCCGACTCAGCTCTTCATGCTAGTTGGCTACTTTATCAAATTCTTCTTGAGGCAGGGCTTCCGAAGGACGTCATCCAGTTCATCCCTGGCGATGCCGAGGAGGTTACCAACACAGTCCTCAAGAGGCCCGAGTTTGGCGCATTATCCTTCATTGGCTCCACCAAAGTATTCAAGGGTCTGCAAAAGAAGATCGGAAACGGCATCGGCGACGGCATTTACAACTCGTATCCCAGGGTTGTTGGCGAGACTGGCGGCAAGAACTGGGGAGTTGTCCATTCATCTGCTGACGTGAAGAGCGCTGCCCTGCACACGGTTCGAGCTTCCTTTGAGTATCAGGGACAAAAATGCTCCGCAAACTCACGGGTGTACGTCGCCGAATCAGTTTGGCCAGAGTTTAAGAAACATCTCCAGGAGCAAATTGCGGAGCTCAAAGTCGGAAATGTGGAAAACTACGAAAACTTCATCACACCCGTTATCCATGAGAGATCTTTCGACAACCTCAACCAAGTTATCGAGGATGCCAAGACTGATCCCGAGCTAGAGCTAGTCGCCGGTGGCAAAGCTTCAAAGAAAGAGGGCTACTTCGTACACCCAACCGTCTACCGAACCACAAACCCACGCCATGACATTATGTCTCGAGAACTCTTTGGGCCTATTCTCGGAGTTTACGTTTTCCCTGATAATAAGTGGGAAGAAGCCCTGAAGACCGTAGACACGACTTCTCGATACGCGCTTACCGGCAGCATCTTTGCCAACGACCCCTACGCCTCACGAACCGCACAGACCATACTCAGACATGCTGCTGGTATGCTGTATCTTAATTCCAAGTGTACCGGTTCCATGGTGGCTCAGCAGCCATTTGGCGGTAGCCGTGACTCGGGCACCAATGATAAGACCGGTACAATGGCACATCTTCAGCGATTCGTCAGTGTCAGGTCAATCAAGGAAGAGTTTGTGCCGCTAGAGAAGGTCCAATATCCTTCCAACGAAGAGTAGATATTGAATGGAAAAAATGATTGTTTTGTGTTGACATTAGCGCCTTGTCGCACTTTGTGTCTATGCCCCGGCTCGTTTTGGCGACAGTGATAGTTGCTGATGCTAGGAGGGAAGTCTAAAGTTTGTCACTGTTGATACAGATTAAAGAGTGTAACAAAAAATGCAAAACAAATAAAAATATGCACGGCGGCCGTGGGTACTAAGTGGGAAAGAAATATAGCCGGCCACCCTGGCAGATACTCACATAAAGTCTTGTTGTTTCGCGACTGTCCACGTCCTTGAAACCTTTTCAAGCATATTTCAACTCTCGAAATTTTGTGTCATTCGAAATGTCTTCAAACAACATCCAACACTTGGACAAGGACAAAGTTCTAGCTGCTGCCCTGCATCTAGTACCAGGCGGGAAATCACTGGCTGTAGATGGGGAGTTCCGCGGAGGTCAGTGCCATGTCTACAAGCTCAGCTTTCTCGACAAGACAAACAGCGAGGTCCAGGAAAGTCTCGCCATTCGCGTGCCTCTTTATATGAGTTACTTCGGTGAAATCATCTCTGTCCTTGAAATGGAATGGCGCATTCTCTAGGCATTCTAGGCGAAAGGCTTCACATGGCTTCCTAGACCTCTGGGATGCCTGACCTTTGACAGCCCAATCAGGTATCCTTTCATCGCCTTAACGTGAGCTGAGGGCTCAAACCCCGCTAGAGTTACAGCTCTCCACCGCGCCATGTACATGACAGGTTTCTTGGCTATCTGGCCACGATACAGATGTCCTTAATAACGTGCACGCTCGAATATGGTATGTCACAACATTTCCAGTTCGTTTGGTACATCTGGCGACGATTATTGACTTGCATCAAGCACTACGACTTGGCAGTCTTGTTTTGAAAGGGTGATCCAGAACAAGCGTAATCGTGTCATCCAGGGTAAAGTCCCTGGCCTGTCCCTGAAGGACGATGATGACCAGAAGGCTTTGCATCCGCGTGTACTCGCTGTCAACGGCCAGACGGGATACGACAAAACGGGGCGGGTCGTTGACCACAGTGATATCAGACCAGATAAAATCATATTGGATGAAGAGTATAATATCAGTTAGTATGTTAGGCACGGCTGTGTTGTCTGACTATATGCCGGCGAATCGAATAATTGTGGCGGACTGGCAGTGTTATCGACTGGGGATTTTCTGGAATCGCTCCACTCCGAGGGCTGCTAGCCTTCCCCCGTTTCTTTTCGGGAAACCGCCTTTCGAATACAGCCAGGGAAGACGAAAAGTTTTACATCACGTCTTTCTCTTCTCATGACTCGCAGCTGGCACCAAATTTGCGGGTCCTCCAAAACGACAGACATGAGGGGTTTCGCACCTTGTATATTGAGTTAATTTCCAGCAAGGGCGTGCATCTGGAGTAGTCAAGAAATGGGTGAGAGTATCCTGGGAGTAGGCACCTTGGGGGCGAGGATGATGAAGAGCGTAACCTGTAAGGCGGATTGGGGGCTCACCAAGCACCCGCGATTGGTGGTGACGACCACGGCCACACCTATTATCTAGTGTTCAGAGAACGGAAAAGAATACGTGACCAAGTAGCTCTTAAGTGTTAGCGTCTGATTCCCAGTCTAGCTTATTATCCGGGTTTCATTGCAGACAGATTGTCCTGGTTTAATAGATTACTGACAGTAGCCATTTCATACGGAGGTCTCTCGGAGTCGAAATGGAACAGCCCGTCTGCCTTTCCCGTTTCGGTTCCATCAAATAATGAACACAAACTGTCAAAGTACTTTGAGTAGCTTTACTTCACTTTGGCAGCGTCCAGACCCCCGAGTAATCGCTCTGTCACAAGGGGCAGAAAAGGGGATGCGACTGGCGACATTACCACTTGTCTCGACAGCGGCAGAGCAGCAGCTGAGAGGACGAAGTCTTCTTACAGCACAGAAGCTTTCCACAGAGTGCAAGTTTCTCCGAACATATCATAAGCTCCACGCACTCCTTTATTAAAGCTTGTTAGAAAGAGAAGCAAGGTCCACTCTTCACATCCATTTACCCAAGGCCCTCAAGTTGCTAGCGCTATCTCACCAGTGTCGCTAGTTTCTGTCAGTTGAAACATATGGATACATATTCAAGGGTCAGCTGACGGAGCCGTCTAGGTCGATATTCGAGCTTTGAGCTTCGACTTTTAAGTTCAAGGCATGCAGCGCGACAGTCAGGCTTTGTCGCGTGCATGCAACCATTGCAACCTCCGGTAGCGCCCCAAGATATGCATGCTGTTTTTCACGCAATAGTATTCTATCCATGTTATGACAAGTCAATTGAAGTATTCATGCGATGAATGGTGAGGGCTTATCAACCCAAATCAGTGCTGCAAAAAAAACAATGACATAATGCGAAACAGCCGCCCATTTTTCTGCCGTTCCACGGACATCAATTGCCCAAATACAAATTTCCCATGCCTTGGCATGGTATAATATACAATTCAATCTCAACGAGCATGGATGAAGAGAACACGATGAGATTATCAAAAAGCAAGTTTGCACTTTAAACTCTAGTACGGCTTGAGATCAATCAAGCTTGACACCATTGGAAAGGGGTCACAGCCATTGAGTCATGTGTCAATTGAGAAATAGATGTTACAGTCAAGCCACAAGTAGAACCTGCAGTTCTTGCTGGTTTAGGGATGGCCGATACGTATTTTGAGTAGGACAATGGCATCGAGATAGGTGCTGTACATTTCGTAAGTTTTTGGGAGGGAGATTGTTCTTACACAGGTATAAACAAATTGCTGCAAACTGAGTAACTGAAAACTACTTGTAGGCGTGGTTAGTTAGTAAGACCATCACTGAGGGTGTGGTGGGTTGTACGGGACCCCGGGGCTTCAATCAAACTGCCGGGTAGGCGTGTGACCGCTACTTTATTGTTAGAACTTAGGTCTCGTACACCGCCATTCCGGCCATTCTTGTTGTTTTTATTGGCTACGTCGTTCTAAATGCATGGGGGCATCTTGTCCTTCTGGCTGCGTCAAAAGATTCTAGATTATGCTGTCGACTTCCCCAACTATTAATTCGCTATGACTGTAGAGCACTCAACGCTCAACACGCCATTCTTTATACATTCTATTATCGGTGAACACTAAGATTGAGCTCAGCCGACCATCGTTGTTCAACAAAGCCAACGTAGCATTTCAATAATCGCCCTCGCGTGGGAGTGGATGAGTCATGACTCCCAGAAATTTCAAAGGATATTGAGGCATGTTCGAACTATCCGTGACAAGTCCATCTTCAAGGGAGAAAAAAAAAAAGCCACCAGCCCAGAACTGATGCAGCTAGGTCAAGACATACGGTTGGGCTTCACCGCTTGCCATCGCCGAGCAAGAGCAATGGCGCCCGTTCTCTATCGTTGAGAGTAGCCTGTTTTGGAAAATACTGCGGTGCACGCACAAGCCTCATCTGTGACCACAAATTACAACGCACAGTTACAATATGTTATCGATATCAATGCTCGACTACGTTAGACATGAAAATGTGTGTTTCGTTTCTGCGTGTGTGTGCAACTGTGTGGCACACTGCGACTGCGGTTATACTCTGGGTGTGCCGCTCCAAGGTGAGTAGCTAAAGGGGGGAGGGCCGTGCTGAGAGCCTGCCCGCACTACTAGGGGCCCCTGACGAACACAGTGCTGAATATTTATTTAAAAAGCACCTCAAATCCCGTAGGGTCAGACTAAGTGGCTATGCCACTTAGTCTGACCCTACGGGATGTTTTGCAAACTCCCAACACATCGAGCACCGAAACGGAAAACAGTCACCCAATGGGCATGCTGCGTATGCGGTCATAGCGGCATGTCAGTCAACGTTCCTGTCTGCCCGTATTGTCAAACTCCCCGTTGTGCTTACTGCGTTGTCGAGCGCGTAAGGGTGAAGCCAGCCCATGTCTCCCGTTCCGAATTGGCAGCGTTGGCATCCCAGAACAACCATAGCGAAGATGGCCTCCATCGTTACGACACCGACAGTCACCCCTTCAACGACGGTATCGAGCCTGACGCTCGAAGTGGGAATGACCTCATCCACTCCCTCGCGAACAACGAGCACCCCGTGGCGGAGTGGTTACCCCCTTGGGCAGGCCTCTTGCTGTGCAAGAGGCGCCGGGTTCGAAACCCGGAGGGGCCAAAAAATCCCCCTCTTCAAAGAGGGATTCAAGTCTAGCAAGTGGACCCCGGCGCCCGCTTTTCACAAGTTCAGCGAGCAGCCGATTCGCCAAAAATAGCCTCACAACCCCTGCACAACTGAGTCAGGGCCGGAAAAAAAGACAAATAAATCGGCAAATCGATACAATTAGGGCTAGGAAAGTGAAGCGTTAGACAATTGTGACGGCCTGTGGGTGGATGATAGGAAAAGGGTTAGGGTTTTTCTCCGCTTGCGGCTTTTCCCCAATTCCCGCCTCTAGCGTATCTCTATAAGTCAGCCTAGAAACCTTGATCAAGCCGAACGACCAGGCTTGGGAGAAATTCAAAGTACAGGCTCGTAAAACCTAACAGTGCGTTGTGACGATAATATTCCTGAAAGCTGCCCTGAAAGGGAACAAGAGTAGCTCCAGTCAAAATTCTTAGATCCTTCGTTTCCTCGGCCCTAGCTGCTGCTGTGGAAATTCTTCTTACGGTAAGCCTTTTGCAGGAGTCCGAGAACCGGCTAGGATAGTCTGGGTCGCACATTGTTACATAACTGTCTTGCAGTATCGTGATTTTGATGAGAATATTACCGTGCGGCGTGAAACCTCGAGATTTGTCATCACCTACTAATGCAAAACCATCAACAACCGCAGTGTTACTGCTAATGTGTTAAACCGTCTACGTCACCGTTGTATCAGTTTACGTTGTCCCATACCACCTACTTTGCATGGATCTCTGTTGCAGGTTAGGACTATCTGCCTGCCCCTACACGTGTCAGGGGGTTTTCCCGTAGATCCAAACGCAGTCGGTAATGCCCTTTCGCATAGAACGGCTATCTTCGAGATCAACAGCTTGCTGCAATTAGTCACGTGCATATTCCTCGCATCAAATGACCCCTCAGGTACACATGGTTGGGCAACTCTTTCCAATTGGAGCGCCGTTAGGTATGAGTGAAAGCACTGGCTTCGCTGGGCATACATGGAGCAATATGGTTGCCTTTATTATGCCACCTTGTTAAATCCTGCGCGGGCCTCATTGCCTTGTCTGACTGTCGCATCCTCTCTAGCCCATCACGTAGTCACCTGCGCCGAAATTTCACCACCCACACGGCCGACATCTCCCGAGATGCAGATGCTCACATGATGGGACGTTGTATGTCACAGCCACGCCTCCATAAACAGATTGCTTACACCGGTCCACTTGCTTCATGGCTTTCATCCCTCATCTCGGGCCTCACAGCCTCGTTTTGAACTGCTTCATGGGATCGCAGCATATCATCCGGTCGAATTATGACCAATGGCAATTTGTGCCTCCAGTCCACCGAACATGCACACTTCACTGCCCCCCGCCTCAACTTTTATGCCACATCTGATTTGATAGGAGAACCCTATCAGATCGAAGCATATATATGCCCAGATGCCTCTCAACAGCCTTCATGATGTGGCCAACCATATATCACCAAGCGTTCGGCCGGGCCTATGACGATCCGTCCAACACAACCCTCGCAATAACTGGGCCAACTCTTCGCCTTAGGCTCGCCGTCTTGGGCCGCCACAAGATGTTGAACATCGTATCACAGCTACATGAAGCTCGGCGGCGGTGCTTAAGCGATACCGGGGCTATTCTTCAACGGCAAGCTATAAGAACACTGTGCTGCTCTTTTCTTAGGGAGGTTTCACACCACCTGCTGTACGCCGAACACTCATTGCCAAGACCTATCTTCTACCAAGTGCAGATGCGTTGCCCAGTGCACTGCAGTGTTCTACATGACAACAAACACAGAGCCATGTCCTCGAATCAGTTTTCGGGGCCTCACCCTGGCGGTTACAATTGGCACCAGCCCATCCTCAGTGCCGAGAGCGCTGTGAACGAGTCAGTTATGTCACAATGGGAGGACGAGCTGGATGGAACCATCCTGCAGATTTTCCAGCTGATCCCCGAGGGGTCCCCAAGATTGTACTATCAGGCAAAGGAACTTGAGGTCATCTGCCCCCCTCACGTTCTACAAGAATTGAAAGAGGGCGGTATGGACTTTTCATCTCATCTCATCGCATGGCTCGACGAACGATCCCGATCAGGGGTGACAAGAAAAGGCGGTGGTTGGCTAACTCGTGCTGACTTGTACGCGGCATTGAGAGTGAAGGTACGTAAGAATGGTTCCATAAACGAAAGTTCTACACTGTAGAGTGGCATAGAACTACAGCTCACGTTCATGCAGCGTCTTCAAATTGATTCTCGGGGCGAAGGGAACCCGCCTAATGCAGACAGACGGCTCGTGTAAGACTTTTAATACCATCATTTACAGGCATGTAGACAACTGAACATTTCTTGAGGTACCTGCCCAACCCCGATTGGCGAGGTCTATCGCCCATCATCTTGACCTCTTCAAGTCAACAAGCGCCTATCTTGAGCACGTTCCTGTGGAAGCACATCACAGCGGACTGCTCCATTCAAGCATCCTTCCCAGTGAGTGTGCAGACATTAATTTCTCAATTTAAAGAGTCGGTCAGAATGTTGGAGCTGATAATACATGAATGCAGATTTCTGGACGAACCTTCACTTTAGAGTTCCACCTCCCTTTCTTCGTCTGGAAGAACGCAAAGACTGTGCTCCGCGACAAAAGGGTTAGATCAGACAAGTCTCCTCTGAGAAAGTCAAGAGCACTCGCCTTTTTGAAGAAGTGTAAGACTGGTCTCAAAGAAGATGACGCACTAGATTATCTACACGAAAGCCAGTGGTCCTGTGTTGTGACTGGCTTCAATAATTCCGTTTGGAGTGCCCACGGTTTCACAGACACGTACTTCTATGAAGCAGACGATCAATTTGACAGGTCAAGTACCAATCATTATGCAAGGTGCATGGATGAGGAGGAGGTAATATACTGGGACCCAATCATTGGATCAGATGCAAATCTCCCAGTGATGGACCCTCGCGAGTATTTTGTTGCAACTCTTCGAAATTGCACGAAAGGGATCATTGAGGAATGGACGAACATCATCACCCGCCTTGAAAGAATGATGGGTTACTATGTCAGTGCCCCCTTATGTCTCTCCATTCTTCGTTGTCTTTTTCTTGTTCTACTAACGCCGGCTGCGAGAACGAGTTGCGATTCAGTCTCAAAGTTAGCCGAGGCAACACTAGTTTACCTGACAACCACATTGGGTGCATACTAAATATGTAGCAGATCGATGATGAAGACATCTTTCTAGATGACGACAAGCTGGCTTTCAGGGCCGCCGACGATCATTCCAAAACGCTGCAAGAGTCGTACATGTGGACGAAGAAGGTGTCGATTCTCTTAGAGCAGCTTCGGAAGCGAATCAGAAATCACAACACAGCTTGGGAGTCATTTAAAGCCACAGACATACATTACTTCTCCGAGAGCCGCCCGCAAAGTGAGGCTCCAAACCGGACAATTCATCTCCTCCATTCTAATGATACCTCGATGGCTGATCTCAAGACCCTGGAGGTCCGGTTACGGGACTTGTGCGACAAGAATGAGGGTTTTAGGAGGTCGGTGAGTCTTCCACGCAGTCTGTCTCAAACTTCTTGATTCTAAAATTAATACTAACTCTGAAAAGCTTGAACTTTATCTCCAAGTTGAAAACAACCGCACCATCGTGCTGCAGCAATTCAACATCAACTTTGTAAGTCAGCTCGCTTAAGATGGAAGCAGAGCCACTGACTGATTTTGAGTAGATTCAAATCATCTCCCCACCTGCACTAGCAGCAAGTATGATGCAGAGCAACGTTCTACCTTGGAAGTCTGGCTTTCTGCCGTGGCTCATCATATCTGGGGTTCTGTGGGCTATGATGGCGATGGTGAGGCCAGCGTTAGCTTGGTATCATCGAACCATCTGCAAAAAGCCAAGTTCCAGCCTTACTGCGCCACTCGTTCAAGATGCAACGGTTGATGGCTTTCACTGGCAACCAGATGACATGGCTTTCCCGCTACCTACATTCGCACGGCATCGGGCTGCTCCTTTCACATTTGGCAATCGAGAAACTTGGCCGTAAATGGCATTGAGTGCGATGAGAAGCCATTCAGAAGCCAACCCATGCTTTTTTCATCTTCGCTTCATGTAGTTAATTCTTGGCTTTTGTCAAATATCTTCAACTGTATCCCTTCAAGCGGTATGAGACTCTCACATGTTGCCATCTACGATATCGTAACAGGGGATTCACACCCATATTTCTGTGCTTACTTTGTACAACCATGCGATGGCGTACGAATCCTTGATGCCAGCATGCTGCGTGGCAAAGTCTAATTGGTTGGAAGATGGCGAGGCGGCTCGCTTGCCAGCCTCGTTTTTCCGTTTAGGGAATTAATTTGGCTGGCGGTACTAGAAGTCGGCATAGTGTAGGTCTTGACGCTGTCTTAGTATCGATAGACTCATATTCCCTCACTCTTTGTGATGACACAGACAATTGATAGGTTGAATAAATGCCTGCATCCTCTACTAATTGCCTTGATTATTACATCGCCAAGTTTTCTGCCACGTATCTTTGAGTATCACATGGAGGGAGACGATGCGTCATGTTCTCTTCAGGCGTACCTCGTGAGCACCCTTCCTAATGTACCCGATATCAGCCCAACCACCAACCCGCGCCCAATGCGGCTCCCATCAGCAAAACAGAGATGCCCATTCAACCGTGGCCCAATTTCTTCCCAAATGCCGACGCTTCATGAGCGCTATCAGATCTGGTTCTGCTCTTACACACCATCTTCGTTCAGAAGTACTGCGCCTTCTAGTTCCAACTGACTAGCCATGGCGTGTCTCACGAGTACGCCCAAGGGCCTCGAGGCCCTCCTTGAAGGACTTTCCTTAGATCCTTTGCCCCAGTATGGATCGAACGATGCACTTACCAAGCCTGTTGAGATATGGAGGTCATATTTTGCAAGGTTCCTTTCCACAGTTCTGGATTGCGACGAATCTGTCATCCAGGAAGCTATCAGCTCGACGACTGAAACCTCCCTTGGTGACTTGGCTCTGATTCTACCTCGCCTGAAGCTGAAAAACCTTGACCACAATGGACTGAAGAGCTTGGCCTTTGACATTGGCCAACGGGTTTGTGCCGCCGAGTGTCCCCATCTTCAGATGTTACCGGAATGACTTATACTCGTTAGCTCCCTCCTTCGCCGCTTTTCTTGCCGCCGTGGGTCGATGGCATCCATCTTCGGATGTTTTTTTCCCCAGATACTCTTTCTCGTCTTCTACTGCCATATATTGGCGACCGAAAATCGCTTTACGGTCACGATTTGTCCCAAGGCCTCCGAGATCCAGCATTACCAGAGCAAGGCAGGAAGACAGTCATTGTGGAGTTCTCTTCTCCAAATGTTGCTACCGACTTCGATAGCAATCACCTTCGAAGCACACTTCTTGGTGCATTTGTCGCCAATATTCATGAAGCCATGGGATGGGAGGTAGTGCGCCTCAACTACCTCGGTGATTGGGGCAAGCACATCGGCTTGCTCGCCGCCGGGTATGAAAAGTTCATTGCTCAGGAGAATCTGCAACTGGGTAATGTTCATCAGCTGAGAGAAGTATACGTCAAGATCAAAGAGCTCTTCCAACCAGAACAGGATGCAAGAGAGAAGGCAAAACAGGAGAAGCAAAACACAGCGGATGTCGAAGGGAAAGGGATCTTCGCTCAGAGAGACGCATTTTTCAAGAAGCTCGAGGAAGGTGACGAGGCGGCTCTTGCACTGTGGAAGCGCTTCCGAGACATCACTATTGACGAACTCAAACTTGGGTATGGACGACTCGGCGTGAAGTTTGATGAGTACTGGGGAGAATCACAGGTGCAATCCAATACCATTGCTGAGGTTGAAAGTACATTCAAAGAGAAGGGGGTCCTTGAGGAGAGTGATGGGTCATGGATGATTGACTTTGTCAAGCATGCTGGGAAGAGAGGCCTCGGTACACAAATTGCTCGAGGCCGTGATGGGTCTACACGCTACTTCCTCCGAGACGTTGCTGGAGCGCTCGATCGCTCGCGCAAGTTCACATTCGACAAGATGATCTACGTTGTGTCTTCAAAGCAGGACAACTATTTCCAACAGTTATTCACGTCGCTCGATCTGATGGGACTCTCAGACCTAAGGGGAAAGCTTCAGCACGTCAATTTCGGTACGATCCAAGGGCTCCACGGCAGTCTGCTTTCCAACATTCTCGACCAGTGTGCGATTCGCATTCATGATGCCCTGCGTGAAGAGCATGGCGAGAGTGATATCGATAGTGATGGTGCTGGTGCCGTCAGCGATGTGTCTCTGGTTAGCGGATTGCTTGCTCAGGACATGTCGGGAAAGAGGGGACACGGATACTCCTTCAACCCAAAGAAGATAGCGTCATCTACTACACATACTGGCTTGGTTTTGCAAGCTTGTTACAGGGTGTTGAACGCCTCGATTGAGAATCTGAGCACCAGTGACATCGAGGCTGCTGAGGCAGACTACACCGCTCTGAGCGACGACGACTCGGCTGACTTGCTGCGGCTTATGGCACAGTTTCCGGACGTCGTTTCAGCAACATACAAGTCTTTGGAACCACACACGCTTCTGAGCTACTTGTATAAACTTGTCAGTTCGTTGTCTATTCTCGGCGAAGGGGAGGAGGAGGACTTGGAAGGTGAGGATGAAGGCGGCCCTAGCACGGCACAAGAGACAGCCAATCTGGCTGAGAAAAAAGCACAGCTTGTCCTGTACCAGAACGCAAGACAAGTGTTGGAGAATGGGATGAGACTGCTTGGATTTCCAATTACTTCATAGTGTTTATCGTTTTGATATCGAGTTTCCTTGAATTCATGTGTTGATACCAAGTCACTCAAGCTTTGGGAAGGAGGGAATGTCTGAGCGGCAAGGCTTGGATATGTCCTTCAAGTCTTCGATCTTGACTACTTACTTAGTCAATCCCCCTGTGAGTGACCACGCGTGATGATCTCTTCAAGACCTTGGTCGCCCGGGTTTAGTAAGTGAGTTGATCCCAAGTCTCTCAACCCTCTATTCTTGATAACTAGTGAGCGGTCAAACATACTCTCATCCACAAGAATGAGGAACTTCCAGGTGCCAATGAGTCCCCATTGAGTTTGGCCTCGTCCCCATCGAATATGGGTCAGGCAAACTGGGTCCCAGACAAAATTTTCACTCCACCCACAAATCAATGAAGCCTGATTGCAAAAATTAATGGCGGTTGAACACAATAACCCCGAGTCGAGGCTCAACGCTCCGCTTTAACTTGAGCACCCACACAACGTTGTCATAGCCTTCATGCCGAGACTCTCATCCTTGAGGAGGAGGCACAAAAAGAAATCGATTGCGGTTTATGTGGATCGAACACATGACCTTCAGATCTTCAGTCTGACGCTCTCTATCAGATGAAGGTTAGTATTGTGGCTCGATGAATGTAAGAGTGTTGTAACGTACCCCAACTGAGCTAAACCCGCTTTGTTGAAAGAAGCCGTTCACATGTGGGCTATCTTGCCGGGGTGAAGCAGACAAGACGAGCAAAAAGGACAAAAAGAAGGACAAAAAAAAGGGTCGTATGCGGTTTATGTGGATCGAACACATGACCTTCAGATCTTCAGTCTGACGCTCTCTGTCAGTGAAGGTTAGTTTTGTGTCTCGAAAGGGGAAATGTAGTGATAACGTACCCCAACTGAGCTAAACCCGCGCTTGTGGTTGGTCGCCTTCAAATGTGCCTACTTATTCTGTCTCGGTGCGAAGAATGACAGGAGTAAAATCCAGCAAAAAAATGAATCCATGCGGTTTATGTGGATCGAACACATGACCTTCAGATCTTCAGTCTGACGCTCTCTGCCAGTGAAGGTTAGCGATTTGCTGTGAGTGAGGGATTAATGTGATAACATACCCCAACTGAGCTAAACCCGCGTGTTCGGTGAAGGCGATTGCTGTTAATTAGTACCTTGAGCCAAACATGGACGGATTTGAACTGTACCCTACACCAGAGAATACACTCCTCACCTGGTTCAGTTCTACCGCCGGTGCAGGACATGAACGTTCGACATGCCTGAAACATGACCTGCTATAGAGATTTCTCAACTGGAAATCTGTTGTAGCATTCACTTGACCCTTGGGCCCATGAAGAACACGGAAATCAGTAATTTCAAGCACACGCCTAACAACTTAGAGAAGCACATTTCAATCCATCATTAGGTACAATCTGCCATAAATAATTATTCGTCCTAAATTAGTACATAAGAAGGGTTTCTTTTGAACATCACAATTTTTCAAAGCACGCAAATCATATGAATATTATAGAACATCGGGGGGTCATGGATTATCTAGTTCTAGAACTTGTGGATCTGATCTTTCCTGTACCCAAGCTGACTGAGTACTCCAGGCGAGTTCCGCTTGCCTACAAGGGACTCTTCCATTGCTGGAGGCCCACATACAAAGACCTTTGTGTCTTGTTTCGATGATGGTACAGTCTCCTCCAACAGCGCTTTCGTGACGTAGCCTTTCCGAAAGGGTGATGATTCGCTTGGATTGCTGACAGTGTAAATCGCTTTGAAGCGACCGGGGAAATCTTTGGAGAATTGGTCAAACTCTTTCCTTAGTAGAACGTCCTCGTCGCTATTGACGCCAAACACCAGAGTAATGGCTGTCTTGTCTTCGGGATTTCGGAGGATACCCTGCGCAAGCTGATAGATGGGAGTGATGCCAGCACCGCCGGCAATGAGTGTGATGTGTGGGTGGGCGTTGGCCTTCCATTGGTATCCTTTTAACGCGGCCGCGAAGAGTAACTTTTGCCCTGGTTGGAGAGAGTGCAAGTGGCTACTGGCTTTGCCGTTGGGGTATTTCTTGACAAGTAGCTCAAGATATCCCGGTTCATCTGAAAACAAAGGTATAAGCTGGGATTTTGGATTGGGCATGAGTATGTGCTAATCACGTACCTGAGGCGCTCACTGGCGTGTAGGGACGGGGAACAGGTAGCCATCTTCCCTCAGGAAATGACAGTGTGAGCAAGGCAGCTATCAAGGTTCAGTTCAAGTATCCATATTCTGCCAGCAAAATCACCTACATGTGAGCGCGAGCCCACTCACTGCATCTTGCTGAGGTAGCTTGAATCGAAGGCGCTTGGTGTTGTGGTTGACGGCTTCGGAGCTCTCGAGGGGCAGAGACACGAATGCAGGACCGCCCTTGAAGACCTTTGACGGAACATTTGATTCCGCACGGGCAGTTCCGATCATGAGTTTGGACAAGATTCCAAGTCCGATGCCACCGGCTGTAAGAGTGGCGATGATAGGTGCTGGGCGCGCTCGACGAAATTGGATTGCCCAAGACATGATGAAAAGGAAACTGAGTATAGTGTGACAATTCGTATTCAGCCCGAAAAGCCCGGGGGATTCTACGTGACTATATATGTTTCTACTGTCTAGCTGGAACGCCGGAAATGACGTGAAGTGCGCGTCTGGTTCAATCGGGGTCCGGACATTTTCCACATCTCCGGGACCGAAAATCCGCAAACGGCCGCGAACGTACCCGCGATCCTAGCAAATAATCGAATCGAATCAGGCCACGGGACCGACGATCCAAAAGCTCACTAGGTATGTCGCGGCAATTCTTTTAATCAAATCCATTATGCCGGGATTTTATCGTACGGTAATTGCCAGGGTATCTTAAACAGCTTGTTTTCCATCGTGCCGTGGTTCAGGAGGAACCCGCCTATTTTTAGGCACATCCGAACTGCCGCAATATCAAGCCTCCACTTGACTGCTGCCTACTAGACTTCTCACCCCTTTCTTCGTATCTCTTTTCTATCTCTTCGAGGCTGAGTCCCTTTGTTTCAAACATGAAGAAACAGACTGAAAGCGTGCAGACAAGACTGGAGAAGGCGAACAGGTAATACGCCCCAAATGTTGACTTGGCGAGAAGCACCGGAGTGACCAAGGCCACAATGTAGTTTGCACACTAGAGAGGGTATTTAGAAAAAGTCCATGTCTCATGTGGTTTGATGGGAAACTCACCCAGTTGGAACACTGCGCAAGACTCGAAGCACTGCTCCTCGTCTTTCTTGGCATGCTCTCCACCACCCATGTGCGGAATCCGATGGCCCAGGTGAAGCTGAAGGAGATTGCAAACAAATAAATCGATACAATGACGATCCATCTTCCGGCCCCGTGATCTGCATGTACCTTGTCGGCAGCGTATAGTGAACCCATCACCAACATCAAGGAGGTGATTAGCACACCGCCGAGAATCCCCGAGGTGCGGCGCCCCCAGTGGTCGGCGAACATGGTCGCAGGAATCGTAGCTCCCATAATCGCCAAAGCAGAAACGCCAGAGGCTAGGAAGGATGCTCGCTCACTGCTGAGTCCTGCCTGGGTGAACAGAATCGGGGCGTAATACAGCACGCCATCGATGCCACTGAATTGCTGCATCCCCATGATGAAGCAAGCAAATGCAGTCCTGGATCTGTATGGTGCCGAGAATGCGTGTGCAAACTCTTTGAAAGTATGGGAAATGCTTTGCCAGAAAGTCAGGTCTGGGTCCAGAGACTCGTCTGGGGGTAGGGATTGCGACAGGAGCTCCTTTTGCTCCGACTCATCCAACCCGAGTTGAGCTACAACGACACGCGCCTCATCGATTCTCCCCCTGGACAGCAGCCACCGTGGCGATGGCGGCGTGACGAAGTAAACTGTTGACAAGACAAGGCCAAGAAACGAGGCGATGGCGGGAGGCAATCGCCACGTGATGGAAGTAGTGGAATCTCCAAGACGGGCCGTGCCATAACAGACGAAGTATCCGGTGACGAGGCCTGAGACAATCAAAAACTGGGGCAAAGCCGTCATGATACCCCGAACACGAAAGGGAGATATTTCTGAGACCTGGACATAAACGTTGCTGAGAAAAAGGCCTTCCCCAATGCCCTTGATGAGTCGACCTAGTACGAAGACTCCCAAGATGGGGGAGCCACATTCGATAGCCGCTCCGATGCCGTATGTGATGGACCCAAGAGCAATGAGGCTGGTGTGGCCAAAGCGATGTGCAAGGGCACCAGCGATGAGGGCTGTCAAGGCGCCTGGAATAAGAGAAGAAGAGACGATCAATCCGTGGACGGTTGCCGAGAACTCGCCAAACGTCTCTCTAAAGGCGGGCATCGTCGTGACAGAGCCGACACTGCCTGTGTCGTACCTGAGCGCCATTAGCAAATTCGAACTCCAAAGTGATAGACCAACAACAGTGAGCATACCCAAAGAGAAATGCCACGCATGATGTGAGAATGCTCGCAGTCACATAGAAAGGCACCTTGAAAGCCATCATCCCGGAGATACCAAACGAAATTGTGTTTCTCACAGGTTTTCCACGAGCGTTGCGATCTTGAGATGGTGCAAACTCTTGTCAGATGTGTGTGACTTATCTAAAGTGGACTTTGCAAAGCGCTAAAGCCGATAGTTTGCCCTCCGAAAACGATAAGCTTATGGTATTCGCAGACACGGCTTCGAGGTGTGGACCAGTCGCCACTCCTCCCTCGACCTGTTATCCGACCCAACCACATCCTTCATGCGAACCACGATTTTTTTTCCCCGAGTTTTATCGAAAACTCGTTGGACGGGTGCTTGAAACACTGGGTACCAGGGCAGAGTGGATCATGCTACGTGCCCAAGATAAACGAGGATGAACTGGGTCCTCCGTGGTGGTGGTGGGTCGGATGGAGATGCGGTGAGGTCGAAAAAGGAGGCTCCGCAGAGCTGTTGCACTCCCAATGTGACACTCAGGGATCTTAACATTGATTATAGCATGCAAGCATGGACTCAAAGCTGATGCTACCAAGTGGGTAGTTAGAGACCCCTGACATTCTGGAAGTTGTCTAGCACTTCCGCAAGTTAGTGCATCACTCATAATGGGAGTAGTTGGTGTGCGAATATATTGGTTGATACTCATTTTGTTTCTATTCATACCCTATGACTGTTAAACCACAAAAGCTTACATGTGAAAATTCATGAAAAAAGACTTCATTCGCTCTTCTCATCTGTGAGGATATTTACCACCCACAGAAGAGTGCAGAATGGCACTGATCCACGATTTCCATGCACCAGAGTGGCCCCGTCAATTCGACATCAGCGGCTAAGCCTTCCTAGAGTGGAAAAGCGTACTTATAAGCACCAGGCACACGGAACCAAACCAAGGGACCTTGGTACGCTAATGCAGAGTTCAGAGGAACTGGTCGGTGTGGCCAAAAATGGGTTCGGCGATCCAGCCGATTCCGCAATGCGGAATGTCCGATTGTCCACGATTTATAGATATGCGAATAGAACCCCGGATGCTGAATTATGTAATGTTGCTTTGAGATGAACAGATGCTACCTGTTATTATAGAATGATCTACCAGTACGGCAAGAAACATTAAAGATGAAAACTTTTCCGGCCCACCTAATTGCTCCGGGCGGGATATCTGTTGTTTTTTAATCTCAAACCAAATTGCCAGTGTGTATTATGATTCGTTCAATATTCCTTTCAGCTTGAGAATCGCCCCAAGTTCCTTCAACCTGACCGGCTTGGTTAAAAACAGGTCTACTCCACTGCTAAGCGCGTCCTCCTGCGCGTCCTCCGAAGCCAGCCCAGAGAGTGCCAGAATGAGCGTCGGCTTCAAATGAAGTTTTCGTTCCAGAGCTCGGATTCGTCGCGTGGCTTCAAAACCGTCCATGACCGGCATCGATATATCCATGAGGATGCATCTGAACTGCCCCATTTTTGCTTTGTAGGCGTCGACGGCTTCTTGCCCATTCGTCGCAGTGTCGTATGGGTGGTGGATTTTGTGGATGTAAGCGGCTAAAAACTTCAAGTTGATTGGGTTGTCATCCACCAGCAAAAATTCTGGACGGATGAAGCAGTCCCCCGGATCAATCCCTTCATCCATTGGGGCCATCGGGCTGTGACTCCACGGTGGTTTGGGAGGCGTTATCACGGCCAAGGACCCAATTCCACTCGTCACATCCTTTACAGGTCCCACATCCAGCACGAGCGGACCGACCTGGGCCTCTGTCCAGCATTTTATGGCTAGTGAGATTGTCTTGGCGAGTTTGACGGGGCATATACTGCATTTTTGTCAGCTGGATGTCTAATTCAAACCGGGGAAGGCACTGACGGTTGTGAGATGAACTTGGCCGTTCCCAGTCGTCCTGCACTATGGGAGCCAGTGGTGTACTGATACGCGATGAGCTCATTTGGGCAGATCACGACACTGGGTGAATCTCCAAGCTCAGTGGTCTCCGTTGGGTCCAATGTCCTAGGCAACGCATCCTCGGACCAAATCGTTACATCTGGTGCCAGGAGTTGGGCACCTAGGGCTGTCTTATTTTGCATTTGGAGCCAATCGTGACACATATGCTCAATGAGAAGTGTAGCCTGAAGATCGGGCACATGTGTTGATAAGGTTTCCCCGGAGGCAAGCTTCTTGTTGAAGCCTACCAACTTAAAACGCAAACCGTGGAGCTCCCTCATTTGCGCCTGGATAGTGATCTCGGGTGCTGATAGCTCAAGTGGGATCTCAGTGCTGGCCATGACGGGCGTCAACCGCAAAGAGACGGAAACCGTTGTTCCAACCCCCACCTGGCTTTTGACAGAGATGTTACCGTCAAGTTGATCTACAATCTGCTTGACAAGGCTCAGTCCAAGGCCTGTTCCCGGTGCTAGGCTATTCTCTTGCGAAAAAGCCTTGAATAGGTCATCTCGGAGAAAGGCATCGCTGATCCCCACCCCTGTATCGGCAACGGTCAAGTTGACCAACCGCCCATCGAAACTGGACTCAGAGGGCACATAGTCCAGCGATACCTTAATGACGCCTCGGTGGGTATACTTCAGCGCATTCCCAAAGAGATTCATCACAATACGGCGAACAGCCCCTGGTTGCGTATGAAAGTTCCACGATAGAGAGGGATCAACCATCAGAACGATCGTAACCTCTCCAAATTTGACTTGGACTTCTCCTTTTTGGGTCAGAATAGGGCCAAGGTCTTCCATAGCTCTTGCCGAATCAAGGCGCCTGATTGCAGTATTATCAGTATCAGGTAAACGAGTTGCTTTCTTCCTTGAAAGCTGAGTGATGGAAAGGTGCTGAAAATTGAAGCCCGCATAGACACTTTCCATAACTTCTTCGACAAGGGTGTCCAGCCGCGTGTCCACGGCAAGGGCCTGCATGCCAGCTTCAATGGACTGATCGTCACCAACTCTGAGGCCTCTTGCCGTACTGCCTCTGCGTAGTGCTCTCTCTTTGTCCATGAAGTTATTGATTTTGGAGAAGTCAAGGAGGTGGTCAACGGTATCAACGAGTGTGCGACAACATGTCTCAATCATGTGAGCCATGTTCTCCTGGACAACATTCAGGGTTGTGTCATTCAGGAGCTCCACTCCAAGTATAATGCCATGGAGCGGAGAGCGCAGTTCATGGGAAAGTGAACCGAGTGCATCGGCTTTGGCCTTGTCGGCCATGACCGTTTCCAGCCTCAGCTTTTCCGTAGTTGCAAGCATGCCGAAGGCCCTCAGATAGTTCAAGTCCCCCTCCACAGTGAAAATTCGAGTTGGAGTAGTTGTGTGTGCAAACGCACCGATGGACCATCCCTCCTTTTTAGGGTTCCATATCGGGACGAAGGCAATACTTCGAGCTTCTGGAAACGTTTCGAGTAGGATACGTCCTTCGTCCTTTCGAGTGCGTGATGGATCTTGGTATTCATTTGATTCGCCGATGCATTCGAGTTTCTTGTTGGTATTTGAGCGAAGCAAGCGTGGTAAGTTCTCGTTTGAAGAATCACTTCGCTGCAATGAGTTTTTCGCGTCAAAATTAAATATGTGGCCATTGGGGTAGCGATGCAGGAGCCTTGCGAGAAACCTCTGCTGCATAGGCTTGGGTGGCGGGATGGACGAGGGTTTGCCAGATGTGGCGGACCTAGAAGACCCAAGGACCCGGCATGGAAGCCATAGCCAATCTGTCATGGGTGCTCCTGTCTGTTCATGTTCATGGCTGGCCGTGCCACTGCCCAATGGCTGGATTGAAACCGAGCCATTTTGACTTGGAGTCGCGCTGGTGGACGTTTCAGAACTCCCGTCGACGAAAACGCATCCTTCTATCTCGATAGACTCGCTGATGATATTTGCGGCCTTTGAAAACATTGATTCGGGGTGGTGATTTGTCTCATCAAAGCTCACTGACGGTAGCGGCTCTTCATAATGCCGAACATTGCGAGTCGTGTCATTCGGTACGTCGTCGGGCAATACTGATCCAAATGCTGCGGTTGGATTAGATTCTGGCTCAATGTGGCGCTCGAACACAAATTGATGTTCCTGATCGGTGGCTGTGTTGTCGTTTTCTTGAACCGTTTCCTGACTCGCCTCCGGAGGATCCTCACTTCCGGGACTGGCATCGAATGATGATGATGTTGGCGCGCCTTCGAGAAAAAATCCAAGTCCACGTGTCATCCTTTCGTTGCGTGCCTGTACATTCTTCAGCCGGCTAGCTTCGAGGTGTCCCATGACGATTCGCGATAGGTTCCTCATCAAGTCAGATTGGCGTTCTGACCAATCAGTGACAGGCTCGGTGTGGATGACACAGATGACGCCAATGTTGATGCCCCGGTGAGTTCTGATGGGAGTGGCAGCGTAAAACCTTGCGGGACTTCCCGGTTTGCAATAGGGCTTCGTCATGAAGCGCGAGTCTGCGGTGAGATCGTCGACTATGACCATAGGCAGTTTCTCGGAGGTACTACTGGGCTGGTCGAATTGGTTCGGCTCATGGGCGCAAAGAGTGTAATCGCACACTCCGTGAGCGCGAGGAATGGCAGTGCCACATAGCCAGAGTTCCTCATCATGGCCGCTCTGTGGCAGACTGGGAATCAACGGCAGAGACGGTGTTGCCTCGGTGATGATGTACTGGTGCGTGCGATCAAAGAGGGAGATGAGCGATCTGCTTGTCCCGGTCTGGCAAGCGGCGAGCTGGGCGAGGGCGGTGAGGGTTCCATCAGAGCAGGTGACCAGCTGGGCGCTGGGAATGGGTTGGCCGTCGTTGTTGAACCTCGCCGAGGTCAACAAGGATCCGTCATATCTGCGGCCTTGGTCAGACTCAGACAACTGTTGCGCAGTGAAGATTGAAGAGGGGTTTGCTTTGGAGAAGCCGACGGTAAAGAGATAGTAAATGGGAAAGGAAAAAAAAACTAGCGCTGCGCCAGTCGATTCGCACTCACTTGAACGTCTCGCGCTCGCGTGTGGTCTCGCAGATGGCCTTTGTTGGTGTTTTGGGCCTGTCCACCATGGCTGGTCCGGGGAAGCGGGAATGGCGCCGAGGTCACCACTCACCAAGTCACAGGGTGCGTTGGTCCGAGTGTCGGATGCGCAGGAATAATTGCCCACCTCAGCTACCTTGGAAGGGCCACAGCTAGGGTAGCAAGGTAGCCAGCCAGCGCAAGCCAAACGACCTCTCAGAACAGCAGTGGATCAAAGATTGCGTTGCGGAAGTTGAACTTGACTGCAGAGGAGACTGGGGCCGAAGGGAGGAGGGGCTGAAGGGAGGAGGGGCTGAAGAGGGGGCTGAAGAGAGCAGCAAAGGGGGCCTGACGAGGACCAGGAATGGAACGCCTCCTACGGCGGTACAAAAGGTCAAAATTCAGGGGCAGAGGCGGAATAGCTGCCGAGTTCATGTGACATTTTATTTCTCGGTACGCCTTGAGCCGCCTTACTAGAAAGAAAAAAATAGAAACCAGGTCACTTGCTTCTGCCCGTGGCCCCGTCTGTGGAGAGAAGTCAACCACGGAGAAGGCTAGTGGTAGAAACCGGAGCTCGGACCTGTTCATCCGCACAGGAGCATTCACTACGTGCCTGCGCAGCACGAGATCAAGATAACGAGAGCATTGGTTCTTGGTTGTTGGGTCCAATCTTCGGGGGGAGCGGGTGGCGAACTACTGCTGGCCATCTTGGTCTAGGCCCTAGGAACGATGTGAACCAGTAGTAGGGAGGCTTAGTACCATCATTAGGACATTAATACGCTAGAAGTTCCAGATACACCCATTCAAGCCATTGGACTCAACATCTTTCATCGATCACCTCCTCGTTCATTGCCACCCGCTTGTCCAGACGAGGAGGACAAATGTTGCAACTCTGCGAATACTGGCTTTCATGAAGCGGGCGAAAGACGATGTGACGTCATCATGCGCTCTCTCGATTGACCCAGGACAAGCCGACACCATGGATCGTGTCCCGCCGCTGGATAAAATCCAGGATCGTTTAGTTATGCACTTGACTATGCTCGATCGTACCTAGCTTATTCTGCGCTATTTCTCGCGATCTAATGTATACTTGGAGGTACTTTGCCACCTTGGATTTTCCCACCTTTCCACGTATGAGCTGCAGACACTCGGAGGTATCTCCGGTTGGGCTGGGGAAGCTTGAAGATTGTACCCAATTGGAGGCTGCGACGGCCGACGGGAGATCCCCAGGGGTTGCAATGGGACTATTTTGGAGCACTCACCCCATCTGATGCATGAAGAATAACCAATGGTGTTTCAGCCCAAGCATCGTCCCGAACTCCACCTACCCGTGGCTTCGAAGGCAACTCCAGTCCATTTTCAATAATGACGCTGAATTGTGTGCATCTTGCAATAATTTACCTAGCAATATTCACTATCTCCCTACATTCCAGAAGTGCAAAGTGCAATACTACAATAATGGGTAGCTGGTCACGTGCTTTGAGTGCAATTTCAGGATTGGTTCCTCTGAGCCTGGGCTTTTTCCCCTCGCCACTAACTAGACATGAATTCGACGGGCTTGACACCGAGACAACATCCTGTCAGAGACACGGCAGCTGCCCAAAGCTAACATGCGTCTTTTGCATATTAAGACTTTGCAACTACAATCTTTTCAGAGCGCCAACGTGCCAAGATACGCCATCTTGTCTCACACTTGGGGAGACGAGGAGATCTTGTTCGACGACGTGAAGAATAGACCAGTTCGCAATTGGCGCAAAAAGCACGCCTTTTATAAGTTAGAAGGATTCTGTAAGAAAGCTAGCCAAAATGGTTACGAACATGTTTGGATCGACACGTGCTGTATCGACCAAGGGAGCAGCGCCGAGTTGTCCGAGGCCATCAACTCCATGTTTCAGTGGTACAACCAAGCCGAAGTCTGTTACGTGTATCTCGAAGATACTGCTCCAGATCCTTCCCTTCACGGGTGTCGGTGGTTCACTCGTGGGTGGACTCTGCAAGAGCTGATTGCCCCCACAGATGTCAGATTTTTTGACAAAAATTGGACGTTCATCAATGATCGATTCTCGCTGGCACCTGTTCTCGCAAAGATTACAGGCATCAAGGAAATAGTTCTTCGACACGGACATGAGTCGTATCCTCCACGCTGGAAAGACCACAAGTCGGACAACGCATTCATTTCGTATTGCCTGTCGTGTGGGTGCCGATGGTGGTCCTCCATTTACGATGACGGGATAGCCCAGTTTAGCATTGCCCAGCGGATGTCATGGGCCGCAAAACGAGCGACGACACGAGAAGAGGATCTCGGTTACTGCCTCTTTGGTCTCTTTGACGTCAACCTACCATTACTTTACGGTGAGGGCGCAAAGGCATTTACCCGACTACAAGAGGAGATTGTCCAGAGAAACGATGATCAATCGATTCTAGCTTTCAACCAAGGATGGGGGACCATTCTTGCCAGCAGCCCGGATTGCTTCGGTGTCGGCGAGATATATCCGAAATGGGCACTTGACAGCGATGTCGAGTTCTTAAGCAACCGCCAATCCAAGCTTTACCTCGCCAACGGTGGATTGAGCGTCGAGGTCTTGATATGTCCCTTGCGAGACTTTAGGCCTTTGGATTCAGAGGAGTATTTTATCGGCATATTAGATTGTGCAATGGGACCGGACTTGCTCTCTCGGCCTGCCATCCTCTTAAAACCGGTACATCTACCTGAGCACACATTCCGAAGGTTTCTACCTGGCATCTTGTGCTGCGTGGACCAGCCAGGACACGGACGTCTGATGGGGAGTCCAAGCAGCGATTTGACACATTGTAAGCTGCTTCTGACAATTCACATTGCAGTAACTAACTCAAGACTGCAGTTGATTTCGACATTGACGAAGCGCGGATTCAGCGGATCACAATTGTTCCTGAATACGATCTGCGCAAGGATCCCATCGTTCAAGGGACTCCGTTGCGAATAAAACCAATATTCGATTGTGACGCGGGAATATACACCGTGGAGGATACCTTCCCAGAAAGACTCAACGACGTGATGCTGACTTCTTGTCGATATACACCGCGAGGCATCATCATGTTTCACAAGCCTTCCTACCCAAGGTTTTGCGTTGTATGGGAAACGCGGAGAGCGAAACCCCCCTTTCGTAATCGACGGGAACAATTCCTCTCAATGTGGTGCAAAGTATGGCCCCTAGACGATTTGAAGCAAGGACATGTGGCTGCCCGGGATGACGCAGCGTTTGCGCGTGATATTGTGAAGTGCGTCCGCATGCGTGATAGATCTTTCGACGCATTGTACAGTTTCGATGGGAATGAAAAGGCCCACGTCAATTCTGCTGTGTTGAAGGGCTGTGAGAGGCGAATGGTCACTGCGAAGCTTAGCACGGCGGCTTTTATGGGGCGGACGATAGTCGAGCTCGAGGTTCACATTTCCAAGGTCGATGATATTCCTGTATTCTCATCTTGAGTCAGCACGCTAGTGGGAGATTTTGAGTGGTTTTGCAATTTTTACTTTATTCTATCTTTACCAACTAGCTTTCTCGTAGCGTTACATGTAGATTTACAAATCCTATCCCCTAACACATTCTAAACACCTGCCAGTGATAGAGCGTTCTGGTGAACGGTGGCGGGTGTTGAAGTAATATCGTCATAATCCGCAGAGCAAAAGTAGTACCAGCCAATACCCCCATCAACGAGAGCTCGGGCATAACTCGTCAGCAGTGACGCGTCAGCACCCTTGCCCTCGAAGTCCTCGCCCGTAAACTTGTTGACGATGATGGCCGCTTGAGGCTCGTGCCCGCTAGGAACGTTCGTCTCAAATGTTTCCTGACCCTGATATTGAGGAAGCCCTTCACAGTCGAGACAGCTTTCGAAAGCGATAACGATGTCGCAGATGCCGTAATACTCTTCAGCTGCCTTGACGCCAAAGTTGCAGACGGTAGTGATGGATTTGCCGAAAGCTTCGCGCGCGTACGTGATGGCCTCGTTGAGGTAGTCGAAGTCAGCCTCGGACTCGTCGAAAAATATGCCGTGGATCGAGATGTCCGCCTCGGGATATGAAGCCCAGTTCGCATAGTTGGTGATGTTGGCCTTGAGCTCATCCATCGGCGCCTTTGCGTAGTTGGTCCGAACGTAGCCAACCGTGTTGACATTTGCATGGGCATTGAGCTGCGACACGCCACTGACGAAGTTCACGTCGTCGTCGGCTGGTTTGCCCGATAAGCCAGGGCCGTTGTTGGGGTTCACAACAATCGTCCAATCCACTTGGGCATGTGCCTCGACGGCCTCAATAACAGGCTTCCAGTTGGCCGCGTTATCGTCCCAATCGGCGGCAGGATAGATGTAAAGAGGGAGCAGAATTCCTGTGGCAGAAACAGAGGCGATCAGGCTACCCAGAGCACTGAACGAAATGAATGGACGCATGGTGAACATGCCGAAATCGGTGAATGAGTGAAATGAAGGAGAGAATAGAAAAGAACTTATACACAGGAATGAAAAGGCTACATTTGACCTCCCAGCAATACGACGAGCCGATTCCCACACTTATATAACATCGTTTAGGGGGGGAAGTAGCCCATGGTGTACCTATTGATCTGGCCTTACGGAATTGGTCATGCAATGAGAGTTAAGCCAGAGTCAAGCCACGCGACTCCTTCGTCGCATGTTCAATAGCATTAGCTGACTTGGTTGATCCTATGGGATGAATGTCGAAACACCTACAGGAAGGCGCGGAGTGAAACGCGATGGAGATAAATTAATTGGTCGTGGCTTAGAGCATCCGGGGTAGACGAATCGTCCGGTCTTGTTTCACGTGGAGGTAGGCTTTGGGCGGATTCCATGACGCGGCACTATAATCGCGCATGGGAGGCAGGTTCTAGATTACAGGCAGTTAGAAGCAACGGATCTGGTGAGAAAATAGTGCAAATGGTTGATGAAGGATGCACAGTAGGATGCTGGTTCTGCTATGTGGAAATTCTCTCGGCTCCTACGGCACGGCTGTTTCACCTCGTCATGGGTTGGGCATAAACCAGGCATTACAGAGTAATGCAATTCAGGAGTAATGAATAAAAAAACGTGCCAATGTTTTCTCAGCC